>CAWUFW010005886.1:0-600000 GCA_963921515.1 Calotriton arnoldi | reverse complement strand
ACACATTTCCAGATTGAAATAATTCAGCTGATATGTGAAGCACTTGACATTCGACAAAAGCTGCACTGTGCCTACAGACCAGGGGCTTCTGGAGTGGCAGAGCAAGTAAATGGTACAATAAAGAATAGGTTAGGGAAAATGTGTCAAGCTACAGGATTCAAATGGCCCGACGCCCTGCCATTGGTGCTGATGAGCATCAGAAGCATACCTGACAGAAAAACAGGTCTGAGTCCTCATGAAATAATCATGGGACGAGCAATGAGACAAGCACACGTACCTGTCAACAAACTGCTGACTATAACTGATGATCTCGTATTGGACTATTGCAAAGGATTGGCTGATGTTGTGCATTCTGTGTTTCATCAGGTTGGACCGGATGCGACCACTCTTGAAAGAAAACCAGCTCATGATTTGAGTCCAGGAGACTGGGTCCGCATTAAAGTCCACAGAAGAAGAAACTGCTTGGTTCCTCGCTGGGATAAGCCACGTCAAGTGATCCTGGTGGCAACAACTGCTGTAAAGTGTGCAGGTGTGAAAAATTGGGTTCATGCCAGTCATACCATCAGAGTTCCAGATCCTGAAGCTCGACCTGTAAGTCGACATTTGGAAATATCAGATACCAGCTCAGCATCTGAAGCAGAGACTGAAACAATCAGAGTTCCAGATCTTGAAGCTCGACCTGTAAGTCGACATCTGGAAGAATCAGGTACCAGTTTGACAACTGAAGAAGAAACTGAAACGATTAGAGTTCCAGATCTTGAAGCTCGACCTGTAAGTCGACATCTGGAAATATCAGATACCAGTTCGGCATCTGAATCAGACCAACCCGAATCCAGTGAAAAACAAAAGGAAGAATCCGAAAGCAAAAGAACTGATATTGAAACAGGAGAAACCGAACTAATAAACAGTGACACTGAACAGCCAAGTACAAGCTTTGGGGAAATTCCTCCAGAAATTATAGAAGTAACTCAGGAAAATTTAGATTCAGATAGAGAGATTGGGGAAGTTGCGGAAGAGACACGAGGAGGTTTAGACTCAAAATTACAAACAGAAGAAACACAGGGAAATTTAGATTCAGATAGAGAAATTGAGGAAATTACGGAAGAAACACGAGGAGGATTAGACTCAGAATTACAGGCAGAAGAAACACCAGAAGATTCGGATTCAGATAAAGAGACTGAGATCATAAAGTTCAAAGTTAGAGGAAGTGAAGTGAGGTCTGAGACAGAATCTGAAGAAAGTGAAGAAGAAAGAAAGCAAAGAATAGGACCAAGAAAGAGAACTTGGAGAGCAGAACGAGAAGAAAGAGAAAGTGAACTGAAAAGGCCAAGAAAAGGAGACAATTGGCCCAACGAAATTAAAAGACTGAGATATAAAATAATACCTTTGAACAAAGACAATGCAGAACAAGTAAATGAAATAACAAGTCAGAAAGGACAAAGAAAAACAAGTGAAAAACAGTTACAGAGACCAAAAAGAGTGAAAAGACCTAACTTGAAATACAAGTCACCTGAATGGCTATACATAGCACTAACCGACATTAAAGAAGTGGATAGCAGTCACGAAATCCCAGACAAAGACTGTGAACAAGTGGGTGAGAGTGAACTGCACCAAACCTGAAAGACAAAGAAAGAAAACCGGACTAGACACACAAACTGATAAAGTCAAAGAAAGATTTCTGAAAAACCGACAGGTGTGCCAAAAGGCAGTTGATCTTAATCAACACTACGTCATTTGAGGTGTGGAAAAACATTTCTGTACATATAATTAGATAAGTATTTCAACATGGTAGACACTGAGGATAGAAGCTCTAGATGTGAGTTTTTACGTAGATGGTGTAGGATGTGTTTTTATTGTACAGGTTTATTAATGCTTATTTGGTTTATTTTAGCAATAATAATTCCACTTAGATTAGTTGTAGAAAACACATCTGTAATAGTGAATGACCCGAGTAGTGACAAGAAATCTAACATAAAGAACACTGCAACATTAATAGATAGTACTGATTTTCATAGGGATAAGTCAATAACTGATTTCTCCAAGAATGTCTTCACGAAAATTTTGTACGAATATGTGGAGACAATGGATGTGAGAGATTGTTATGTCTGTATGCAGTTACCTGCGTCTGTAACAGAAGGTGTAACGTATCATCGCCTTCCTTTGACGTATGGAATAACTTGTAGTGTTTTAGCTAGCTTATTTTATAAAACAGGTAAATTAGAGTATTATTATACTGACACAGATGCTATTTTTGCTAAAGTTCCCGTAATCCCTGAGTTAAATAAGGTGAAAGGTGCAAAGGTTTTTGGAGAATTTTTCTTAGAAACGAAAGAATTAACATTAGAATATGCATTTAAACATAATCTTACTTGTGAGTTAAGAAAAGAAGAAAAGGTTTTCTTAGACATGGTAGAAGACAGAAGGGTTAAGTTTCAAAGAAAGGCAGCAGGAGAAAAGACAAAAACCCCATCTTGGGCATTTAAAGAGAGAAGTTATGACAAAGGTGAAACAAATGCAGCTATGGTTCTAGATTGGCCCCAACAGGGAAAATTGTGTATTAGTAGAGATAACACTATGGGGCCGATTCCGATTCGGGCAGGAAATCTCTCCGACCGAGCCGGACCCGGAGAGATTTCCGACCGAATCGGACTCTGGCAGTCCGACCGAACGAGTACGATGCGCACGCATGCAATCGGACTCGAGTCGGTCGGACTCCCATTGAAGTCAATGGGAGCCGGCCGTACAACGCGTACGCGGGCTCCCATTGACTCAATGGGTGCGAGGCGAACAAGGCGCCCCCTACAGCGGGTACGCATCGAGCGCATCGTGCCGTACATGCACAGGTAGGGGGACCCATGGGTCCCCCTGTGTGCGACTCCGCGCGGCCACGCGTACAGGGGTCCGACGCGGAGCCCCAAAGTCCGGCTCCGACAGCTCTTTCGAGCCGGACGGCGCGAGTCGGTCGGACTGCTCGCGGCGCGCATTGTACTTACCCGGCCGGGGAACGACTACATCGCGTGGTGCGAGTTGTGTCCGTGCGAGTCGGTCAGAGCGTGTTGAAGCCGCGTACGAGTCGGTCGGCGATTTCGCGGGCGCTTGCATCGTACTCGCTCGGCCGGACCCGCGTACGATTCGGTCGGGAAACAGGGCTCCGAATCGGATCCGGTAAAGCCGAATCCGATTCGGAGCCCTACCGGCCGAGATCGGAATCGGCCCCTATGTATGATAACTATTTCGTGGGTTCTAGTGAGTGCCGAGATACATACAAAATTCTAGGAGGATGGGGATTTAAAGGAGGAAAAGATCCAGTATTTCCAGGGATCTATTACATTTGCGGAAAAAGAGCTTATTATAGGTTGCCGGACCATTGGTACGGAACATGCTATCTAGGCCTGGTCTTTCCAAAGATTTTTCACGTGGAAAGAGGAACGAAAGGGATTCACGAGATAGGTAAACCATTAACCCGTAGGAGGAGGGAAAGCTTCTCAGAAATAATAGGTGACATTTTTGGAGCATTGATACCAGCAGTGGGTATATCTTTGAATGCATACAAGATTCGGAAATTGTCTACGGTAGTAGATCGTTTATCAACGAATACTGCTGGAGGGTTCTTGATGGTAAATACCGAAATGGTTGCCATGAGAGCTATGGTAATGCAAAATCGACTTGCCCTTGACATTCTTTTGGCAAAAGAGGGTGGAGTCTGTGGAATGCTGAAAGTACAACATTGTTGCACTTACATTCCAGACAAAAGTGACAATATACGAAAGTATATAAAGAACATTACTGATTTGCATAAAGAAATTGCCCCACTGGAGGTTGAAGGTGCTTGGGAGAGACTTGGTAAGAGTTTTTCCTCAATGAAGAAATGGTTCACAGAAATAGGTAGTTCTCTTATTGGGAAAATACTAATTCCAGTGACTGTAGTAATAGTAATAATGCTATTATTGAGATTAGCATATGTGTGTATTAAAAGAAGAAAAAGACAAAATAAAGTAAAAGAGAAAATGAGAAAAATAAAGAAAGACAAAGGGAGATGGGAGAGATAGAATTGGAAGAGTTTAAAGAAAACATGTACAAAAGGTCTAAAAGACAAGATGAAAAGAACACGGTTGTCTAAATTAACAAATGCAAGTAGAGAAGAAACATTTATCTGATAAATTTGTAGGGATAGGTTTTTGTGCTGATGTTAAAAATCACCAAAGGGGAATTGATGGAGTAGGGTAAACGAAATAATTCTGTACCCCTTGAAAGTTAATGATCTCATAATGATTAATGATACTAACCGTTTGAAATGCATGAAGTAACCAACAAACACACCTTTTAGTAGACACTACACGTGGGTAATATGCTGATTTGTGCAAAATCTAATTTATTTACAAATGTGAAGATAATTAACAATAGTATTGTGATTTGTGTACTAATTAGAGTGAAATTGCATGATTTGTGTTGCGTAGTAAAATTGTATTGTGGCAAAGAATGCAGATGGTAAGTAAAATGGCTTTAAATGTCGCTTTCGCTAGGTAATATCTAACACGGGTCATTAGAATGGCGGGTGGTAAACAGAAAGGCTTATTTTCCATATTTTAATTTCAATTGTGTTTGTTTTATATTAGTTTCGTTTGGGCCTGCTAGGCCATGCTTTTAAAATGGCCGCTGGAAAGGACGAGATCACGTGTATTGAATAAAATGGTTCCTGCGCAGATGCAGAATGAACGCTCCAGTCACGTGTATGCGGCCTGTGCCCGGAGTGAGAGATGTCAAGGCCAATCTGACCTGCAATGAAGAATGTGCCAAGTATTCAGCGTATTCCTGGGAACGGATGGGAAAGAGCCGAGTGACAATGGATGGACTAATGTGTGACCATCAAAGATCGCTACAAAACGGATTAACAAATTGGACTACTTTTGACCCCATGATCATGAGACTTATTGTGTGCTTTATTGTCCCCAAACCAGTTTGAACAAGGAGGGCGATGAGGTGACCATCACCATCCCTCCAATGGACCAATTAGCGTGATTCTTGCCCCTAAGGATTGCAACTTTTATGTGTAGTGAGCCAGAGAATAGGGTATAAGAGAGTCTGCTCTTACGTTGTGAGCGCGCTTCTTATTTTTCATTTTTCCACCTTGATGCTGCGAGAGATTCTGTCATTTTGGACTTTGAATTTTGACTGGGGAAGGAACGAGATTGTTGCGGGAATTCTGCCCGGGAGGTGCGTTTGAGGAGGTTAGCGGGACAGTCAGTCAGTTTGGGAGTCCTATCCTGTGATCTGCAGTTCATTTTCCTTTGGTGAACCATTCTTGTCATCGCCCCATGGCCGAGGGTAATGCATAATTTTTCACTTTCCTGAAACCTTTCTTAAATGTTTATTGATATTTTAAATGTGTTTGCTTAATAAAGAATTTCACTTTCGATTGAATAATTTTAGATAAACTTATATTCTAACTCAAAAATGAGTCTGTGGTTCTTTAATAGATTTATGATTAATAAATGTTAAAGGTTTTAATTGTGATTGAGCTGGTCTTAATCACCATCAACTAATTCTACTAGTTGGTCCATCGACCGAATAGCGGAGTACCTTGATGTTTAGAACCGACAGGATCCAAAGTTTATGTATATAATGTATAGATCAGTGTTTCCCAAACTGTGGTCCGCGGAACCCCAGGGGTCCGTGGCACATTCCCAGGGGGTCCCCAGGCAGCAGTTTTAAAAGCACTGCAAAGTTCCTTGTAAAATTAGCAGTTTTCGAGCAACAATAAAAGTGTCAAGAAAATGCCAGTGATTAAAGTACCTGCTGGAGAGAGATGAGAGTTTTGTCCAGTGGCAGCTTTGACTTATCTAATGTAGCACAGAGGGTTAATATGCCTACTGCAAAGAACGTGTACCATGCATTTTAAAAAACAGTATTTTATGTGCATAGGCCAGTGGGTTACTGCTTTTGTCACAGAGATTCTTTTGTTACTGTGCAATTCATAAGGGACAATCGTAATCTAGCACAGTGACCTATAAACTGTCATCAAAGAGCTGCTTGAAAACTGCATGGTACAAGTTAGTAACTTATGTTTTTCCCAGTCTATCATTATCCGGATGCTGCTGAAAAGGTTTATTTGGGTGGAAATACATTTTTATTGTTAAAGTCAATGCTAACCACTGTGTTATGTTCTGAATCCTGAGTTTGTGCTTCACCAGACCAAGCACTCTTTAAAAATGCCTACCAGTATGAATGACGTGAATCCTACACCTTTTAGTCCCCTTTGCCTTATGTAACATTTTCTATACATTGATTTCATGTATGATTCATTGTCTCTATATGTGTGTGATGTACTGTGCTTTGACATCCTACAATGGTATGAGAAATGCTATAAAACAAATGAAATACATGTGACAGAGGGGCTATGGAGAGATGAGAGGCACTGTTGGAGGGTGATAATAAGGGAATCATTGAAGAACCCCAACAAAGATTGTTGTATCCTGGTGCATAGTAAGGTCTTCATTTACTATTCTTTAAAAGCGAATACAATTCATTATATAATGATAAATGTGTTGTAGAATGCACCATTGTTTCCTAAATTCTTTGGCGGGGAGAGCCTCCCAAAGCCCCCTTTGTAGTGGTCAGGCTCACTCACTGCACTTGGTGTGCACCGTATAGGGACTGGTCTGAGAACATTTGCCAGGGCTGTTTTGGATTTCCAGTCTGGCCCTGGCAGGAGCAGGAGCCTCGTACTGTGTAATAAAACCAACCATTCAAAAGTTAGTCTCCGAGATGCAGCACCAACCTTCCCATTAAAATGTTTCGTTTTTTTGCAATGTCTTTCAATATAAAATACTAAGGGGGATATTTACAACAGAATTGGCGAAGCATGTCGTTAGCCTCCTTGGCTTAACGACACGCTCCGCCACTTCAGAAACGCAGGGCTGCACCATATTTACAAGAATATGGTGCACTCCTGCATTTCCCCCTGCGCTGGCACTACACTTGGCAGTGTATTGCCAACGCAGGCACCCTTGCACCATAGTGCAAGGGTGTCTGCGTGCAGGGGGAGATTGTTTTTGTGCAGGAAGTTCCCCTTTCCTGCACATGAACAATTTTGAAATGCCGGTCTGTCACATTTATGTGTGCTGCCTAATGCAGCACACATGGAAGTTACAAAATGTCTTTTTTTTTAAAAGATTGTTTATGTGCAGGAAGGGTCACCTTCCTGAACATAAACAATCCAAGGCGTTTTTGCTTTTTCCATGGGAAAAAGCAAAATCGAGGAGAAATAACGCATTTCTCCTCGTTTCGCCAAGTTAAGACCAGGTTTTCCATGGTCTCTATTTTAGTGCTGCCTCCTATTTACGCTGCCCTTGTAAATAGAGGGCAGTGTCAAAATCAATGGGTGTTGGGGTGGAACGTCCACCGCAACTCCCACTGCCCACCCCTTTCATGCTCAGCATTGCGTGAAAGGGGGCCTTATTTACAAGGCAGCGTTAAGCCACATTAAGTGGCTTAACGCTGCCTTGTAAATAAGGCGAAGCCCCTATCGCCACGGGAACATCGCAAAAATTGATGTTCCCATGGCGATAGGGGCTTGTAAATATGTCCCTAAAATCCTTAGTAATTTGAGGATGTTGTTTTGTGTGCACACGTGTGTTTATTTTTTTCGAATTACTGTTAAAATGTTTGAAATTTAAATCCTACAAATTGCTTTGGGGTCCCCGGCTTCCAGTGGTGACTCAATGGGGGTCCTCAGGAGTCAAAAGTTTGGGAACCACTGGTATAGATTATTATTTTGTCGAATTTAACAAGGTATCCCGTTCGTCCAGCAGCTCATTCTCCTTAGCGTTTAATCCAGAAGTTGAATGAATGTATGTGTGCGGTGTCATGGGCCCCACCGACATGAGTTTTAAATGACAGAGGTTGCGTAAGTGTTTTATTTTCTGGATTGGTGTCCTAAGGAGCAATTTATATTAGCCGCGCTGGATCACCGCCATACACTGTCCCCTGATTACTGCCTTAAAGGCCTCCCATTCCGTTACCCTGGAGTCAGTGGAGTGTGCATTATCCGCAAAGTATGTTGTAATATGACCCCTGATTTCATGTAAGAACACTTGGTCCTCCAGGGCCTCGCGCTTGAGACGCCATGTAGGGATGGGTTGCTGTTGTGTCCCCCAGTGCAGCCTAGTCAATATCGGGTTGTGGTCTGACACAGTACGTGTTAGGTATTCCGTGCTCTGAAGTAGTGCATGCATGTCAGGTGAACATAGAAAAGTATCCAGCCTTACATGTAGGTCGTGAACATGTGAGAGGTGGGAGTACTCCCTTTCTAGCGGATGGGTGCGTCTCCACGTGTCAATGAGCCCCCATCGGGTCAGCCAATCCCTAAAAGCCCTGCCTGTTCTATGGACCGGGGAGTCACGGAGGGGCGGGTGGGACCGATCGAGTTCTGGGTCCGCGATACAGTTAAAGTCTCCCCTCATAATAATCGAGCCAATCATGTGGGGTGCCAGGATCCCAGACATCTGTTCTAGAAGGGACCCCTGCAGGTCCCTTCTAGAACATTCGGTCCATATATGTTTATTAGCGTTATGTCCTGCCCATCTAGCCTCCCTGTCACTATTACGTAGAGGCCCTCTGGATCTACTTTGTGTCCCGTGTGCTGGAATGGGACCCCCGCCCGTATCCAGATCAATACCCCCCTTGCAAACACCGAGAATGAGGTGTAATATGCCTGTCCCCTCCATTGCCGATGTAATGCCGCCCCTTCAGGGGCCAGAGTGTGGGTTTCCTGCAACATTGCCATGTAAATGACTCAATAGGTTCTATCACACCTTCAACACACATTTTTTTAAGTATGTCTGCTAAGTCTTGACGTACACTGAAAGGTACATTCCTCAGTTTGTGTTTCACAGGTGTAACATTATCTTGTACTTTAATCTTATGTTTAAACCCCTTAATTTTCCCTAAGTTGTCGCCAAACACATTAGGAAATTTGTCAACCCATTTTGTACTATTTTCACATTTCGCAAATGATCCCTTGTTTTCTTCTGCATCAGCTACTAAGGAAACCTGCACATCTCTACCAGGTCTAAGAATCATCCCAAATAGGCCTTGATGATACCATCCAAGAATATCCAACCCTTTCCTGGCTACATATACTTTTCCTGAAATGGTACGCCCCTTAAATTTGAGTTGGCATTCAAAATATCCAGACAACTCAATCTTCCTTCCATCATATGTTACTGGATTCCTATCTGGGGGAAGTAACACACGTTTTCCCCATACCTCCTCAAACAGCTCTTCAGTTATCATAGTCATTCTTGCACCGGAATCAATGAGAAGTCTGAGATCCTTGCCATCCACCTCTATGTGTTCATACGGATCCACACAATCAGACTCTTCATCCCGTACCACAACAATCATGTCTCTAATTCCTCTAGCACAATCTTGTTCTTCATCTGAGCTGTCACTCACATCACCCTCTGGGACCGAATTAATTTTGTCTCTTGGTGTTTGACAAACTTTGGCAAAATGCCCTATTTTATTGCAAATTTTGCATTTCACGCTCTTTGCAGGACAAGGTTTACCGTTCTGTCCATGCCTTGAATTACCACATCTAAAACAAATGTTCTTCTGTGTAAAAAAACTGTTTTTATACTCTTTTTTTTTGTAAATTTTTTAAGTTATTGTTCTGCTTAAACGTGGTACCCTCATTCACCACAGACACTCCACTAGCCTCCTTGCGTGCGAGTTCTCTAAGTGCTTTGCGTGAAACTTCAATCCCCTTAACTATATCTATTGTTTCAGTGAGGTTTGGGTTTCTCAGTGTGAGAAGTTTTTCCTGAACTCTTTTGTCCCAACACCGTACAACTATCTGATCACGTATGAGTTGGTCTGTAAAATTTTCAAATTCACATTCCGCTGCCAACATACGTAAAACAGCTACATAAGTATCTATAGATTCGTCCTGTAGCTGCTCTCTTGTAAAGAACTTGTGTCTATTCACAATCAAACTGGGTTGTACATCAAATTGCTTCTCTAATTTCTTAACGGCTAATTCAAATTCATCTAAATCCTCTTCATTTTGGGCAATGATATACGGCGGGAGATGTTCATAAATAGATTGGCCTTCGAAGCCCAAATTGTGCTCCAATAAAAATCTTTTACGCTCAGGTCGATATCTATTCCCACCAATTGCCCCTAAATACTTTGTAAAAGCTCTGTACCAATTTCTCCACGGTACAGGCGGATCACCCGGAGATTGGAGAAAAGGGGGAGGAGCACCCACATTTTGCATAGTTGCCATTTCACCTATTTTACAGGAATGTTGCTTCCTTTCTACTCAAATATATATTTCTCTTCAAATGTGCACAGTTTATCAATAATATTCAATTTACACTTATATTACTGTAGAAATCGTGTGCACAACGCAAATTTCCCACTTTTCTTAAAACTCTTCCTAAAATGAATAAAAAAAAACAAAATTTGCTTCATTTAGAAAACAATCTCTTTTCCCTCTGTATATGAGTTCTTTAGATTGGTTTTAAGTAATTTGTTCTGTAAAAACATTTTCTCGTGTTGTTTTTTTTTAAACTCCCACTCAATTTTAAACAAAAAAATATATATATATATTTAAATGTGGTCTCTAAAGTAACTTCTATAAGGTTCCCACTTTAGATTTCCTCTTATAACTCTTCTTTGAGTTTAACTGTTTATCCTGACAACAAAATGCCCTCCAAAGAGCTTTCTTTTGTGTATAAAGTCAGCATTCTAGTTGTTCACAATGTTTTGTATGTGATGCACTTCCTGTAGTCCATCTTCTATTCATTTGTTTGAAAAACGGACGTGAGAACAGTTTATGCACAACACGAGGTAAGTCAGAGTTCTTCGCGTTGCTGCGTACTTTCTTTTGCTCTCTTTGTTTTTCCTTATCCTTCACTGTTTCCAGTATACTGTCACAACCTTCTTTTTTTCTTTTATTGCTGCACGCTTGCTTTGCCCCAACGCTCGACTGCACCTCATTTAAAATTGTCTTTTTATTTTCTCTTTGGCTTTTCGTTCGCGCCTGACTTATTTGTGGTGTAGTTTCTTGCCAAACTGTGACAACTTCACACTGGCTTCAATCTTTTATTTATTTTTTATTCGTTCTTGGCTCGACACGCGCTAGACTCAACGCGCGCTGTTGGCTTGTTGTTCACTAAAGTCTTGCGCTTGGTTCGACGCGCATGGCTGGCTTCTTTAACGTTCTCTGCCTCACGCTCGACTCTGCGCTCACATAATTTCTTCTATTATGCGTGAAGGTGACGGTTAATGGCAGCCACGCGCGTTACAATAAACACAGGAATGCAATTAATTAGGCAAATAGATGTCCGACACAGACATCAATCACAGTCTGTCTGCTTTCCCGATGTTAATCTCTCTCACTCGGCAGGGAGCCAATTCCCTATACAACGTTGCTGAGTACACCCAGAGCGAGATGTTTCCCAAAAGAGTAAATAGTATGGTAACGTTGCCCCAATTTTATCAGTCACGGAGGGGATACATACACATCCACACTCAGATCAGTTAATCCGGTTGAGCAGGCACCACTCTTCTATTTTTTCGAGAATGGGCAGCGCGATGAAACGCGATTACACGACACTTAGTTGTCACAATCTTTTGTCATAGCGTTTCTTTTCTGTCTTGCACTTAATTGCGGCTTATAATGAAAATATACAAGCCTGCCATTCTGTTTCCGTTGAGTTCTAGTCTGGGACGGCTTCTACTTAGTTGTTTTCTTTTTTTTTTTCTTGAGGCAGTGCTTCTTGGTGCGTGGGTTCTTCGCTGTGGCTAAATCGTCGCCAAATTGTAGTGATGAAGATGGTAAGACCATAGGGAGACAGATGTTCTTCAAGCTTAGTATTTATTAGCCACAGCTTCTCATAGTCCCAGAGTAACTGCCCAACATAGAATCCCTCACTTAGCAACCCTCACTGGACATTCTACATTCTACTGACATGACGTCATGAAACTATGAACACTAGACATTTTAATAGCAGGAGGAAATCAATCCATTCATGATAAACGCATGTGTGAAGTCTTAGAAAGATTAGAAAAATTTGGAGTTGTGGCTAATCGAGGGAAGTGCGAATTTGGAAAGCATACTATAGAGTATCTGGGTCATGTCATCTCAGAGAGAGGGATTGAACCAAGACCAGGTTTAGTTGATGCTATAACCAAAGCACCTACTCCCAAGAGTAAGGAGAATGTAGCTTCTTTCTTAGGCCTTTGTGAGTTTTACTCAAAATTTATTCATAATTTCTCGGCAAAAACTGTAGTGTTAAGAGAATTATTAAAGAAAGAGAAAAAATTTGCATGGGAGAAAGTCTGCCAAGATGAGTTTGAAGGTTTAAAAAAAGAAATTGTCTCAGCTGGGGTCCTTGCACCGTTCGACCCTTCACAAGAGTGTATAATAACTGTGGATGCAAGTAATGAGGGTTTGGGCGCTACCATTGCTCAGATTAAAGGAAAAACTGAAGTGACTATAGGCTTTGCTTCTAGATCCTTGAGGGCTAATGAGAAAATATTCTCTGTCATTGAAAAGGAACTTTTGAGTTGTTGTTGGGCAGTTGAAAGATTCAAATGTTTTATATGGGGTAGAAAATTTGTGCTAAAAACTGACCACAAACCTTTAGTCAGTATTTTGAGCGGGACGACCATCAAAGACCATACCCCAAGAATAGCAAGATTGAGCTCAAAACTTCTACAGTACAATTTCATTGTGGAGCACATCCCTGGCGGTAAAAACATAAGAGCAGATTACTTATCTCGCTCACCTTTAAGTTTTACTGATTATCCAGAAAACTGTGAAGAAAATGACGAAGAATGCTTAATTGCCAGTGTTGACATTTGTCATGACACTACTTTTTCAGAACATGAATGGTTTTCAGAATCCACAAAAGATATGGAATTAGAAAGTGTAAGGAAGTATGTCATGTATGGGTGGCCAAAGGAAAAAGCACTAGCACAAGAATTACAACCCTACTTCAAAGTAGCAGATGAACTGTCTATTGAAGAAAAGGGGATGTTGGTACGGGGAGATAAATTTATTCCACCCGTTTCTTTGAGGCCAAGGATCATTATGTATGGTCACGAAGGACATTTGGGCCAAACCATAACTAAAAGGAAAATCAGAGATAGTTATTGGTGGCCAGGGATGGATTCTGCCATTACAGCTAGTGTTAGGGGATGTGTTGTTTGTGCGTCTAGTGACAAAGGACTTAAAACCGAAGCTGTGCCTTTACAGCCTGTTGAATTACCAAACACCGTTTGGTCTAAGCTTGCTATTGACTTCATTGGTCCTTTCGGTATCCTTCCAAGAAAGTTAAGATTTGCTATTGTAATTGTTGATTACTACAGCAAATGGTGGGAAGTAAAATTTGTAGAAGAACCTAACACTCTCTCTGTTGTAAGATTTCTAAAAATTTATTTTTAAGAGAGGGTTTTCCTAAAGAAATTGTCTCGGACAATGGTGTCCAATTTGTGTCCAAAGAAATGAAAAGCTTCCTTGACAGCAATGCCATCAAACACAAGTGCGTTGCCCTATATCATCCTCAGGCCAATGGTCTTGTGGAGAAGATGAATCGCACACTGTCAGAGTGTATCCAGTGGGCCATTCAGAACAAGTTTGACCTTTCCAACTCTGTTGATGAAATGTTGTGGTCACATAGATGTAGTCCAAATGCTGTGTCTGGTTTATCACCTTTTGAAATGTTACGAGGACGCCCACCTGCTTCTAGGTTATGCCCTGCATGGTTAAGAGAGTGTCAGCATAAAAGTGATCACATGTCACTTATAGACCAAGTTGTGAGACCCAAAGTTGAAGCATCTCAGAGTAAAATGAAAAGTCACTATGACACCCTACACAGAGTCAAACCTGTAAGACAGGAATTATGTGTTGGAGATTGGATTCGTGTAAAAGATCCGAATCATGTTCCTAAGGGGATGTCGAAATTCAAATCCCGGTCAGAGTTGAAGTTGTTACCAGGAATGCGGTGAGAACAAGCAGAAACGAATGGTGGAACAAGGGAAGAGTGGTGAAGGTGCACTTTGTTGTCCCTCCCCACGATTCTAGTGTTTCATTCAAGCCGTCTTTGCAATCTCGTGGTGTTCCTTTTTCATCTTCTCCTTCTAAGCCTGAACCTGAACGTAGGAGTAGTGAACGGAACATTACCAAACCATTAAGGTTTCGTGACTGATGATCATAGTCACTGTATCTTTTGCTGCATATTCTTTTATTTGTGCAGTGTTATTCCATTCACCGATGCTCTTGTTCAGTTGTATATTTTACTGCATATTCTTGTATTTGTGTATGTTATTTTATTCACTCTGTGTTCTGTTTCTGTTGTTGTAAAGAAGGGAGATATTGTGGTGATCTAGTGTTCATAGTTTCATGACGTCATGTCAGTAGAATGTAGAATGTCCAGTGAGGGTTGCTAAGTGAGGGATTCTATGTTGGGCAGTTACTCTGGGACTTTGAGAAGCTGTGGCTAATAAATACTAAGCTTGAAGAACATCTGTCTCCCTATGGTCATTACCATCTTCATCACTACAAAATCCCTCGCCTGTTTGAATGGGAGAACATTTTGTAGTGCTTGTGCATAGAGTGCATGCACCGGACATTCCAGGATAGGAGGTTATATGTCGTCTGTTTTGACATTGCAGCTTATCTTTCCCTCCTCCTTCTGATCATCCCCTGCATGTCCAGCTTCCAGCGACTTACTCTGAGTGATGTGATCCTTGTTACTACAGCTCATGTCCCCTCTTGGTAGACAGCAGTGCCCCCAACTTATAACTATGTAAACACCCCAACACCCCTCCCCAGGACTAGTGAGAATCTCTCCCCCATCCAAACTATACACCGGTGTGCAATTAGAACAAGCGTCCAAAGTTCGGGTAGTGACGAGGCTAGTGCTCACCTGGAGGAGAGCCTTCCCCCACCACCCCCAGAATTCCCCCCCAGTGCATAATGCATATGAACATCAGGTCATCAGTCCCGGGCCCCCCCTTCTACTCATGCAAGCCCATTTTTGGGTCATCCCGACTCCCCCCTGCTCAAGATTCCTGTTTGCTACTTGCGTGCCTTGTGTCCCTCAGATTATGTCATCTGATGTTCTGGGAGTCATCTCGGGAAGGATCTGGCTGACCTCCCCCATCGTGCTCGAACTGGTGTCAGAGTCTGATTCTCTTGGGTCCTCCCCAGACAATGAGGAGGTGCCTCGTCTCCCATGGGGGCTCAGTGACGCTATTGCCATTACTGCTCTCTCCCTGTCTCGCTGAGTTTCCTCTGTCATTGGTAGACTCTTGGGTTTCCCCCCTTTCCCTGGGGGTCTTGTTAAGTCTCGTTCCGGCTTTTCCAGCTCCTCGCCTCCCCGTTCTTGTGGGCCTTGCTCCTCAATCCAGTCCCACACTTCCTGTGGTGTATTGAGGAACTTGGTTCCCTCGTTTGAGATCATCCGAAGCTTGGCTGGGAACACCATAGAATAAGGTATCCCCATTTACCTCAATTTTCGTTTAACTGAGATATAGGATGCTCTCTGTCTCTGCACTTCTCTGGAGAAGTCGGGGAAGATCCTAATGGTGCTGTTGTCTATTTTGAGGTGTCCTTTAATCCGTGCCTGGCTCAGCACATGATCTCTATCTTTGTAGAAGAGTAGCCGCGCTACAACTGGTCTCGGCGGCCTTTGAGGTGGGGGCACCCTTTCAGGGACTCTGTGCGCCCGTTCCAAGGCAAAGTATGGGGACAGGCCCCCTTCCGCCACCTCAGTGCGGATCCAGTATTCCAGGTAAGCAACCATATTGTTCCCTTCAGCTTTTTCTGGCAGGCCTATGACTCGTATGTTGTTGCGCCGTGCCCTATTTTCTGCGTCTTCGGCTCTCAGCTCCAGCGCATGTACCCTTTTCTCAATGTCTGTAAGTTTGTGGGTAACCGTGCTCATCTGTTGCTTCAGGTCTCTGACTTCTCCTTCGGCTGTCGTGACCCGGTTTGCTAGCTTCCTATGGTCCGCCCTCAACAGGCCCAGGTCTTCCCGGAGTGTATCAATCTTAGATTCGACAGCTGTTCTTGACGTTTTTATAGCCTGTAGG
Source organism: Calotriton arnoldi (assembly GCA_963921515.1). Taxonomy (NCBI): domain Eukaryota; kingdom Metazoa; phylum Chordata; class Amphibia; order Caudata; family Salamandridae; genus Calotriton; species Calotriton arnoldi. The sequence goes on along the minus strand of CAWUFW010005886.1, from coordinate 583,893 downwards.
ATGTCGTAGAGAGATGGGTCGTCATGGACTTCTTTCCTTTCGCTACGGGTCCCTGTCCGCAGTCTTGAGTCACCAGCATCCTCTCTAGTCTGCTCCTGCTGCTCTGTATCCCGCCTTTTGGATACTTTCCCCATGTTGACGGTTGTCCACTGGTAGGGACTTTCTCTCTCCCCTGATGCCTCCGTCTAGGCCTCGCCCAGGGGTTCACCCACCTTCAGCGTCTTCAATTCGGTCTCCGCAGGTGTTTTCCTGTGCCATCGTCCTTGGTCGCTGGTCTTGTGGCTCTCTCCGCACCCTTCACGCTGAGATCCAGGTGTCCTCCGTCAGGGTCTTTTCTGGTGTTCTTAAGTTACTGTGGTCCGTCTCGTCACCACGTGCACTCGTTAGGCCCTTTGTCTCCTTTCACAGGCTGTCTGTTGTAGTGTGCGCCTGCTTCTGGCAGTGCTTGTTTCCCTTCTGCTCGGTGTTCCATCTCATTGTGATATCACCCCGTCAAGATTGTACTTGCCCTTGCTTCTAGCAGTGCTTGTTTCCCTTCTGCTCAATGTTCCATCTCGTTGTATTACCACCACGTCAAGATTCTACTTTTGGCAGTTGCTGTGTGGTTGGCGAAGGTGGCGTTCGCTCTCTGTGCTAGTTTGCGAGAATAGACCTACTGATGTTTACCGCGTTGTTGTGAATTTCATTCCCACACTGTCCCCGGTGCCTTCTCTCCTTGTTACAATCGGGAAGGCGCAGATTCCAGCCCCGCTGTCTTCTGGCGCTCCTTGTGGGATTAAGGCTCCCCAGTCGCTAGCAGGCCCTTCGGCGCCGTCAGTGGCAGCCCTCCAGGCTCCTCGCGCCGCCTCTAGGCGCTCTTGGTAGTCCTCGCGCTGCTTTCTCCCTGACCCTCCTCCTCGCTGCCTCCTTACTAGTTTCTGGGCAGTGAGTGCTCCGGGTCCTCGTCCCTCCAAGCCAGCAGTGTCTTAAGCCCCATGCTCCTGGGGCCTCTCAGCTTCCTCGATCAGCCTCAGATCAGGCCGCTGCCCCCATCTTGTCCGGCCTCGCGGCCTCCTCGCCTGTTTTGTGTATTCTGCCCGGGCTTGTCCTCCGCGCACTGTCCCCCCACTCCCGGCGGGAATGCGCCGGTCTCAGTCTTCTTGTTTTTGGGCGCCCTCAATTTTCTAGTGCGGACCCTCCAGGCATTCCGCACCGCCGCTATGTTCCCTCGGCAGTTTGCGTGCCACCGTCGCCCGGACCCTCCTCCCTAATGCCTACTTACTGTTGGTTTTCAGGCAGCGAGGGTACTGGCTCTCCGTCTTCTTTGTGGCAGTAGCCTGCTGTGCCCCCTGTTCTTAGGGCCTCCCGGCCTCCACCAGGCGCCGCCAGTCAGATCGCAACTGCCATCTTGGCCGACCTCGCGGTCCCTCCGCCGAGTTCGATTTTTCCTGCGACTCCACTTCTATCTGCTTCTTTCTGCAGCGCCGCTCATTTCCCCTGCACTTCAGGGGTTGGGGGGAATGTCGCCTGTGTCGGGGGCCCCCCTATATCGGGCAGGATGGCACTGAATGGGGGATCACCGGCGGGAGCTCAGCTTCAGGCTCCCTGCTCCATCGTCGTCCGGCCACACCCCCCATATCAGGCGCACTTAGGGCGAGAAAGCAAAAGACACACAGATGATGGACGGAATGCAGAGCAAATCAAACATTAACCCCCAGGCAACAGATCTGGGTTAAATCCATTGTTCTTTTGCTCACCATGCTACCCCAGTTCAGAACCAGCAATATGCAAATCAGCCTTGACCCTGTGCCTCATGATAAAAGTCCAGCCCAAACTGCCAAGTCAGGTCCTCCCTGGGACCGGAAACAAGCATCCTGGGACCGGTTTCGGGGCATCACCCCTCATCAGCCAGGCTAGCTTGAATCCAGTGGCATAGTGAGCCCGGAACCCACACAAGGGCATACCCGGCGCACTTAGGGCGAGAAAGCAAAAGACACACAGATGATGGACGGAATGCAGAGCAAATCAAACATTCTCCCCCAGTCAACAGATCTGGATTAAATCCATTGTTCTTTTGCTCACTGTGCCACCCCAGTTCAGACCCAGCCATACGCAAATCAGTCTTGACCCTGTGCCTCATGGGAACAGTCCAGCCCAAACAGCCAAGCCAGGTCTTCCCCGGACTGGAAATAAGCATCCTGGGACCGGTTTCGGGGCATCACCCCTCATCAGCCTTGCTAGCTTGAATCCAGTGGCACATGGGGAGCAAAAACATGATGATGGATTTAGGCCAAGATCTCTGTACTGGGGTGAATGTATGGCATTGTTCTGCATTCTGTCCATCAATTGTTCTCTTTGTATTTGTCACCCCGAGTGGAATAGGTATGCCCAGACGTTGGTTCCCGAGCTTTACCATTAAAGAGGGTTTATCATTACAATTTCATAGGTACCAAACATGACATATCTACATGCTCCCAATCAGACATTTCTGCTTATGAAATGTATAAGGCATCCTCAATGTTATCCTATGGTAGGGGTAGGCCTCACAGCAGTGAAAAACGAATTTAGGAGTTTTTCACTACCAGGACATGTGAAACTTAAAAGTACATGTCAAACCTTTTAGTTACACAGCACCCTGCCCTCTGGGCTACCTAGGGCCTTCCTTAGGGGTGACATATGTAATACAAGGGGGGTTTAGGAATTGGCAAGGGGGTTTAAATGCCCAGTCGACACAGCAGTTTAACACTGCATTCAGGCTGCAATGGCAGGCCTGGGACATATTTTAGAGTGCTACTTAAGTGGGTGGCACAATAAGTGCTGCAGGCTGATAGCATTTCATTTGCAGGCCCTGGGTATATGGTATACCACTCTACAAGGGACCTATAAGTAAATTAAATATGCCAATTAGGTATATGCCAATCAAATCCTGATTCGGGGAGTGAGCACAAGCACTTTAGCCGTGGTTGGCAGAGGAGAAGTGCACAGAGTCCTAAGGCCAACAAAAATGAATTTCATCAGAAATTGGAGGTAAGTAGGGACACACTTTGGGGGAAGACCACCCTAAGGCTGACAGGTCTAACAGTCCTCGTACCTTCTTTTAAAATAACCCAGACATTCAGAAAAGTGTTTGTGATATAACAATTAATTTAACTGAATAGTGAAACAAAACCTGTTCATGAAAAGGAAGGAATCCTCATTTCAAGTATTCAAGTATTTAGTGTTATTTCCTACTGAAGACAAAAACCCTTTTCTTAATCCATCAACAGAAGATGTTAGCATTTTGGAAAATTGTCACATATCAGTGCCTAAATACAGTCATCAACAGCTGAACCATCAACAGCTGAACCATTTAGAAGTTTCAAAGAGCCAAGCACAGTGTTGCACCCTGTGTGCATCCATTAAAAAATCTTTTGGTCATTTTGAGATAAAAAAACATTTTTGTTGTGGTTAACTTCTCTCTGCTGAAATGTAAACCACCCTATGGAGAAAGCGAAATCATTGGGATGTATCCTTCACAATTGCTTCAACCTTCAGAACCAAATTTCAACCATGTCCAAGAGCGCCCTCGATCAGCTTAGACAGTTAGTTTCTCAGCAGGATCTGAAAACTCTAGTCCAGGCATTGGTACTGTTCAGACTGGACTATAGGAATTCTTCTCTCTGGTCTCACGCCTGGCACCTCTGAGAGCAGTGGTTCATGCAGCTGCCCACTTTGTGACAGGTCACAAAAAATATGATCACATTTCTCCTATTCTTCTAGATTGGCTTACTATTGAAGCAAGAGCCAAATTTAAGATTGCATGCATCGCCCACAAAGCCCTCCACAACATCACGCCTTCAAACCTGGTTGAAAAACGGAACATCTCTGGTGCTAAGTGAGGATTGAGAAATGCTGGAGCCCTCCTGCTGGAGCCTCCAACCTTCAGAGAAGAACGTTTTATGAAACAAGAATTCTCTGGCTTTACAACAAGGATCTGGAACTCCCTCTAACGAGATCTTCGCACAACCTTGAGCTATTTTCACGTTTTATAAGGATCTCAAAATCCTTCTATTTAAGAGACACTTTGAATGAAGCTGTGATCACTTCTCTGCATCCTCTTCCCAGATTCAATCTGCCTGGACTTTCTCCCCTGAATCGAACTGCCTGATCTATGGGTATTCTTTGTTGTTTATCTGTTATTTTTATATAGATTGTTGTCCAGATTCTTCTTCTTGCTCTTATGTAAAGTTCCCTGATGTCCTTAGGGCACGTTGGTGCCATATAAAACTGCAAACATACTAAGTAATATGCAAATTATGAGGCAGGTGATGAAACATCCACATATTTCATCCCTGCCTCATAATTTGCATATGACAAATTCATATTTATTCATAAAAATTTGGAGCCACAAAATGATGTTTTCTCAGCAGCCTTTCCTAAGGTGAGAGAAACTTGGGTATCTGAGCATTTGGACTCCAGTGTAAAAAGGGTTTCTTTCATTAAAACAATTTTTGTGATTCCAGCTGCTAAATTTACTCATGAGAAGAAAATGTTGCATCATTCACATGTTGTTCTGATTGGCTGGTGGAATGCAGTTGTGCTGACACTGGCAGGAGTCACACAGTTGAATTGGTTGTTTTGTTATAGAGACACAATTAATGCTGCTTCAGCATGTACACTGCAAATTAAGCACAAAAAAGCAGTCAACACAGTAAGTGCCAGAAAGGCCCATAAATGCAGAGAACTAAGCGATATTTAGATACCCAGATGGATAAACTGTTTATATCGAGTTGCCTTTTGTTGCCTTCAGTGTTCAGACAAGTGTACAATGGGAGGTTTAAAGTGCCATTATTTAGATATTTTCATCAAGTGTTTTGGTATTGAAGTCCAGCTCACATGGTGCTGTTCTGGTAGTTCATGCTGCATTGCAGTCTAGAGAAGAAGCAATAATCCGCTATGATCTAGTGAATACAGTGTCACATCCTCTTGGTTACTGGTGACCTGGAAGCCTATTTGGGGAAGCCATGAGTAGCAAATGCTAACCCTGACTTGCCTCTTGATGCTGCTGTTGCTACCCCTTTTACGAGTCAGGAACTGAAAGTATAAAATACACTCAGTCTCCGCTGCATCCCCTCGGAATCTGCTTTTAGAAGCAAGCTCAAAGCATTCTTGTTTGATACGGATCTGATGGCCAAGTAATTTGTTCACCTCCTCGCTTCCCTTCGGACTGGCCGCTAGTGCCCGGTACCCTTCTACGGAGGTAGCTGTGCGCTTTACAAATGTCCTGAATTGAATTGAATTGAATATTTCTGTATTTTCCCCTTCCTGGCTTGACCCTAGCCCCTCACTAGCAAACTGGAGTCTATTGCGGGGCTGAGGGCAGATCGAATGGCCATCCCAGTGATCAGGAGCAAAGTGTGTAGACGAGATTTGTAATACCCTGGCATGTTGGTGAATGGACGCCCATGTTTGCTGGCTGTATACTGTAGGCTGGAGAGCTGAGTATGTTAGCCTTTGAATCTGGAATGCTCACAGGAGGCACAGTTTGCAGTAAATGCATCAACATTTCAGGGATGAATGATGCATTTTGCCCATTTTTGTTTGTCTTTCTACTTTGTTTACTTTTTCTTATCAAGTATAAGGGGGTGTGAAGTCATTTCCACCAGCAAAGTTTTGCAAAGATCCAGATTTTCATCTTTCTCAAAGGTTACAAAGTTTCCCAGTTTACTGTTACCCAGTCCCAGATTTGTCTGCATTGCAAGGTAATTGTCATTGTGTAGCAAGATAATCTTCAATCTAATCGAACCCAGCCGAGCTGGAAAATGTAAGCAGACTATTGCTGTGCAAGTTCACATTCTGCAAAGCTTTTCCTTACCTTTGACAAATGTTTGCAGAATTTTTCTCTACCTTTTTACATTTGGCATTGTATTTCTATGCACAGTTGCAAAGTCGAAAACTTTGTAACCTTTGCAAATTTGCAAAGCTTACCATAGAACTTCGCAGCGTTTGCAAAAGTATCTTTACAGCATTGCAACCGTAGCCCCTTCCCAAGTTTTGAGCGCATCTCTTCTCTGTGATTAGTGGATGACAATATATTTTTAGCTAGAATCCCGGATGGCTCTTTGTAATTGACTGCAATATTTATGTTGTACAACCTGTAATTGAATGCCAAATCTCTAATGTGCAACCAGGCAATATCTTCAAAAGCTCCTGAATCTCTTGTAGAACTTTGTGATTTGAAGCAGATGCTTAGAAAAAGTACTAAACTGGTCTTCAAAGGCCCTGGAAGGAAGGAACAGAGAAACTGGCTGAATGGCATTGTGGGTTTGTGCACCTAGCATTAGCGCAGAGACAGGGATATGCATGTACTGGAAGTCAGAAAGTTACGCTGCAGCAATGTGATTTCCAGATGACACTTCCCTCTGAAAAACCTGGAAAAACCTGTGTCGAAGTTCGTAACATGCGAGGCACAGCTGTCAGGACATCCCCTAATTTCCTAACACGCCCCATACTTAACCCCACATTCACCTATGACCCCTTCCTTCTCCAACTACGAGCAGGTTATACTGAATGGGTGGGCCTTGCTTCAAGGACGTCATTTAGGGATCGCCAGCAGTCACAACTGTGACCCCTGCTTGCCCCTTGCTACCCCGGCACAGTTCTTGCGACCCCTGGCCACCTCCATCACAGTGGCAGTGCCAGGGACAGATGCCAAGCAGAGTTCTAATGAGCCTCGCTTACTTTATGTTGAAACAGACACTCTTGCTAGGAAATATGAATTAATTGCAATGTGCATCACATTTTCGAATACATTTAATTTGGGAAATAAAAACATTCTTAAGTGCATGTGATGCACACTCCAATGAATTAAACTGTTATCATGTTGGCAGACTAACAAGTTCCCTTATTTCAGACCTCTGCCTGCTTTAACTTGAGCACCAGGTCAAGGCCTCTCACTGCCCAGTTATAATGCAGTGATTACCCCTAACTGTCTCATTCCCAGATACCAGTGCTTTCTGCTGAAAGTAAAATTTTCATTTGGATGGCAACTCAGACAAAATTTATAGCCCTTTCTTCTTCTTATGTCCATTGCAAAAAATCAATAAGCATTGATAAGGCCGCTAGGTCTATCTTTAACTTGTGATTGTTTGTTTTTACCATTGCATGTGATTTTTAGAAATTGTTTTTTTCAAAACATTGTCACAAAAGCAATTTGAAAATGGCTGACCAAGCCTGGACACATATGTGTACAGGTAGCTGTACATTTTCAAACATTTTTTGTAATAAAGTCCTACAAAAGCCATTGAAGTGGCCACCTATCAACGTATGTCAAGTCCACAGGTGGCCATTTTTGAATGGGTTTTGTGATAATATTTTACCGAACAATTTTGAAGGAGAGGAAAGGAAAAAGTTACATTTAGCAGAAGGATCTGTGCTCTCGAGAAAGAGATGAGGCAGGGGCCCTCACTGTATTATAAACACCTGACACAATAGAACAGTACCAAGTATCAACCTTTTTTCTATGCCACCCATGCCACTAATCCTGGGAGGACATTGGGGCTCTGTGATGTGATTTCCTGTGATGTCATTCTAATGAAAGGGCATGTGAAGTCACTTCCACTACCCCTGGGTTTTCGGTGAATTGACTGACATTCATGAATGTTTGAAGGGCTTGGGGAACTTTTCTTTGAAGGTGCGTAGGTTCAAGTCCGTCCTTTTTGCCATTTACATTTACATTTCCACGTTTCTGGCAGTGCATGTGCCCTTTAGTCCACATATCATCTTAATGGATTTCCTGAGTGTCAGGTGTTTTAATTAGACATCTACATCTGATGTGTGGAAGAGCAGATCAAGTTTATTTGACACTATTCCTTTGGTATTGTACCTGTCCAAAATGACTGTCTAAGCATTAGCTTTCAGATCATGCTTTCTTATGTGTTGATTCTGTTTTTGGTAAGATTGACTGGGTGCTTGATTGTAAATGTTGGAAAGTAGGTTATTAGTAGTGGTAAATATACATCTACCACTGGCAATAATACCACTAACATAATATAGGGCTCAGAAAAGGTCTTAGAAAATTATTCCCATGCTTAACCCTTGGTTGCTTGGCTGGCTACGAGCAGGCAGGCTTAACTTCAAAGACAGGTATGTAAAGCATTTAAAAACACCAATTCAGTAAATAATTAAGACACAACACATAATAAAAATCCAACACCAATTTATAAAAATAGGAAATATGTAGATCTTTAAAATGACACCAAAATGAAAATAATCCAATGTAGGGAACCGGAGATATGAATTTTTTAAGATTTAGTATTATTTAGCACATAGAAACTGTAGTGGTCTGTTCCTCGTGTTTAACTTGTTAGAATGCTCATGCCAGGGTGTTCTGGCCTTGAGCATTCTACTAGTGGAGTTAGAATCTTACCTTTGAATAGTTTTTCAGTTGCTGCCTGACTTATGCTTACGCCGGCTGCTGCGCAGCACCTGTGTTGCAATAAAGATTAACTTCAATCAACTTACCTTGTCTGCGTCCAACTTACCACAAATTCATTGGCGGCGATCTTCGGGTGCCTGCTGAACCCACAGCTAACGACGTTCATCTCTATCCTGCTAACCGGTCCCTTGTCGGAGTGCTGACCATCTCTGCCCATGACGACACGCTGTAAAGTCTGGTGAGAAACGTCTGATGGCCATGCAGGATTGAAAGGTACTGTTTATCGTGATTTAAAAAAAAAAGAGAAGCAGCTCCGGCGCTGTGTTGAACCCTACGAGTGACGTGCTCGTGATGCAAGACACACAGCCGTGTCAGTGCAGTCTGCTTACTAGTCGTTTTCAGTACGCAAGCGTAACCGCCATCTTTGAGGTGGTTTTCGAATATGTTCACTCTTTGTCTACGTGGTGGTCGGTTGTGACTCCACTAATATGCAGGACGCAAAACGTGGCGGCCATTTTAGAGGTGGCAAAAGAATACGGTCTTCACAATTAACTACGCAGCGTACTGCCATTTAAAAAAAAACTAAAAAAAACGTTATTGTTATTTGCGACCCAGGACAAACATTTTTGCAGAGCAAGTCTGGAATCTCCGTATTTTCATTGCGTTAAATCAAACGTGTGGCACATTCAGTGACACGCACACTTTACCTACTGTTAATAAATACCATCTATCAAAGCTTTCGTCAGTGGCTCGTTCTCCCTACACACCTGTCATTAAGGGGAGAGAATACTCAGCCTATACCTTTGTACACATGCATACTCGTTGTGTATACACAACTATTTTTTTTTCTTCCCTGCACTGTTTTCTCTTCGGTGGCACGCACACCAAGCGTGTGGATCAGCTGTTCGCATCGGAGGCATGCACACCTGACGCAAGTGTCTATTATTCATATCGGTGGCACGCACACCTGGTGTGTCACTGAAGATTTCTCGTCAGTCAATTTTTCCTTTTGTTTTTCTTCTCTGCATATTTTCATCTCGGTGGCACGCACACCACGCGTGCCTGTCAACTGTTCACATCGGTGGCACGTACACCTAATCCATCTGATAATTATACAGATCGGTGGCACGCACACCTGACGTGTCATTTTTCTTGTGTCATCTGTTCTTCACATTGGAGACACGCACTCCTGACCTGTCAAAGGGACGTGTTGTTCCAGTTGTTCACGAAGAAACATAATTGTTCCATTTGGTGCAAAACATGTCTGATATATTCTTTCTTTCAAATGTTTTGTTTTAATCTATGGGTGTCTACACCTTGTTGTAGATTTACATTGGCCTGTCCCTGACATGATATATGGGTGGAGTTATTTTCTGTATCTAGTTTTCTCTTTCATTTGAAAATGCAATCTGTTTCTCCACCTCCACCTTTCCTGGAACTACCAGGCAATCCGCCAATCTCATGGAAAAATTGGTACGACACTTTTGTAACCTATCTTGGCGCCATTGGTGCGTCACGCTACAGGGTTGAAAGAAAAAAGTGTCTTCTTCTTAATTCGTTGGCTTTTGAAGGAAGATCTGTTTATAAATATTTGCCTGCTTTGGTACGTGTCCCTGGTGAAGAAGAAATTGATGAATTTGTGGAGGCCGTCAAAAAATTGGAATTGCGCTTTGACGTTCAACCCAGCCTTGTAGTAATTAGGCACAAGTTTTTCAAGCGTGAACAAAGACATGGGGAGGATGTCAATGCCTTCATATCTGCATTACGGAAGTTGAGTGCAGACTGTCAATTTGAAGCTTTTACTGAACAATTGATAAGAGATCAGTACATTTGCAAATGTTCTGACAAGAGCATTCAACAAAAATTGTTATCCATGGGTAATCCTTCTCTCGAAGAAACTATACGTACTGCAAAAAGTATTGAACTCTCCAAGGGTTCCGTCAAGGAATTGGAGGAAAAGGTCACTACAAGTGAAACTGTGACTGTGGTTCGTACAAGGGACATTAAGAATAGCGTAACTCCACGTGTGGATAACAGGTTTTTCAAACAAACGAATGTTTGTTACCGTTGTGGTAATCTTTCACATTTTAAGTCTGGGCGACCTTGTCCCGCAAAAAATGTAGTTTGCAGAGTGTGTGGGAGAGTAGGTCATTTTGCAAAAATTTGCCAGAGTGGGAAGCGTGTAGGTTCTTCCATTCCTGATCCTAAACAAGTCTCTTCTCCTGTTGCGAATGTATCTGTGACAGAGTGCAGTGGCGAGAATTACACTAGCATACAAGATGACCTGAGGGATATGGTTGTCGTAGTTGGCGATATGCATGTCACTGAACATGAGACCTCTGAGTGTGTGGACCCCTATGTTGATATTGACATTGGAGGGAAGAGTGCACGTTTATTAGTCGACTCAGGGGTAAGAATAACAATGATAACCCAGGAGTTATTTGGTGAAGTTTGGGGCTCTCGTTCTTTGAAACGTCCAGACAGGTCCCCCGTTTCGTACGAAGTCAGGAGAATCGAATTGGCTGGCTATTTTGAAGATATTTTGGAATTCAAGGAAGAAGGATTCATGGCAAAGTGTATGTGGCGATCAAAGGTTTGTCCATCCTTTGATGGTTTCACCAAGGCTTGTTCAAAATGGTGCTCCGCCCTGGTACAAAAGATCAGGTTTCCATTCTTCTTTCCGATGATTTTGTTGATAATTTGTCTGAGCACTAACCCTCTGTTTTTAGCAAGGGACTGGGCCGGCTAAAAGGTTTCACTCATGTCATCAGAGTAAAGGATGGTGCCATACCTGTCAAACACAGGCTTAGGAATGTACCGTTCAGTGTCAGGAACCAATTGGAACAGGAGCTCAATGGTTTGTGTCAGAAGGGGATTATAGAACCAATTGAATCTTCTCTTTGGCTATCTCCCTTGGTCGATCGCCAAAAGAAAAATGGGGAGCTTCGCGTGTGTGTTGATTTGCGCAGCCTCAATAAGAACATTTGGGTGGATTCACACCCCCTCCCGAAAATCTCTGACATGTTGTCAATGATCAGTGGGTCCAAGTGGTTCAGCAAACTGGATTTAGCATCAGCATTCCACCAGGTGGTTTTGGACCCTGCTTCAAGGCATCTCAGTGCTTTCGTTTCACCTATTGGTTCATTCCAATACTGCTGTATGCCCTTTGGGTTGGCCTCTGCGGCCACAGTTTTTCAAAGAATTATCTCCTGTATGCTCAAGGGTATCAATGGTGTTGTCGTCTTTCAAGATGACGTCTTGATCTATGGTGACTCCAGTGAATCTCATGATGAGACCTTGTATCGTGTTCTTGAGGTTTTACAGGAAAGCGGAGTTGTCTTGAAGAAAGAAAAGTGTGTGTTTAAGGTTCAGAAGGTCGAATACTTGGGGCGTGTACTTTCGGAGCGTGGTGTTGAACCTAGACCTGGTTTGGTCAAAGCCATTGTAGACAGTCCTGCTCCCATGGACAAGGTTGGTCTTAAATCTTTCATCGGACTCTGTGAGTTCTATTCTCGGTTTGTGCCGGACTACGCTACTAAAGTCCAGCCACTCACCAACATGCTCAAGAAGAATGTTTCCTTTGACTGGGATGGGCGTTGTCAGGAAGTGTTTGATTGGATCAAGACCCAATTGGTTTGTCCTAAGGTACTCAGACCATTTGACCCCAACGCAATGGTCACCATCACCGTTGACACTAGTGGGCTCGGACTGGGTGCCATTCTTACCCAGTCTGTCAATGGAACCAAACACACTTTGGGCTATGCTTCTAGGGTTTTACGGGGTACTGAACTCAATTTTGCTGTGATCGAGAGAGAGCTCTTAGCGTGTTGGTGGGCTGTCAGGAAGTTTAATCCTTACATATGGGGTAGACATTTCCAGTTACGTACAGATCACAGTCCCCTTGTCTCTATTCTCTCAGGGGATAGGTGTGGTATCTTCTGATTACAGGGACGGTTGTCCTCTGACTGCACCCCTACCCAAATGTTTGTATTGGTTCTTTCCCTGTGCGTGACCTCGTAGAACACTGCCACACTGAAGGTTCTAAGTCGAGCTCCCTGCGTGGAGACGGCGGGCACCGGCGGTGTGAGCTGTGGCTGAGGTCATGTATTGAAGCAAATTAATAAAGCCTCTTTCCTGAGAACACGACGGCTTCCCGTGATACTTTGAAGTGTAGACGCCTATCTAGATTTTACACTGGCGACGAAGGACGGGCGCAGAAGCGTTGGTGTGAAAGAAGAAGTCGACCTCAACACGCGTGAAATTCACACTGCAGGACTGTGGGAACAGCGGTGCCGTGAGTAATTACAGAATAACACTTGCAGGTTTAGTGAGGTGTAAACAGACATAGCGTGAATACTTTCACGCGTCCTTGGAATGCTGACAGGAGACATGCGGTGCAGGGATCTGGAGTCTGCTTTGTGTGACTCTCACTGACTCTCGGAATTTGAATTTGGGAAGGGATTCTCTGAACAAAGGAGAGAAGAAAATTTCCCTGTGGATAATGTTAGTGAAGGAATGACCATCACTTAAGTACTGTGGTCTTGCCGTTTCTGTCGCTTCACTTTGGAGACCCTGTGGCAGATAGCGTTAAAGAGGTGTTACGTGAAATATCCCTGGTGTACAGGCATTGCGGCATCCATGGTGGCAAGTACGTTAGTGGAAGGTCGCAGTTGGCATGTGCGTTAGTGGAAGGTCGCAGTGTCTGATTTAGCTGAGTTGGAGATTCTTACGCAACACCTATTTGAAGACTGGGCACTGGGAATACTCTGCATTCGGGAGCCTTTGGCTGTAAATGTAATGGCCGGTCGCGCTGACTGGCACAGCTCATCAAGGGCAACTTGTTGTGGGGCACTTGTGAGGATCAGTGACAGCTTTCACGCTGACAGGAACAGAAGGGGCATCATCGGTTGTTGAGAGTTGGCCCTGGTCTGGAGCTGGTGAGGTTAACAATCGTCTTGCCGGTCACGCTGACTGGCACAGCACCCTATAGCCATCTGTTGGAAGGTGCACTGCAAGGTGCTGAAGAGTATAGTCACGCGGTATGGGAGAACATAACGGAGACGTTTTAGGGTGAGGAGGTCCAATCACCTCAACGTGTACAGTGAAAAAGTTGGTCGTTCTGTGAGACACAACTTTATACCCGTTTTCTTCCTGGATGGTGAACAGGCACTAGGAAAATAGGCAGACATTGCTGACTTTGCGCTCAAATTGTTTACTATAATATTTTTAAAAAAAGCCATAATGTTTGGAAGTAACATCCATCTCAGAACACTGTAGTAATGCCTACATTTTGGTAAAACTGTAAGGAGCACGGCGCCATCTAGTGGACAAGTCTTGTAATTATATCTCACTGCTTTGAAGCAATCATTTGGTCATCTCAGGATTTAAAAGTTTGATTTCGTTGTCTTTCTCTTTTGGTGGTAAGGCCACTGGTGACTGGGGTTTGGTGAGTCCTTGGGGACAACAGGTTGGTGAGTGTGAACTGTACTACTTTCATGCACAGCATGCAGAATGTTACTCCACCCCCATTTTTTTTGAGCACACCAGGGGAGCCTCCTCTGAAATGGAACAAGTGGAAAAAGGTGTTCCAGAACTATGCTGTGGTGTGTGGTCCAAATCTAGGTTTGGAAAGGAAGGTGGCGTTACTATTGCACTACTTAGGAGCTGAAGGTCAGGAGATTTTAGAACACCTTCCTGACTTAAATGCTAATGATGCCAGAGGTCTAAATGAATATGAAATAAGTTTGAAAAAGTTAGATATACATTTCTTGCCTAAGATTAGCACCATCATGGATCGTTACCATTTTGGGAGAAGGGGACAGAAAGAAGGAGAGACAGTGGAAGAATTTGTGTCAGAGTTAAGAAAATTGGCTGCAAGTTGTAAGTTTGGGGGGTCTTGCGAGGAAAGGATAAGAGATCAGTTTGTTTTGACGTGCAAGATAGAAAAAATACGCGAAGAGCTCTGGCTGAAAGATGATCCACCTTTGGGGGAGGTGTTAATAGTTGCCAAACAGGTGGAACACATGATGAAGTGCGTCAGTGAAATTAAGCAAGATTGTGAAGAGAAGGCTAAGATTAATGAAGTCACGAGTGAGATTGAAAGTGTTTTGGCGGTTAAAGGTGCGAAAGGTGATCAGAAGGAAAAAAAAGGAGGTTGGAGTCCCAAAGGAAATTGCTACAGGTGCGGAAGAGCAGGTCATTGGGCCAACAGTAGGGAATGCCCGGTGCTCAAGGTGACCTGCAACAAGTGCGGAAGGAGAGGTTTTTAGAACCTGCTGCATGAGCAATACTAACTACAGAAGATACAGTAGAGAAGACTCAACACGAGTCTGTGATGAAATTGTACTGCATGTTGAGAGTGGGGCTGTGGGTAACCCGAAAGACTACATAACTGTTGAAGAGACAGAGGTTGAAGCCATGTTCGACTCCTGCTCTAAACTGACCATTGTTTCGGCAGAGGCTTTTGAGAAGGTGTCTAAGGGCAAGATGAAACTCCAAAGAATGGATGTAAGGCCGGGTGGCTATGGTGGTCAACCCATACGCATGAGGGGTTTCTTTTGGGGTACTGTTGGCTACAAGGACAGAATTGCTGTAACCAAGGTATATGTATCAAACAAAGGGGACAACATACTGGGCTGGCAGGCGCAAAAAGACCTGGGCATCTATCTTAATCCAAATAAGAACCCACAAATTTTGGTACAAGATGTGGACAGAATAGGTGTCAGGATTGAAGATGAGTTCAAAGATGTGTTCTCAGAGAAGTTGGGCTGTTTTAAAAAGTATGTGCACAAGATCAGACTAAAAGAGCATGCGAAACCAGTATCAGCCAAAGTCAGAAATCTGCCGATTTCCATGCAAGAACCTGTGAGAGAAGAATTGGAGAGACTGTGTTGTTTGGGAGTGATTGGGCCAGTGGAGGCCACGGAGTGGCTAGCACCCATTGTAGCGGCAAGGAAAGGGGATGGGGCTGTGCGCCTATGCATAGATCTAAGGGCACTGAACAAGGAAGTGATAGTGGACAAGTTCCCCCTCCCCAACATCTCCCAGATGATGAGCAGGCTTGCTGGCGCAAGGGTCTTTTCCACCCTGGACCTTACGTCAGCTTATTATCAGGTCAGGCTACACCCAGAGTCGCAAGATCTCACGGCTTTTGTTACACCCATGGGGGCCTACAGGTTTAAGCGTATGCCTTTTGGACTTGTCTCAGCTGCAGCTGTTTTCCAAAGGATCATGAACAATCTGCTTAAAGGCATTCCTGGAGTTCTATGCTACCAGGATGATGTTCTGATATTTGGAGAAGATAACATGCAGCATGCACGCAGGCTCAGACAAGTCCTAGGGAGATTTTTAGAGCAAGGACTAACGGTTAAGAAGGAAAAATGTAAAATTGGATGCTCAGAGATAGAGTTTCTGGGACATAAGGTAACTGGGGCAGGCATACTTCCCAAAACAGAGTTGCAGAATACTATCCTCAATCTGACCCCGCCTAGAAGCAAAGAGGAAATCAAATCATTCATGGGTATGATTGAGTTTTATAGCAAGTTCGTCCAGAACTTTGCCAGACGTACCTACCAGATTCGTAATCTCCTCAGGAAGGGGGTTACTTTTGACTGGAGTGAGGCATGCCAAAAAGAATTTGATGACACCAAGAAAGCACTGGCCGAGGCACCTAATCTCAGGGCTTTTGTTCCTGGTAGGAGGACGTTCCTGACCACGGATGCAAGCACTAAAGGGTTGGGTGCGGTCCTGACACAGGAAGGTGAAAAGGGGGAAGAGACCATAGCGTTCGCATCTAGATCCCTACGTCAGGCAGAGTACAACTACTCGGTTATCGAAAAAGAGGCACTGGCGGTACATTGGGCCACCAACAAATTTAGAGATTTTGTATGGGGAACGAGGTTTGACATAAGGACTGACCATAAGCCCCTAGTAGAGGTATTTACCAAGAAAGGTTTAGACGCCATCTCGAGCAGGATAAGAAGGTGGGTAGTGAGCTTACAAGAATACACCTTTGGCGTAGAGTACATACCTGGGGTGAAGAATTTAGCCGCTGACTGTCTCTCGCGGCTGGTGGGGGAAACCCCATGAGGGATCGAGGAGGAGAACAGGCCAGGTGAAGAGGATCATGAGATGGAGGATGAGAAGGTGTGTGCCATCACTCAAGGGGTGGTGAATGAAGAACTCTGGAAGGTGGAGTTGGAAGGGGATGTGCTTCTTCAAGAAGTATGTGCCAAGACTAAGGGGGGTTGGTCTGACCGCGACAAGAGGGAAGAGTCTCTCAGACCCTTCTGGATGGTCAGAGATGAGCTATCAGTCGCGGACAAGTGTCTCTTCCGTGGGACCAAGTTGGTCCCACCACGGAATTTGAGAGAAGTTCTGGTTAATTTGGCTCATGATGGTCACCTGGGCATCACTAAAACTAAGCAGAGGTTACGCCTAGACTATTGGTGGCCAAATATGGATATGGAGATAGAGAGGAGGATAAGGGAGTGTGTACCTTGCTCGGCCAGCGACAAGGTGCTCAAACAACACACACCCCCCATGCACTGCAGGACTCTGGCGGAAGGCCCGTGGGCTGATGTAGCCTTAGACATAGTGGGGCCATTGTCAGGAGAGAATCGCACCCCGTACATCCTGGTACTTATGGACTCATACTCCAAGTGGCCTGAGCTGAAGTTTGTGTCTGAGATAACTACCAAGTCCGTCATTGAGTTTCTCCTGGAGGTGTTCCTCCGCGAAGGGCTGCCCAATAGTATCCTGACGGATAATGGAGTGCATCTCTGCTCTAGAGAAATGAAGGAATTCCTAGAGTGCAATGGAATCAAACACAGGTTGGGTGCCCTCTACCATCCGGAGAACAACGGGATGGTTGAGAGATTCAACAAGACCATCAAAGAGTGCATTCAGCTAGCTAAAGCAAGCGGGTTGTGTTGGAGAGACAAGGTGATCAAACGCCTAGAAGCTTACAGGTTAACTCCCCATCAAACTACGGGTATGACCCCTTTTGAGTTGTTGAGAGCTAGGAAACCCAATTCCAGGTTGGTACCAGGTTGGATGAGATGGTACAAGGGGTGGACAACTCCCATCCGTGAGACACCATGGAGGGACAGAGAGCGGAAGGCCATGGCAGATAGGAAGAGAAGGTTTGATAGAGCTCACGCAGTGAAGGAGGTCCATTACAAGATAGGGGACTTTGTGAAAATCGGGGCTCCAACAGGAAGGGCAAGCTGGTCAGAATTTACGGAGCTCACAAGGGTTGTCAAACTTTTCAGGAATGCTATCAAGACTCAGGACGGGCGTATCTGGAACCTGAGCAGAGTGGCAAGGTGTGCTAGTTCTGCTGGACATGGGAACTTGCTCGGTAGTGGGGAGTCGGGCAAGCCAGATGCTGCCAGGTCTTGTGAGTCTTCAGTTGATGGGAGGGTCGACACTCACCGCAGGCTGAGCGGTAGGATTATCTGTCGTCCCAAATACTTGGAACAGTATGTTGATAAGTAGTCCTGTGTTTTCTTGCTATGTTGTTGTTCTCACCTGCAAAATGTAAGGAGGGGGATGTGTGGTATCTTCTGATTACAGGGACGGTTGTCCTCTGACTGCACCCCTACCCAAATGTTTGTATTGGTTCTTTCCCTGTGCGCGACCTCGTAGAACACTGCCACACTGAAGGTTCTAAGTCGAGCTCCCTGCGTGGAGACGGCGGGTACCGGCGGTGTGAGCTGTGGCTGAGGTCATGTATTGAAGCAAATTAATAAAGCCTCTTTCCTGAGAACACGACGGCTTCCTGTGATACTTTGAAGTGTAGACGCCTATCTAGATTTTACAATAGGCTCAAAGAACATACCCCAAGAATTGCTCGTTTGTCCACCAAGCTATTGCAATATGATTTCGAAGTATCGTACATTCCTAGTAACAAGAATGGGAGAGCTGATTACTTTTCTAGGTTCCCTGTAGAAGAAGATGCTGAAGTTGATGAGGAAGACTGTTTTGTTGAGAGTTTGGTTTTGGATGACATGTGTGCTGTGACTGAAAAAGAGTGGAGAGATGAACTCTCAAAAGATGCCTTACTCTGCCGTGTTGTCGATTGTGTCAAGGGTGGTTGGCCGAGAGAAAAAAATGCGCCTTACTCCTTACAGACCTTTGTGAAAGTTTCAATGGAGCTTTCTGTAGAGGGTGGTTTGTTGGTGCGCGGTGACAGGTTGGTTACCCCAGATGTGCTGAGAGCAAGATTGATCAAAGGAGCACATGAAGGGCATTTGGGCAAGACGCTGACTAAGAGGAGGTTGCGAGAATACTTCTGGTGGCCCCAGATGGACAAAGATGTTGACGTGTTCGTGGATGAATGTGTGGTGTGTTCCTGTGCTGAAAAGAGTTTCAATCTTAGAACACCGCCCCTCCAGCCCATTGAACTTCCTGCTAGGCCTTGGGAGAAGATTGGGATTGACCTTGTCGGTCCTTTCAATGTTCTTCCTGCTTCTTCAAGGTTTGCCATTGTGGCCATTGATTATTATTCTAAGTGGCCGGAGGTGCGTTTCATTGGTGAACCCAACACAAAGAATGTAATTGATTTTCTTAAAGATCTATTTTTGCATGAAGGATTTCCCTCCACTATTGTGAGCGACAATGGTGTGCAATTTGTTAGTCAAGAGTTTGAGTGTTTCTTGAAGCAAGGGGGAATAAATCATTCCAAAAGTTCCCTTTATCATCCACAAACAGCTTAGTGGAACGCATGAATAGGGTGCTCAACAACTGTGTGCAGTGGGCATTGGCACGCAAGTGCAATGTCCAGAATGCTGTTAGGTCCATGCTTTGGTTCTGTCGTACCACACCCCACTCCTCTACCAAAGTGTCTCCCTACGAACTTTTGCGAGGCAGGAAACCATGTTCCAAGGTGTGTCCCGGGTGGATGTCTTAGTGGGTGAAAATGGATTCCGTTATCGACATGGATGGTTTTGTGAGAGAGAATGTCTCCCAAGCTCAAAACAGACAGAAAACTTATTTTGACATCAGAAAAAGATCCATTCCCCACTCTTTTGTTGTCGGTGATGTAGTACGTGTTAAGATCCCTGTCCACAGCAAAAAGGGGAACTTGAAGTTCACTGATCCATTGGTTGTGGATAAAGTTCGCGGTAATGCTGTCAGGGTAAATAACAAAGAGAGGGGAGAATGGACCACTTGTCCTGTGTAACCAGGGTCTTTATATATATAGAAACTTTAATAAAAACCCTCAAACAAGTACACAGGCCGTTGGCGGTATATCTTGGTTATCCGCCTTAGTGTACTGTTTCAGCATCATCATTGGGTCTTTTTGGTAAGTTGCTGACCTCCACCTGGAGGAGGACCTACTGGTTTACAGTAGTGGTCAGAGAAAAGAGAAAGTGCTCGTGCTCTTAGTGTAGTGAGTTAAAATTCCCTACATCACAATCAGTGATAATATTTTATTTGTGGAGATGGAGATGTGGGAAATTAAAACCGAGGTGGTGCATTCTTAGATCAAGTTACTAATCTGTTGCACTGTCATGGTCAACATGTTTCAGCCCCGTGGAAACTCTAGAGGCTTTCGTCAGGACCGAAATATGTCATGGGAGCTTATTTTACTCCTATGGAGTGGTATATTCGCCACTCTTATGGTGTAAGGGTCAGACCAGTTAGTATCTGTACCTTTTGTATCTTAAGTGCGGCCTCCTCGGGTTCCGTCAAGTTAAGAATTCCAAAATCGGTTCCCGCAAGTCAATTTGCTTGTACTGGCTCTTACGCGTTCGAAGAGCCAGTACAAGCAAATTGACTTGCGGGAACCGATTTTGGAATTCTTAACTCGACGGAACCCCGAGGAGGCCGCACTTAAGATACAAAAGGTACAGATACTAACGGTCTGACCTTACACCATAAGAGTGGCGAATATACCACTCCAAAGGAGTAAAATAAGCTCCCTATGATATATTTCGGTCCTGACGCAAAGCCTCTAGAGTTTCCACGGGCTGAAACATGTTGACCATGACAGTGCAACAGATTAGTAACTTGATCTAAGAATGCACCACCTCGGTTTTTAATTTCCCACATCTCCATCTCCACAAATAAAATATTATCACTGATTGTGATGTAGGGAATTTTAACTCACTACACTAAGAGCACGAACACTTTCTCTTTTTCTCTGACCACTACTGTAAAACCAGTAGGTCCTCCTCCAGGTGGAGGTCAGCAACTTACCAAAAGACCCAATGATGATGCTGAAACAGTACACTAAGGCGGATAACCAAGATATACCGCCAACGGCCTGTGTACTTGTTTGAGGGTTTTAGAAAGTTTCTATATATATAAAGACCCTGGTTACACAGGACAAGTGGTCCATTCTCCCCTCTTTGATTAGTGTACCAACCATTGGAAGCCGAATGGATCACAGCTTCTTTTCCCTCTACATTGATTATCCTGAGGGTAAATAACAAACATTGGTGGAATGTGTCAAGAATTGTAAGGAATTCAAAAAATTGTATTAGTAATGATTTGCATTGTGAACAGAGTGTTGAAGCTGAGTCTTCTTCTTCTGGAGACTCTCCACCATCCTGTTTGCGCAGAAGTAATAGGCAACTTTTTGTCCCTGCCAAATACCTTTAGTTTCTCATTTTCGCCCTTTTCGTTCCTTTTAGCTTTTCTGGCTTTCTCCTTCCTCTTTCATCTTTTCTTCTCTTTTTGTACTTTACTTTCCTTCTCTTCCGCTTCTGCGTTTCTTTCTTTCCTTCTGTTTGTTTATGAGGAGGAGGATAATGTAGTGGTCTGTTCCTCGTGTTTAACTTGTTAGAATGCTCATGCCAGGGTGTTCTGGCCTTGAGCATTCTACTAGTGGAGTTAGAATCTTACCTTTGAATAGTTTTTCAGTTGCTGCCTGACTTATGCTTACGCCGGCTGCTGCGCAGCACCTGTGTTGCAATAAAGATTAACTTCAATCAACTTACCTTGTCTGCGTCCAACTTACCACAGAAACCTATAGCGCTTATTGGGATATCTGGTCGTTCTAGACTGGGACAAAGTCAAAGTTTCAGGCCAACCACGATGGAGCCCTGCGCAGCTACCCCTCACGGTAGGTCTCGGTCAAAGTTTTTACTTTCTGACCTAGAAATCTTTCTGGAGCTTTTCTTCCCGGGGTCCCTCGAAGCTCTCAGCCAGTCTGGATTCGGTGAGGGTTCGCCAGCTTGACTTGCAACAAGCTTCCAGTCAAACTCGTGGAAGTCCGACTTCCGGAACTTTCCAACGGGACAAACCAGAGATCCAGGCTGGCTCGTGGTCGAAGGTGGGCGATTGACCCTCACGTTTGGTCCAGGTCACCTCCTCTACGTTTGGACTTAGAAAATTTTACAGAGCTATTTCTCGCGGATCCCTTGATGCTCTTCACCAGGCCGGATTCAGTGAGGGTTCGCCGGCTTGGGTTTCGATGAGCTCCCGGTCAAACTCTGGAAGTCAAACCATCGGAGCTTTTCAGCGGGACGAACCTGGCCTGCTCGCGGTTGAGGGTCACCGGCTTGGCTGGCTAGGTCGAGTCGGTCCACTTATGGATCTTTTTCCCAAAGTTGCTCCAAACTTCTTCAAACCTCTTCCTGAAGTTCCTTTGAGGGTCCCAAAGAGTCCTAAACTTACTCCAAGAGTCTGAAAGCTCAAAGATGGCCTCTTGAAAGTTTGGGACTTCAATTCCCACAACCCACTTGGACAAAACCCTTACAAATCCACTGGTAGTACTCCAGGTTGGAGATTCTTGGTGGTGATGGTCCAGGTGACTTCTGTTAACCTGTAGCTTGCAAGGAGTCCACTCTTTAGTCCTTTTGAATCAGGTTTGATCCACAGGGCTATAGTTCCAGATTGTGCAGCTGGCGCAGTCAGTCAGAGTTCAGGGCCTGGTTGGTGCAAATCAAACTTACAGCATGGACCCTTCTTTCAAGCAGCAGATCTGACAGGCTCTGCCCCTCTCAGATGCTTCTTCCAAGTTCTCTGGGTCAAGCGGGAGGGCACTCCTGTCCAATGAGGTGTAGGGCAACACCCTAGAGTATGACAATATCCTCCAAAGTGTGGCACTATAGTCTCCCAGAGAGCACCATATCTCCAAAATTCAACATGGCTGATTTTTGAGCAGCTAGACAAGAGCTGGCTGAGCCCTCCTTCAGGATGGTTCATCTCCATATTGTCCCTCCCCTTTGCTTCTGCTTCTGCTCATTCCTTACTTAATCCTGTTATCTGGCTGGGTTCAAAGAGAAGGGATGTACATGAAACTGGCCTCTCCTGCCTGTCTCCTCCTTCTATTGAAGATTATTGTTTACAACCTCTCCCCTGTTCTGGCATTCCTATGTAGCAGAACCCTGCCCTTCCCAGAATAGCTCTCTAACCCCAGGGGCTACTTATCACCTCATCAAAGCAGCCTGGCTAATCCATTTAACTCTGACTAATCAGGACAGACCACTGGAAAGCTGACATTTGGCTTTCAGACAAGAAAGTGTTATAACTTCTTGTCTGTACATTTTAGGATAAATTCAACCATAGCATATTGTTGGATTTATCAATACCAGTCTAGGAACTCCTTGAATTATATTTTATGACATCCTTGATATTAGTTATTATCTAATAATATCTTGCCATGTTATGCTATGTGGCTGGGGATCTGCAATGGGGAAAATAAACTGGGCAATTTCTCCCACATCAGGGCTTATAAAACATATTTTATAAGGTCCCTGCCTATATCTTCCAGACCCCACACCCCTGGGATACCTAGGTGAGACTTTATGGGTTCTGAACATGTAAACATATTGCAGATCCTCCCTCCACAGTGCTCCTAGTACAAAAGTCGATTTTAGGAAGCACTTCACTGAAATGTGTGGAGTGAAAAGTGCAATTTCACTACCCCCAGGGCATATAAAGCAATTTTATAAAGACCCTCCTTATAAATACCTTAAAGGTAGTTTTGACCCCTGCCCTATTATGTATAGGGGAGGTCATGTCAAGCACAGGGGTACCCTAACCCTTAGTGTATGTAGGTGTTTTCACTATATTTTAAGCATCTCTTTAAACATAGTACTGGCCCTGGACCTGGTTAGGCAGAGCCCAGGGACATATATCACACAACATGAAGCTACCCTGACAAGATGTCTGATTCCAACGGGGGGTAAAGGCACACTATGCCTGTAACCTATGTGCTGTTGGGCATCTCAAAAAAATGTATGGACTGTCCTCACACACCACCTGGTTTCATGCTTCATCATCGGCAGTCCTCGCTCTTTAAAAACCACGTTTGATAAAGAGCGAGGACTGCCGATGATGAAGCATGACATCAGGTGGTGTGTGAGGACAGTCCATACATTTTTTTGAGATGCCCAACAGCACATAGGTTACAGGCATAGTGTGCCTTTACTCCCCGTAGGAATCAGACATCTTGTCAGGGTAGCTTCATGTTGTGTGATATATGTTTAACGGAGGCCAGTTTACACTGACTACCCCGTAGCCTCTTGTTCCCTGCCCCTTTGATCATAAGGGGTTCGTGTGTATAGAGAGCCCAGGGACAGTCACAGTCAGTTACCACCAGTACCAGTCAGCAAAAAATGTGGGTGCCCAGGGCACAGGATGACAGTAAAGGATTGCCACTGTCTGGGACACTGATACCATCATTAGTCTATTCTGGTAGTAGGCAAACCTGCCTTCTTCCTTTATAGAGTACCATAGGGCACTTCATCTACAACAGTGATTTTCCCTTCTAGGCAACTAGTGTAAGATGCTATCTACATAAAATCACTCATAAAGCCAAAAGGAGTAGTCATTCTTGGTGTATTTTGGTGTTAGCATTTTAATTCAAGTCAGGGCACCTAAGCTGTACGTTTTGGTGTCTGAGCTAGCGGCCGACTCATTGATACCTCAATAGTTAACTTTAAAGTGAATAACTCTTCACACAGTAATAGAAATGAGGGGTTTAGCTTTTCCCTTTGACCTCGTGTTAACTTCACTTTCTTTAATGTTTGTGTAAATATTCATACAGTAAAATGTGTGCAGGCCCAGGAAGTTCACCTCAATTAAAATAAAAATAATTCCAAAGATTATGCTGCTGTTTCCCTCACACACTCACAAGTGCAATATCAGGAGGATTGGGCCATCTCCTTGGCAAGCCTCAGATGTGCATGTCCTGTCTTTTACCCTAGAGAAGGTAATTGTAGGACCAGAGTGTAAGTGATGGCTATTGTTTTGTTCACATGCAAGATCTTGCATTTTCTTGATCACTCATGCACACACTGTGACAGATAATCAAAGCAATTAATAATTCTTAATTAACATACTTACTAATAAGTGCATCGGGCCCTAAGGTAGCTTCTGCTGGGAACGTGGGCAATTAAAGTATGCTCACCCTGTAATGGTATTTAAATGGAGCCTGGCTTGTGGAGTTGTGAATGCAAAGCCATGTGAGAGTTTCTGGTATGTGGCTGCAGGAAGCTGTCTCAGAAGATGCTTTCTCTGGGAGAAACGGTATGCAAAGCTCACGCATTGTATTTTTTAGGTATGTGATTTTATTTTATCACATGTCCTGATGTACATTTTAGGGATTACCAAGTAAAGATTATTTTTGAATTTGCAGTGTGACATTCATAGTTTGTGTAGTTCCAGGAAGGGAATTTAATGTTTGTGGATAGCACTTATTTGGAGTCGCTGTAAACAAAAGTCTCCTTACACTTTCCCCCACCACGTGCATCATGCCCATGCATGCTCATTCAATCCAGTGTGCAGGACTCGCAGCTGAGAGGCCAAAAGAGCCACAACACTGTGTCAGCCACTAGGACAGCCTTGTAACAAAACAAACCAGACAGATGCCACCGCCTTCTTCCATAGTAGAAGCAAGAAAAATGCTGGTGGATCTATCTGCAAGGGAACAAAAAGGGAGGAACCAGCCTTTCCGAGTAGAGAAATGTGTTTCTACAATTTGGCGTAGATGTGCTAAGGGAAATGTTTAGTTAGTGATGTAGGGGAGTGGGTCCTAATGTTTTTCTGCTACAGGTTGCATCACGTTTTGCACTTAAAGCCGAAGAGTATATCATTCTGCTGTGCCTTTGGGTGAATGGCCAAGGCTGATCTGCACGTGGCTGTTTCCTGTCCGAGGTGACATGCTGGGCAAAAAATGATGGACTGGAATGCGGCCCTTTCAATAGATGACATTAATTCAAGCATTCCAGCTATCACTTTGTTTTTGAACTCTTTGGTGCAAAGAGGGCACAAAGAGGGCACACTCGAATTGCTGTGTGCAGACTGATGTTGCCTCCCTGTGATTGGCTGCTTACTACTGTTATTGAAATCGGCAGTCTTAAATTGTGCATTTTCTATACTGCTGTACCACCAGTAGCTCTCCTACAATTTAAGTGGAGTACTCTGGCAGGCAAAGCATCAGACCACTTAGTGTGCTAATCTAGGATTGGTCGGCTGCACTCACCATCTCGTGAGCTTTGCAGTTATAAAATGGCTGCTTCTGTTTTTCGCTGCATTACTTGCTTTTGTCTTCTGGATGTTTTGCAGCTCAGGTGTCAGGTGTCAGACTTTCTTTGCAGTAGCTCAGTCCACAAGAGATGGTCTCAAAGGATGGAGCCTTTGTATGCTAGGAGTACAGAGAAGACAATGACAGTGCAGTGACAGGGAATGGGGTTCTGAGTGACGTATTTTGAAAATTAGAGCGAAGCTCGAGTTGTCTTTGAAGTCTCCTAGGACCCTGAGGTAAACAATCATCCCTATTATTCACTTTCTAACCATCTGTAATTTTATGTTAGGCCCCCCCAAACAATCTGTTCCTGTTTTCAACTGCTACACAAGGGGGAGACGTAATGGGAAAGCCATACTTAAGACTGCCTCTCCTCTTTGTCCCAACTGTTCAAAACAAGCATTGGTAATGCATCGGTTTCACCAATGTAATTAATAAACAGCTCCCTGACAGATAACAAGTGAGTGGAGAGGATGTCGCGCAGTGGCCAGAGCTGCTGACTCGAAAGCTGGGGATCTCGGTTTGAGTCACGGTGGCGCCGCGCAGCATCCTGTGATTCTACACACATCACTTAACCTCTCTGGGTGATAGATTGTTATATAAATATGCTGCAATAGTAAAAGGCAAAACTTTATAAAAAATATATATAGTTAACAGTATTTCAGTGGTGGGAAACTGATAAGAGAATCAGACAAGGAGCAAGCATTGGTAAATGCAGGAAAATATGCTACTGCCAATAGATATGGAGGAAAGATAAGTGGCACGCACAGGAACCAATGAGAAGCCAGGAAAGAGAGAAAGTCCCTTTTAATTTTATATTAAAAACAATAGATTTCTCAAGCACAGCACAAGCGCTGTGCAGGAGACACCTATAAATGCCTAGCCATCCTGCCACTGACCGCCCCACCACCTTCATTGCCCTCCCACCCTCCAGCAGCCTGGATTCCCTTTATGGTGAAGTAACAGAGGGAAACAACTTTTGTTTACTACTCTCAAGGAGAGTCAAACATAACACAACCAATTCAGTAGTGAGTCCTGTGTGGGGCAGATCCTGCAAGGCTGATTCATACCAAGTGCAGAGCCTCATGGTGCCACAGTCTATGATGCTGAAATATGTCCTATCGGCTCTTGTTTGTAGCTTGCCTTTATAGACATGTTGCTGCTGACCCAAACGCATGTCCAATATTTAATGAGGTGGCATTGCTGGCTGCTTCCTAGTTGTGAATGGTGAACTTTGAAAGTGATGAGGTGCAAATACCTATCATTTATGAGCCAAGTGAAATGATGAAGTGAACGAGCATGACTCTCTTGTGGTGAGAACATTTGGAAAAACAGGGCTAAATTTACTACACAAATCGGTAAAAATCTATAGGGTCTGAGTGAACTCTTCTATACTTTGGAGGGCACCGGTTAAGCTTTTCCTTCCCCAGGACCAGTGCTTTGAATATGAATGAAGAAGTGCAGTTGTTCACTATTTAGAGTACCTGTTTGCTGCTGAGAAGTGCCTGTACTCTCGCATTAGGTGTATTGCAGCAGTGCTGAAAAGAGCAGGTACTCTCCCTTTCAAATTAAAAAAGTGGAGGTACTCAGTACCGGACAGTAACAGCCCATTTAAAGCACTGCCTGGGGCAAGGTTCATTGGGGATTACCCCTCCAAGAAAAATCTGAAAAAAAGAGCTACATTCGTTTCAGGCAGTTCAAAGACTGAATATGTGATTTCACAGTGGCATTCATTTCCCAAAATGTACAATGCATCTTTTTCCACTTTATTTTTCTATCCTGCCTCTTCACAGCAGATAATAAGTGAAATTTTATAACTGAGTTTCTATTTGGAAGGGGCAGTGTGAAATAAAAACAAAAATAAAATAGATCTCACAATTACAAGCAGTAGCAACTAAAGCTAGGCAAATCCTACTTGCTCATGCAGCAATGCTGCTGCTGAGTTACATACAGCTTACAGGATCATACAGGTTACATCAACCATTCGTGTTCATCTCTCTGATAATATCATAAAAAGCTTTCAAGCTTTCCCGAACTCAGCATGAATTATGCCTCATATACCAGCGTAAAAAAAGACTGCTGAATTCAATAAATTTGACAGTCTCTGAAAATCCAGACATTTCGCCATGAAATATAAAATATCTAACATTATCTCAAATCCAGCACACAGAAGCGTGTTATTTTCAGCAATCCAGTATGCTGCCACATAGGAACAGATTCTGCCTTTCAGGAGCGTTTATTATACGGCAGGAATTTTCACCACCATTATAACAAGGATAGCCAAGATCATGTTAGAATGTCCACAATAGGCTATGGGTGAGCACATTTGTAGCATGGCAATCAATATTTTTTTGTACAATTTTATATTGCACAAATTTGATCCAAAGACATCAGAGTGCTTTACACAAGCACCAGATTACATGACACCAGTTCAGACATTTTTGTAGGCACAGAGGGAATACGTGACTTGCCCAGAACTATAGGATGTTTAGCAGACTCAAACCTGGTTCTCCATTTCCAAGTTGGTAACTCTGGCCGTTATGCCACATCTCTTCACTATACACCAGATAGTCATAGGTTTGTGAATAGCAAAACAAAATGTCACCAAAGGGCACCATTTTGCCAGGAATAGCCTGAATGCTCACAAAATGACATGGAGGCGCCACCATCATGCCGGTTCTAGCTATCGTGACTCCAAAAATGGCCACATTATGGGCCAGATGTAGGAAGCCAAATTGCGATCGCAAACGCTGAAATTCTGCGAACTTCAGCGTTTGCGATCGCAATTTAGCTGTGTGCAATGTAGGTAGGCAAATACCCTCTCGCAAAATAAGGAATCGCAAAATTGTGATTCCTTATTGTGCACAAGCATTTAGAGATTTGCAATTTGCGATTCATAAATGCTATGCTAGGAGGCATTGCAAATTGCGATATTGCCGTAAGGAATCGCAAATTACCACCAACTTCAAGTTGGTGGTAATTTGCGATTTCCTTTAAAAAGCACTTTTTGCTTTTTCAAAGTGCCATGTGGCACACATACATGCCCTTAGGGCATGTATGTGCGCCACATGTGCACAAATGCACATTTCAGGGGTGCAACAGGGTGTCCTTTTGGAACCCTTGCACCTTGAAATTGCGCACCCAATTCTATGAGTACCTCTTGGTTACTCGCAAATTGCGTCATGTAAATCCCATTCATTCCTATGGGCCTCTTGGCCCATAGGAATGAATGGGAAGGTATTTCTTGATTGCGAATCTCAATTTGTGATTCGCAATTAAGGAATATTAAGGAATCGCAATTATTATTGTGATTCCTACATACATTCCATTTTGCGACTCCTTAATAGCGATTCGGTAAACATCGCTATTAAGGACTCGCAAAACTGACTTTACCTACAACTGGCCCCTAGTCAAGGTTGGGCCACTAAAGATCCCCCCACCCTATTGCATACCTGTCCCTAAACAAAGACTTACACCCACACACAAGTGAGTGCACGCGTGCGTGCGCTCACACACACACACACACACACACACTTATTAATACATCCTATCCCATCAAATGCACAGACTTGATCCATAAGGATGTCAGACACTGGCCTGCATGTTTTGTCAATGCAAACAGATCAAACAAACTATTCAAGCACTTGTGCTAAGAACTCTGACCATGGAGTAAGCATTAGGTTGATTCATTGTATTACCACTGCCAGGACGAAATATATAATTGGTAAATGTACTTGTTGCTTTGAACTGTTTGCAAGACCTCTTTTGCAAAACTGCTTCCATTGAGCAGCCATACGTTTCATAGTTTTTATTTTAGTTCCATTGAGGAAAACCATTTGATGCACTGGCTATTCAATTTCTTACTATTGTGATCAACTTCCCTCCTGTGTTATGTGCTATGACCTTCAGAGAAGATGCCTCTGAACACTGTTGTGCAGCTTCGTGTGTGGGTAAGAGGGGAAGTTACACATATTGTCCCGTATTTATGAAGCCTTTGCTCTGCCCTTGGGCCATGCAAGACAACACAAGGACAACTCAAAGGCTTCAGTAATACTTACAAAGCCATGCAATACCTGATTTACGTGGCCTTGCGTGGCGTTGTATAGAAATGTACGTAAGGCAGCTGCTTGCGCTTCGTTATGTTACATTTCAATGTGGAAGGCGTTCCATCGGTGGAGCATGGGCATTCCCATGCACCCACTCATGGATTTTGGCTCAATCCCAGATATACAAAGGCTTGTAAACCTTGGAATGCGTCAAAATGCGACATCTTCCTCAGTGAGGCCTGAGGTGATATATCTTTATTTCTCCTCGTTATTTCCTCTTTCCACATGTGCTGCATTTTGCAGCACATGTAGAAAAAGTAAAACGCCTCTATGGATTGTTTTTGACCAGGAAGGTGTCCCTTCCTGCATTAAAACAGTCCTGTCTGTAACAAAGGCACACTTGCACTTTGGTGCAAGGTTTCCTGCTTTGGCACTAGGCAGCACAGAGTGCGCCAGAACAAGGAGAGACCAGAAATGCTCCTTATCTTTGTAAATATGACTCATTTCTGCCCTCTTGCTTTCATGCAACACAGCGCAGTGACTTTGCTTGCTGCTATGCGTTGCGTGAAAGTTTAGTAAATGTGCCTCAAGATTTTCATATGCACTTCACAATGTGAGCCTTGCCTTCTTCACATGTTGACACTGTATTTGCTCTTACAGACAGTATGTTGTGCTCGACATATCTGTATCTCACTGTCTCCTCCACCATCTTTTTACTTTGCAGTTTAACTCCCTTACTGCCTCTTCAGCATCCTTCTTCTTTACATTTAGTCTTTATCTTTTCTATGCTGTACTACCCCTCGGCAGTCTGTCTCTAGTCTTCTGTCTGTCCTCAGCAGGTTTGTCTCTCTTTCACTCCACTGTTAAACATTCTCTCTTCTGCCTGTCTGTAGGACATACCTTGACTGTCCATCGTCCCTTCAGACTCTCCCCCTCTATTGAGTAACTCTCATTGGTGTCCGTTCCTTTCTGCAGTCTGTCACACTGTCTCTTTTCTATTTTACTGCCTCTCACTGTCTGTCTATCCTCTGCTCATCTTGTATGCAGTTTATATTTCTGTGCTGCTTTGTCAATATTTCTAACTGTAGTATCTCTCTTTCTCTCTCTCTCCTTCCCTAACCTTCTTTACTGCAGCCATTTTCATGGTCTCTTCTCTTTTAATAGTCCTCCCTTAGTCTGTCGTCTCCTTTCCTTTCTTTATGCAGTCTGTCTATCCATGCTGCTCTGGTAACCTTCCTCTCTACACCGTCTATTCCCATATTTCCTTTTTGCACTCTGTCTGATTGTCTCTTTTCTGTTATCATTCCTCTCTTCTGTCTGTCTACCATCAGCTGACCTTCCTTTATGCAGTCTGTCTCCCTGTCTCTTCAATGATAGCAGTTTTCTCTGCTATCTATGTTGTTGCTATGCTTGTTGCTATGCTTCTTGTATGCAGTCTGTCCATCTGTTCTGCTTTACT
The DNA here is from genome assembly GCA_963921515.1 of Calotriton arnoldi. Taxonomy (NCBI): domain Eukaryota; kingdom Metazoa; phylum Chordata; class Amphibia; order Caudata; family Salamandridae; genus Calotriton; species Calotriton arnoldi. Next base: position 552,511 of record CAWUFW010005886.1, on the reverse strand, counting down.
AATGTTTCCCACTGAGGTCTCTAAAGTCCTCTCCTAAACTTCCTCCCTACGCTCTTTCTTTCTGTCCCTCCTTTGTTATCATTCTTTACTCCCTTTTTCTGCTCTGCTTTCTGTGCAGCCCTTCATTCTGAACTGCTCTGCCAGCCTTCTTTTCTGAAGCCTCTCTTTGACTCTGTAACTCCTCTGATAAACTTTTTCTCAGAAATCTCTTAATATCCCTCTCTCTCCTCTCTGTCGTCTTTTTCTATCCCTCTCTCTCGCTCCACTGATAACCTTTCTCTTAGCAGTCTCTTTCTATCCCTCTCTTTGTCACCCCACAGATAGCCTTTCTCTCTGCACTCTCTCTTTAATCCTCCCTCTGTCACTCCACTAATAACCTTTCTCTCTGCAGTCTGTTTCTGTCCCTTTCTCTGTCACTCCACCGATAACCTTCTCTGTCACTCCACCAATACCCTTTCTTTCTGTAGTCTGTTTCTGTCCCTCTCACTGTCACTCCACCGATAACCTTTTTATCAGCAGTCTGTTTCTGTCCCTTTCTCTGTCACTCCACTGATAACCTTTCTCTTTGTGGTATGTTTCTATCCCTCTCTATGTCACTCCACTGATACAGTTTCTCTCTGCACTCTGTTTCTTACAGCCTCTCTCCTGGTATAATCCCTCCCTTTAGTCTTCCCCTTTATCACACTCTTCTTTCCCTTTTGCCAGCCCCATTTCTTCTCTGTTTCTGCCTCCACATCTCTCCACTTCTTACCCTATCTCTCAGCATCCCATTAGTCTAGTTCTGCTTGTCAGTGCTGGTATCAGCCACACATGCGCTAACACCGATTAACGGTCAGCATTGACTTTAACCATTGCATGTCACGTGACATTGTGAGAGAGTGAAGAAATACCCTGAAATCATGTTCAGTTCAGCCCACCTACCATGGGCCCATCTTTCTTCTTGAGTATGTAACCATACACATACACATATAGTATTAATTTATATTTATTGTAGACACTCCACCGATAACCTTTCTCTCTGCGGTCTGTTTCTATCCCTCCCTATGTCACTCCAATGACAACCCTCTCTGTCACTCCACCAATGCCCTTTCTTTCTGTAGTCTGTTTCTGACCCTCTCGCTGTCACTCCACCGATAACCTTTCTCTCTGCAGTCTGCTTCTGTCCCTCCCTCTGTCACTCCACTCATAACCTTTCTCTCAGCAGTCTCTTTCAGTCCCAGTCTCTGTCACTCCACCGATAATCTTTCTCACAGCAGTCTCTTTCAGTCCCAGTCTCAATGACTCCACCGATAACCTTTCTCTCTGCAGTCGGTTTCTGTCCCTCTCTCTGTCACTCCAAGGATTAACCTTTCTCTATGCATTCTGTTTCTGACCCTCTCTCTGTCACTCCACTGAAACCCTTTCTCTCTGCAGTCTGTTTCTGTTCCTCTCTCTGTCACTCCACCAATACCCTTTCTCTGCAGTCTGTTTCTGTCCCTCTCTCTGTCACTCCACCGACAAACTTTCTCTCAGCAGTCTGTTTCTGTCCCTCTCTCTGTCACTCCACCGGTAACCTTTCTCTAAGCAGTCTCTTTCTGTCCCTCTCTGTGTCACTGCACCGATAACCTTTCTCTCAGAAGTCTCTTTCTGTCCCTCTCTATGTCACTCCACTGATAACCCTTTTCTCTGCAGTCTGTTTCTGTCCCTATCTCTGTCACTCTACCGATAACCTTTTTTCTCAGCATTCGGTTTCTATCCCTCTCTCTGTCACTCCACCGATAACCTCTCTCTCAGCGGTCTGTTTCTGACCCTCTCTCTGTCACTCCACCAATAACCTTTGTCTCAGCAGTCTGTTTCTGTCCCTCTCTCTGTCATTCCACCGATAGCCTTTCTCTCAGCAGTCTGTTTTTTACCGTCTCTCTGTCACTCTACCGAAAGCCTTTCTCTCAGCAGTCTCTTTGTGTCCCTCTCTGTCACTCCACCGATAACCTTCTCTCAGCAGTCTGTTTCTGACCCTCTCTCTAAGACTCTACCGATAACCTTTTTATCAGCAGTCTGTTTCTGTCCCTCTCTCTGTCACTCCACTGACAGCCTTTCTCTCAGCAATCTCTTTCTGTCCCTCTCTGTGTCACTCCACCGATAACCATTTTATCAGCAGTCTCTTTCTGTCCCACTCTCTGTCATTCCACCAATAGCCTTTCTCTCAGCAGTCTGTTTCTGACCCTCTCTCTGTCACTTCACCGAAAGCCTTTCTCTCAGCAGTCTCTTTCTGTCCCTCTCTTTGTCACTCCACTGTAAACCTTCTCTCAGCAGTCTGTTTCTGACTCTCTCTCTGTCACTCCACCGATAACCTTTTATAAGCAGTCTGTTTCTGACCCTCTCTCTGTCACTCCACTGATAGCCTTCTCTCAGCAGTCTCTTTCTGTCCCTCTCTCTGTCACTCCACCGATAACCTTTCTCTCTGTGGTATGTTTCTATCCCTCTCTATGTCACTCCACTGATACCGTTTCTCTCTGTACTCTGTTTCTTACTGCCTCTCTCCTGGTATAATCCCTCCCTTCAGTCTTCCCCTTTATCACACTCTTCTTTCCCTTTTGCCAGCCCCATTTCTTCTCTGTTTCTGCCTCCACATCTCTCCACTTCTTACCCTATCTCTCAGCATCTCATTGGTCTAGTTCTGCTTGTCAGTGCTGGTATCAGCCACACAGGCGCTAACACCGATTAACGGTCAGCATTGACTTTAACCATTGCATGTCATGTGACATTGTGAGAGGGTGAAGAAATACACTGAAATCATGTTTATGTACTTATTCTGTAGTCCACAATTTAAAGTGCTAACAAGTGCTCTGTCTACTTACCTAGTTAGTGTTCCTCTGAGTTCAGCCCACCTACCATGGGCCCATCTTTCATCTTGAGTATGTAACCATACACATACACTTATAGTACTACTTTATATTTATTGTAGACACTAACCCGATAACCTTTCTCTCTGCGGTCTGTTTCTATCCCTCCCTATGTCACTCCACTGACAAATCTCTCTGTCACTCCACCAATGCCCTTTCTTTCTGTAGTCTGTTTCTGACCCTCTTGCTGTCACTCCAACGATAACCTTTCTCTCAGCAGTCTCTTTCAGTCCCAGTCTCTGTTACTCCACCGATAATCTTTCTCTCAGCAGTCTCTTTCAGTCCCAGTCTCTATCACTCCACCGATAACCTTTCGCTCTGCAGTCAGTTTCTGTCCCTCTCTCTGTCACTCCAAGTATTAACCTTTCTCTCTGCATTCTGTCCCTCTCTCTGTCACTGCACCGAAACCCTTTCTCTCTGCAGTCTGTTTCTGTCCCTCTCTCTGTCACTCCACCGTTACCCTTTCTCTGCAGTCTGTTTCTGTCCCTCTCTCTGTCACTCGACCGGTAACCTTTCTCTAAGCAGTCTCTTTCTGTCCCTCTCTGTCACGCCAGCGATAACCGTTCTCTCTGCAGTTTGTTTCTGTCCCTCTCTCTCTCACTCCACCAATAACCTTTCTCTCAGCAGTCTCTTTCAGTCCCTCTCTCTGTCACTCCACTGATAACCGTTCCCTCAGCAGTCTCTTTCTGTTACTAGCCTGTCATTCCACCAATAACCTTTCTCTCTGCAGTCTCCTTCCGTCCCTGTCTCTCTCACTCCACTGATACCCTTGCTCTCTGCAGTCTGTTGCTATCCCTCTCTCTGTCACTGCACGGATAACCTTTCTCTCAGAAGTCTCTCTCTAATCCTCTCTCTGCCAATTCACCGATAACCCTTTTCTCTGCAGTCTGCTTCTGTCCCTCCCTCTGTCACTCCACCGATAACCTTTCTCTCAGCTGTGTCTTTCAGTCCCTGTCTCTATCACTCCACTGATAACCTTTTTCTCTGCAGTCTGTTCCTGTCCCTCTCTCTGTCACTCCAAGTAAGTATTTACCTTTCTCTCTGCAGTTTGTTTCTATATCTCTCTCTGTCACTCCACCGAAACCCTTTCTCTCTGCAGTGTCTTTCTGTCCCTCTCTCTGTCACTCTACCGATAAACTTTCTCTCAGCAGTCTGTTTCTGTCCCTCTCTCTGTCACTCCACTGGTAACCTTTCTCTAAGCAGTCTCTTTCTGTCCCTCTCTCTGTCACTCCACCGATAACCGTTCCGTCAGCAGTATCTTTCTGTCCCTCTCTCTGTCACTCCACCGATAACCGTTCCGTCAGCAGTCTCTTTCTGTCACTGTCTCTGTCACTCCACCGATAACCTTTCTCTCAGCAGTCTCTTTCAGTCCCAGTCTCTATCACTCCAACGATAACCTTTCTCTCAGCAGCCTGATTCTGTCCCTCTCTCTGTCACTCCACTGTTAGCCTTTCTCTCTGCAGTCTGTTTCTGTTCCTCTCTCTGTCACTCTACTGATAACCTTTCTCTCAGCATTCGGTTTCTATCCCTCTCTCTTTCACTCCACCGATAACCTCTCTCTCAGCGGTCTGTTTCTGACGCTCTCTCTGTCACTCCATCGATAACCTTTCTCTTTGCAGTTTGTTTCTGTTCCTCTCTCTCTCTCACTACACCAATACCCTTTCTCTCAGCAGTCTCTTTCTGTCCCTCTCTCTGTCACTCCACCGATAACCGTTCCATCAGCAGTCTCTTTCTGTCACTGTCTCTGTCACTCCACCGATAACCTTTCTCTCAGCAGTCTCTTTCAGTCCCAGTCTCTGTCAGTCCACCGATAACCTTTCACTCAGCAGTCTCTTTCAGTCCCAGTCTCTTTCACTCCAACGATAACCTTTCTCTCTGTAGTCTCCTTCTCTACCTGTCTCTCTCACTCCACTGATATCCTCTCTCTCTGCAATCTGTTACTATTCCTCTCTCTGTCACTGCACCGATAACCTTTCTCTCAGAAGTCTGTTTCTGTCCTTCCCTATGTCACTCCACTGATAGCCTTTCTCTCTGCACTCTCTCACTAATCCTCTCTCTGCCACTCCACTAATAACCCTTTTCTCTGCAGTCTGTTTCTGTCCCTCTCTCTGTCACTCCACCGAATTCCGTTCCCTCATCAGTCTCTTTCTGTCCCTATCTCTGTCACTCCACTCATAACCTTTCTCTCTACAGTCTCTTCTGTCCCTATCTCTCTCACTCCACCAATACCCTTTCTCTCAGCAGTCTCTTTCTGTCCCTCTCTCTGTCACTCCACCGAGTTCCATTCCCTCATCAGTCTCTTTCTGTCCCTATCTCTGTCACTCCAGCGATAACCTTTCTCTCTACAGTCTCTTCTGTCACTATCTCTCTCACTCCACTGATACCCTTTCTCTCTGCAGTCTGTGACTATCCTCTCTGTGTCACTGCACCGATAAGCTTTCTCTCAGAAGTCTCTTTCTGTCCCTCTCTATGTCACTCCACTGATAGCCTTTCTCTCTGCACTCTCTCTCTCTAATCCTCTCTCTGCCACTCCACTGATAACCTTTCTCTCAGGAGTCTCTTTCTGTCCCTCTCTCTGTCACTCCACTGATAACCTTTCTCTTTGCAGTTTGTTTCTGTCCCTCTCTCTCTCTCTCTCACTCCACCAATACCCTTTCTCTCAGCAGTCTCTTTCTGTCCCTCTCTCTGTCACTCCACCGATAACCGTTCCGTCAGCAGTATCTTTCTGTCACTGTCTCTGTCACTCCACCGATAACCTTTCTCTCAGCAGTCTCTTTCAGTCCCATTCTCTGTCAGTCCACCGATAACCTTTCTCTCAGCAGTCTCTTTCAGTCCCAGTCTCTATCACTCCAACGATAACCTTTCTCTCTGCAGCCTGTTTCTCTCCCTCTCTCTGTCACTCCACTATTAGCCTTTCTCTCTGCAGTCTGTTTCTGTCCCTCTCTCTGTCACTCCACCGATAAACTTTCTCTCAGGAGTCTGTTTCTGTCCCTCTCTCTGTCACTCCACTGGTAACCTTTCTCTCAGCAGTCTCTTTCTGTCCCTCTCTCTGTCACTCCACCGATAACCATACCCTCAGCAGTCTCTTTTTGTCCCTTTCTCTGTCACTCTACCGATAACCTTTCTCTCTGCAGTCTCCTTCTATACCTGTCTCTCTCACTCCACTGATATCCTCTCTCTCTGCAATCTGTTACTATTCCTCTCTCTGTCACTGCACCGATAACCTTTCTCTCAGAAGTCTGTTTCTGTCCTTCCCTATGTCACTCCACTGATAGCCTTTCTCTCTGCACTCTCTCACTAATCCTCTCTCTGCCACTCCACTAATAACCCTTTTCTCTGCAGTCTGTTTGTGTCCCTCTCTCTGTCACTCCACCAAATTCCGTTCCCTCATCAGTCTCTTTCTGTCCCTATCTCTGTCACTCCACTGATAACCTTTCTCTCTACAGTCTCTTCTGTCCCTATCTCTCTCACTCCACCAATACCCTTTCTCTCAGCAGTCTCTTTCTATCCCTCTCTCTGTCACTCCACCGAGTTCCATTCCCTCATCAGTCTCTATCTGTCCCTATCTCTGTCACTCCAGCGATAACCTTTCTCTCTGCAGTCTCTTCTGTCACTATCTCTCTCACTCCACTGATAACCTTTCTCTCTGCAGTCTGTGACTATCCTCTCTGTGTCACTGCACTGATAAGCTTTCTCTCAGAAGTCTCTTTCTGTCCCTCTCTATGTCACTCCACTGATAGGCTTTCTCTCTGCACTCTCTCTCTCTAATCCTCTCTCTGCCACTCCACTGATAACCTTTCTCTCAGGTGTCTCTTTCTGTCCCTATCTCTGTCACTCTACCGATAACCTTTCTCTCAGCATTCGGTTTCTATCCCTCTCTCTTTCACTCCACCGATAACCTTTCTCTGTGCAGTCTGTTCCAGTCCCTCTCTCTGTCACTCCAAGTAAGTATTAACCTTTCTCTCTGCAGTTTGTTTCTATCTCTCTATCTGTCACTCCACCGAAACCCTTTCTCTCTGCAGTGTGTTTCTATCCCTCTCTCTGTCACTCCACCGATACCATTTCTCTGCAGTCTGCTTCTGTCCCTCTCTCTGTCACTCTACCGATAAACGTTCTCTCAGCAGTCTGTTTCTGTCCCTCTCTCTGTCACTTCACCGGTAACCTTTCTCTCAGCAGTCTCTTTCTATCCCTCTCTCTGTCACTCTACCGATAAACATTCCCTCAGCAGCCTCTTTTTGTCCCTTTCTCTGTCACTCTACCGATAACCTTTCTCTCTGCAGTCTCCTTCTATACCTGTCTCTCTCACTCCACTGATATCCTCTCTCTCTGCAATCTGTTACTATTCCTCTCTCTGTCACTGCACCGATAACCTTTCTCTCAGAAGTCTGTTTCTGTCCTTCCCTATGTCACTCCACTGATAGCCTTTCTCTCTGCACTCTCTCACTAATCCTCTCTCTGCCACTCCACTAATAACCCTTTTCTCTGCAGTCTGTTTCTGTCCCTCTCTCTGTCACTCCACCGAATTCCGTTCCCTCATCAGTCTCTTTCTGTCCCTATCTCTGTCACTCCACTGATAACCGTTCTCTCTACAGTCTCTTCTGTCCCTATCTCTCTCACTCCACCAATACCCTTTCTCTCAGCAGTCTCTTTCTGTCCCTCTCTCTGTCACTCCACCGAATTCCATTCCCTCATCAGTCTCTTTCTGTCCCTATCTCTGTCACTCCACCGATAACCTTTCTCTCTACAGTCTCTTCTGTTACTATCTCTCTCACTCCACTGATACCCTTTCTCTCTGCAGTCTGTGACTATCCTCTCTGTGTCACAGCACCGATAAGCTTTCTCTCAGAAGTCTCTTTCTGTCCCTCTCTATGTCACTCCACTGATAGCCTTTCTCTCTGCACTCTCTCTTTCTAATCCTCTCTCTGCCACTCCACTGATAACCTTTCTCTCAGGAGTCTCTTTCTGTCCCTATCTCTGTCACTCTACTGATAACCTTTCTCTCAGCATTCGGTTTCTATCCCTCTCTCTTTCACTCCACCGATAACCTCTCTTTCAGCGGTCTGTTTCTGACGCTCTCTCTGTCACTCCATCGATAACCTTTCTCTTTGCAGTTTGTTTCTGTTCCTCTCTCTCTCTCACTACACCAATACCCTTTCTCTCAACAGTCTCTTTCTGTCTCTCTCTCTGTCACTCCACCGATAACCGTTCCATCAGCAGTCTCTTTCTGTCACTGTCTCTGTCACTCCACCGATAACCTTTCTCTCAGCAGTCTCTTTCAGTCCCAGGCTCTGTCAGTCCACCGATAACCTTTCTCTCAGCAGTCTCTTTCAGTCCCAGTCTCTATCACTCCAACGATAACCTTTCTCTCTGCAGCCTGATTCTGTCCCTCTCTCTGTCACTCCACTGTTAGCCTTTCTCTCTGCAGTCTGTTTCTGTCCCTTTCTCTGTCACTCCACCGATAAACTTTCTCTCAGCAGTCTGTTTCTGTCCCTCTCTCTGTCACTCCACCGGTAACCTTTCTCTCAGCAGTCTCTTTCTGTGCCTCTCTCTGTCACTCCACCGATAACCATTCCCTCAGCAGTCTCTTTTTGTCCCTTTCTCTGTCACTCTACTGATAACCTTTCACTCTGCAGTCTCCTTCTATACCTGTCTCTCTCACTCCACTGATATCCTCTCTCTCTGCAATCTGTTACTATTCCTCTCTCTGTCACTGCACCGATAACCTTTCTCTCAGAAGTCTGTTTCTGTCCTTCCCTATGTCACTCCACTGATAGCCTTTCTCTCTGCACTCTCTCACTAATCCTCTCTCTGCCACTCCACTAATAACCCTTTTCTCTGCAGTCTGTTTCTGTCCCTCTCTCTGTCACTCCACCGAATTCCGTTCCCTCACCAGTCTCTTTCTGTCCCTATCTCTGTCACTCCACTCATAACCTTTCTCTCTACAGTCTCTTCTGTCCCTATCTCTCTCACTCCACCAATACCCTTTCTCTCAGCAGTCTCTTTCTGTCCCTCTCTCTGGCACTCCACCGAGTTCCATTCCCTCATCAGTCTCTTTCTGTCCCTATCTCTGTCACTCCAGCGATAACCTTTCTCTCTACAGTCTCTTCTGTCACTATCTATCTCACTCCACTGATACCCTTTCTCTCTGCAGTCTGTGACTATCCTCTCTGTGTCACTGCACCGATAAGCTTTCTCTCAGAAGTCTCTTTCTGTCCCTCTCTATGTCACTCCACTGATAGCCTTTCTCTCTGCACTCTCTCTCTCTAATCCTCTCTCTGCCACTCCACTGATAACCTTTCTCTCAGGAGTCTCTTTCTGTCCCTATCTCTGTCACTCTACCGATAACCTTACTCTCAGCATTCGGTTTCTATCCCTCTCTCTTTCACTCCACCGATAACCTTTCTCTCTGCAGTCTGTTCCAGTCCCTCTCTCTGTCACTCCAAGTAAGTATTAACCTTTCTCTCTGCAGTTTGTTTCTATCTCTCTCTCTGTCACTCCACCGAAACCCTTTCTCTCTGCAGTGTGTTTCTGTCCCTCTCTCTGTCACTCCACCGATACCATTTCTCTGCAGTCTGTTTCTGTCCCTCTCTCTGTCACTCTACTGATAAACTTTCTCTCAGCAGTCTGTTTCTGTCCCTCTCTCTGTCACTCCACTGGTAACCATTCTCTAAGCAGTCTCTTTCTGTCCCTCTCTCTGTCACTCCACTGATAACCTTTCTCTTTGCAGTTTGTTTCTGTCCCTCTCTCACTACACCAATACCCTTTCTCTCAGCAGTCTCTTTCTGTCCCTCTCTCTGTCACACCACCGATAACCGTTCCGTCAGCAGTATCTTTCTGTCACTGTCTCTGTCACTCCACCGATAACCTTTCTCTCAGCAGTCTCTTTCAGTCCCATTCTCTGTCAGTCCACCGATAACCTTTCTCTCAGCAGTCTCTTTCAGTCCCAGTCTCTATCACTCCAACGATAACCTTTCTCTCTGCAGCCTGTTTCTCTCCCTCTCTCTGTCACTCCACTGTTAGCCTTTCTCTCTGCAGTCTGTTTCTGTCCCTCTCTCTGTCACTCCACCGATAAACTTTCTCTAAGGAGTCTGTTTCTGTCCTTCTCTCTGTCACTCCACCAGTAACCTTTCTCTCAGCAGTCTCTTTCTGTCCCTCTCTTTGTCACTCCACCGATAACCATTTCCTCAGCAGTCTCTTTTTGTCCCTTTCTCTGTCACTCTACCGATAACCTTTCTCTCTGCAGTCTCCTTCTATACCTGTCTCTCTCACTCCACTGATATCCTCTCTCTCTGCAATCTGTTCCTCTCTCTGTCACTGCACCGATAACCTTTCTCTCAGAAGTCTGTTTCTGTCCTTGCCTATGTCACTCCACTGATAGCCTTTCTCTCTGCACTCTCTCACTAATCCTCTCTCTGCCACTCCGCTAATAACCCTTTTCTCTGCAGTCTGTTTCTGTCCCTCTCTCTGCCACTCCACCGAATTCCGTTCCCTCATCAGCCTCTTTCTGTCCCTATCTCTGTCACTCCACTGATAACCTTTCTCTCTACAGTCTCTTCTGTCCCTATCTCTCTCACTCCACCAATACCCTTTCTCTCAGCAGTCTCTTTCTGTCCCTCTCTCTGTCACTCCACCGAATTCCTCATCAGTCTCTTTCTGTCCCTATCTCTGTCACTCCACCGATAACCTTTCTCTCTACAGTCTCTTCTGTCACTATCTCTCTCACTCCACTGATACCCTTTCTCTCTGCAGTCTGTGACTATCCTCTCTGTGTCACTGCACCGATAAGCTTTCTCTCAGAAGTCTCTTTCTGTCCCTCTCTATGTCACTCCACTGATAGCCTTTCTCTCTGCACTCTCTCTTTCTAATCCTCTCTCTGCCACTCCACTGATAACCTTTCTCTCAGGAGTCTCTTTCTGTCCCTATCTCTGTCACTCTACCAATAACCTTTCTCTCAGCATTCAGTTTCTATCCCTCTCTCTTTCACTCCACCGATAATCTCTCTCTCAGTGGTCTGTTTCTGACGCTCTCTCTGTCACTCCACCGAAAGCCTTTTCTCAGCAGTCTGTTTCTGTCCCTCTCTCTATCATTCCACCGATAGCCTTTCTCTCAGCAGTCTGTTTCTGACCCTCTCTCTGTCACTCCACCGAAAGCCTTTCTCTCAGCAGTCTTTCTGTCCCTCTCTCTGTCACTCCACCAATAACCTTCTCTCAGCAGTCTGTTTCTGACCCTCTCTCTGTCACTCTACGGATAACCTTTTTTCAGCAGTCTGTTTCTGTCCCTCTCTCTGTCACTCCACTGACAGCCTTTCTCTCAGCAGTCTCTTTCTGTCCCTCTCTCTGTCATTCCACCGATATCCTTTGTCTCAGCAGTCTGTTTCTGACCCGCTCTCTGTCACTCCACCGAAAGCCTTTCTCTCAGCAGTCTCTTTCTGTCCCTCTCTCTGTCACTCCACCGATAACCTTCTCTCAGCAGTCTGTTTCTGACTCTCTCTCGGTCACTCCACCGATAACCTTTTTATCTTCAGTCTGTTTCTGACCCTCTCTCTGTCACTCCACTGATAGCTTTCTCTCAGCAGTCGCTTTCTGTCCCTCTCTCGGTCACTCCACAGATAACCTTTCTCTCTGTGGTATGTTTCTATCCCTCTCTATGTCACTCCACTGATAAGGTTTCTCTCTGCACTCTATTTCTTACTGACTCTCTCCTGGTATAATCCCTCCCTTCAGACTTACCCTTTGTCACACTCTTCTTTCTCTTTTGCCAGCACCATTTCTTCTCTGTTTCTGCCTCCTCATCTCTCCACTTCTTACCCTATCTCTCAGCATCTCATTGGTCTTGTTCTGCTTGTCAGTGCTGGTATCAGCCACACAGGCGCTAACACGATTAATGGTCAGCATTGACTTTAACCATTGCATGTCATGTGACATTGTGAGAGGGTGAAGAAATACACTGAAATCATGTTTATGTATATATTCTGTAGTCCACAATTTAAAGTGCTAACAAGTGCTCTGTCTACTTACCTAGTTAGTGTTCCTCTGAGTTCAGCCCACCCACCATGGACCCATCTTGCTTCTTGAGTATGTAACCATACACATATAGTACTAATTTATATTTATTGTAGACACTCCACCGATAACCTTTCTCTCTGCGGTCTGTTTCTATCCCTCTCTCTGTCACTCCACCGATAACCATTCCCTCAGCAGTCTCTTTCTGTCCCTATCTCTGTCACTCCACTGATAACCTTTCTCTCTACAGTCTCTTCTGTCCCTATCTCTCTCTCACTACACCAGTACCCTTTCTCTCAGCAGTCTCTTTCTGTCCCTCTCTCTGTCCCTCCACCGAATTCCATTCCCTCATCAGTCTCTTTCTGTCCCTATCTATGTCACTCCAGCGATAACCTTTCTCTCTACAGTCTCTTCTGTCACTATCTCTCTCACTCCACTGAAACCCTTTCTCTCTGCAGTCTGTGACTATCCTCTCTGTGTCACTGCACCGATAAGCTTTCTCTCAGAAGTCGCTTTCTGTCCCTCTCTATGTAACTCCACTGATAGCCTTTCTCTCTGCACTCTCTCTCTCTAATCCTCTCTCTGCCACTCCACTGACAACCTTTCTCTCAGGAGTCTCTTTCTGTCCCTATCTCTGTCACTCTACCGATAACCTTTCTCTCTGCAGTCTGTTCCAGTCCCTCTCTCTGTCACTCCAAGTAAGTATTAACCTTTCTCTCTGCAGTTTGTTTCTATCTCTCTCTCTGTCACTCCACCGAAACCCTTTCTCTCTACAGTGTGTTTCTGTCCCTCTCTCTGTCACTCCACCGATACCATTTCTCTGCAGTCTGTTTCTGTCCCTCTCTCTGTCACTGTACCGATAAACTTTCTCTCAGCAGTCTGTTTCTGTCCCTCTCTCTGTCACTCCACTGGTAACCTTTCTCTAAGCAGTCTCTTCTGTCCCTATCTCTCTCACTCCACCAATACCCTTTCTCTCAGCAGTCTCTTTCTGTCCCTCTCTCTGTCACTCCACCGAATTCCTCATCAGTCTCTTTCTGTCCCTATCTCTGTCACTCCACCGATAACCTTTCTCTCTACAGTCTCTTCTGTCACTATCTCTCTCACTCCACTGATACCCTTTCTCTCTGCAGTCTGTGACTATCCTCTCTGTGTCACTGCACCGATAAGCTTTCTCTCAGAAGTCTCTTTCTGTCCCTCTCTATGTCACTCCACTGATAGCCTTTCTCTCTGCACTCTCTCTTTCTAATCCTCTCTCTGCCACTCCACTGATAACCTTTCTCTCAGGAGTCTCTTTCTGTCCCTATCTCTGTCACTCTACCAATAACCTTTCTCTCAGCATTCAGTTTCTATCCCTCTCTCTTTCACTCCACCGATAATCTCTCTCTCAGTGGTCTGTTTCTGACGCTCTCTCTGTCACTCCACCGAAAGCCTTTTTCTCAGCAGTCTGTTTCTGTCCCTCTCTCTATCATTCCACCGATAGCCTTTCTCTCAGCAGTCTGTTTCTGACCCTCTCTCTGTCACTCCACCGAAAGCCTTTCTCTCAGCAGTCTTTCTGTCCCTCTCTCTGTCACTCCACCAATAACCTTCTCTCAGCAGTCTGTTTCTGACCCTCTCTCTGTCACTCTACGGATAACCTTTTTTTCAGCAGTCTGTTTCTGTCCCTCTCTCTGTCACTCCACTGACAGCCTTTCTCTCAGCAGTCTCTTTCTGTCCCTCTCTCTGTCATTCCACCGATATCCTTTGTCTCAGCAGTCTGTTTCTGACCCGCTCTCTGTCACTCCACCGAAAGCCTTTCTCTCAGCAGTCTCTTTCTGTCCCTCTCTCTGTCACTCCACCGATAACCTTCTCTCAGCAGTCTGTTTCTGACTCTCTCTCGGTCACTCCACCGATAACCTTTTTATCTTCAGTCTGTTTCTGACCCTCTCTCTGTCACTCCACTGATAGCTTTCTCTCAGCAGTCGCTTTCTGTCCCTCTCTCGGTCACTCCACAGATAACCTTTCTCTCTGTGGTATGTTTCTATCCCTCTCTATGTCACTCCACTGATAAGGTTTCTCTCTGCACTCTATTTCTTACTGACTCTCTCCTGGTATAATCCCTCCCTTCAGACTTACCCTTTGTCACACTCTTCTTTCTCTTTTGCCAGCACCATTTCTTCTCTGTTTCTGCCTCCTCATCTCTCCACTTCTTACCCTATCTCTCAGCATCTCATTGGTCTTGTTCTGCTTGTCAGTGCTGGTATCAGCCACACAGGCGCTAACACGATTAATGGTCAGCATTGACTTTAACCATTGCATGTCATGTGACATTGTGAGAGGGTGAAGAAATACACTGAAATCATGTTTATGTATATATTCTGTAGTCCACAATTTAAAGTGCTAACAAGTGCTCTGTCTACTTACCTAGTTAGTGTTCCTCTGAGTTCAGCCCACCCACCATGGACCCATCTTGCTTCTTGAGTATGTAACCATACACATATAGTACTAATTTATATTTATTGTAGACACTCCACCGATAACCTTTCTCTCTGCGGTCTGTTTCTATCCCTCTCTCTGTCACTCCACCGATAACCATTCCCTCAGCAGTCTCTTTCTGTCCCTATCTCTGTCACTCCACTGATAACCTTTCTCTCTACAGTCTCTTCTGTCCCTATCTCTCTCACTACACCAGTACCCTTTCTCTCAGCAGTCTCTTTCTGTCCCTCTCTCTGTCCCTCCACCGAATTCCATTCCCTCATCAGTCTCTTTCTGTCCCTATCTATGTCACTCCAGCGATAACCTTTCTCTCTACAGTCTCTTCTGTCACTATCTCTCTCACTCCACTGAAACCCTTTCTCTCTGCAGTCTGTGACTATCCTCTCTGTGTCACTGCACCGATAAGCTTTCTCTCAGAAGTCGCTTTCTGTCCCTCTCTATGTAACTCCACTGATAGCCTTTCTCTCTGCACTCTCTCTCTCTAATCCTCTCTCTGCCACTCCACTGACAACCTTTCTCTCAGGAGTCTCTTTCTGTCCCTATCTCTGTCACTCTACCGATAACCTTTCTCTCTGCAGTCTGTTCCAGTCCCTCTCTCTGTCACTCCAAGTAAGTATTAACCTTTCTCTCTGCAGTTTGTTTCTATCTCTCTCTCTGTCACTCCACCGAAACCCTTTCTCTCTGCAGTGTGTTTCTGTCCCTCTCTCTGTCACTCCACCGATACCATTTCTCTGCAGTCTGTTTCTGTCCCTCTCTCTGTCACTCTACCGATAAACTTTCTCTCAGCAGTCTGTTTCTGTCCCTCTCTCTGTCACTCCACTGGTAACCTTTCTCTAAGCAGTCTCTTTCTGTCCCTCTCTCTGTCACTCCACTGATAACATTTCTCTTTGCAGTTTGTTTCTGTCCCTCTCTCTCTCTCACTCCACCAATACCCTTTGTCTCAGCAGTCTATTTCTGTCCCTCTCTCTGTCGTTCCACCGATAGCCTTTCTCTCAGCAGTCTGTTTCTTACCGTCTCTCTGTCACTCTACCGACAGCCTTTCTCTCAGCAGTCTCTTTCTGTCCCTCTCTCTGTCACTCCACCGATAACTGTCTCTCAGCAGTCTGTTTCTGTCCCTCTCTCTGTGACTCTACCAATAACCTTTTTATCAGCAGTCTGTTTCTGTCCCTCTGTCTGTCACTCCACTGACAGCCTTTCTCTCAGCAGTCTCTTTCTGTCCCTCTCTGTCACTCCACCGATAACCTTTTTATCAGCAGTCTGTTTCTGTCCCTCTCTCTGTCACTCCACTGATAGCCTTTCTCTCAGCAGTCTCTTTCTGTCCCTCTCTCTGTCACTCCACCGATAACCTTCTCTCAGCAGTCTGTTTCTGACACTGTCTCTGTCACTCCACCGATAACTTTTTTATCAGCAGTCTGTTTCTGACCCTCTCTCTGTCACTCCACTGATACCCTTCTCTCAGCAGTCTCTTTCTGTCCCTCTCTCTGTCACTCCACCGATAACCTTTCTGTCTGTTGTATGTTTCTATCCCTCTCTATGTCACTCCACTGATACCGTTTCTCTCTGCACTCTGTTTCTTACTGCCTCTCTCCTGGTATAATCCCTCCCTTCAGTCTTCCCCTTTATCACACTCTTCTGTCCCTTTTGCCAGCCCCAGTTCTTCTCTGTTTCTGCCTCCTCATCTCTCCACTTCTTACCCTATCTCTCATCATCTCATTGGTCTTGTTCTGCTTGTCAGTGCTGGTATCAGCAACACAGGCGCTAACACCGATTAACGGTCAGCATTGACTTTTACCATTGCATGTCATGTGACATTGTGAGAGGGTGAAGAAATACACTGAAATCATGTTTATGTATTTATTCTGTGGTCCACAATTTAAAGTGCTAACAAGTGCTCTGTCTACTTACCTAGTTAGTATTCCTCTGAGTTCAGCCCTCCTACCATGGGCCCATCTTTCATCTTGAGTATGTAACCATACACATACACATATAGTACTACTTTATATTTATTGTAGACACTCCCCCGATAACCTTTCTCTCTGTGGTCTGTTTCTATCCCTCCCTATGTCACTCCACTGACAAATCTCTCTGTCACTCCACCAATGCCCTTTCTTTCTGTAGTCTGTTTCTGACCCTCTTGCTGTCACTTCACCGATAATCTTTCTCTCTGCAGTCTGCTTCTGTCCCTCCCTCTGTCACTCCAACGATAACCTTTCTCTCAGCAGTCTCTTTCAGTCCCAGTCTCTGTTACTCCACCGATAATGTTTCTCTCAGCAGTCTCTTTCAGTCCCAGTCTCTATCACTCCACCGATAACCTTTCGCTCTGCAGTCGGTTTCTGTCCCTCTCTCTGTCACTCCAAGTATTAACCTTCTCTCTGCATTCTGTTTCTGTCCCTCTCTCTGTCACTTCACCGAAACCCTTTCTCTCTGCAGTCTGTTTCTGTCCCTCTCTCTGTCACTCCACCGATACCCTTTCTCTGCAGTCTGTTTCTGTCCCTCCCTCTGTCACTCGACCGGTAACCTTTCTCTAAGCAGTCTCTTTCTGTCCCTCTCTGTCACGCCAGCGATAACCGTTCTCTCTGCAGTTTGTTTCTGTCCCTCTCTCTCTCACTCCACCAATACCCTTTCTCTCAGCAGTCTCTTTCAGTCCCTTTCTCTGTCACTCCACTGATAACCGTTCCCTCAGCAGTCTCTTTCTGTTACTAGCCTGTCATTCCACCAATAACCTTTCTCTCTGCAGTCTCCTTCTGTCCCTGTCTCTCTCACTCCACTGATACCCTTTCTCTCTGCAGTCTGTTGCTATCCCTCTCTCTGTCACTGCACGGATAACCTTTCTCTCAGAAGTCTCTCTCTAATCCTCTCTCTGCCAATTCACCGATAACCCTTTTCTCTGCAGTCTGCTTCTGTCCCTCCCTCTGTCACTCCACCGATAACCTTTCTCTCAGCTGTGTCTTTCAGTCCCAGTCTCTGTCACTCCACCGATAACCTTTCTCTCAGCTGTGTCTTTCAGTCCCAGTCTCTATCACTCCACCGATAACCTTTCTCTCTGCAGTCTGTTCCTGTCCCTCTCTCTGTCACTCCAAGTAAGTATTAACCTTTCTCTCTGCAGTTTGTTTCTATCTCTCTCTCTGTCACTCCACCGAAACCCTTTCTCTCTGCAGTGTTTCTGTCCCTCTCTCTGTCACTCCACTGATACCATTTCTCTGCAGTCTGTTTCTGTCCCT
The DNA here is from genome assembly GCA_963921515.1 of Calotriton arnoldi. Classification (NCBI taxonomy): domain Eukaryota; kingdom Metazoa; phylum Chordata; class Amphibia; order Caudata; family Salamandridae; genus Calotriton; species Calotriton arnoldi. The sequence goes on along the minus strand of CAWUFW010005886.1, from coordinate 534,934 downwards.
CTCTCTGTCACTCTACAGATAAACTTTCTCGCAGCAGTATGTTTCTGTCCCTCTCTCTGTCACTCCACTGATAACCTTTCTCTAAGCAGTCTCTTTCTGTCCCTCTCTCTGTCACTTCACTGATAACCTTTCTCTTTGCAGTTTGTTTCTGTCCCTCTCTCTCTCTCACTCCACCAATACCCTTTCTCTCAGCAGTCTCTTTCTGTCCCTCTCTCTGTCACTCCACCGATAACCGTTCAATCAGCAGTCTCTTTCAGTCCCAGTCTCTATCACTCCAACATTAACCCTTCTCTCTGCAGCCTGTTTCTGTCCCTCTCTCTGTCACTCCACTGTTAGCCTTTCTCTCTGCAGTCTGTTTCTGTCCCTCTCTCTGTCACTCCACCGATAAACTTTCTCTCTGCAGTCTGTTTCTGTCCCTCTCTCTGTCACTCCACCGATACCCTTTCTCTGCAGTGTGTTTCTGTCCCTCCCTCTGTCACTCGACCGGTAACCTTTCTCTAAAGCAGTCTCTTTCTGTCCCTCTCTGTCACGCCAGCGATAACCGTTCTCTCTGCAGTTTGTTTCTGTCCCTCTCTCTCTCACTCCACCAATACCCTTTCTCTCAGCAGTCTCTTTCAGTCCCTTTCTCTGTCACTCCACTGATAACCGTTCCCTCAGCAGTCTCTTTCTGTCACTAGCCTGTCATTCCACCAATAACCTTTCTCTCTGCAGTCTCCTTCTGTCCCTGTCTCTCTCACTCCACTGATACCCTTTCTCTCTGCAGTCTGTTGCTATCCCTCTCTCTGTCACTGCACGGATAACCTTTCTCTCAGAAGTCTCTCTCTAATCCTCTCTCTGCCAATTCACCGATAACCCTTTTCTCTGCAGTCTGCTTCTGTCCCTCCCTCTGTCACTCCACCGATAACCTTTCTCTCAGCTGTGTCTTTCAGTCCCAGTCTCTGTCACTCCACCGATAACCTTTCTCTCAGCTGTGTCTTTCAGTCCCAGTCTCTATCACTCCACCGATAACCTTTCTCTCTGCAGTCTGTTCCTGTCCCTCTCTCTGTCACTCCAAGTAAGTATTAACCTTTCTCTCTGCAGTTTGTTTCTATCTCTCTCTCTGTCACTCCACCGAAACCCTTTCTCTCTGCAGTGTTTCTGTCCCTCTCTCTGTCACTCCACTGATACCATTTCTCTGCAGTCTGTTTCTGTCCCTCTCTCTGTCATTCTACTGATAAACTTTCTCGCAGCAGTTTGTTTCTGTCCCTCTCTCTGTCACTCCACTGATAACCTTTCTCTAAGCAGTCTCTTTCTGTCCCTCTCTCTGTCACTTCACTGATAACCGTTCTCTTTGCAGTTTGTTTCTGTCCCTCTCTCTCTCTCACTCCACCAATACCCTTTCTCTCAGCAGTCTCTTTCTGTCCCTCTCTCTGTCACTCCACCGATAACCGTTCCATCAGCAGTCTCTTTCAGTCCCAGTCTCTATCACTCCAACATTAACCCTTCTCTCTGCAGCCTGTTTCTGTCCCTCTCTCTGTCACTCCACTGTTAGCCTTTCTCTCTGCAGTCTGTTTCTGTCCCTCTCTCTGTCACTCCACCGATAAACTTTCTCTCAGCAGTCTGTTTCTGTCGCTCTCTCTGTCACTCCACTGGTAACCTTTGTCTCAGCAGTCTCTTTCTGTCACTCCACCAATAACCATTCCCTCGGCAGTCTCTTTTTGTCCCTTTCTCTGTCACTCTACCGATAACCTTTCTCTCTGCAGTCTCCTTCTATACCTTCTCTCTCACTCCACTGATATCCTCTCTCTCTGCAATCTGTTATCTGTTACTATTCCTCTCTGTCACTGCACCGATAACCTTTCTCTCAGAAGTCTGTTTCTGTCCTTGCCTATGTCACTCCACTGATAGCCTTTCTATCTGCACTCTCTCACTAATCCTCTCTCTGCCACTCCACTAATAACCCTTTTCTCTGCAGTCTGTTTCTGTCCCTCTCTCTGTCACTCCACTGAATTCCGTTCCCTGATCAGTCTCTTTCTGTCCCTATCTCTGTCACTCCACTGATAACCTTTCTCTCTACAGTCTTTTCTGTCCCTATCTCTCTCACTCCACCAATACCCTTTCTCTCAGCAGTCTCTTTCTGTCCCTCTCTCTGTCACTCCACCGAATTCTGTTCCCTCATCAGTCTCTTTCTGTCCCTATCTCTGTCACTCCACTGATACCCTTTCTCTCTGCAGTCTGTGACTATCCTCTCTGTGTCACTGCACCGATAAGCTTTCTCTCAGAAGTCTCTTTCTGTCCCTCTCTATGTCACTCCACTGATAGCCTTTCTCTCTGCACTCTCTCTCTCTAATCCTCTCTATGCCACTCCACTGATAACCTTTCTCTCAGGAGTCTCTTTCTGTCCCTATCTCTGTCCCTCTACCGATAACCTTTCTCTCAGCATTTGGTTTCTATCCCTCTCTCTTTCACTCCACCGATAACCTTTCTCTCTGCAGTCTGTTCCTGTCCCTCTCTCTGTCACTACAAGTAAGTATTAACCTTTCTCTCTGCAGTTTGTTTCTATCTCTCTCTCTGTCACTCCCACCGAAACCCTTTCTCTCTGCAGTGTGTTTCTGTCCCTCTCTCTGTCACTCCACCGATATCATTTCTCTGCAGTCTGTTTCTGTCCCTCTCTCTGTCACTCTACCGATAAACTTTCTCCCAGCAGTTTGTTTCTGTCCCTCTCTCTTTGTCACCCCACTGGTAACCTTTCTCTAAGCAGTCTCTTTCTGTCCCTCTCTCTGTCACTCCACCGAGAACCGTTCCGTCAGCAGTCTCTTTCTGTCTCTGTCTCTGTCACTCCACCGATAACCTTTCTCTCAGCAGTCTCTTTCAGTCCGAGTCTCTGTCAGTCCACCGATAACCTTTCTCTCAGCAGTCTCTTTCAGTCCCAGTCTCTATCACTCCAACGATAACCTTTCTCTCTGCAGCCTGTTTCTGTCCCTCTCTCTGTCACTCCAAGTATTAACCTTTCTCTCTGCATTCTGTTTCTGTCCCTCAATCTGTCACTCCACCGATAACCTTTCTCTCTGCAGTCTATTATCCCTCTCTCTCACTCCACCGATACCCTTTCTCTCTGCAGTCTGTTCCTGTCCCTCTCTCTGTCACTCCAAGTAAGTATTAACCTTTCTCTCTGCAGTTTATTTCTATCTCTCTCTCTGTCACTCCACCGAAACCCTTTCTCTCTGCAGTGTTTCTGTCCCTCTCTCTGTCACTCCACCGATACCATTTCTCTGCAGTCTGTTTCTGTCCCTCTCTCTGTCACTCTACTGATAAACTTTCACTCAGCAGTTTGTTTCTGTCCCTCTCTCTGTCACTCCACTGGTAACCTTTCTCTAAGCAGTCTCTTTCTGTCCCTCTCTCTGTCACTTCACTGATAACCTTTGTCTTTGCAGTTTGTTTCTGTCCCTCTCTCTCTCTCACTCCACCAATACCCTTTCTCTCAGCAGTCTCTTTCTGTCCCTCTCTCTGTCACTCCACCGATAACCGTTCCATCAGCAGTCTCTTTCAGTCCCAGTCTCTATCACTCCAACATTAACCCTTCTCTCTGCAGCCTGTTTCTGTCCCTCTCTCTGTCACTCCACTGTTAGCCTTTCTCTCTGCAGTCTGTTTCTGTCCCTCTCTCTGTCACTCCACCGATAAACTTTCTCTCAGCAGTCTGTTTCTGTCCCTCTCTCTGTCACTCCACTGGTAACCTTTGTCTCAGCAGTCTCTTTCTGTCCCTCTCTCTGTCACTCCACCAATAACCATTCCCTCAGCAGTCTCTTTTTGTCCCTTTCTCTGTCACTCTACCGATAACCTTTCTCTCTGCAGTCTCCTTCTATACCTTCTCTCTCACTCCACTGATATCCTCTCTCTCTGCAATCTGTTATCTGTTACTATTCCTCTCTGTCACTGCACCGATAACCTTTCTCTCAGAAGTCTGTTTCTTTCCTTGCCTATGTCACTCCACTGATAGCCTTTCTATCTGCACTCTCTCACTAATCCTCTCTCTGCCACTCCACTAATAACCCTTTTCTCTGCAGTCTGTTTCTGTCCCTCTCTCTGTCACTCCACTGAATTCCGTTCCCTGATCAGTCTCTTTCTGTCCCTATCTCTGTCACTCCACTGATAACCTTTCTCTCTACAGTCTTTTCTGTCCCTATCTCTCTCACTCCACCAATACCCTTTCTCTCAGCAGTCTCTTTCTGTCCCTCTCTCTGTCACTCCACCGAATTCCGTTCCCTCATCAGTCTCTTTCTGTCCCTATCTCTGTCACTCCACCGATACCCTTTCTCTGCAGTCTGTTTCTGTCCCTCCCTCTGTCACTCGACCGGTAACCTTTCTCTAAGCAGTCTCTTTCTGTCCCTCTCTGTCACGCCAGCGATAACCGTTCTCTCTGCAGTTTGTTTCTGTCCCTCTCTCTCTCACTCCACCAATACCCTTTCTCTCAGCAGTCTCTTTCAGTCCCTTTCTCTGTCACTCCACTGATAACCGTTGTAGGAGAGTAGGATCTGCTTCACAGGGGTACCCCCACTTTTTGCTGATACTTCACTGGTTTTCGACATTAGTCTGGCTGGGGCCCTGCTATTCAGAACCCCAGCCTAGCTGTTTCCTCTTTAAAAGGGTCTCCATGTGCCTTAGGCACATCTCTGATTGGGATCTGGAGTGCCCTTGTAAGTCCCTAGTATATGGTATACTATGTACCAAGGGCATAGGTACCTCAGAGGCCTGCCAGGGGCTGCAGCATATATTATGCCACCCCTGGTAGGCCATCCAAACTGACACCACAGGTCTGCTACTGCAGCCTGGGTAAGGTGGTGCATGCACCCCTTGCTGTGGTATAGGTTACCTATATCACTAAATGCATACACACATATAAACCTATAAGTCACTCCTAAGGCAGGCCTTATCAATCCTAAAGGCAGAGTGCATGGTTTCTATGTGAGAGGGTGCCCCTGCATGAGCAGGACCCCTCTGCAGCGTTCGGAGACCATCTCTGATGCTGTTTGTAGTGCAGCCTGACCATATACTCTTAAACGCATTATATCCTCGCGGTAAAATGCTAACTATGGAATGGCTGCACCGAAACATGTCGTGTTTGGTGTCAAACATCTTGGAATACTACCCCCCGCCAATTCTGGCGGCGGGGGTAGCATTCCACCCTTCTAGAGGGAAAGGCATGTTAACTCTGACGAGTCCGGTAACTTCTTTCCAGAGCCTGGCATCACAAAATGGATGCTACTGCCACAGACACGAGTCTGGCCTCCTGCTGCTGGACGAAACTCCGGCAGGGGAGGCCTGGACAATAGGTTTCCTGTCCCAGGGAGGTGTGACCACCTCCCCAGACAGGACAATGTGTATTGGGGCTGGGCGGGAGCACTTTCGGGTGCTTTGAAGTCCTGCACTGGGGGCACATTTGGTGTCCCTGTGCATACCCCAGTTCAAACCGGATCAGGGGCTTGCAGCCCCTGCTTTGGCGCGAACTGGACAAAGGGAAAGGGGTGTAGCCACCCCTCTGCCCTGACCCACCCATAGGTGGGGCCACAGAGTAGTCCATCCCCTATTTTTGGAATAAAGGTAGGAACCCAGTCCTTAGGACTTTAGATTATACCTGGACGAAACTCTGAAACAGAATCCTGGACCTTCGACGCTCTACTCACGATTAGAGGACTGAAGAATCTCCCTTGGGGTCAAGGAGTGACTCCCCTGCTTGGCAGGCACCAAAGAAGCATCTGTCCGGTTCGCATCACTGAAGCTCCCGTCGGACGCCAAAGTCATCGCATCACCAGAGGTGGATTCTCAGACTTCCCCGAGGCTACCCTGAGTCCCCAGCAAAGCTGAGGCCCGTGGCTATCGTGGGTAACGTGAGACCGTGACCCCTGGACACCGAGCACACTTGCAAGTGCACCATCTTCTGGGTCTCCCAAGAAGTCGTGCTTTGGGCTCCGAGTAGCCCTAGCCTCCAGCACCACCTGCACCGAAGATCACTGGCCCCCACTCCACGAGTGTCCTGTAAGCCAGCTCCACGTGCGGCGTCACGAGGCTCCTTCGCGGTCGCTAGCCCGTTGGCTAGTAGCCCTTACCGAAGGCCAATCTTTTCTTTACTTGGCAGTCTGGTTGCTCCAGGCCTGCCCTCACTTACCCTTGCTGGGTGAGTTCCCCAGACCTTGCTGGTCTGCACCATCGACGATCTTCAGCTACATCGAGACTTGCCGTTGCCAAGGCTTGTTGGGTCCAATCTGGTCGCCGACACCGCAGCACTCGACAGACATCGTGTACCAGCCCGAATCCTGCTCCTGGTCGCCGACAACGCCTCCTGGACCTCGTGGCTGCAGAAACGAGACGACCGTCAACGCACCTGAAGCACTCGACATCGGTGGGCATCTGTCCATCGCCTCCCTGGTCACTGGCTAGTGACCCAGACTCTGTCCCCTCTGCTTTCAGGTTCTTCAGAACTCCGATCCACTCTTGGATCCACCCGGACACTTTTCTCCTGGTCGCCAGCAGCACTTTGCAGCAGATCGCCATAAGAACCGACGACGAAACCCGACCCCGAAAGGCACCTATGCACCCGGCTTCCCTGGGTGAGGTAACACGAGTACTCCGGTGCTCCCGTGGGTAGAGACTCTTCAAAGTCCTAGATCTCAAAGGGTTTTGTCCTAGTCCTCTTTAAAGTGTCCCTTTCCTCTATTTTCCCGATCCCGACTTTCTCCATAGAAGTTAACGGCGTATCGCGGTTGTGTATTTACACTGCACGCGTCTCCCGTGGGTCCCCTGTGTCACTACCTTGGGTGGTTCCTTGTGGTCCAAGCACTTCTAGAGGCTCTAGGCCTAGTGTCTAGTTCAGTCGTGGTTCGCATACCACTTTATTGGTATATGGTTTGGTACGCCCCTAGGGCCCAAACGTGTATTTGTGCTATTACTGTGATTTAAGATCTTATAACCTATGTACTTCGAACTCTAGCCTCATAAAGAGACTAGAGGGGTGTGTTTAGTAATAAATACATATATTTTGAATATATACCTGGTGTGGTGCTCTTTCATTTGGTCACTCAAGAGATTATAGACTGGTAAAACAAGCTGCTTTACATTCCTTCAAGACTTAGCCTGAAGGCTGCTCTCCACAGCTACCACTAGGATAGCTTTCAATAAGGTTGTCTTTAACCTACCTACCATAAGAGTCGATTTGGACTGGTGCAAGGTGCCCACTATAATTAGTGGACAGCATATGCCAGGCCAACTTCTCACATTGGTGTGCAGCGTGTGGGATTCCAGCTTGCTATTGTTTTACCAGATAATCTCAATTGAATTGATCAACTGAAAACCACTAAAGGTACCTAAGGTACATATAATTTAAGCTTAGAATATCAGTAAGTTCTACTGAACTTAGAGTTGTGTGTTAAGGGATAGCACAACCCTTTCTACAACTCAAGAGAGTTTAGTAGGCCACACTAGAGTAGGTAGTGCATACACCACACCACACTAGTAATGTCTTTAAAAGCAGGATCCAAAGATGCCCTGCAGGAAGCCATTGAGCTTCCCCCTCCAAGTATGACACACTCCCATTCTTGGAACTGAGAGCTTTGTGTAACGTGAGGAAATTAAGGACAGGCCAAAGTCCCACCACCCAACACCTCCAGGAGTTGTTGGTGGCTTATGATCTTAGTAAGTCCTCAGAGACTGAAGGGGTAGGAGCAGAGGGTGGGCCAGCAGATGAGGAAGGGACCAGGGGTACTACTACCCCCAGCCCCCTCTGAAACTGACCAGGAGGGTGACAATGACCCTGACCTGGAAAACCCAATCCCTTCTGGGGAAGATGAAGATGAGGATCTGGAGAACCACACCTTTGTCCCCCCAGGAAGGATTATGAGTGTGCTCAGAAAGTCTAGGTCTCCTTCTCAGGAGTCTAACCACTCTGGCACCTCAATAGGGAGCTCTGTTTCTTCTCACAGGAGGGAATCCTCTCATGAGAGAAGAAAGAGACTGGTCCAGTATGAGGAAACTCAACTGGAGATCAGGAAGAAGCAATTGGCTTTAGATAGAGAATCCCTAGATCTCCTTAAAGAGAGAAGAAAGTTGGGACTAGAGTCCCATGGTGGCAGCCATATCCCTAGAGATAGGGAAAGGTCCTATGACCATAGGAACCTGAGCAAGATTGTCCCTCCCTACCAGAGTGGGGATGATATCCACAAATGGATAACTGCTTTAGAGAGGGCCTGTAAGGTACAGAAGGTCCCTCAGGAGCAGTGGGCAGCAATCTTGTGGCTCTCCTTTGCTGACAAAGGTAGAGACAAGCTCCTCACTGTTAGAGAGGAGGATGCTGACAATTACAAGGTCTTGAAGAGTGCTCTTATTGATGGGTTTGGCCTAACCACTGAACAGTACAGGTTGAAGTTCAGAGACACCCAAAAAGCACAGACTCAAGACTGGGTAGACTATGTGGATTGTTCTGCCAAGGCTCTGGAAGGCTGGTTGATGGGCAGTAAGGTGTGTGACTTCTCAGGATTGTATAATCTGATAATGAGGGAGCAGATTCTTAATAACTGTCAAAACCAGCTGTTGCATCAGTACCTGGTTGACTCTGATCTGACCTCTCCCCAAGAATTGGGAAAGAAGGCAGACAAATGGGTCAGAACCAGGGTGAAGCAGAAGGTACAGAACCAAGGTGGGGAAACCAAGAAGCAAGATGCTAAGAACTCTGACAAGGGTGGGGAGAAGGGTAAAGATCAAAAGTCTTCATCAGGCCCCCAAAAATCTTCTTCTGGTGGGGATTCCCAGTCTACCAAGGGTAAAGGCCAAAGAAAACCATGGTGCAAGGTCTGTAAGCAAAAGACCCACTGGACCAGTGATTGCACCAAGTCCAAAGACTCCAGTCCAGCATCCACCAATGCCCCTAAGGCACCTGTTCCCCCTAGTACAGTTGGTGGAAGTGCTCCAGCAAAGGGTTTAGTAGGGTTCACCCTGGGAACTGAGTTGGGCTCTGACTTAGTCAGGGAGCTGACTCAGGCTGTGTTAGTCTGTGATGGAGGCATGGATGTGACCTCCACTGTGAGTCCCAGTAATCTGGGCAAGTACAGACAACAGCCTTTAATCAATGGACGAGAGGCTTTGGCATTTAGGGACACAGGGGCAAGTGTCACAATGGTGACACAAGACCTTGTGCTACCTGGGCAAGTTATACTTGGTGAAATGTACCAAGTGACCAATGCTAGCAATGTCAGAACAGACCATACTCTGGCAGTTGTTAACTTCTCCTGGGGAGGGGTAACTGGCCTTAAGAAGGTTGTGGTAAGTGCAAACCTACCAGTCGAATGCTTGCTTGGCAATGACTTAGAGACTTCTGCTTGGGCAGAAGTGGAGCTCAGGACCCATGCAGAAATGCTGGGGATCCCTGCAGATGTGTTTGCTGTGACCAGGTCACAAGCTAAACTGTCTAAAACTGAACAGGCCTTGGATTCTGGAAGAATGGACCAAGTGCCTTCCAAGAGGAGGAGTAGTAGGGTTAAGGCAGTGCCTTCCCCCTTGGCTCAGGAGGAAGATCAGTCCCTTGAGGGGGATGATCTCAGCCCTGAAGAAGGAACTGTCCCAGAGGAACTTGAGCCTGACCAGGTTGAGTTCTTGGGGACAGGGGGACCTTCTAGGGCAGATCTGAGCCAGGAGCAGCAGAGCTGCCCCTCCCTTGAACCCCTCAGACAGCAAGCTGCTGCTGAGGCTGCTGGGAAAGCTAGTGGTCCCCATACAGTGTATTGGGATGATGGACTCCTGTACTCAGAGAGTAGAGACCCCAAGCCTGGTGCTACCAGGAGGTTGGTAATACCTTTGAAGTTCAGGGGCTTCCTATTGACCCTAGCCCATGATATTCCCTTAGCAGGACACCTGGGCCAGAACAAGACTTGGGACAGAATTGTCCCTCACTTTCACTGGCCCCACATGTCTGAAGACAGTAAGGAGTTTTGTCGCTCCTGTGTAACCTGCCAAGCCAGTGGCAAAGCAGGTGGCACTACAAAGGCCCCCCTGATACCACTACCTGTGGTGGGGGTGCCCTTTGAGAGGGTAGGGATTGACATTGTTGGTCCCATGGATCCCCAAACAGCATCTGGGCACAGATTTATACTGGTGGTAGTGGATCATGCCACCAGGTATCCAGAGGCTATACCCCTTAGGACCACTACAGCACCTGTGGTGGCAAGGGCCCTCCTGGGAATTTTCTCAAGAGTGGGCTTTCCTAAGGAGGTGGTATCAGACAGGGGTGCAAACTTCATGTCTGGGTACTTAAAGGCAATGTGGAAGGAGTGTGGAGTTACTTATAAGTTCACCACACCCTATCACCCACAATGCAATGGTTTAGTTGAGAGATTCAACAAAACCTTGAAGGGCATGATTAAAGGGCTCCCAGAAAAGCTTAGGCGTAGATGGGACATACTCTTGCCCTGCCTTTTATTCGCATATAGGGAGGTGCCTCAGAAGGGGTTGGTTACAGCCCTTTTGAACTTCTGTTTGGCCACCCTGTGAGGGGTCCACTGTGCTTGGTGAAGGAAGGATGGGAGTTACCTCTCAAGCCCCCAAAGCAAGATATAGTGGACTATGTACTTGGTCTCCGCTCCAGGATGGCTGAGTACATGAAAAAGGCAACCAAAAACCTTGAGGCTAGCCAGGAACTTCAAAAGGCCTGGCATGACCAAAAGGCTGTCCTAACTGTTTACCAGCCAGGACAGAAGGTGTGGGTGTTGGAGCCAGTGGCCCCAGCAGCTCTCCAAGACAAATGGAGTGGACCCCACACTATTGTTGAGCAGAAGGGTGAGGTCACTTACTTAGTAGACCTGGGAACACCCAGGAGTCCCCACAGGGTTCTCCATGTCAACAGACTTAAGCCATATGTGGACAGGGCAGACATGGGCTTGCTCATGGCTACTGATGAAGGGCAGGAGGAAGAGAGTGACCCACTCCCTGACCTGCTCTCACAGAACCCTGACGATGGGTCAGTTGATGGTGTAGCCTTGGCAGGCAGCCTCACTACCCAGCAACAAACTGATTGCAGGCAAGTCCTCAATCAGTTTAGACATATGTTTTCTCTGACACCCAGTCAGACCACCTGGTGCACTCATGAAGTGGACACTGGGGACAGTCTGCCTATTAAAAACAAGATTTATAGGCAACCTGACCATGTCAGGGACTGTATCAGGACTGAAGTCCAGAAGATGTTGGAATTGGGAGTGATTGAGCCCTCAGATAGCCCTTGGGCTAGTCCAGTAGTCCTAGTACCTAAACCTCACACCAGTGGTGGGAAAAGAGAGATGAGGTTTTGTGTAGACTACAGGGGCCTCAATGCAGTCACTAGGACTGATGCCCATCCAATACCCAGGGCAGATGAGCTCATAGATACTTTGGCCTCTGCCAAATATCTCAGCACATTTGACCTAACAGCTGGCTACTGGCAGATCAGACTAGCTGATGCTGCAAAGCCCAAAACAGCATTTTCAACCCCTAGTGGGCATTATCAATTTGTGGTGATGCCCTTTGGTCTGAAAAATGCACCTGCCACTTTCCAGAGGTTGGTGAACACAGTTCTCACAGGACTGGAGGCCTATAGTGCAGCTTATCTAGATGATATTGCTGTCTTTAGCTCCACCTGGGAGGATCACCTGGTCCACCTCAGGAATGTTTTACAGGCCCTGCAAAAGGCAGGCCTGACTATCAAGGCCACTAAGTGCCAGATAGGGCAGAGTCAGGTTGTGTACCTGGGCCACCTTGTGGGTGGAGGCCAGGTTCAACCTTTGCAGAGCAAGATCCAGACCATCATGGACTGGACTGCTCCCACTACCCAGACTCAGGTGAGAGCCTTCTTAGGCCTGACTGGGTACTATAGGAGATTTGTCAAGGGGTATGGATCAATAGTGACACCCTTGAATGACTTAACTTCTAAGAAAATGCCCAAAAAGGTTCAGTGGACAGTTAGCTGTCAAAAGGCATTTGATGACCTCAAGCAGGCCATGTGCACTGCTCCAATTCTGCAGAGTCCTGATTACTCCAAGAAGTTCATTGTTCAAACTGATGCATCTGAATTGGGGGTAGGGGCTGTACTGTCACAATTGAATGAAGAAGGTCAGGATCAGCCAGTAGCTTTTATTAGCAGAAGGCTGACCCCTAGAGAGAAACGTTGGTCAGCCATAGAGAGGGAGGCCTTTGCTGTGGTCTGGGCTCTGAAGAAGTTGAGGCCATACTTGTTTGGTACACACTTCCTGGTTCAGACAGACCATAAGCCCCTCTTATGGCTAAAACAAATGAAGGGTGAAAACCCCAAACTGCTTAGGTGGTCCATTTCCCTACAGGGGATGGACTTTACAGTGGAACATAGGCCTGGGAGTAACCATGCGAATGCAGATGGACTCTCTAGGTATTTCCACTTAGAACATGAAGACTTAACTGGGCAAGGTTAGTTTAATGTCCCTACGTTTGGGGGGGTTGTGTAGGAGAGTAGGATCTGCTTCACAGGGGTACCCCCACTTTTTGCTGATACTTCACTGGTTTTCGACATTAGTCTGGCTGGGGCCCTGCTATTCAGAACCCCAGCCTAGCTGTTTCCTCTTTAAAAGGGTCTCCATGTGCCTTAGGCACATCTCTGATTGGGATCTGGAGTGCCCTTGTAAGTCCCTAGTATATGGTATACTATGTACCAAGGGCATAGGTACCTCAGAGGCCTGCCAGGGGCTGCAGCATATATTATGCCACCCCTGGTAGGCCATCCAAACTGACACCACAGGTCTGCTACTGCAGCCTGGGTAAGGTGGTGCATGCACCCCTTGCTGTGGTATAGGTTACCTATATCACTAAATGCATACACACATATAAACCTATAAGTCACTCCTAAGGCAGGCCTTATCAATCCTAAAGGCAGAGTGCATGGTTTCTATGTGAGAGGGTGCCCCTGCATGAGCAGGGCCCCTCTGCAGCGTTCGGAGACCATCTCTGATGCTGTTTGTAGTGCAGCCTGACCATATACTCTTAAACGCATTATATCCTCGCGGTAAAATGCTAACTATGGAATGGCTGCACCGAAACATGTCGTGTTTGGTGTCAAACATCTTGGAATACTACCCCCCGCCAATTCTGGCGGCGGGGGTAGCATTCCACCCTTCTAGAGGAAAGGCATGTTAACTCTGACGAGTCCGGTAACTTCTTTCCAGAGCCTGGCATCACAAAATGGATGCTACTGCCACAGACACGAGTCTGGCCTCCTGCTGCTGGACGAAACTCCGGCAGGGGAGGCCTGGACAATAGGTTTCCTGTCCCAGGGAGGTGTGACCACCTCCCCAGACAGGACAATGTGTATTGGGGCTGGGCGGGAGCACTTTCGGGTGCTTTGAAGTCCTGCACTGGGGGCACATTTGGTGTCCCTGTGCATACCCCAGTTCAAACCGGATCAGGGGCTTGCAGCCCCTGCTTTGGCGCGAACTGGACAAAGGGAAAGGGTGTAGCCACCCCTCTGCCCTGACCCACCCATAGGTGGGGCCACAGAGTAGTCCATCCCCTATTTTTGGAATAAAGGTAGGAACCCAGTCCTTAGGACTTTAGATTATACCTGGACGAAACTCTGAAACAGAATCCTGGACCTTCGACGCTCTACTCACGATTAGAGGACTGAAGAATCTCCCTTGGGGTCAAGGAGTGACTCCCCTGCTTGGCAGGCACCAAAGAAGCATCTGTCCGGTTCGCATCACTGAAGCTCCCGTCGGACGCCAAAGTCATCGCATCACCAGAGGTGGATTCTCAGACTTCCCCGAGGCTACCCTGAGTCCCCAGCAAAGCTGAGGCCCGTGGCTATCGTGGGTAACGTGAGACCGTGACCCCTGGACACCGAGCACACTTGCAAGTGCACCATCTTCTGGGTCTCCCAAGAAGTCGTGCTTTGGGCTCCGAGTAGCCCTAGCCTCCAGCACCACCTGCACCGAAGATCACTGGCCCCCACTCCACGAGTGTCCTGTAAGCCAGCTCCACGTGCGGCGTCACGAGGCTCCTTCGCGGTCGCTAGCCCGTTGGCTAGTAGCCCTTACCGAAGGCCAATCTTTTCTTTACTTGGCAGTCTGGTTGCTCCAGGCCTGCCCTCACTTACCCTTGCTGGGTGAGTTCCCCAGACCTTGCTGGTCTGCACCATCGACGATCTTCAGCTACATCGAGACTTGCCGTTGCCAAGGCTTGTTGGGTCCAATCTGGTCGCCGACACCGCAGCACTCGACAGACATCGTGTACCAGCCCGAATCCTGCTCCTGGTCGCCGACAACGCCTCCTGGACCTCGTGGCTGCAGAAACGAGACGACCGTCAACGCACCTGAAGCACTCGACATCGGTGGGCATCTGTCCATCGCCTCCCTGGTCACTGGCTAGTGACCCAGACTCTGTCCCCTCTGCTTTCAGGTTCTTCAGAACTCCGATCCACTCTTGGATCCACCCGGACACTTTTCTCCTGGTCGCCAGCAGCACTTTGCAGCAGATCGCCATAAGAACCGACGACGAAACCCGACCCCGAAAGGCACCTATGCACCCGGCTTCCCTGGGTGAGGTAACACGAGTACTCCGGTGCTCCCGTGGGTAGAGACTCTTCAAAGTCCTAGATCTCAAAGGGTTTTGTCCTAGTCCTCTTTAAAGTGTCCCTTTCCTCTATTTTCCCGATCCCGACTTTCTCCATAGAAGTTAACGGCGTATCGCGGTTGTGTATTTACACTGCACGCGTCTCCCGTGGGTCCCCTGTGTCACTACCTTGGGTGGTTCCTTGTGGTCCAAGCACTTCTAGAGGCTCTAGGCCTAGTGTCTAGTTCAGTCGTGGTTCGCATACCACTTTATTGGTATATGGTTTGGTACGCCCCTAGGGCCCAAACGTGTATTTGTGCTATTACTGTGATTTAAGATCTTATAACCTATGTACTTCGAACTCTAGCCTCATAAAGAGACTAGAGGGGTGTGTTTAGTAATAAATACATATATTTTGAATATATACCTGGTGTGGTGCTCTTTCATTTGGTCACTCAAGAGATTATAGACTGGTAAAACAAGCTGCTTTACATTCCTTCAAGACTTAGCCTGAAGGCTGCTCTCCACAGCTACCACTAGGATAGCTTTCAATAAGGTTGTCTTTAACCTACCTACCATAAGAGTCGATTTGGACTGGTGCAAGGTGCCCACTATAATTAGTGGACAGCATATGCCAGGCCAACTTCTCACAACCGTTCCCTCAGCAGTCTCTTTCTGTCACTAGCCTGTCATTCCACCAATAACCTTTCTCTCTGCAGTCTCCTTCTGTCCCTGTCTCTCTCACTCCACTGATACCCTTTCTCTCTGCAGTCTGTTGCTATCCCTCTCTCTGTCACTGCACGGATAACCTTTCTCTCAGAAGTCTCTCTCTAATCCTCTCTCTGCCAATTCACAGATAACCCTTTTCTCTGCAGTCTGCTTCTGTCCCTCCCTCTGTCACTCCACCGATAACCTTTCTCTCAGCTGTGTCTTTCAGTCCCAGTCTCTGTCACTCCACCGATAACCTTTCTCTCAGCTGTGTCTTTCAGTCCCAGTCTCTATCACTCCACCGATAACCTTTCTCTCTGCAGTCTGTTCCTGTCCCTCTCTCTGTCACTCCAAGTAAGTATTAACCTTTCTCTCTGCAGTTTGTTTCTATCTCTCTCTCTGTCACTCCACCGAAACCCTTTCTCTCTGCAGTGTTTCTGTCCCTCTCTCTGTCACTCCACTGATACCATTTCTCTGCAGTCTGTTTCTGTCCCTCTCTCTGTCACTCTACTGATAAACTTTCTCGCAGCAGTTTGTTTCTGTCCCTCTCTCTGTCACTCCACTGATAACCTTTCTCTAAGCAGTCTCTTTCTGTCCCTCTCTCTGTCACTTCACTGATAACCTTTCTCTTTGCAGTTTGTTTCTGTCCCTCTCTCTCTCTCACTTCACCAATACCCTTTCTCTCAGCAGTCTCTTTCTGTCCCTCTCTCTGTCACTCCACCGATAACCGTTCCATCAGCAGTCTCTTTCAGTCCCAGTCTCTATCACTCCAACATTAACCCTTCTCTCTGCAGCCTGTTTCTGTCCCTCTCTCTGTCACTCCACTGTTAGCCTTTCTCTCTGCAGTCTGTTTCTGTCCCTCTCTCTGTCACTCCACCGATAAACTTTCTCTCAGCAGTCTGTTTCTGTCGCTCTCTCTGTCACTCCACTGGTAACCTTTGTCTCAGCAGTCTCTTTCTGTCCCTCTCTCTGTCACTCCACCAATAACCATTCCCTCGGCAGTCTCTTTTTGTCCCTTTCTCTGTCACTCTACCGATAACCTTTCTCTCTGCAGTCTCCTTCTATACCTTCTCTCTCACTCCACTGATATCCTCTCTCTCTGCAATCTGTTATCTGTTACTATTCCTCTCTGTCACTGCACCGATAACCTGTCTCTCAGAAGTCTGTTTCTGTCCTTGCCTATGTCACTCCACTGATAGCCTTTCTATCTGCACTCTCTCACTAATCCTCTCTCTGCCACTCCACTAATAACCCTTTTCTCTGCAGTCTGTTTCTGTCCCTCTCTCTGTCACTCCACTGAATTCCGTTCCCTGATCAGTCTCTTTCTGTCCCTATCTCTGTCACTCCACTGATAACCTTTCTCTCTACAGTCATTTCTGTCCCTATCTCTCTCACTCCACCAATACCCTTTCTCTCAGCAGTCTCTTTCTGTCCCTCTCTCTGTCACTCCACCGAATTCTGTTCCCTCATCAGTCTCTTTCTGTCCCTATCTCTGTCACTCCACTGATACCCTTTCTCTCTGCAGTCTGTGACTATCCTCTCTGTGTCACTGCACCGATAAGCTTTCTCTCAGAAGTCTCTTTCTGTCCCTCTCTATGTCACTCCACTGATAGCCTTTCTCTCTGCACTCTCTCTCTCTAATCCTCTCTATGCCACTCCACTGATAACCTTTCTCTCAGGAGTCTCTTTCTGTCCCTATCTCTGTCCCTCTACCGATAACCTTTCTCTCAGCATTTGGTTTCTATCCCTCTCTCTTTCACTCCACCGATAACCTTTCTCTCTGCAGTCTGTTCCTGTCCCTCTCTCTGTCACTACAAGTAAGTATTAACCTTTCTCTCTGCAGTTTGTTTCTATCTCTCTCTCTGTCACTCCACCGAAACCCTTTCTCTCTGCAGTGTGTTTCTGTCCCTCTCTCTGTCACTCCACCGATATCATTTCTCTGCAGTCTGTTTCTGTCCCTCTCTCTGTCACTCTACCGATAAACTTTCTCCCAGCAGTTTGTTTCTGTCCCTCTCTCTTTGTCACCCCACTGGTAACCTTTCTCTAAGCAGTCTCTTTCTGTCCCTCTCTCTGTCACTCCACCGAGAACCGTTCCGTCAGCAGTCTCTTTCTGTCTCTGTCACTCCACTGATAACCTTTCTCTCAGCAGTCTCTTTCAGTCCCAGTCTCTATCACTCCAACGATAACCTTTCTCTCTGCAGCCTGTTTCTGTCCCTCTCTCTGTCACTCCAAGTATTAACCTTTCTCTCTGCATTCTGTTTCTGTCCCTCAATCTGTCACTACACCGATAACCTTTCCCTCTGCAGTCTATTATCCCTCTCTCTCTCTCACTCCACCGATACCCTTTCTCTCTGCAGTCTGTTCCTGTCCCTCTCTCTGTCACTCCAAGTAAGTATTAACCTTTCTCTCTGCAGTTTATTTCTATCTCTCTCTCTGTCACTCCACCGAAACCCTTTCTCTCTGCAGTGTTTCTGTCCCTCTCTCTGTCACTCCACCGATACCATTTCTCTGCAGTCTGTTTCTGTCCCTCTCTCTGTCACTCTACTGATAAACTTTCACTCAGCAGTTTGTTTCTGTCCCTCTCTCTGTCACTCCACTGGTAACCTTTCTCTAAGCAGTCTCTTTCTGTCCCTCTCTCTGTCATTTCACTGATAACCTTTGTCTTTGCAGTTTGTTTCTGTCCCTCTCTCTCTCTCACTCCACCAATACCCTTTCTCTCAGCAGTCTCTTTCTGTCCCTCTCTCTGTCACTCCACCGATAACCGTTCCATCAGCAGTCTCTTTCAGTCCCAGTCTCTATCACTCCAACATTAACCCTTCTCTCTGCAGCCTGTTTCTGTCCCTCTCTCTGTCACTCCACTGTTAGCCTTTCTCTCTGCAGTCTGTTTCTGTCCCTCTCTCTGTCACTCCACCGATAAACTTTCTCTCAGCAGTCTGTTTCTGTCCCTCTCTCTGTCACTCCACTGGTAACCTTTGTCTCAGCAGTCTCTTTCTGTCCCTCTCTCTGTCACTCCACCAATAACCATTCCCTCAGCAGTCTCTTTTTGTCCCTTTCTCTGTCACTCTACCGATAACCTTTCTCTCTGCAGTCTCCTTCTATACCTTCTCTCTCACTCCACTGATATCCTCTCTCTCTGCAATCTGTTATCTGTTACTATTCCTCTCTGTCACTGCACCGATAACCTTTCTCTCAGAAGTCTGTTTCTTTCCTTGCCTATGTCACTCCACTGATAGCCTTTCTATCTGCACTCTCTCACTAATCCTCTCTCTGCCACTCCACTAATAACCCTTTTCTCTGCAGTCTGTTTCTGTCCCTCTCTCTGTCACTCCACTGAATTCCGTTCCCTGATCAGTCTCTTTCTGTCCCTATCTCTGTCACTCCACTGATAACCTTTCTCTCTACAGTCTTTTCTGTCCCTATCTCTCTCACTCCACCAATACCCTTTCTCTCAGCAGTCTCTTTCTGTCCCTCTCTCTGTCACTCCACCGAATTCCGTTCCCTCATCAGTCTCTTTCTGTCCCTATCTCTGTCACTCCACCGATACCCTTTCTCTGCAGTCTGTTTCTGTCCCTCCCTCTGTCACTCGACCGGTAACCTTTCTCTAAGCAGTCTCTTTCTGTCCCTCTCTGTCACGCCAGCGATAACCGTTCTCTCTGCAGTTTGTTTCTGTCCCTCTCTCTCTCACTCCACCAATACCCTTTCTCTCAGCAGTCTCTTTCAGTCCCTTTCTCTGTCACTCCACTGATAACCGTTCCCTCAGCAGTCTCTTTCTGTCACTAGCCTGTCATTCCACCAATAACCTTTCTCTCTGCAGTCTCCTTCTGTCCCTGTCTCTCTCACTCCACTGATACCCTTTCTCTCTGCAGTCTGTTGCTATCCCTCTCTCTGTCACTGCACGGATAACCTTTCTCTCAGAAGTCTCTCTCTAATCCTCTCTCTGCCAATTCACCGATAACCCTTTTCTCTGCAGTCTGCTTCTGTCCCTCCCTCTGTCACTCCACCGATAACCTTTCTCTCAGCTGTGTCTTTCAGTCCCAGTCTCTGTCACTCCACCGATAACCTTTCTCTCAGCTGTGTCTTTCAGTCCCAGTCTCTATCACTCCACCGATAACCTTTCTCTCTGCAGTCTGTTCCTGTCCCTCTCTCTGTCACTCCAAGTAAGTATTAACCTTTCTCTCTGCAGTTTGTTTCTATCTCTCTCTCTGTCACTCCACCGAAACCCTTTCTCTCTGCAGTGTTTCTGTCCCTCTCTCTGTCACTCCACTGATACCATTTCTCTGCAGTCTTTTTCTGTCCCTCTCTCTGTCACTCTACTGATAAACTTTCTCGCAGCAGTTTGTTTCTGTCCCTCTCTCTGTCACTCCACTGATAACCTTTCTCTAAGCAGTCTCTTTCTGTCCCTCTCTCTGTCACTTCACTGATAACCTTTCTCTTTGCAGTTTGTTTCTGTCCCTCTCTCTCTCTCACTCCACCAATACCCTTTCTCTCAGCAGTCTCTTTCTGTCCCTCTCTCTGTCACTCCACCGATAACCGTTCCATCAGCAGTCTCTTTCAGTCCCAGTCTCTATCACTCCAACATTAACCCTTCTCTCTGCAGCCTGTTTCTGTCCCTCTCTCTGTCACTCCACTGTTAGCCTTTCTCTCTGCAGTCTGTTTCTGTCCCTCTCTCTGTCACTCCACCGATAAACTTTCTCTCAGCAGTCTGTTTCTGTCGCTCTCTCTGTCACTCCACTGGTAACCTTTGTCTCAGCAGTCTCTTTCTGTCCCTCTCTCTGTCACTCCACCAATAACCATTCCCTCGGCAGTCTCTTTTTGTCCCTTTCTCTGTCACTCTACCGATAACCTTTCTCTCTGCAGTCTCCTTCTATACCTTCTCTCTCACTCCACTGATATCCTCTCTCTCTGCAATCTGTTATCTGTTACTATTCCTCTCTGTCACTGCACCGATAACCTTTCTCTCAGAAGTCTGTTTCTGTCCTTGCCTATGTCACTCCACTGATAGCCTTTCTATCTGCACTCTCTCACTAATCCTCTCTCTGCCACTCCACTAATAACCCTTTTCTCTGCAGTCTGTTTCTGTCCCTCTTTCTGTCACTCCACTGAATTCCGTTCCCTGATCAGTCTCTTTCTGTCCCTATCTCTGTCACTCCACTGATAACCTTTCTCTCTACAGTCTTTTCTGTCCCTATCTCTCTCACTCCACCAATACCCTTTCTCTCAGCAGTCTCTTTCTGTCCCTCTCTCTGTCACTCCACCGAATTCTGTTCCCTCATCAGTCTCTTTCTGTCCCTATCTCTGTCACTCCACTGATACCCTTTCTCTCTACAGTCTGTGACTATCCTCTCTGTGTCACTGCACCGATAAGCTTTCTCTCAGAAGTCTCTTTCTGTCCCTCTCTATGTCACTCCACTGATAGCCTTTCTCTCTGCACTCTCTCTCTCTAATCCTCTCTATGCCACTCCACTGATAACCTTTTTCTCAGGAGTCTCTTTCTGTCCCTATCTCTGTCACTCTACCGATAACCTTTCTCTCAGCATTTGGTTTCTATCCCTCTCTCTTTCACTCCACCGATAACCTTTCTCTCTGCAGTCTGTTCCTGTCCCTCTCTCTGTCACTACAAGTAAGTATTAACCTTTCTCTCTGCAGTTTGTTTCTATCTCTCTCTCTGTCACTCCACCGAAACCCTTTCTCTCTGCAGTGTGTTTCTGTCCCTCTCTCTGTCACTCCACCGATATCATTTCTCTGCAGTCTGTTTCTGTCCCTCTCTCTGTCACTCTACCGATAAACTTTCTCCCAGCAGTTTGTTTCTGTCCCTCTCTCTTTGTCACCCCACTGGTAACCTTTCTCTAAGCAGTCTCTTTCTGTCCCTCTCTCTGTCACTCCACCGAGAACCGTTCCGTCAGCAGTCTCTTTCTGTCTCTGTCACTCCACCGATAACCTTTCTCTCAGCAGTCTCTTTCAGTCCGAGTCTCTGTCAGTCCACCGATAACCTTTCTCTCAGCAGTCTCTTTCAGTCCCAGTCTCTATCACTCCAACGATAACCTTTCTCTCTGCAGCCTGTTTCTGTCCCTCTCTCTGTCACTCCAAGTATTAATCTTTCTCTCTGCATTCTGTTTCTGTCCCTCAATCTGTCACTCCACCGATAACCTTTCTCTCTGCAGTCTATTATCCCTCTCTCTCTCTCACTCCACCGATACCCTTTCTCTCTGCAGTCTGTTCCTGTCCCTCTCTCTGTCACTCCAAGTAAGTATTAACCTTTCTCTCTGCAGTTTGTTTCTATCTCTCTCTCTCTCATTCCACCGAAACCCTTTCTCTCTGCAGTGTTTCTGTCCCTCTCTCTGTCACTCCACCGATACCATTTCTCTGCTGTCTGTTTCTGTCCCTCTCTCTGTCAATCTACTGATAAACTTTCACTCAGCAGTTTGTTTCTGACCCTCTCTCTGTCACTCCACTGGTAACCTTTCTCTAAGCAGTCTCTTTCTGTCCCTCTCTCTGTCACTTCACTGATAACCTTTCTCTTTGCAGTTTGTTTCTGTCCCTCTCTCTCTCTCACTCCACCAATACCCTTTCTCTCAGCAGTCTCTTTCTGTCCCTCTCTCTGTCACTCCACCGATAACCGTTCCATCAGCAGTCTCTTTCAGTCCCAGTCTCTATCACTCCAACATTAACCCTTCTCTCTGCAGCCTGTTTCTGTCCCTCTCTCTGTCACTCCACTGTTAGGCTTTCTCTCTGCAGTCTGTTTCTGTTCCTCTCTCTGTCACTCCACCGATAAACTTTCTCTCAGCAGTCTGTTTCTGTCCCTCTCTCTGTCACTCCACTGGTAACCTTTGTCTCAGCAGTCTCTTTCTGTCCCTCTCTCTGTCACTCCACCAATAACCATTCCCTCAGCAGTCTCTTTTTGTCCCTTTCTCTGTCACTCTACCGATAACCTTTCTCTCTGCAGTCTCCTTCTATACCTTCTCTCTCACTCCACAGATATCCTCTCTCTCTGCAATCTGTTATCTGTTACTATTCCTCTTTGTCACTGCACCGATAACCTTTCTCTCAGAAGTCTGTTTCTGTCCTTGCCTATGTCACTCCACTGATAGCCTTTCTATCTGCACTCTCTCACTAATCCTCTCTCTGCCACTCCACTAATAACCCTTTTCTCTGCAGTCTGTTTCTGTCCCTCTCTCTGTCACTCCACTGAATTCCTATCCCTGATCAGTCTCTTTCTGTCCCTATCTCTGTCACTCCACTGATAACCTTTCTCTCTACAGTCTTTTCTGTCCCTATCTCTCTCACTCCACCAATACCCTTTCTCTCAGCAGTCTCTTTCTGTCCCTCTCTCTGTCACTCCACCGAATTCCGTTCCCTCATCAGTCTTTTTCTGGCCCTATCTCTGTCACTCCACCGATAACCTTTCTCTCCACAGTTTCTTCTGTCACTATCTCTCTTACTCCACTGATACCCTTTCTCTCTGCAGTCTGTGACTATCCTCTCTGTGTCACTGCACCGATAAGCTTTCTCTCAGAAGTCTCTTTCTGTCCCTCTCTATGTCACTCCACTGATAGCCTTTCTCTCTGCACTCTCTCTCTCTAATCCTCTCTATGCCACTCCACTGATAACCTTTCTCTCAGGAGTCTCTTTCTGTCCCTATCTATGTCACTCTACCAATAACATTTCTCTCAGCATTTGGTTTCTATCCCTCTCTCTTTCACTTCACCGATAACCTTTCTCTCTGCAGTCTGTTCCTGTCCCTCTCTCTGTCACTACAAGTAAGTATTAACCTTTCTCTCTGCAGTTTGTTTCTATCTCTCTCTCTGTCACTCCACCGAAACCCTTTCTCTCTGCAGTGTGTTTCTGTCCCTCTCTCTGTCACTCCACCGATATCATTTCTCTGCAGTCTGTTTCTGTCCCTCTCTCTGTCACTCTACCGATAAACTTTCTCCCAGCAGTTTGTTTCTGTCCCTCTCTCTTTGTCACCCCACTGGTAACCTTTCTCTAAGCAGTCTCTTTCTGTCCCTCTCTCTGTCACTCCACCGAGAACCGTTCCGTCAGCAGTCTCTTTCTGTCTCTGTCTCTGTCACTCCACCGATAACCTTTCTCTCAGCAGTCTCTTTCAGTCCGAGTCTCTGTCAGTCCACCGATAACCTTTCTCTCAGCAGTCTCTTTCAGTCCCAGTGTCTATCACTCCAACGATAACCTTTCTCTCTGCAGCCTGTTTCTGTCCCTCTCTCTGTCACTCCAAGTATTAACCTTTCTCTCTGCATTCTGTTTCTGTCCCTCAATCTGTCACTCCACTGATAACCTTTCTCTCTGCAGTCTATTATCCCTCTCTCTCTCTCACTCCACCGATACCCTTTCTCTCTGCAGTCTGTTTCTGTCCCTCTCTCTGTCACTTCACCGTTAACCTTTCTCTCTGCAGTCTTTTTCTGTCCCTCTCTCTGTCACTCCACTGATAAACTTTCTCTCAGCTGTGTGTTTCTGTCTCCCTCTCTCTGTCACTCCACAGGTAACCTTTCTCTAAGCAATCTCTTTCTGTCCCTCTCTCTGTCACTCCACCAATAACATTTCTCTCTGCAGTTTGTTTCTGTCCCTCTCTCTGTCAATCCACTGTTAACCTTTCTCTCTGCAGTCTGTTTCTGTCCCTCTCTCTGTCACTCCACTGATAAACTTTCTCTCAGCAGTCTGTTTCTGTCCCTCTCTCTGTCACTCCACCGGTAAACTTTCTCTCAGCAGTCTCTTTCTGTCCCTCTCTCTGTCACTCCACCGATAACCATTCCCTCAGCAGTCTCTTTTTGTCCCTTTCTCTGTCACTCTACTGATAACCTTTCTCTCTGCAGTCTCCTTCTACACCTGTCTCTCTCACTCCACTGATATCGTCTCTCTCTGCAATCTGTTACTATTCCTCTCTCTGTCACTGCACCAATAACCTTTCTCTCAGAAGTCTGTTTCTGTCCTTCCCTATGTCACTCCACTGATAGCCTTTCTCTCTGCACTCTCTCACTAATCCTCTCTCTGCCACTCCACTAATAACCCTTTTCTCTGCAGTCTGTTTCTGTCCCTCTCTCTGTCACTCCACCGAATTCCGTTCCCTCATCAGTCTCTTTCTGTCCCTATCTCTGTCACTCCACTGATAACCTTTCTCTCTACAGTCTCTTCTGTCCCTATCTCTCTCACTCCACCAATACCCTTTCTCTCAGCAGTCTCTTTCTGTCCCTCTCTCTGTCCCTCCACCGAATTCCATTCCCTCATCAGTCTCTTTCTGTCCCTATCTCTGTCACTCCAGCGATAACCTTTCTCTCTACAGTCTCTTCTGTCACTATCTCTCTCACTCCACTGATACCCTTTCTCTCTGCAGTCTGTGACTATCCTCCCTGTGTCACTGCACCGATAAGCTTTCTCTCAGAAGTCTCTTTCTGTCCCTCTCTATGTCACTCCACTGATAGATTTTCTCTCTGCACTCTCTCTCTCTAATCCTCTCTCTGCCACTCCACTGATAACCTTTCTCTCAGGAGTCTCTTTCTGTCCCTATCTCTGTCACTCTACCGATAACCTTTCTCTATGCAGTCTGTTCCAGTCCCTCTCTCTGTCACTCTACCGATAAACTTTCTCTCAGCAGTCTGTTTCTGTTCCTCTCTCTGTCACTCCACTGGTAAACTTTGGTCTAAGCAGTCTCTTTCTGTCACTCTCTCTGTCACTCCACTGATAACCTTTCTCTTTGCAGTTTGTTTTTGTCCCTCTCTCTCTCTCACTCCACCAATACCCTTTCTCTCAGCAGTCTCTTTCTGTCCCTCTCTCTGTCACTCCACCGATAACCGTTCCGTCAGCAGTCTCTTTCTGTCACTGTCTCTGTCACTCCACCGATAATCTTTCTCTCAGCAGTCTCTTTCAGTCCGAGTCTCTGTCAGTCCACCGATAACCTTTCTCTCAGCAGTCTCTATCACTCCAACGATAACCTTTCTCTCTGCAGCCTGTTTCTCTCCCTCTCTCTGTCACTCCACCGATAACCTTTCTCTCTGCAGTCTGTTCCAGTCCCTCTCTCTGTCACTCCAAGTAAGTATTAACCTTTCTCTCTGCAGTTTGTTTCTATCTCTCTCTCTGACACTCCACCAAAACCCTTTCTCTCTGCAGTGTGTTTCTGTCCCTCTCTCTGTCACTCCACCGATACCATTTTTCTGCAGTCTGTTTCTGTCCCTCTCTCTGTCACTCTACCGATAAACTTTCTCTCAGTAGTCTGTTTCTGTCCCTCTCTCTGTCACTTCACTGGTAACCTTTCTCTAAGCAGTCTCTTTCTGTCCCTCTCTCTGTCACTCCACTGATAACCTTTCTCTTTGCAGTTTGTTTCTGTCCCTCTCTCTCTCTCACTCCACCAATACCCTTTCTCTCAGCAGTCTCATTCTGTCCCTCTCTCTGTCACTCCACCGATAACCGTTCCGTCAGCAGTCTCTTTCTGTCACTGTCTCTGTCACTCCACCGATAACCTTTCTCTCAGCAGTCTCTTTCAGTCCGAGTCTCTGTCAGTCCACCGATAACCTTTCTCTCAGCAGTCTCTTTCAGTCCCAGTCTCTATCACTCCAACGATAACCTTTCTCTCTAAAACCTGTTTCTCTCCCTCTCTCTGTCACTCCACTGTTAGCCTTTCTCTCTGCAGTCTGTTTGTGTCCCTCTCTCTGTCACTTCACCGATAAACTTTCTCTCAGCAGTCTGTTTCTGTCCCTCTCTCTGTCACTCCACCGGTAACCTTTCTCTCAGCAGTCTCTTTCTGTCCCTCTCTCTGTCACTCTACCAATAACCATTCCCTCAGCAGTATCTTTTTGTCCCTTTCTCTGTCACTCTACCAATAACCTTTCTCTCTGCAGTCTCCTTATATACCTGTCTCTCTCACTCCACTGATATCCTCTCTCTCTGCAATCTGTTACTATTCCTCTCTCTGTCACTGCACCAATAACCTTTCTCTCAGAAGTCTGTTTCTGTCCTTCCCTATGTCACTCCACTGATAGCCTTTCTCTCTGCACTCTCTCACTAATCCTCTCTCTGCCACTCCACTAATAACCCTTTTCTCTGCAATCTGTTTCTGTCCCACTCTCTGTCACTCCACCGAATTCCGTTCCCTCATCAGTCTCTTTCTGTCCCTATCTCTGTCACTCCACTGATAACCTTTCTCTCTACAGTCTCTTCTGTCCCTATCTCTGTCACTCCACTGATAACCTTTCTCTCTACAGTCTCTTCTGTCCCTATCTCTCTCACTCCACCAATACCCTTTCTATCAGCAGTCTGTGACTATCCTCTCTGTGTCACTGCACCGATAAGCTTTCTCTCAGAAGTCTCTTTCTGTCCCTCTCTATGTCACTCCACTGATAGCCTTTCTCTCTGCACTCTCTCTTTCTAATCCTCTCTCTGCCACTCCACTGGTAACCTTTCTCTCAGGAGTCTCTTTCTGTCCCTATCTCTGTCACTCTACCGATAACCTTTCTCTCAGCATTCGGTTTCTATCCCTCTCTCTTTCACTCCACCGATAACCTCTCTCTCAGCGGTCTGTTTCTGACACTCTCTCTGTCACTCCACCGATAACCTTTCTCTTTGCAGTTTGTTTCTGTCCCTCTCTCTCTCTCACTACACCAATACCCTTTCTCTCAGCAGTCTCTTTCTGTCCCTCTCTGTGTCACTCCACCGATAACCTTTTTATCAGCAGTCTGTTTCTGTCCCTCTCTCTGTCACTCCACTGATAGCCTTTCTCTCAGCAGTCTCTTTCTGTCCTTCTCTCTGTCATTCCACCGATAGCCTTTCGCTCAGCAGTCTGTTTCTGACCACCTCTCTGTCACTCCACCGAAAGCCTTTCTCTCAGCAGTCTCTTTCTGTCCCTCTCTCTGTCACTCCACCGATAACCTTCTCTCAGCAGTCTGTTTCTGACACTGTCTCTGTCACTCCACCGATAAGTTTTTTATCAGCAGTCTGTTTCTGACCCTCTCTCTGTCACTCCACTGATACCCTTCTCTCAGCAGTCTCTTTCTGTCCCTCTCTCTGTCACTCCACCGATAACCTTTCTGTCTGTTGTATGTTTCTATCCCTCTCTATGTCACTCCACTGATACCGTTTCTCTCTGCACTCTGTTTCTTACTGCCTCTCTCCTGGTATAATCCCTCCCTTCAGTCTTCTCCTTTATCACACTCTTCTGTCCCTTTTGCCAGCCCCAGTTCTTCTCTGTTTCTGCCTCCTCATCTCTCCACTTCTTACCCTATCTCTCGGCATCCCATTATTCTAGTTCTGCTTGTCAGTGCTGGTATCAGCCACACAGGCGCTAACACTGATTAACTGTCAGTATTGACTTTAACCATTGCATGTCATGTGACATTGTGAGAGGGTGAAGAAATACACTGAATTCATGTTTATGTATTTATTCTGTAGTCCACAATTTAAAGTGCTAACAAGTGCTCTGTCTATTTACCTAGTTAGTGTTCCTCTGAGTTCAGCCCACCTACCATGGGCCCATCTTTCATCTTGAGTATGTAACCATACACATACACATATAGTACTACTTTATATTTATTGTAGACACTCCCCCGATAACCTTTCTCTCTGTGGTCTGTTTCTATCCCTCCCTATGTCACTCCACTGACAAATCTCTCTGTCACTCCACCAATGCCCTTTCTTTCTGTAGTCTGTTTCTGACCCTCTTGCTGTCACTCCACCGATAATCTTTCTCTCTGCAGTCTGCTTCTGTCCCTCCCTCTGTCACTCCAATGATAACCTTTTTCTCAGCAGTCTCTTTCAGTCCCAGTCTCTATCACTCCACCGATAACCTTTCGCTCTGCAGTCGGTTTCTGTCCCTCTCTCTGTCACTCCAAGTATTAACCTTCTCTCTGCAGTCTGTTTCTGTCCCTCTCTCTGTCACTCCACCGATACCCTTTCTCTGCAGTCTGTTTCTGTCCCTCCCTCTGTCACTCGACCGGTAACCTTTCTCTAAGCAGTCTCTTTCTGTCCCTCTCTGTCACGCCAGCGATATCCGTTCTCTCAGCAGTTTGTTTCTGTCCCTCTCTCACTCCACCAATACTCTTTCTCTCAGCAGTCTCTTTCAGTCCCTCTCTCTGTCACTCCACTGATAACCGTTCCCTCAGCAGTCTCTTTCTGTCACTAGCCTGTCATTCCACCAATAACCTTTCTCTCTGCATTCTCCTTCTGTCCCTGTCTCTCTCACTCCACTGATACCCTTTCTCTCTGCACTCTGTTGCTATCCCTCTCTCTGTCACTGCACGGATAACCTTTCTCTCAGAAGTCTCTCTCTAATCCTCTCTCTGCCAATTCACCGATAACCCTTTTCTCTGCAGTCTGCTTCTGTCCCTCCCTCTGTCACTCCACCGATAACCTTTCTCTCAGCAGTCCATTTCAGTCCCAGTCTCTGTCACTCCACCGATAACCTTTCTCTCAGCTGTGTCTTTCAGTCCCAGTCTCTATCACTCCACCGATAACCTTTCTCTCTGCAGTCTGTTCCTGTCCCTCTCTCTGTCACTCCAAGTAAGTATTAACCTTTCTCTCTGCAGTTTGTTTCTATCTCTCTCTCTGTCACTCCACTGAAACCCTTTCTCTCTGCAGTGTTTCTGTCCTTCTCTCTGTCACTCCACCGATACCATTTCTCTGCAGTCTGTGTCCGTCGATCTCTCTGTCACTCTACCGATAAACTTTCTCTCAGCAGTTTGTTTCTGTCCCCCTCTCTGTCACTCCACTGATAACCTTTCTCTTTGCAGTTTGTTTCTGTCCCCCTCTCTCTCTCACTCCACCAATACCCTTTCTCTCAACATTCTCTTTCTGTCCCTCTCTCTGTCACTCCACCGATAACCGTCCCATCAGCAGTCTCTTTCTGTCACTGTCTCTGTCACTCCACCGATAACCTTTCTCTCAGCAGTCTCTTTCAGTCCCAGTCTCTGTCACTCCACCGATAACCTTTCTCTCAGCAGTCTCTTTCAGTCCCAGTCTCTATCACTCCAACGATAACCTTTCTCTCTGCAGTCTGTTTCTGTCCCTCTCTCTGTCACTCCACCGATAAACTTTCTCTCAGCAGTTTGTTTCTGTCCCTCTCTCTGTCACTCCACTGGTAACCTTTGTCTCAGCAGTCTCTTTCTGTCCCTCTCTCTGTCACTCCACCAATAACCATTCCCTCAGCAGTCTCTTTTTGTCCCTTTCTCTGTCACTCTACCGATAACCTTTCTCTCTGCAGTCTCCTTCTATACCTGTCTCTCTCACTCCACTGATATCCTCTCTCTCTGCAATCTGTTACTATTCCTCTCTGTCACTGCACCGATAACCTTTCTCTCAGAAGTCTGTTTCTGTCCTTCCCTATGTCACTCCACTGATAGCCTTTCTATCTGCACTGTGAGAAGTTGGCCTGGCATATGCTGTCCACTAATTATAGTGGGCACCTTGCACCAGTCCAAATCGACTCTTATGGTAGGTAGGTTAAAGACAACCTTATTGAAAGCTATCCTAGTGGTAGCTGTGGAGAGCAGCCTTCAGGCTAAGTCTTGAAGGAATGTAAAGCAGCTTGTTTTACCAGTCTATAATCTCTTGAGTGACCAAATGAAAGAGCACCACACCTGGTATATATTCAAAATATATGTATTTATTACTAAACACACCCCTCTAGTCTCTTTATGAGGCTAGAGTTCGAAATACATAGGTTATAAGATCTTAAGTCACAGTAATAGCACAAATACACGTTTGGGCCCTAGGGGCGTACCAAACCATATACCAATAAAGTGGTATGCGAACCACGACTGAACTAGACACTAGGCCTAGAGCCTCTAGAAGTGCTTGGGCCACAAGGAACCACCCAAGGTAGTGACACAGGGGACCCACGGGAGACGCGTGCAGTGTAAATACACAACCGCGATACGCCGTTAACTTCTATGGAGAAAGTCGGGATCGGGAGAATAGAGGAAAGGGACACTTAAAAGAGGACTAGGACAAAACCCTTTGAGATCTAGGACTTTGAAGAGTCTCTACCCACGGGAGCACCGGAGTACTCGTGTTACCTCACCCAGGAAGCCGGGTGCATAGGTGCCTTTCGGGGTCGGGTTTCGTCGTCGTTTCGTATGGCGATCTGCTGCAAAGTGCGGCTGGCGACCAGGAGAAAAGTGTCCGGGTGGATCCAAGAGTGGATCGGAGTTCTGAAGAACCTGAAAGCAGAGGGGACAGAGTCTGGGTCACTAGCCAGTGACCAGGGAGGCGATGGACAGATGCCCACCGATGTCGAGTGCTTCAGGTACGTTGACGGTCGTCTTGACTCTTCAGCCACGAGGTCCGGGAGGTGTTGTCGGCGACCAGGAGCAGGATTCGGGCTGTTGCTCGATGTTTGTCGAGTGCAGAGGTGTCGGCGACCAGATTGGACCCAACAAGCCTTGGCAACGGCAAGTCTCAAGTAAGATGTAGATCGTCGATGATGCAGACCAGCAAGGTCTGGGGAACTCACCCAGCGAGGGTAAGTGAGGGCAGGCCTGGAGCAACCAGACTGCCAAGTAAAGAAAAGATTGGCCTTCGTTAAGGGCTACTAGCCAACGGGCTAGCGACCGCGAAGGAGCCTCGTGACGCCGCACGTGGAGCTGGCTTACAGGACACTTGTGGAGTGGGGGCCAGTGATATTCGGTGCAGGTGGTGCTGGAGGCTAGGGCTACTCAGAGCCCAAAGCACGACTTCTTGGGTGACCCAGAAGATGGTGCACTTGCAAGTGTGCTCGGTGTCCAGGGGTCACGGTCTCAAGTCACCCACGATAGCCACGGGACTCAGCTTTGCTGGGGACTCAGGGTAGCCTCGGGGAAGTCTGAGAATCCACCTCTGGTGATGCGATGACTTTGGCGTCCGACGGGAGCTTCAGTGATGCGAACCGGACAGATGCTTCTTTGGTGCCTGCCAAGCAGGGGAGTCACTCCTTGACCCCAAGGGAGATTCTTCAGTCCTCTAATCGTGAGTAGAGCGTCGAAGGTCCAGGATTCAGTTTCAGAGTTTCGTCCAGGTATATCTAAAGTCCTAAGGACTGGGTTCCTACCTTTATTCTAAAAGTAGGGGTTGGACTACTCTGTGGCCCCACCTATGGGTGGGTCAGGGCAGAGGGGTGGCTACACCCCTTTCCCTTTGTCCAGTTTGCGCCAAAGCAGGGGCTGCAAGCCCCTGATCCGGTTTGAACTGGGGTATGCACAGGGACACCAAGTGTGCCCCCAGTGCAGGACTTCAAAGCACCCGAAAGTGCTCCCGCCCAGCCCCAATACACATTATCCTGTCTGGGGAGGTGGTCACACCTCCCTGGGACAGGAACCCTATTGTCCAGGCCTCCCCTGCCGGAGTTTCGTCCAGCAGCAGGAGGCCAGACTCGTGTCTGTGGCAGCAGCATCCATTTTGTGATGCCAGGGCTCTGGAAAGAAGTTACCGGACTCGTCAGAGTTAACATGTCTTTCCCTCTAGAAGGGTGGAATGCTACCCCCGCCACCAGGATTGGCGGGGGGTAGTATTCCAAGATGTTTGACACCAAACACGACATGTTTAGGTGCAGCCATTCCATAGTTAGCATTTTACCGCGAGGATATAATGCGTTTAAGAGTATATGGTCAGGCTGCACTACAAACAGCATCAGAGATGGTCTCCGAACGCTGCAGAGGGGCCCTGCTCATGCAGGGGCACCCTCTCACATAGGAACCATGCACTCTGCCTTTAGGATTGATAAGGCCTGCCTTAGGAGTGACTTATAGGTTTATATGTGTGTATGCATTTAGTGATATAGTTAACCTATACCACAGTAAAGGGTGCATGCACCACCTTACCCAGGCTGCAGTAGCAGACCTGTGGTGTCAGTTTGGATGGCCTTCCAGGGGTGGCATAATACATGCTGCAGCCCCTGGCAGGCCTCTGAGGTACCTATGCCCTTGGTACATAGTATACCATATACTAGGGACTTATAAGGGCACTCCAGATCCCAATCAGTGATGTGCCTAAGGCACATGGAGACCCTTTTAAAGAGGAAACAGCTAGGCTGGGGTTCTGAATAGCAGGGCCCCAGCCAGACTAATGTCGAAAACCAGTGAAGCATCAGCAAAAAGTGGGGGTACCCATGTGAAGCAGATCCTACTCTCCTACACAACCCCCCCAAACGTAGGGACATTAAACTAACCTTGCCCAGTTAAGTCTTCATGTTCTAAGTGGAAATACCTAGAGAGTCCATCTGCATTCGCATGGTTACTCCCAGGCCTATGTTCCACTGTAAAGTCCATCCCCTGTAGGGAAATGGACCACCTAAGCAGTTTGGGGTTTTCACCCTTCATTTGTTTTAGCCATAAGAGGGGCTTATGGTCTGTCTGAACCAGGAAGTGCCTCATGGCCTCAACTTCTTCAGAGCCCAGACCACAGCAAAGGCCTCCCTCTCTATGGCTGACCAACGTTTCTCTCTAGGGGTCAGCCTTCTGCTAATAAAAGCTACTGGCTGATCCTGACCTTCTTCATTCAATTGTGACAGTACAGCCCCTACCCCCAATTCAGATGCATCAGTTTGAACAATGAACTTCTTGGAGTAATCAGGACTCTGCAGAATTGGAGCAGTGCACATGGCCTGCTTGAGGTCATCAAATGCCTTTTGACAGCTAACTGTCCACTGAACCTTTTTGGGCATTTTCTTAGAAGTTAAGTCATTCAAGGGTGTCACTATTGATCCATACCCCTTGACAAATCTCCTATAGTACCCAGTCAGGCCTAAGAAGGCTCTCACCTGAGTCTGGGTAGTGGGAGCAGTCCAGTCCATGATGGTCTGGATCTTGCTCTGCAAAGGTTGAACCTGGCCTCCACCCACAAGGTGGCCCAGGTACACAACCTGACTCTGCCCTATCTGGCACTTAGTGGCCTTGATAGTCAGGCCTGCCTTTTGCAGGGCCTGTAAAACATTCCTGAGGTGGACCAGGTGATCCTCCCAGGTGGAGCTAAAGACAGCAATATCATCAAGATAAGCTGCACTATAGGCTTCCAGACCTGTGAGAACTGTATTCACCAGCCTCTGGAAAGTGGCAGGTGCATTCTTCAAACCAAAGGGCATCACCACAAATTGATAATGTCCACTAGGGGTTGAGAATGCTGTTTTGGGCTTTGCAGTATCAGCTAGTCTGATCTGCCAGTAGCCAGCTGTTAGGTCAAATGTGCTGAGATATTTGGCAGAGGCCAAAGTATCTATGAGCTCATCTGCCCTGGGTATTGGATGGGCATCAGTCCTAGTGACTGCATTGAGACCCCTGTAGTCTACACAAAACCTCATCTCTCTTTTCCCACCACTGGTGTGAGGTTTCGGTACTAGGACTACTGGACTAGCCCAAGGGCTATCTGAGGGCTCAATTACTCCCAATTCCAACATTTTCTGGACTTCAGTCCTGATACAGTCCCTGACATGGTCAGGTTGCCTATAAATCTTGTTTTTAATAGGCAGACTGTCCCCAGTGTCCACTTCATGAGTGCACCAGGTGGTCTGACTGGGTGTCAGTGAAAACATATGTCTAAACTGATTGAGAACTTGTCTGCAATCAGTTTGTTGCTGGGCAGTGAGGCTGCCTGCCAAGGCTACACCATCAACTGACCCATCGTCAGGGTTCTGTGAGAGCAGGTCAGGGAGTGGGTCACTCTCTTCCTCCTGCCCTTCATCAGTAGCCATGAGCAAGCCCATGTCTGCCCTGTCCACATATGGCTTTAGTCTGTTGACATGGAGAACCCTTTGGGGACTCCTGGGTGTTCCCAGGTCCACTAAGTAAGTGACCTCACCCTTCTGCTCAACAATAGTGTGGGGTCCACTCCATTTGTCTTGGAGAGCTGCTGGGGCCACTGGCTCCAACACCCACACCTTCTGTCCTGGCTGGTAAACAGTCAGAACAGCCTTTTGGTCATGCCAGGCCTTCTGAAGTTCCTGGCTAGCCTCAAGGTTTTTGGTTGCCTTTTTCATGTACTCAGCCATCCTGGAGCGGAGACCAAGTACATAGTCCACTATATCTTGCTTTGGGGGCTTGAGAGGTAACTCCCATCCTTCCTTCACCAAGCACAGTGGACCCCTCACAGGGTGGCCAAACAGAAGTTCAAAAGGGCTGTAACCAACCCCCTTCTGAGGCACCTCCCTATATGCGAATAAAAGGCAGGGCAAGAGTATGTCCCATCTACGCCTAAGCTTTTCTGGGAGCCCTTTAATCATGCCCTTCAAGGTTTTGTTGAATCTCTCAACTAAACCATTGCATTGTGGGTGATAGGGTGTGGTGAACTTATAAGTCACTCCACACTCCTTCCACATTGCTTTTAAGTACCCAGACATGAAGTTTGCACCCCTGTCTGATACTACCTCCTTAGGAAAGCCCACTCTTGAGAAAATTCCCAGGAGGGCCCTTGCCACCACAGGTGCTGTAGTGGTCCTAAGGGGTATAGCCTCTGGATACCTGGTGGCATGATCCACTACCACCAGTATAAATCTGTGCCCAGATGCTGTTTGGGGATCCATGGGACCAACAATGTCAATCCCTACCCTCTCAAAGGGCACCCCCACCACAGGTAGTGGTATCAGGGGGGCCTTTGTAGTGCCACCTGCTTTGCCACTGGCTTGGCAGGTTGCACAGGAGCGACAAAACTCCTTACTGTCTTCAGACATGTGGGGCCAGTGAAAGTGAGGGACAATTCTGTCCCAAGTCTTGTTCTGGCCCAGGTGACCTGCTAGGGGAATATCATGGGCTAGGGTCAATAGGAAGCCCCTGAACTTCAAAGGTATTACCAACCTCCTGGTAGCACCAGGCTTGGGGTCTCTACTCTCTGAGTACAGGAGTCCATCATCCCAATACACTGTATGGGGACCACTAGCTTTCCCAGCAGCCTCAGCAGCAGCTTGCTGTCTGAGGGGTTCAAGGGAGGGGCAGCTCTGCTGCTCCTGGCTCAGATCTGCCCTAGAAGGTCCCCCTGTCCCCAAGAACTCAACCTGGTCAGGTTCAAGTTCCTCTGGGACAGTTCCTTCTTCAGGGCTGAGATCATCCCCCTCAAGGAACTGATCTTCCTCCTGAGCCAAGGGGAAGGCACTGCCTTAACCCTACTACTCCTCCTCTTGGAAGGCACTTGGTCCATTTTTCCAGAATCCAAGGCCTGTTCAGTGTTAGACATTTTGGCTTGTGACCTGGTCACAGCAAACACATCTGCAGGGATCCCCAGCATTTCTGCATGGGTCCTGAGCTCCACTTCTGCCCAAGCAGAAGTTTCTAAGTCATTGCCAAGCAAGCATTCGACTGGTAGGTTTGCACTTACCACAACCTTCTTAAGGCCAGTTACCCCTCCCCAGGAGAAGTTAACAACTGCCAGAGTATGGTCTGTTCTGACATTGCTAGCATTGGTCACTTGGTACATTTCACCAAGCATAACTTGCCCAGGTAGCACAAGGTCTTGTGTCACCATTGTGACACTTGCCCCTGTGTCCCTAAATGCCAAAGCCTCTCGTCCATTGATTAAAGGCTGTTGTCTGTACTTGCCCAGATTACTGGGACTCATAGAGGAGGGCACATCCATGCCTCCATCACAGACTAACACAGCCTGAGTCAGTTCTCTAACTAGGTCAGAGCCCAACTCAGTTCCCAGGGTGAACCCTACTAAACCCTTTGCTGGAGCACTTCCACCAACTGTACTAGGGGGAACAGGTGCCTTAGGGGCATTGGTGGGTGCTGGACTGGAGTCTTTGGACTTGGTGCAATCACTGGTCCAGTGGGTCTTTTGCTTACAGACCTTGCACCATGGTTTTCTTTGGCCTTTACCCTTGGTAGACTGGGAATCCCCACCAGAAGAAGATTTTTGGGGGCCTGATGAAGACTTTTGGTCTTTACCCTTCTCCCCACCCTTGTCAGAGTTCTTAGCATCTTGCTTCTTGGTTTCCCCACCTTGGTTCTGTACCTTCTGCTTCACCCTGGTTCTGACCCATTTGTCTGCCTTCTTTCCCAATTCTTGGGGAGAGGTCAGATCAGAGTCAACCAGGTATTGATGCAACAGCTGATTTTGACAGTTATTAAGAATCTGCTCCCTCATTATCAGATTATACAATCCTGAGAAGTCACACACCTTACTGCCCATCAACCAGCCTTCCAGAGCCTTGGCAGAACAATCCACATAGTCTACCCAGTCTTGAGTCTGTGCTTTTTGGGTGTCTCTGAACTTCAACCTGTACTGTTCAGTGGTTAGGCCAAACCCATCAATAAGAGCACTCTTCAAGACCTTGTAATTGTCAGCATCCTCCTCTCTAACAGTGAGGCGCTTGTCTCTACCTTTGTCAGCAAAGGAGAGCCACAAGATTGCTGCCCACTGCTCCTGAGGGACCTTCTGTACTTTACAGGCCCTCTCTAAAGCAGTTATCCATTTGTGGATATCATCCCCACTCTGGTAGGGAGGGACAATCTTGCTCAGGTTCCTATGGTCATAGGACCTTTCCCTATCTCTAGGGACATGGCTGCCACCATGGGACTCTAGTCCCAACTTTCTTCTCTCTCTAAGGAGATCTAGGGATTCTCTATCTAAAGCCAATTGCTTCTTCCTGATCTCTAGTTGAGTTTCCTCATACTGGACCAGTCTCTTTCTTCTCTCATGAGAGGATTCCCTCCTGTGAGAAGAAACAGAGCTCCCTATTGAGGTGCCAGAGTGGTTAGACTCCTGAGAAGGAGACCTAGACTTTCTGAGCACACTCATAATCCTTCCTGGGGGACAAAGGTGTGGTTCTCTAGATCCTCATCTTCATCTTCCCCAGAAGGGATTGGGTTTTCCAGGTCAGGGTCATTGTCACCCTCCTGGTCAGTTTCAGAGGGGGGCTGGGGGTAGTGGTACCCCTGGCCCCTTCCTCATCTGCTGGCCCACCCTCTGCTCCTACCCCTTCAGTCTCTGAGGACTTACTAAGATCATAAGCCACCAACAACTCCTGGAGGTGTTGGGTGGTGGGACTTTGGCCTGTCCTTAATTTCCTCACGTTACACAAAGCTCTCAATTCCAAGAATGGGAGTGTATCATACTTGGAGGGTGGAAGCTCAATGGCTTCCTGCAAGGCATCTTTGGATCCTGCTTTTAAAGACATTACTAGTGTGGTGTGGTGTATGCACTACCTACTCTAGTGTGGCCTACTAAACTCTCTTGAGTTGTAGAAAGGGTTGTGCTATCCCTTAACACACAACTCTAAGTTCAGTAGAACTTACTGTTATTCTAAGCTTAAATTATATGTACCTTAGGTACCTTTAGTGGTTTTCAGTTGATCAATTCAATTGAGATTATCTGGTAAAACAATAGCAAGCTGGAATCCCACACGCTGCACACCAATGTGAGAAGTTGGCCTGGCATATGCTGTCCACTAATTATAGTGGGCACCTTGCACCAGTCCAAATCGACTCTTATGGTAGGTAGGTTAAAGACAACCTTATTGAAAGCTATCCTAGTGGTAGCTGTGGAGAGCAGCCTTCAGGCTAAGTCTTGAAGGAATGTAAAGCAGCTTGTTTTACCAGTCTATAATCTCTTGAGTGACCAAATGAAAGAGCACCACACCAGGTATATATTCAAAATATATGTATTTATTACTAAACACACCCCTCTAGTCTCTTTATGAGGCTAGAGTTCGAAGTACATAGGTTATAAGATCTTAAATCACAGTAATAGCACAAATACACGTTTGGGCCCTAGGGGCGTACCAAACCATATACCAATAAAGTGGTATGCGAACCACGACTGAACTAGACACTAGGCCTAGAGCCTCTAGAAGTGCTTGGACCACAAGGAACCACCCAAGGTAGTGACACAGGGGACCCACGGGAGACGCGTGCAGTGTAAATACACAACCGCGATACGCCGTTAACTTCTATGGAGAAAGTCGGGATCGGGAGAATAGAGGAAAGGGACACTAAAAGAGGACTAGGACAAAACCCTTTGAGATCTAGGACTTTGAAGAGTCTCTACCCACGGGAGCACCGGAGTACTCGTGTTTCCTCACCCAGGGAAGCCGGGTGCATAGGTGCCTTTCGGGGTCGGGTTTCGTCGTCGTTTCGTATGGCGATCTGCTGCAAAGTGCGGCTGGCGACCAGGAGAAAAGTGTCCGGGTGGATCCAAGAGTGGATCGGAGTTCTGAAGAACCTGAAAGCAGAGGGGACAGAGTCTGGGTCACTAGCCAGTGACCAGGGAGGCGATGGACAGATGCCCACCGATGTCGAGTGCTTCAGGTTCGTTGACGGTCGTCTTGACTCTTCATCCACGAGGTCCGGGAGGCGTTGTCGGCGACCAGGAGCAGGATTCGGGCTGTTGCTCGATGTCTGTCGAGTGCAGAGGTGTCGGCGACCAGATTGGACCCAACAAGCCTTGGCAACGGCAAGTCTAGAGTAAGATGTAGATCGTCGATGATGCAGACCAGCAAGGTCTGGGGAACTCACCCAGTAAGGGTAAGTGAGGGCAGGCCTGGAGCAACCAGACTGCCAAGTAAAGAAAAGATTGGCCTTCGTTAAGGGCTACTAGCCAACGGGCTAGCGACCGTGAAGGAGCCTCGTGACGCCGCACGTGGAGCTGGCTTACAGGACACTCGTGGAGTGGGGGCCAGTGATCTTCGGTGCAGGTAGTGCTGGAGGCTAGGGCTACTCGAAGCCCAAAGCACGACTTCTTGGGTGACCCAGAAGATGGTGCACTTGAAAATGTGCTCGGTGTCCAGGGGTCACGGTCTCAAGTCACCCACGATAGCCACGGGCCTCAGCTTTGCTGGGGACTCAGGGTAGCCTCGGGGAAGTCTGAGAATCCACCTCTGGTGATGCGATGACTTCGGCGTCCGACGGGAGCTTCAGTGATGCGAACCGGACAGATGCTTCTTTGGTGCCTGCCAAGCAGGGAGTCACTCCTTGACCCCAAGGGAGATTCTTCAGTCCTCTAATCGTGAGTAGAGCGTCGAAGGTCCAGGATTCAGTTTCAGAGTTTCGTCCAGGTATATCTAAAGTCTTAAGGACTGGGTTCCTACCTTTATTCTAAAAGTAGGGGTTGGACTACTCTGTGGCCCCACCTATGGGTGGGTCAGGGCAGAGGGGTGGCTACACCCCTTTCCATTTGTCCAGTTCGCGCCAAAGCAGGGGCTGCAAGCCCCTGATCCGGTTTGAACTGGGGTATGCACAGGGACACCAAGTGTGCCCCCAGTGCAGGACTTCAAAGCACCCGAAAGTGCTCCCGCCCAGCCCCAATACACATTATCCTGTCTGGGGAGGTGGTCACACCTCCCTGGGACAGGAACCCTATTGTCCAGGCCTCCCCTGCCGGAGTTTCGTCCAGCAGCAGGAGGCCAGACTCGTGTCTGTGGCAGCAGCATCCATTTTGTGATGCCAGGGCTCTGGAAAGAAGTTACCGGACTCGTCAGAGTTAACATGTCTTTCCCTCTAGAGGGGTGGAATGCTACCCCCGCCACCAGGATTGGCGGGGGGGTAGTATTCCAAGATGTTTGACACCAAACACGACATGTTTAGGTGCAGCCATTCCATAGTTAGCATTTTACCGCGAGGATATAATGCGTTTAAGAGTATATGGTCAGGCTGCACTACAAACAGCATCAGAGATGGTCTCCGAACGCTGCAGAGGGGCCCTGCTCATGCAGGGGCACCCTCTCACATAGGAACCATGCACTCTGCCTTTAGGATTGATAAGGCCTGCCTTAGGAGTGACTTATAGGTTTATATGTGTGTATGCATTTAGTGATATAGGTAACCTATACCACAGTAAAGGGTGCATGCACCACCTTACCCAGGCTGCAGTAGCAGACCTGTGGTGTCAGTTTGGATGGCCTTCCAGGGGTGGCATAATACATGCTGCAGCCCCTGGCAGGCCTCTGAGGTACCTATGCCCTTGGTACATAGTATACCATATACTAGGGACTTATAAGGGCACTCCAGATCCCAATCAGTGATGTGCCTAAGGCACATGGAGACCCTTTTAAAGAGGAAACAGCTAGGCTGGGGTTCTGAATAGCAGGGCCCCAGCCAGACTAATGTCGAAAACCAGTGAAGCATCAGCAAAAAGTGGGGGTACCCATGTGAAGCAGATCCTACTCTCCTACATGCACTCTCTCACTAATCCTCTCTCTGCCACTCCACTAATAACCCTTTTCTCTGCAGTCTGTTTCTGTCCCTCTCTCTGTCACTCCACTGAATTCCGTTCCCTCATCAGTCTCTTTCTGTCCCTATCTCTGTCACTCCACTGATAACCTTTCTCTCTACAGTCTCTTCTGTACCTATCTCTCTCACTCCACCAATACCCTTTCTCTCAGCAGTCTCTTTCTGTCCCTCTCTCTGTCACTCCACCGAATTCCATTCCCTCATCAGTCTCTTTCTGTCACTATCTCTGTCACTCCACTGATAACCTTTCTCTCTACAGTCTCTTCTGTCCCTATCTCTGTCACTCCACTGATAACCTTTCTCTCTACAGTCTCTTCTGTCCCTATCTCTCTCACTCCACCAATACCCTTTCTCTCAGCAGTCTGTGACTATCCTCTCTGTGTCACTGCACCGATAAGCTTTCTCTCAGAAGTC
Source organism: Calotriton arnoldi (assembly GCA_963921515.1). Lineage (NCBI taxonomy): Eukaryota > Metazoa > Chordata > Amphibia > Caudata > Salamandridae > Calotriton > Calotriton arnoldi. The sequence continues at coordinate 494,126 of CAWUFW010005886.1, read as the reverse complement.
TCTTTCTGTCCCTCTCTATGTCACTCCACTGATAGCCTTTCTCTCTGCACTCTCTCTTTCTAATCCTCTCTCTGCCACTCCACTGGTATCCTTTCTCTCAGGAGTCTCTTTCTGTCCCTATCTCTGTCACTCTACCGATAACCTTTCTCTCAGCATTCGGTTTCTATCCCTCTCTCTTTCATTCCACCGATAACCTCTCTCTCAGCGGTCTGTTTCTGACACTCTCTCTGTCACTCCACCGATAACCTTTCTCTTTGCAGTTTGTTTCTGTCCCTCTCTCTCTCTCTCTCACTACACCAATACCCTTTCTCTCAGCAGTCTCTTTCTGTCCCTCTCTGTGTCACTCCACCGATAACCTTTTTATCAGCAGTCTGTTTCTGTCCCTCTCTCTGTCACTCCACTGATAGCCTTTCTCTCAGCAGTCTCTTTCTGTCCCTCTCTCTGTCATTCCACCGAAAGCCTTTCTCTCAGCAGTCTCTTTCTGTCCATCTCTCTGTCACTCCACCGATAACCTTGTCTCAGCAGTCTGTTTCTGACCCTCTCTCTGTCACTCCACCGAAAGCCTTTCTCTCAGCAGTCTCTTTCTGTCCCTCTCTCTGTCACTCCACCGATAACCTTCTCTCAGCAGTCTGTTTCTGACACTGTCTCTGTCACTCCACCGATAAGTTTTTTATCAGCAGTCTGTTTCTGACCCTCTCTCTGTCACTCCACTGATACCCTTCTCTCAGCAGTCTCTTTCTGTCCCTCTCTCTGTCACTCCACCGATAACCTTTCTCTCAGCAGTCTCTTTCTGTCCCTCTCTCTGTCACTCCACCGATAACCTTCTCTCAGCAGTCTGTTTCTGACACTGTCTCTGTCACTCCACCGATAAGTTTTTTATCAGCAGTCTGTTTCTGACCCTCTCTCTGTCACTCCACTGATACCCTTCTCTCAGCAGTCTCTTTCTGTCCATCTCTCTGTCACTCCACCGATAACCTTGTCTCAGCAGTCTGTTTCTGACCCTCTCTCTGTCACTCCACCGGAAGCCTTTCTCTCAGCAGTCTCTTTCTGTCCCTCTCTCTGTCACTCCACCGATAACCTTCTCTCAGCAGTCTGTTTCTGACACTGTCTCTGTCACTCCACCGATAAGTTTTTTATCAGCAGTCTGTTTCTGACCCTCTCTCTGTCACTCCACTGATACCCTTCTCTCAGCAGTCTCTTTCTATCCCTCTCTATGTCACTCCACTGATACCATTTCTCTCTGCACTCTGTTTCTTACTGCCTCTCTCCTGGTATAATCCCTCCCTTCAGTCTTCTCCTTTATCACACTCTTCTGTCCCTTTTGCCAGCCCCAGTTCTTCTCTGTTTCTGCCTCCTCATCTCTCCACTTTTTACCCTATCTCTCGGCATCCCATTAGTCTAGTTCTGCTTGTCAGTGCTGGTATCAGCCACACAGGCGCTAACACTGATTAACTGTCAGTATTGACTTTAACCATTGCATGTCATGTGACATTGTGAGAGGGTGAAGAAATACACTGAATTCATGTTTATGTATTTATTCTGTAGTCCACAATTTAAAGTGCTAACAAGTGCTCTGTCTATTTACCTAGTTAGTGTTCCTCTGAGTTCAGCCCACCTACCATGGGCCCATCTTTCATCTTGAGTATGTAACCATACACATACACATATAGTACTACTTTATATTTATTGTAGACACTCCCCCGATAACCTTTCTCTCTGTGGTCTGTTTCTATCCCTCCCTATGTCACTCCACTGACAAATCTCTCTGTCACTCCACCAATGCCCTTTCTTTCTGTAGTCTGTTTCTGACCCTCTTGCTGTCACTCCACCGATAATCTTTCTCTCTGCAGTCTGCTTCTGTCCCTCCCTCTGTCACTCCAACGATAACCTTTCTCTCAGCAGTCTCTTTCAGTCCCAGTCTCTATCACTCCACCGATAACCTTTCGCTCTGCAGTCGGTTTCTGTCCCTCTCTCTGTCACTCCAAGTATTAACCTTCTCTCTGCATTCTGTTTCTGCCCCTCTCTCTGTCACTCCACCGAAACCCTTTCTCTCTGTAGTCTGTTTCTGTCCCTCTCTCTGTCACTCCACCGATACCCTTTCTCTGCAGTCTGTTTCTGCCCCTCCCTCTGTCACTCGACCGGTAACCTTTCTCTAAGCAGTCTCTTTCTGGCCCTCTCTGTCACGCCAGCGATAACCGTTCTCTCTGCAGTTTGTTTCTGTCCCTCTCTCTCTCACTCCACCAATACCCTTTCTCTCAGCAGTCTCTTTCAGTCCCTCTCTCTGTCACTCCACTGATAACCGTTCCCTCAGCAGTCTCTTTCTGTCACTAGCCTGTCATTCCACCAATAACCTTTCTCTCTGCAGTCTCCTTCTGTCCCTGTCTCTCTCACTCCACTGATACCCTTTCTCTCTGCACTCTGTTGCTATCCCTCTCTCTGTCACTGCACGGATAACCTTTCTCTCAGAAGTCTCTCTCTAATCCTCTCTCTGCCAATTCACCGATAACCCTTTTCTCTGCAGTCTGCTTCTGTCCCTCCCTCTGTCATTCCACCGATAACCTTTCTCTCAGCAGTCCATTTCAGTCCCAGTCTCTGTCACTCCACCGATAACCTTTCTCTCAGCTGTGTTTTTCAGTCCCAGTCTCTATCACTCCACCGATAACCTTTCTCTCTGCAGTCTGTTCCTGTCCCTCTCTCTGTCACTCCAAGTAAGTATTAACCTTTCTCTCTGCAGTTTGTTTCAATCTCTCTCTCTGTCACTCCACCGAAACCCTTTCTCTCTGCAGTGTTTCTGTCCCTCTCTCTGTCACTCCACCGATACCATTTCTCTGCAGTCTCTGTCCGTCGATCTCTCTGTCACTCTACCGATAAACTTTCTCTCAGCAGTTTGTTTCTGTCCCTCTCTCTGTCACTCCACTGGTAACTTTTCTCTAAGCAGTCTCTTTCTGTCCCTCTCTCTGTCACTCCACTGATAACCTTTCTCTTTGCAGTTTGTTTCTGTCCCCCTCTCTCTCTCACTCCACCAATACCCTTTCTCTCAGCAGTCTCTTTCTGTCCCTCTCTCTGTCACTCCACCGATAACCGTTCCATCAGCAGTCTCTTTCTGTCACTGTCTCTGTCACTCCACCAATAACCTTTCTCTCAGCAGTCTCTTTCAGTCCCAGTCTCTGTCACTCCACCGATAACCTTTCTCTCAGCAGTCTCTTTCAGTCCCAGTCTCTATCACTCCAACGATAACCCTTCTCTCTGCAGTCTGTTTCTGTCCCTCTCTCTGTCACTCCACCGATAAACTTTCTCTCAGCAGTTTGTTTCTGTCCCTCTCTCTGTCACTCCACTGGTAACCTTTGTCTCAGCAGTCTCTTTCTGTCCCTCTCTCTGTCACTCCACCAATAACCATTCCCTCAGCAGTCTCTTTTTGTCCCTTTCTCTGTCACTCTACCGATAACCTTTCTCTCTGCAGTCTCCTTCTATACCTGTCTCTCTCACTCCACTGATATCCTCTCTCTCTGCAATCTGTTACTATTCCTCTCTGTCACTGCACCAATAACCTTTCTCTCAGAAGTCTGTTTCTGTCCTTCCCTATGTCACTCCACTGATAGCCTTTCTATCTGCACTCTCTCACTAATCCTCTCTCTGCCACTCCACTAATAACCCTTTTCTCTGCAGTCTGTTTCTGTCCCTCTCTCTGTCACTCCACCGAATTCCATTCCCTCATCAGTCTCTTCTGTCCCTATCTCTGTCACTCCACTGATAACCTTTCTCTCTACAGTCTCTTCTGTCCCTATCTCTCTCACTCCACCAATACCCTTTCTCTCAGCAGTCTGTGACTATCCTCTCTGTGTCACTGCACCGATAAGCTTTCTCTCAGAAGTCTCTTTCTGTCTCTCTCTATGTCACTCCACTGATAGCTTTTCTCTCTGCACTCTCTCTTTCTAATCCTCTCTCTGCCACTCCACTGGTAACCTTTCTCTCAGGAATCTCTTTCTGTCCCTATCTCTGTCACTCTACCGATAACCTTTCTCTCAGCATTCAGTTTCTATCCCTCTCTGTCTCTCACTCCACCGATAACCTCTCTCTTTGCAGTTTGTTTCTGTCCCTCTCTCTCTCTCACTACACCAATACCCTTTCTCTCAGCAGTCTCTTTCTGTCCCTCTCTGTGTCACTCCACCGATAACCTTTTTATCAGCAGTCTGTTTCTGTCCCTCTCTCTGTCACTCCACTGATAGCCTTTCTCTCAGCAGTCTCTTTCTGTCCCTCTCTCTGTCATTCCACCGATAGCCTTTCTCTCAGCAGTCTGTTTCTGACCACCTCTCTGTCACTCCACCGAAAGCCTTTCTCTCAGCAGTCTCTTTCTGTCCCTCTCTCTGTCACTCCACCGATAACCTTGTCTCAGCAGTCTGTTTCTGACCCTCTCTCTGTCACTCCACCGAAAGCCTTTCTCTCAGCAGTCTCTTTCTGTCCCTCTCTCTGTCACTCCACCGATAACCTTCTCTCAGCAGTCTGTTTCTGACACTGTCTCTGTCACTCCACCGATAACCTTTTTATCAGCAGTCTGTTTCTGACCCTCTCTCTGTCACTCCACTGATACCCTTCTCTCAGCAGTCTCTTTCTGTCCCTCTCTCTGTCACTCCACCGATAACCTTTCTGTCTGTTGTATGTTTCTATCCCTCTCTATGTCACTCCACTGATACCGTTTCTCTGTGCACTCTGTTTCTTACTGCCTCTCTCCTGGTATAATCCCTCCCTTCAGTCTTCTCCTTTATCACACTCTTCTGTCCCTTTTGCCAGCCCCAGTTCTTCTCTGTTTCTGCCTCCTCATCTCTCCACTTCTTACCCTATCTCTCGGCATCCCATTAGTCTAGTTCTGCTTGTCAGTGCTGGTATCAGCCACACAGGCGCTAACACTGATTAACTGTCAGTATTGACTTTAACCATTGCATGTCATGTGACATTGTGAGAGGGTGAAGAAATACACTGAATTCATGTTTATGTATTTATTCTGTAGTCCACAATTTAAAGTGCTAACAAGTGCTCTGTCTATTTACCTAGTTAGTGTTCCTCTGAGTTCAGCCCTCCTACCATGGGCCCATCTTTCATCTTGAGTATGTAACCATACACATACACATATAGAACTACTTTATATTTATTGTAGACACTAACCCGATAACCTTTCTCTCTGCGGTCTGTTTCTATCCCTCCCTATGTCACTCCACTGACAAATCTCTCTGTCACTCCACCAATGCCCTTTCTTTCTGTAGTCTGTTTCTGACCCTCTTGCTGTCACTCCACCGATAATCTTTCTCTCTGCAGTCTGCTTCTGTCCCTCCCTCTGTCACTCCAACGATAACCTTTCTCTCAGCAGTCTCTTTCAGTCCCAGTCTCTATCACTCCACCGATAACCTTTCGCTCTGCAGTCGGTTTCTGTCCCTCTCTCTGTCACTCCAAGTATTAACCTTCTCTCTGCATTCTGTTTCTGCCTCTCTCTGTCACTCCACCGAAACCCTTTCTCTCTGCAGTCTGTTTCTGTCCCTCTCTCTGTCACTCCACCAATACCCTTTCTCTGCAGTCTGTTTCTGTCCCTCCCTCTGTCACTCGACCAGTAACCTTTCTCTAAGCAGTCTCTTTCTGTCCCTCTCTGTCACGCCAGCGATAACCGTTCTCTCTGCAGTTTGTTTCTGTCCCTCTCTCTCTCACTCCACCAATACCCTTTCTCTCAGCAGTCTCTTTCAGTCCCTCTCTCTGTCACTCCACTGATAACCGTTCCCTCAGCAGTCTCTTTCTGTCACTAGCCTGTCATTCCACCAATAACCTTTCTCTCTGCAGTCTCCTTCTGTCCCTGTCTCTCTCACTCCACTGATACCCTTTCTCTCTGCACTCTGTTGCTATCCCTCTCTCTGTCACTGCACGGATAACCTTTCTCTCAGAAGTCTCTCTCTAATCCTCTCTCTGCCAATTCACCGATAACCCTTTTCTCTGCAGTCTGCTTCTGTCCCTCCCTCTGTCACTCCACCGATAACCTTTCTCTCAGCAGTCCATTTCAGTCCCAGTCTCTGTCACTCCACCGATAACCTTTCTCTCAGCTGTGTCTTTCAGTCCCAGTCTCTATCACTCCACCGATAACCTTTCTCTCTGCAGTCTGTTCCTGTCCCTCTCTCTGTCACTCCAAGTAAGTATTAACCTTTCTCTCTGCAGTTTGTTTCTATCTCTCTCTCTGTCACTCCACTGAAACCCTTTCTCTCTGCAGTGTTTCTGTCCCTCTCTCTGTCACTCCACCGATACCATTTCTCTGCAGTCTGTGTACGTCGATCTCTCTGTCACTCTACCGATAAACTTTCTCTCAGCAGTTTGTTTCTGTCCCTCTCTCTGTCACTCCACTGGTAACTTTTCTCTAAGCAGTCTCTTTCTGTCCCTCTCTCTGTCACTCCACTGATAACCTTTCTCTTTGCAGTTTGTTTCTGTCCCCCTCTCTCTCTCACTCCACCAATACCCTTTCTCTCAACAGTCTCTTTCTGTCCCTCTCTCTGTCACTCCACCGATAACCGTTCCATCAGCAGTCTCTTTCTGTCACTGTCTCTGTCACTCCACCGATAACCTTTCTCTCAGCAGTCTCTTTCAGTCCCAGTCTCTGTCACTCCACCGATAACCTTTCTCTCAGCAGTCTCTTTCAGTCCCAGTCTCTATCACTCCAACGATAACCCTTCTCTCTGCAGTCTGTTTCTGTCCCTCTCTCTGTCACTCCACCGATAAACTTTCTCTCAGCAGTTTGTTTCTGTCCCTCTCTCTGTCACTCCACTGGTAACCTTTGTCTCAGCAGTCTCTTTCTGTCCCTCTCTCTGTCACTCCACCAATAACCATTCCCTCAGCAGTCTCTTTTTGTCCCTTTCTCTGTCACTCTACCGATAACCTTTCTCTCTGCAGTCTCCTTCTATACCTGTCTCTCTCACTCCACTGATATCCTCTCTCTCTGCAATCTGTTACTATTCCTCTCTGTCACTGCACCGATAACCTTTCTCTCAGAAGTCTGTTTCTGTCCTTCCCTATGTCACTCCACTGATAGCCTTTCTATCTGCACTCTCTCACTAATCCTCTCTCTGCCACTCCACTAATAACCCTTTTCTCTGCAGTCTGTTTCTGTCCCTCTCTCTGTCACTCCACTGAATTCCGTTCCCTCATCGGTATCTTTCTGCCCCTATCTCTGTCACTCCACTGATAACCTTTCTCTCTACAGTCTCTTCTGTACCTATCTCTCTCACTCCACCAATACCCTTTCTCTCAGCAGTCTCTTTCTGTCCCTCTCTCTGTCACGCCACCGAATTCCATTCCCTCATCAGTCTCTTTCTGTCACTATCTCTGTCACTCCACTGATAACCTTTCTCTCTACAGTCTCTTCTGTCCCTATCTCTGTCACTCCACTGATAACCTTTCTCTCTACAGTCTCTTCTGTCCCTATCTCTCTCACTCCACCAATACCCTTTCTCTCAGCAGTCTGTGACTATCCTCTCTGTGTCACTGCACCGATAAGCTTTCTCTCAGAAGTCTCTTTCTGTCCCTCTCTATGTCACTCCACTGATAGCCTTTCTCTCTGCAATCTCTCTTTCTAATCCTCTCTCTGCCACTCCACTGGTAACCTTTCTCTCAGGAGTCTCTTTCTGTCCCTATCTCTGTCACTCTACCGATAACCTTTCTCTCAGCATTCGGTTCCTATCCCTCTCTCTTTCACTCCACCGATAACCTCTCTCTCAGCGGTCTGTTTCTGACACTCTCTCTGTCACTCCACCGATAACCTTTCTCTTTGCAGTTTGTTTCTGTCCCTCTCTCTCTCTCACTACACCAATACCCTTTCTCTCAGCAGTCTCTTTCTGTCCCTCTCTGTGTCACTCCACCGATAACCTTTTTATCAGCAGTCTGTTTCTGTCCCTCTCTCTGTCACTCCACTGATAGCCTTTCTCTCAGCAGTCTCTTTCTGACCACCTCTCTGTCACTCCACCGAAAGCCTTTCTCTCAGCAGTCTCTTACGTCCATCTCTCTGTCACTCCACCGATAACCTTGTCTCAGCAGTCTGTTTCTGACCCTCTCTCTGTCACTCCACCGAAAGCCTTTCTCTCAGCAGTCTCTTTCTGTCCCTCTCTCTGTCACTCCACCGATAACCTTCTCTCAGCAGTCTGTTTCTGACACTGTCTCTGTCACTCCACCGATAAGTTTTTTATCAGCAGTCTGTTTCTGACCCTCTCTCTGTCACTCCACTGATACCCTTCTCTCAGCAGTCTCTTTCTGTCCCTCTCTCTGTCACTCCACCGATAACCTTTCTGTCTGTTGTATGTTTCTATCCCTCTCTATGTCACTCCACTGATACCGTTTCTCTCTGCACTCTGTTTCTTACTGCCTCTCTCCTGGTATACTCCCTCCCTTCAGTCTTCTCCTTTATCACACTCTTCTGTCCCTTTTGCCAGCCCCAGTTCTTCTCTGTTTCTGCCTCCTCATCTCTCCACTTCTTACCCTATCTCTCGGCATCCCATTATTCTAGTTCTGCTTGTCAGTGCTGGTATCAGCCACACAGGCGCTAACACTGATTAACTGTCAGTATTGACTTTAACCATTGCATGTCATGTGACATTGTGAGAGGGTGAAGAAATACACTGAATTCATGTTTATGTATTTATTCTGTAGTCCACAATTTAAAGTGCTAACAAGTGCTCTGTCTATTTACCTAGTTAGTGTTCCTCTGAGTTCAGCCCACCTACCATGGGCCCATCTTTCATCTTGAGTATGTAACCATACACATACACATATAGTACTACTTTATATTTATTGTAGACACTCCCCGATAACCTTTCTCTCTGTGGTCTGTTTCTATCCCTCCCTATGTCACTCCACTGACAAATCTCTCTGTCACTCCACCAATGCCCTTTCTTTCTGTAGTCTGTTTCTGACCCTCTTGCTGTCACTCCACCGATAATCTTTCTCTCTGCAGTCTGCTTCTGTCCCTCCCTCTGTCACTCCAACGATAACCTTTCTCTCAGCAGTCTCTTTCAGTCCCAGTCTCTATCACTCCACCGATAACCTTTCGCTCTGCAGTCGGTTTCTGTCCCTCTCTCTGTCACTCCAAGTATTAACCTTCTCTCTGCATTCTGTTTCTGCCCCTCTCTCTGTCACTCCACCGAAACCCTTTCTCTCTGCAGTCTGTTTCTGTCCCTCTCTCTGTCACTCCACCGATACCCTTTCTCTGCAGTCTGTTTCTGTCCCTCCCTCTGTCACTCGACCGGTAACCTTTCTCTAAGCAGTCTCTTTCTGTCCCTCTCTGTCACGCCAGCAATAACCGTTCTCTCTGCAGTTTGTTTCTGTCCCTCTCTCTCTCACTCCACCAATACCCTTTCTCTCAGCAGTCTCTTTCAGTCCCTCTCTCTGTCACTCCACTGATAACCGTTCCCTCAGCAGTCTCTTTCTGTCACTAGCCTGTCATTCCACCAATAACCTTTCTCTCTGCAGTCTCCTTCTGTCCCTGTCTCTCTCACTCCACTGATACCCTTTCTCTCTGCACTCTGTTGCTATCCCTCTCTCTGTCACTGCACGGATAACCTTTCTCTCAGAAGTCTCTCTCTAATCCTCTCTCTGCCAATTCACCAATAACCCTTTTCTCTGCAGTCTGCTTCTGTCCCTCCCTCTGTCACTCCACCGATAACCTTTCTCTCAGCAGTCCATTTCAGTCCCAGTCTCTGTCACTCCACCGATAACCTTTCTCTCAGCTGTGTCTTTCAGTCCCAGTCTCTATCACTCCACCGATAACCTTTCTCTCTGCAGTCTGTTCCTGTCCCTCTCTCTGTCACTCCAAGTAAGTATTAACCTTTCTCTCTGCAGTTTGTTTCTATCTCTCTCTCTGTCACTCCACTGAAACCCTTTCTCTCTGCAGTGTTTCTGTCCCTCTCTCTGTCACTCCACCGATACCATTTCTCTGCAGTCTGTGTCCGTCGATCTCTCTGTCACTCTACCGATAAACTTTCTCTCAGCAGTTTGTTTCTGTCCCTCTCTCTGTCACTCCACTGGTAACTTTTCTCTAAGCAGTCTCTTTCTGTCCCTCTCTCTGTCACTCCACTGATAACCTTTCTCTTTGCAGTTTGTTTCTGTCCCCCTCTCTCTCTCACTCCACCAATACCCTTTCTCTCAACAGTCTCTTTCTGTCCCTCTCTCTGTCACTCCACCGATAACCGTTCCATCAGCAGTCTCTTTCTGTCACTGTCTCTGTCACTCCACCGATAACCTTTCTCTCAGCAGTCTCTTTCAGTCCCAGTCTCTGTCACTCCACCGATAACCTTTCTCTCATCAGTCTCTTTCAGTCCCAGTCTCTATCACTCCAACGATAACCCTTCTCTCTGCAGTCTGTTTCTGTCCCTCTCTCTGTCACTCCACCGATAAACTTTCTCTCAGCAGTTTGTTTCTGTCCCTCTCTCTGTCACTCCACTGGTAACCTTTGTCTCAGCAGTCTCTTTCTGTCCCTCTCTCTGTCACTCCACCAATAACCATTCCCTCAGCAGTCTCTTTTTGTCCCTTTCTCTGTCACTCTACCAATAACCTTTCTCTCTGCAGTCTCCTTCTATACCTGTCTCTCTCACTCCACTGATATCCTCTCTCTCTGCAATCTGTTACTATTCCTCTCTGTCACTGCACCGATAACCTTTCTCTCAGAAGTCTGTTTCTGTCCTTCCCTATGTCACTCCACTGATAGCCTTTCTATCTGCACTCTCTCACTAATCCTCTCTCTGCCACTCCACTAATAACCCTTTTCTCTGCAGTCTCTTTCTGTCCCACTCTCTGTCACGCCACCGAATTCCATTCCCTCATCAGTCTCTTTCTGTCACTATCTCTGTCACTCCACTGATAACCTTTCTCTCTACAGTCTCTTCTGTCCCTATCTCTGTCACTCCACTGATAACCTTTCTCTCTACAGTCTCTTCTGTCCCTATCTCTCTCACTCCACCAATACCCTTTCTCTCAGCAGTCTGTGACTATCCTCTCTGTGTCACTGCACCGATAAGCTTTCTCTCAGAAGTCTCTTTCTGTCCCTCTCTATGTCACTCCACTGATAGCCTTTCTCTCTGCACTCTCTCTTTCTAATCCTCTCTCTGCCACTCCACTGGTAACCTTTCTCTCAGGAGTCTCTTTCTGTCCCTATCTCTGTCACTCTACCGATAACCTTTCTCTCAGCATTCGGTTTCTATCCCTCTCTCTTTCACTCCACCGATAACCTCTCTCTCAGCGGTCTGTTTCTGACACTCTCTCTGTCACTCCACCGATAACCTTTCTCTTTGCAGTTTGTTTCTGTCCCTCTCTCTCTCTCACTACACCAATACCCTTTCTCTCAGCAGTCTCTTTCTGTCCCTCTCTGTGTCACTCCACCGATAACCTTTTTATCAGCAGTCTGTTTCTGTCCCTCTCTCTGTCACTCCACTGATAGCCTTTCTCTCAGCAGTCTCTTTCTGTCCCTCTCTCTGTCATTCCACCGATAGCCTTTCTCTCAGCAGTCTGTTTCTGACCACCTCTCTGTCACTCCACCGAAAGCCTTTCTCTCAGCAGTCTCTTTCTGTCCATCTCTCTGTCACTCCACCGATAACCTTGTCTCAGCAGTCTGTTTCTGACCCTCTCTCTGTCACTCCACCGAAAGCCTTTCTCTCAGCAGTCTCTTTCTGTCCCTCTCTCTGTCACTCCACCGATAACCTTCTCTCAGCAGTCTGTTTCTGACACTGTCTCTGTCACTCCACCGATAACTTTTTTATCAGCAGTCTGTTTCTGACCCTCTCTCTGTCACTCCACTGATACCCTTCTCTCAGCAGTCTCTTTCTGTCCCTCTCTCTGTCACTCCACCGATAACCTTTCTGTCTGTTGTATGTTTCTATCCCTCTCTATGTCACTCCACTGATACCGTTTCTCTCTGCACTCTGTTTCTTACTGCCTCTCTCCTGGTATAATCCCTCCCTTCAGTCTTCTCCTTTATCACACTCTTCTGTCCCTTTTGCCAGCCCCAGTTCTTCTCTGTTTCTGCCTCCTCATCTCTCTACTTCTTACCCTATCTCTCGGCATCCCATTAGTCTAGTTCTGCTTGTCAGCGCTGGTATCAGCCACACAGGCGCTAACACTGATTAACTGTCAGTATTGACTTTAACCATTGCATGTCATGTGACATTGTGAGAGGGTGAAGAAATACACTGAATTCATGTTTATGTATTTATTCTGTAGTCCACAATTTAAAGTGCTAACAAGTGCTCTGTCTATTTACCTAGTTAGTGTTCCTCTGAGTTCAGCCCACCTACCATGGGCCCATCTTTCATCTTGAGTATGTAACCATACACATACACATATAGTACTACTTTATATTTATTGTAGACACTCCCCCGATAACCTTTCTCTCTGTGGTCTGTTTCTATCCCTCCCTATGTCACTCCACTGACAAATCTCTCTGTCACTCCACCAATGCCCTTTCTTTCTGTAGTCTGTTTCTGACCCTCTTGCTGTCACTCCACCGATAATCTTTCTCTCTGCAGTCTGCTTCTGTCTCTCCCTCTGTCACTCCAACGATAACCTTTCTCTCAGCAGTCTCTTTCAGTCCCAGTCTCTATCACTCCACCGATAACCTTTCGCTCTGCAGTCGGTTTCTGTCCCTCTCTCTGTCACTCCAAGTATTAACCTTCTCTCTGCATTCTGTTTCTGCCCCTCTCTCTGTCACTCCACCGAAACCCTTTCTCTCTGCAGTCTGTTTCTGTCCCTCTCTCTGTCACTCCACCGATACCCTTTCTCTGCAGTCTGTTTCTGTCCCTCCCTCTGTCACTCGACCAGTAACCTTTCTCTAAGCAGTCTCTTTCTGTCCCTCTCTGTCACGCCAGCGATAACCGTTCTCTCTGCAGTTTGTTTCTGTCCCTCTCTCTCTCACTCCACCAATACCCTTTCTCTCAGCAGTCTCTTTCAGTCCCTCTCTCTGTCACTCCACTGATAACCGTTCCCTCAGCAGTCTCTTTCTGTCACTAGCCTGTCATTCCACCAATAACCTTTCTATCTGCAGTCTCCTTCTGTCCCTGTCACTCTCACTCCACTGATACCCTTTCTCTCTGCACTCTGTTGCTATCCCTCTCTCTGTCACTGCACGGATAACCTTTCTCTCAGAAGTCTCTCTCTAATCCTCTCTCTGCCAATTCACCGATAACCCTTTTCTCTGCAGTCTGCTTCTGTCCCTCCCTCTGTCACTCCACCGATAACCTTTCTCTCAGCAGTCCATTTCAGTCCCAGTCTCTGTCACTCCACCGATAACCTTTCTCTCAGCTGTGTCTTTCAGTCCCAGTCTCTATCACTCCACCGATAACCTTTCTCTCTGCAGTCTGTTCCTGTCCCTCTCTCTGTCACTCCAAGTAAGTATTAACCTTTCTCTCTGCAGTTTGTTTCTATCTCTCTCTCTGTCACTCCACTGAAACCCTTTGTCTCTGCAGTGTTTCTGTCCTTCTCTCTGTCACTCCACCGATACCATTTCTCTGCAGTCTGTGTCCGTCGATCTCTCTGTCACTCTACCGATAAACTTTCTCTCAGCAGTTTGTTTCTGTCCCTCTCTCTGTCACTCCACTGATAACCTTTCTCTTTGCAGTTTGTTTCTGTCCCCCTCTCTCTCTCACTCCACCAATACCCTTTCTCTCAACATTCTCTTTCTGTCCCTCTCTCTGTCACTCCACCGATAACCGTCCCATCAGCAGTCTCTTTCAGTCCCAGTCTCTATCACTCCACCGATAACCTTTCGCTCTGCAGTCGGTTTCTGTCCCTCTCTCTGTCACTCCAAGTATTAACCTTCTCTCTGCATTCTGTTTCTGCCCCTCTCTCTGTCACTCCACCGAAACCCTTTCTCTCTGCAGTCTGTTTCTGTCCCTCTCTCTGTCACTCCACCGATACCCTTTCTCTGCAGTCTGTTTCTGTCCCTCCCTCTGTCACTCGACCAGTAACCTTTCTCTAAGCAGTCTCTTTCTGTCCCTCTCTGTCACGCCAGCGATAACCGTTCTCTCTGCAGTTTGTTTCTGTCCCTCTCTCTCTCACTCCACCAATACCCTTTCTCTCAGCAGTCTCTTTCAGTCCCTCTCTCTGTCACTCCACTGATAACCGTTCCCTCAGCAGTCTCTTTCTGTCACTAGCCTGTCATTCCACCAATAACCTTTCTCTCTGCAGTCTCTTTCTGTCCCTGTCTCTCTCACTCCACTGATACCCTTTCTCTCTGCACTCTGTTGCTATCCCTCTCTCTGTCACTGCACGGATAACCTTTCTCTCAGAAGACTCTCTCTAATCCTCTCTCTGCCAATTCACCGATAACCCTTTTCTCTGCAGTCTGCTTCTGTCCCTCCCTCTGTCACTCCACCGATAACCTTTCTCTCAGCAGTCCATTTCAGTCCCAGTCTCTATCACTCCACCGATAACCTTTCTCTCAGCTGTGTCTTTCAGTCCCAGTCTCTATCACTCCACCGATAACCTTTCTCTCTGCAGTCTGTTCCTGTCCCTCTCTCTGTCACTCCAAGTAAGTATTAACCTTTCTCTCTGCAGTTTGTTTCTATCTCTCTCTCTGTCACTCCACTGAAACCCTTTCTCTCTGCAGTGTTTCTGTCCCTCTCTCTGTCACTCCACCGATACCATTTCTCTGCAGTCTGTGTACGTCGATCTCTCTGTCACTCTACCGATAAACTTTCTCTCAGCAGTTTGTTTCTGTCCCTCTCTCTGTCACTCCACTGGTAACTTTTCTCTAAGCAGTCTCTTTCTGTCCCTCTCTCTGTCACTCCACTGATAACCTTTCTCTTTGCAGTTTGTTTCTGTCCCCCTCTCTCTCTCACTCCACCAATACCCTTTCTCTCAACAGTCTCTTTCTGTCCCTCTCTCTGTCACTCCACCGATAACCGTTCCATCAGCAGTCTCTTTCTGTCACTGTCTCTGTCACTCCACCGATAACCTTTCTCTCAGCAGTCTCTTTCAGTCCCAGTCTCTGTCACTCCACCGATAACCTTTCTCTCAGCAGTCTCTTTCAGTCCCAGTCTCTATCACTCCAACGATAACCCTTCTCTCTGCAGTCTGTTTCTGTCCCTCTCTCTGTCACTCCACCGATAAACTTTCTCTCAGCAGTTTGTTTCTGTCCCTCTCTCTGTCACTCCACTGGTAACCTTTGTCTCAGCAGTCTCTTTCTGTCCCTCTCTCTGTCACTCCACCAATAACCATTCCCTCAGCAGTCTCTTTTTGTCCCTTTCTCTGTCACTCTACCGATAACCTTTCTCTCTGCAGTCTCCTTCTATACCTGTCTCTCTCACTCCACTGATATCCTCTCTCTCTGCAATCTGTTACTATTCCTCTCTGTCACTGCACCGATAACCTTTCTCTCAGAAGTCTGTTTCTGTCCTTCCCTATGTCACTCCACTGATAGCCTTTCTATCTGCACTCTCTCACTAATCCTCTCTCTGCCACTCCACTAATAACCCTTTTCTCTGCAGTCTGTTTCTGTCCCTCTCTCTGTCACTCCACTGAATTCCGTTCCCTCATCGGTATCTTTCTGTCCCTATCTCTGTCACTCCACTGATAACCTTTCTCTCTACAGTCTCTTCTGTACCTATCTCTCTCACTCCACCAATACCCTTTCTCTCAGCAGTCTCTTTCTGTCCCTCTCTCTGTCACGCCACCGAATTCCATTCCCTCATCAGTCTCTTTCTGTCACTATCTCTGTCACTCCACTGATAACCTTTCTCTCTACAATCTCTTCTGTCCCTATCTCTGTCACTCCACTGATAACCTTTCTCTCTACAGTCTCTTCTGTCCCTATCTCTCTCACTCCACCAATACCCTTTCTCTCAGCAGTCTGTGACTATCCTCTCTGTGTCACTGCACCGATAAGCTTTCTCTCAGAAGTCTCTTTCTGTCCCTCTCTATGTCACTCCACTGATAGCCTTTCTCTCTGCAATCTCTCTTTCTAATCCTCTCTCTGCCACTCCACTGGTAACCTTTCTCTCAGGAGTCTCTTTCTGTCCCTATCTCTGTCACTCTACCGATAACCTTTCTCTCAGCATTCGGTTTCTATCCCTCTCTCTTTCACTCCACCGATAACCTCTCTCTCAGCGGTCTGTTTCTGACACTCTCTCTGTCACTCCACCGATAACCTTTCTCTTTGCAGTTTGTTTCTGTCCCTCTCTCTCTCTCACTACACCAATACCCTTTCTCTCAGCAGTCTCTTTCTGTCCCTCTCTGTGTCACTCCACCGATAACCTTTTTATCAGCAGTCTGTTTCTGTCCCTCTCTCTGTCACTCCACTGATAGCCTTTCTCTCAGCAGTCTCTTTCTGACCACCTCTCTGTCACTCCACCGAAAGCCTTTCTCTCAGCAGTCTCTTACGTCCATCTCTCTGTCACTCCACCGATAACCTTGTCTCAGCAGTCTGTTTCTGACCCTCTCTCTGTCACTCCACCGAAAGCCTTTCTCTCAGCAGTCTCTTTCTGTCCCTCTCTCTGTCACTCCACCGATAACCTTCTCTCAGCAGTCTGTTTCTGACACTGTCTCTGTCACTCCACCGATAAGTTTTTTATCAGCAGTCTGTTTCTGACCCTCTCTCTGTCACTCCACTGATACCCTTCTCTCAGCAGTCTCTTTCTGTCTCTCTCTCTGTCACTCCACCGATAACCTTTCTGTCTGTTGTATGTTTCTATCCCTCTCTATGTCACTCCACTGATACCGTTTCTCTCTGCACTCTGTTTCTTACTGCCTCTCTCCTGGTATAATCCCTCCCTTCAGTCTTCTCCTTTATCACACTCTTCTGTCCCTTTTGCCAGCCCCAGTTCTTCTCTGTTTCTGCCTCCTCATCTCTCCACTTCTTACCCTATCTCTCGGCATCCCATTATTCTAGTTCTGCTTGTCAGTGCTGGTATCAGCCACACAGGCGCTAACACTGATTAACTGTCAGTATTGACTTTAACCATTGCATGTCATGTGACATTGTGAGAGGGTGAAGAAATACACTGAATTCATGTTTATGTATTTATTCTGTAGTCCACAATTTAAAGTGCTAACAAGTGCTCTGTCTATTTACCTAGTTAGTGTTCCTCTGAGTTCAGCCCACCTACCATGGGCCCATCTTTCATCTTGAGTATGTAACCATACACATACACATATAGTACTACTTTATATTTATTGTAGACACTCCCCCGATAACCTTTCTCTCTGTGGTCTGTTTCTATCCCTCCCTATGTCACTCCACTGACAAATCTCTCTGTCACTCCACCAATGCCCTTTCTTTCTGTAGTCTGTTTCTGACCCTCTTGCTGTCACTCCACCGATAATCTTTCTCTCTGCAGTCTGCTTCTGTCCCTCCCTCTGTCACTCCAACGATAACCTTTCTCTCAGCAGTCTCTTTCAGTCCCAGTCTCTATCACTCCACCGATAACCTTTCGCTCTGCAGTCGGTTTCTGTCCCTCTCTCTGTCACTCCAAGTATTAACCTTCTCTCTGCATTCTGTTTCTGCCCCTCTCTCTGTCACTCCACCGAAACCCTTTCTCTCTGCAGTCTGTTTCTGTCCCTCTCTCTGTCACTCCACCGATACCCTTTCTCTGCAGTCTGTTTCTGTCCCTCCCTCTGTCACTCGACCGGTAACCTTTCTCTAAGCAGTCTCTTTCTGTCCCTCTCTGTCACGCCAGCGATAACCGTTCTCTCTGCAGTTTGTTTCTGTCCCTCTCTCTCTCACTCCACCAATACCCTTTCTCTCAGCAGTCTCTTTCAGTCCCTCTCTCTGTCACTCCACTGATAACCGTTCCCTCAGCAGTCTCTTTCTGTCACTAGCCTGTCATTCCACCAATAACCTTTCTCTCTGCAGTCTCCTTCTGTCCCTGTCTCTCTCACTCCACTGATACCCTTTCTCTCTGCACTCTGTTGCTATCCCTCTCTCTGTCACTGCACGGATAACCTTTCTCTCAGAAGTCTCTCTCTAATCCTCTCTCTGCCAATTCACCAATAACCCTTTTCTCTGCAGTCTGCTTCTGTCCCTCCCTCTGTCACTCCACCGATAACCTTTCTCTCAGCAGTCCATTTCAGTCCCAGTCTCTGTCACTCCACCGATAACCTTTCTCTCAGCTGTGTCTTTCAGTCCCAGTCTCTATCACTCCACCGATAACCTTTCTCTCTGCAGTCTGTTCCTGTCCCTCTCTCTGTCACTCCAAGTAAGTATTAACCTTTCTCTCTGCAGTTTGTTTCTATCTCTCTCTCTGTCACTCCACTGAAACCCTTTCTCTCTGCAGTGTTTCTGTCCCTCTCTCTGTCACTCCACCGATACCATTTCTCTGCAGTCTGTGTCCGTCGATCTCTCTGTCACTCTACCGATAAACTTTCTCTCAGCAGTTTGTTTCTGTCCCTCTCTCTGTCACTCCACTGGTAACTTTTCTCTAAGCAGTCTCTTTCTGTCCCTCTCTCTGTCACTCCACTGATAACCTTTCTCTTTGCAGTTTGTTTCTGTCCCCCTCTCTCTCTCACTCCACCAATACCCTTTCTCTCAACAGTCTCTTTCTGTCCCTCTCTCTGTCACTCCACCGATAACCGTTCCATCAGCAGTCTCTTTCTGTCACTGTCTCTGTCACTCCACCGATAACCTTTCTCTCAGCAGTCTCTTTCAGTCCCAGTCTCTGTCACTCCACCGATAACCTTTCTCTCATCAGTCTCTTTCAGTCCCAGTCTCTATCACTCCAACGATAACCCTTCTCTCTGCAGTCTGTTTCTGTCCCTCTCTCTGTCACTCCACCGATAAACTTTCTCTCAGCAGTTTGTTTCTGTCCCTCTCTCTGTCACTCCACTGGTAACCTTTGTCTCAGCAGTCTCTTTCTGTCCCTCTCTCTGTCACTCCACCAATAACCATTCCCTCAGCAGTCTCTTTTTGTCCCTTTCTCTGTCACTCTACCAATAACCTTTCTCTCTGCAGTCTCCTTCTATACCTGTCTCTCTCACTCCACTGATATCCTCTCTCTCTGCAATCTGTTACTATTCCTCTCTGTCACTGCACCGATAACCTTTCTCTCAGAAGTCTGTTTCTGTCCTTCCCTATGTCACTCCACTGATAGCCTTTCTATCTGCACTCTCTCACTAATCCTCTCTCTGCCACTCCACTAATAACCCTTTTCTCTGCAGTCTCTTTCTGTCCCACTCTCTGTCACGCCACCGAATTCCATTCCCTCATCAGTCTCTTTCTGTCACTATCTCTGTCACTCCACTGATAACCTTTCTCTCTACAGTCTCTTCTGTCCCTATCTCTGTCACTCCACTGATAACCTTTCTCTCTACAGTCTCTTCTGTCCCTATCTCTCACTCCACCAATACCCTTTCTCTCAGCAGTCTGTGACTATCCTCTCTGTGTCACTGCACCGATAAGCTTTCTCTCAGAAGTCTCTTTCTGTCCCTCTCTATGTCACTCCACTGATAGCCTTTCTCTCTGCACTCTCTCTTTCTAATCCTCTCTCTGCCACTCCACTGGTAACCTTTCTCTCAGGAGTCTCTTTCTGTCCCTATCTCTGTCACTCTACCGATAACCTTTCTCTCAGCATTCGGTTTCTATCCCTCTCTCTTTCACTCCACCGATAACCTCTCTCTCAGCGGTCTGTTTCTGACACTCTCTCTGTCACTCCACCGATAACCTTTCTCTTTGCAGTTTGTTTCTGTCCCTCTCTCTCTCTCACTACACCAATACCCTTTCTCTCAGCAGTCTCTTTCTGTCCCTCTCTGTGTCACTCCACCGATAACCTTTTTATCAGCAGTCTGTTTCTGTCCCTCTCTCTGTCACTCCACTGATAGCCTTTCTCTCAGCAGTCTCTTTCTGTCCCTCTCTCTGTCATTCCACCGATAGCCTTTCTCTCAGCAGTCTGTTTCTGACCACCTCTCTGTCACTCCACCGAAAGCCTTTCTCTCAGCAGTCTCTTTCTGTCCATCTCTCTGTCACTCCACCGATAACCTTGTCTCAGCAGTCTGTTTCTGACCCTCTCTCTGTCACTCCACCGAAAGCCTTTCTCTCAGCAGTCTCTTTCTGTCCCTCTCTCTGTCACTCCACCGATAACCTTCTCTCAGCAGTCTGTTTCTGACACTGTCTCTGTCACTCCACCGATAACTTTTTTATCAGCAGTCTGTTTCTGACCCTCTCTCTGTCACTCCACTGATACCCTTCTCTCAGCAGTCTCTTTCTGTCCCTCTCTCTGTCACTCCACCGATAACCTTTCTGTCTGTTGTATGTTTCTATCCCTCTCTATGTCATTCCACTGATACCGTTTCTCTCTGCACTCTGTTTCTTACTGCCTCTCTCCTGGTATAATCCCTCCCTTCAGTCTTCTCCTTTATCACACTCTTCTGTCCCTTTTGCCAGCCCCAGTTCTTCTCTGTTTCTGCCTCCTCATCTCTCCACTTCTTACCCTATCTCTCGGCATCCCATTAGTCTAGTTCTGCTTGTCAGCGCTGGTATCAGCCACACAGGCGCTAACACTGATTAACTGTCAGTATTGACTTTAACCATTGCATGTCATGTGACATTGTGAGAGGGTGAAGAAATACACTGAATTCATGTTTATGTATTTATTCTGTAGTCCACAATTTAAAGTGCTAACAAGTGCTCTGTCTATTTACCTAGTTAGTGTTCCTCTGAGTTCAGCCCACCTACCATGGGCCCATCTTTCATCTTGAGTATGTAACCATACACATACACATATAGTACTACTTTATATTTATTGTAGACACTCCCCCGATAACCTTTCTCTCTGTGGTCTGTTTCTATCCCTCCCTATGTCACTCCACTGACAAATCTCTCTGTCACTCCACCAATGCCCTTTCTTTCTGTAGTCTGTTTCTGACCCTCTTGCTGTCACTCCACCGATAATCTTTCTCTCTGCAGTCTGCTTCTGTCTCTCCCTCTGTCACTCCAACGATAACCTTTCTCTCAGCAGTCTCTTTCAGTCCCAGTCTCTATCACTCCACCGATAACCTTTCGCTCTGCAGTCGGTTTCTGTCCCTCTCTCTGTCACTCCAAGTATTAACCTTCTCTCTGCATTCTGTTTCTGCCCCTCTCTCTGTCACTCCACCGAAACCCTTTCTCTCTGCAGTCTGTTTCTGTCCCTCTCTCTGTCACTCCACCGATACCCTTTCTCTGCAGTCTGTTTCTGTCCCTCCCTCTGTCACTCGACCAGTAACCTTTCTCTAAGCAGTCTCTTTCTGTCCCTCTCTGTCACGCCAGCGATAACCGTTCTCTCTGCAGTTTGTTTCTGTCCCTCTCTCTCTCACTCCACCAATACCCTTTCTCTCAGCAGTCTCTTTCAGTCCCTCTCTCTGTCACTCCACTGATAACCGTTCCCTCAGCAGTCTCTTTCTGTCACTAGCCTGTCATTCCACCAATAACCTTTCTATCTGCAGTCTCCTTCTGTCCCTGTCACTCTCACTCCACTGATACCCTTTCTCTCTGCACTCTGTTGCTATCCCTCTCTCTGTCACTGCACGGATAACCTTTCTCTCAGAAGTCTCTCTCTAATCCTCTCTCTGCCAATTCACCGATAACCCTTTTCTCTGCAGTCTGCTTCTGTCCCTCCCTCTGTCACTCCACCGATAACCTTTCTCTCAGCAGTCCATTTCAGTCCCAGTCTCTGTCACTCCACCGATAACCTTTCTCTCAGCTGTGTCTTTCAGTCCCAGTCTCTATCACTCCACCGATAACCTTTCTCTCTGCAGTCTGTTCCTGTCCCTCTCTCTGTCACTCCAAGTAAGTATTAACCTTTCTCTCTGCAGTTTGTTTCTATCTCTCTCTCTGTCACTCCACTGAAACCCTTTGTCTCTGCAGTGTTTCTGTCCTTCTCTCTGTCACTCCACCGATACCATTTCTCTGCAGTCTGTGTCCGTCGATCTCTCTGTCACTCTACCGATAAACTTTCTCTCAGCAGTTTGTTTCTGTCCCTCTCTCTGTCACTCCACTGATAACCTTTCTCTTTGCAGTTTGTTTCTGTCCCCCTCTCTCTCTCACTCCACCAATACCCTTTCTCTCAACATTCTCTTTCTGTCCCTCTCTCTGTCACTCCACCGATAACCGTCCCATCAGCAGTCTCTTTCAGTCCCAGTCTCTATCACTCCACCGATAACCTTTCGCTCTGCAGTCGGTTTCTGTCCCTCTCTCTGTCACTCCAAGTATTAACCTTCTCTCTGCATTCTGTTTCTGCCCCTCTCTCTGTCACTCCACCGAAACCCTTTCTCTCTGCAGTCTGTTTCTGTCCCTCTCTCTGTCACTCCACCGATACCCTTTCTCTGCAGTCTGTTTCTGTCCCTCCCTCTGTCACTCGACCAGTAACCTTTCTCTAAGCAGTCTCTTTCTGTCCCTCTCTGTCACGCCAGCGATAACCGTTCTCTCTGCAGTTTGTTTCTGTCCCTCTCTCTCTCACTCCACCAATACCTTTTCTCTCAGCAGTCTCTTTCAGTCCCTCTCTCTGTCACTCCACTGATAACCGTTCCCTCAGCAGTCTCTTTCTGTCACTAGCCTGTCATTCCACCAATAACCTTTCTCTCTGCAGTCTCCTTCTGTCCCTGTCTCTCTCACTCCACTGATACCCTTTCTCTCTGCACTCTGTTGCTATCCCTCTCTCTGTCACTGCACGGATAACCTTTCTCTCAGAAGACTCTCTCTAATCCTCTCTCTGCCAATTCACCGATAACCCTTTTCTCTGCAGTCTGCTTCTGTCCCTCCCTCTGTCACTCCACCGATAACCTTTCTCTCAGCAGTCCATTTCAGTCCCAGTCTCTGTCACTCCACCGATAACCTTTCTCTCAGCTGTGTCTTTCAGTCCCAGTCTCTATCACTCCACCGATAACCTTTCTCTCTGCAGTCTGTTCCTGTCCCTCTCTCTGTCACTCCAAGTAAGTATTAACCTTTCTCT
Source organism: Calotriton arnoldi (assembly GCA_963921515.1). NCBI lineage: Eukaryota > Metazoa > Chordata > Amphibia > Caudata > Salamandridae > Calotriton > Calotriton arnoldi. The sequence goes on along the minus strand of CAWUFW010005886.1, from coordinate 471,207 downwards.
CTGCAGTTTGTTTCTATCTCTCTCTCTGTCACTCCACTGAAACCCTTTCTCTCTGCAGTGTTTCTGTCCCTCTCTCTGTCACTCCACCGATACCATTTCTCTGCAGTCTGTGTACGTCGATCTCTCTGTCACTCTACCGATAAACTTTCTCTCAGCAGTTTGTTTCTGTCCCTCTCTCTGTCACTCCACTGGTAACTTTTCTCTAAGCAGTCTCTTTCTGTCCCTCTCTCTGTCACTCCACTGATAACCTTTCTCTTTGCAGTTTGTTTCTGTCCCCCTCTCTCTCTCACTCCACTAATACCCTTTCTCTCAACAGTCTCTTTCTGTCCCTCTCTCTGTCACTCCACCGATAACCGTTCCATCAGCAGTCTCTTTCTGTCACTGTCTCTGTCACTCCACCGATAACCTTTCTCTCAGCAGTCTCTTTCAGTCCCAGTCTCTGTCACTCCACCGATAACCTTTCTCTCAGCAGTCTCTTTCAGTCCCAGTCTCTATCACTCCAACGATAACCCTTCTCTCTGCAGTCTGTTTCTGTCCCTCTCTCTGTCACTCCACCGATAAACTTTCTCTCAGCAGTTTGTTTCTGTCCCTCTCTCTGTCACTCCACTGGTAACCTTTGTCTCAGCAGTCTCTTTCTGTCCCTCTCTCTGTCACTCCACCAATAACCATTCCCTCAGCAGTCTCTTTTTGTCCCTTTCTCTGTCACTCTACCGATAACCTTTCTCTCTGCAGTCTCCTTCTATACAATGTCTCTCTCACTCCACTGATATCCTCTCTCTCTGCAATCTGTTACTATTCCTCTCTGTCACTGCACCGATAACCTTTCTCTCAGAAGTCTGTTTCTGTCCTTCCCTATGTCACTCCACTGATAGCCTTTCTATCTGCACTCTCTCACTAATCCTCTCTCTGCCACTCCACTAATAACCCTTTTCTCTGCAGTCTGTTTCTGTCCCTCTCTCTGTCACTCCACTGAATTCCGTTCCCTCATCGGTATCTTTCTGTCCCTATCTCTGTCACTCCACTGATAACCTTTCTCTCTACAGTCTCTTCTGTACCTATCTCTCTCACTCCACCAATACCCTTTCTCTCAGCAGTCTCTTTCTGTCCCTCTCTCTGTCACGCCACCGAATTCCATTCCCTCATCAGTCTCTTTCTGTCACTATCTCTGTCACTCCACTGATAACCTTTCTCTCTACAGTCTCTTCTGTCCCTATCTCTGTCACTCCACTGATAACCTTTCTCTCTACAGTCTCTTCTGTCCCTATCTCTCTCACTCCACCAATACCCTTTCTCTCAGCAGTCTGTGACTATCCTCTCTGTGTCACTGCACCGATAAGCTTTCTCTCAGAAGTCTCTTTCTGTCCCTCTCTATGTCACTCCACTGATAGCCTTTCTCTCTGCAATCTCTCTTTCTAATCCTCTCTCTGCCACTCCACTGGTAACCTTTCTCTCAGGAGTCTCTTTCTGTCCCTATCTCTGTCACTCTACCGATAACCTTTCTCTCAGCATTCGGTTTCTATCCCTCTCTCTTTCACTCCACCGATAACCTCTCTCTCAGCGGTCTGTTTCTGACACTCTCTCTGTCACTCCACCGATAACCTTTCTCTTTGCAGTTTGTTTCTGTCCCTCTCTCTCTCTCACTACACCAATACCCTTTCTCTCAGCAGTCTCTTTCTGTCCCTCTCTGTGTCACTCCACCGATAACCTTTTTATCAGCAGTCTGTTTCTGTCCCTCTCTCTGTCACTCCACTGATAGCCTTTCTCTCAGCAGTCTCTTTCTGACCACCTCTCTGTCACTCCACCGAAAGCCTTTCTCTCAGCAGTCTCTTACGTCCATCTCTCTGTCACTCCACCGATAACCTTGTCTCAGCAGTCTGTTTCTGACCCTCTCTCTGTCACTCCACCGAAAGCCTTTCTCTCAGCAGTCTCTTTCTGTCCCTCTCTCTGTCACTCCACCGATAACCTTCTCTCAGCAGTCTGTTTCTGACACTGTCTCTGTCACTCCACCGATAAGTTTTTTATCAGCAGTCTGTTTCTGACCCTCTCTCTGTCACTCCACTGATACCCTTCTCTCAGCAGTCTCTTTCTGTCTCTCTCTCTGTCACTCCACCGATAACCTTTCTGTCTGTTGTATGTTTCTATCCCTCTCTATGTCACTCCACTGATACCGTTTCTCTCTGCACTCTGTTTCTTACTGCCTCTCTCCTGGTATAATCCCTCCCTTCAGTCTTCTCCTTTATCACACTCTTCTGTCCCTTTTGCCAGCCCCAGTTCTTCTCTGTTTCTGCCTCCTCATCTCTCCACTTCTTACCCTATCTCTCGGCATCCCATTATTCTAGTTCTGCTTGTCAGTGCTGGTATCAGCCACACAGGCGCTAACACTGATTAACTGTCAGTATTGACTTTAACCATTGCATGTCATGTGACATTGTGAGAGGGTGAAGAAATACACTGAATTCATGTTTATGTATTTATTCTGTAGTCCACAATTTAAAGTGCTAACAAGTGCTCTGTCTATTTACCTAGTTAGTGTTCCTCTGAGTTCAGCCCACCTACCATGGGCCCATCTTTCATCTTGAGTATGTAACCATACACATACACATATAGTACTACTTTATATTTATTGTAGACACTCCCCGATAACCTTTCTCTCTGTGGTCTGTTTCTATCCCTCCCTATGTCACTCCACTGACAAATCTCTCTGTCACTCCACCAATGCCCTTTCTTTCTGTAGTCTGTTTCTGACCCTCTTGCTGTCACTCCACCGATAATCTTTCTCTCTGCAGTCTGCTTCTGTCCCTCCCTCTGTCACTCCAACGATAACCTTTCTCTCAGCAGTCTCTTTCAGTCCCAGTCTCTATCACTCCACCGATAACCTTTCGCTCTGCAGTCGGTTTCTGTCCCTCTCTCTGTCACTCCAAGTATTAACCTTCTCTCTGCATTCTGTTTCTGCCCCTCTCTCTGTCACTCCACCGAAACCCTTTCTCTCTGCAGTCTGTTTCTGTCCCTCTCTCTGTCACTCCACCGATACCCTTTCTCTGCAGTCTGTTTCTGTCCCTCCCTCTGTCACTCGACCAGTAACCTTTCTCTAAGCAGTCTCTTTCTGTCCCTCTCTGTCACACCAGCGATAACCGTTCTCTCTGCAGTTTGTTTCTGTCCCTCTCTCTCTCACTCCACCAATACCCTTTCTCTCAGCAGTCTCTTTCAGTCCCTCTCTCTGTCACTCCACTGATAACCGTTCCCTCAGCAGTCTCTTTCTGTCACTAGCCTGTCATTCCACCAATAACCTTTCTCTCTGCAGTCTCCTTCTGTCCCTGTCTCTCTCACTCCACTGATACCCTTTCTCTCTGCACTCTGTTGCTATCCCTCTCTCTGTCACTGCACGGATAACCTTTCTCTCAGAAGTCTCTCTCTAATCCTCTCTCTGCCAATTCACCAATAACCCTTTTCTCTGCAGTCTGCTTCTGTCCCTCCCTCTGTCACTCCACCGATAACCTTTCTCTCAGCAGTCCATTTCAGTCCCAGTCTCTGTCACTCCACCGATAACCTTTCTCTCAGCTGTGTCTTTCAGTCCCAGTCTCTATCACTCCACCGATAACCTTTCTCTCTGCAGTCTGTTCCTGTCCCTCTCTCTGTCACTCCAAGTAAGTATTAACCTTTCTCTCTGCAGTTTGTTTCTATCTCTCTCTCTGTCACTCCACTGAAACCCTTTCTCTCTGCAGTGTTTCTGTCCCTCTCTCTGTCACTCCACCGATACCATTTCTCTGCAGTCTGTGTCCGTCGATCTCTCTGTCACTCTACCGATAAACTTTCTCTCAGCAGTTTGTTTCTGTCCCTCTCTCTGTCACTCCACTGGTAACTTTTCTCTAAGCAGTCTCTTTCTGTCCCTCTCTCTGTCACTCCACTGATAACCTTTCTCTTTGCAGTTTGTTTCTGTCCCCCTCTCTCTCTCACTCCACCAATACCCTTTCTCTCAACAGTCTCTTTCTGTCCCTCTCTCTGTCACTCCACCGATAACCGTTCCATCAGCAGTCTCTTTCTGTCACTGTCTCTGTCACTCCACCGATAACCTTTCTCTCAGCAGTCTCTTTCAGTCCCAGTCTCTGTCACTCCACCAATAACCTTTCTCTCATCAGTCTCTTTCAGTCCCAGTCTCTATCACTCCAACGATAACCCTTCTCTCTGCAGTCTGTTTCTGTCCCTCTCTCTGTCACTCCACCGATAAACTTTCTCTCAGCAGTTTGTTTCTGTCCCTCTCTCTGTCACTCCACTGGTAACCTTTGTCTCAGCAGTCTCTTTCTGTCCCTCTCTCTGTCACTCCACCAATAACCATTCCCTCAGCAGTCTCTTTTTGTCCCTTTCTCTGTCACTCTACCAATAACCTTTCTCTCTGCAGTCTCCTTCTATACCTGTCTCTCTCACTCCACTGATATCCTCTCTCTCTGCAATCTGTTACTATTCCTCTCTGTCACTGCACCGATAACCTTTCTCTCAGAAGTCTGTTTCTGTCCTTCCCTATGTCACTCCACTGATAGCCTTTCTATCTGCACTCTCTCACTAATCCTCTCTCTGCCACTCCACTAATAACCCTTTTCTCTGCAGTCTCTTTCTGTCCCACTCTCTGTCACGCCACCGAATTCCATTCCCTCATCAGTCTCTTTCTGTCACTATCTCTGTCACTCCACTGATAACCTTTCTCTCTACAGTCTCTTCTGTCCCTATCTCTGTCACTCCACTGATAACCTTTCTCTCTACAGTCTCTTCTGTCCCTATCTCTCACTCCACCAATACCCTTTCTCTCAGCAGTCTGTGACTATCCTCTCTGTGTCACTGCACCGATAAGCTTTCTCTCAGAAGTCTCTTTCTGTCCCTCTCTATGTCACTCCACTGATAGCCTTTCTCTCTGCACTCTCTCTTTCTAATCCTCTCTCTGCCACTCCACTGGTAACCTTTCTCTCAGGAGTCTCTTTCTGTCCCTATCTCTGTCACTCTACCGATAACCTTTCTCTCAGCATTCGGTTTCTATCCCTCTCTCTTTCACTCCACCGATAACCTCTCTCTCAGCGGTCTGTTTCTGACACTCTCTCTGTCACTCCACCGATAACCTTTCTCTTTGCAGTTTGTTTCTGTCCCTCTCTCTCTCTCACTACACCAATACCCTTTCTCTCAGCAGTCTCTTTCTGTCCCTCTCTGTGTCACTCCACCGATAACCTTTTTATCAGCAGTCTGTTTCTGTCCCTCTCTCTGTCACTCCACTGATAGCCTTTCTCTCAGCAGTCTCTTTCTGTCCCTCTCTCTGTCATTCCACCGATAGCCTTTCTCTCAGCAGTCTGTTTCTGACCACCTCTCTGTCACTCCACCGAAAGCCTTTCTCTCAGCAGTCTCTTTCTGTCCATCTCTCTGTCACTCCACCGATAACCTTGTCTCAGCAGTCTGTTTCTGACCCTCTCTCTGTCACTCCACCGAAAGCCTTTCTCTCAGCAGTCTCTTTCTGTCCCTCTCTCTGTCACTCCACCGATAACCTTCTCTCAGCAGTCTGTTTCTGACACTGTCTCTGTCACTCCACCGATAACTTTTTATCAGCAGTCTGTTTCTGACCCTCTCTCTGTCACTCCACTGATACCCTTCTCTCAGCAGTCTCTTTCTGTCCCTCTCTCTGTCACTCCACCGATAACCTTTCTGTCTGTTGTATGTTTCTATCCCTCTCTATGTCATTCCACTGATACCGTTTCTCTCTGCACTCTGTTTCTTACTGCCTCTCTCCTGGTATAATCCCTCCCTTCAGTCTTCTCCTTTATCACACTCTTCTGTCCCTTTTGCCAGCCCCAGTTCTTCTCTGTTTCTGCCTCCTCATCTCTCCACTTCTTACCCTATCTCTCGGCATCCCATTAGTCTAGTTCTGCTTGTCAGCGCTGGTATCAGCCACACAGGCGCTAACACTGATTAACTGTCAGTATTGACTTTAACCATTGCATGTCATGTGACATTGTGAGAGGGTGAAGAAATACACTGAATTCATGTTTATGTATTTATTCTGTAGTCCACAATTTAAAGTGCTAACAAGTGCTCTGTCTATTTACCTAGTTAGTGTTCCTCTGAGTTCAGCCCACCTACCATGGGCCCATCTTTCATCTTGAGTATGTAACCATACACATACACATATAGTACTACTTTATATTTATTGTAGACACTCCCCGATAACCTTTCTCTCTGTGGTCTGTTTCTATCCCTCCCTATGTCACTCCACTGACAAATCTCTCTGTCACTCCACCAATGCCCTTTCTTTCTGTAGTCTGTTTCTGACCCTCTTGCTGTCACTCCACCGATAATCTTTCTCTCTGCAGTCTGCTTCTGTCTCTCCCTCTGTCACTCCAACGATAACCTTTCTCTCAGCAGTCTCTTTCAGTCCCAGTCTCTATCACTCCACCGATAACCTTTCGCTCTGCAGTCGGTTTCTGTCCCTCTCTCTGTCACTCCAAGTATTAACCTTCTCTCTGCATTCTGTTTCTGCCCCTCTCTCTGTCACTCCACCGAAACCCTTTCTCTCTGCAGTCTGTTTCTGTCCCTCTCTCTGTCACTCCACCGATACCCTTTCTCTGCAGTCTGTTTCTGTCCCTCCCTCTGTCACTCGACCAGTAACCTTTCTCTAAGCAGTCTCTTTCTGTCCCTCTCTGTCACGCCAGCGATAACCGTTCTCTCTGCAGTTTGTTTCTGTCCCTCTCTCTCTCACTCCACCAATACCCTTTCTCTCAGCAGTCTCTTTCAGTCCCTCTCTCTGTCACTCCACTGATAACCGTTCCCTCAGCAGTCTCTTTCTGTCACTAGCCTGTCATTCCACCAATAACCTTTCTATCTGCAGTCTCCTTCTGTCCCTGTCACTCTCACTCCACTGATACCCTTTCTCTCTGCACTCTGTTGCTATCCCTCTCTCTGTCACTGCACGGATAACCTTTCTCTCAGAAGTCTCTCTCTAATCCTCTCTCTGCCAATTCACCGATAACCCTTTTCTCTGCAGTCTGCTTCTGTCCCTCCCTCTGTCACTCCACCGATAACCTTTCTCTCAGCAGTCCATTTCAGTCCCAGTCTCTGTCACTCCACCGATAACCTTTCTCTCAGCTGTGTCTTTCAGTCCCAGTCTCTATCACTCCACCGATAACCTTTCTCTCTGCAGTCTGTTCCTGTCCCTCTCTCTGTCACTCCAAGTAAGTATTAACCTTTCTCTCTGCAGTTTGTTTCTATCTCTCTCTCTGTCACTCCACTGAAACCCTTTGTCTCTGCAGTGTTTCTGTCCTTCTCTCTGTCACTCCACCGATACCATTTCTCTGCAGTCTGTGTCCGTCGATCTCTCTGTCACTCTACCGATAAACTTTCTCTCAGCAGTTTGTTTCTGTCCCTCTCTCTGTCACTCCACTGATAACCTTTCTCTTTGCAGTTTGTTTCTGTCCCCCTCTCTCTCTCACTCCACCAATACCCTTTCTCTCAACATTCTCTTTCTGTCCCTCTCTCTGTCACTCCACCGATAACCGTCCCATCAGCAGTCTCTTTCAGTCCCAGTCTCTATCACTCCACCGATAACCTTTCGCTCTGCAGTCGGTTTCTGTCCCTCTCTCTGTCACTCCAAGTATTAACCTTCTCTCTGCATTCTGTTTCTGCCCCTCTCTCTGTCACTCCACCGAAACCCTTTCTCTCTGCAGTCTGTTTCTGTCCCTCTCTCTGTCACTCCACCGATACCCTTTCTCTGCAGTCTGTTTCTGTCCCTCCCTCTGTCACTCGACCAGTAACCTTTCTCTAAGCAGTCTCTTTCTGTCCCTCTCTGTCACGCCAGCGATAACCGTTCTCTCTGCAGTTTGTTTCTGTCCCTCTCTCTCTCACTCCACCAATACCTTTTCTCTCAGCAGTCTCTTTCAGTCCCTCTCTCTGTCACTCCACTGATAACCGTTCCCTCAGCAGTCTCTTTCTGTCACTAGCCTGTCATTCCACCAATAACCTTTCTCTCTGCAGTCTCCTTCTGTCCCTGTCTCTCTCACTCCACTGATACCCTTTCTCTCTGCACTCTGTTGCTATCCCTCTCTCTGTCACTGCACGGATAACCTTTCTCTCAGAAGACTCTCTCTAATCCTCTCTCTGCCAATTCACCGATAACCCTTTTCTCTGCAGTCTGCTTCTGTCCCTCCCTCTGTCACTCCACCGATAACCTTTCTCTCAGCAGTCCATTTCAGTCCCAGTCTCTGTCACTCCACCGATAACCTTTCTCTCAGCTGTGTCTTTCAGTCCCAGTCTCTATCACTCCACCGATAACCTTTCTCTCTGCAGTCTGTTCCTGTCCCTCTCTCTGTCACTCCAAGTAAGTATTAACCTTTCTCTCTGCAGTTTGTTTCTATCTCTCTCTCTGTCACTCCACTGAAACCCTTTCTCTCTGCAGTGTTTCTGTCCCTCTCTCTGTCACTCCACCGATACCATTTCTCTGCAGTCTGTGTACGTCGATCTCTCTGTCACTCTACCGATAAACTTTCTCTCAGCAGTTTGTTTCTGTCCCTCTCTCTGTCACTCCACTGGTAACTTTTCTCTAAGCAGTCTCTTTCTGTCCCTCTCTCTGTCACTCCACTGATAACCTTTCTCTTTGCAGTTTGTTTCTGTCCCCCTCTCTCTCTCACTCCACTAATACCCTTTCTCTCAACAGTCTCTTTCTGTCCCTCTCTCTGTCACTCCACCGATAACCGTTCCATCAGCAGTCTCTTTCTGTCACTGTCTCTGTCACTCCACCGATAACCTTTCTCTCAGCAGTCTCTTTCAGTCCCAGTCTCTGTCACTCCACCGATAACCTTTCTCTCAGCAGTCTCTTTCAGTCCCAGTCTCTATCACTCCAACGATAACCCTTCTCTCTGCAGTCTGTTTCTGTCCCTCTCTCTGTCACTCCACCGATAAACTTTCTCTCAGCAGTTTGTTTCTGTCCCTCTCTCTGTCACTCCACTGGTAACCTTTGTCTCAGCAGTCTCTTTCTGTCCCTCTCTCTGTCACTCCACCAATAACCATTCCCTCAGCAGTCTCTTTTTGTCCCTTTCTCTGTCACTCTACCGATAACCTTTCTCTCTGCAGTCTCCTTCTATACAATGTCTCTCTCACTCCACTGATATCCTCTCTCTCTGCAATCTGTTACTATTCCTCTCTGTCACTGCACCGATAACCTTTCTCTCAGAAGTCTGTTTCTGTCCTTCCCTATGTCACTCCACTGATAGCCTTTCTATCTGCACTCTCTCACTAATCCTCTCTCTGCCACTCCACTAATAACCCTTTTCTCTGCAGTCTGTTTCTGTCCCTCTCTCTGTCACTCCACTGAATTCCGTTCCCTCATCGGTATCTTTCTGTCCCTATCTCTGTCACTCCACTGATAACCTTTCTCTCTACAGTCTCTTCTGTACCTATCTCTCTCACTCCACCAATACCCTTTCTCTCAGCAGTCTCTTTCTGTCCCTCTCTCTGTCACGCCACCGAATTCCATTCCCTCATCAGTCTCTTTCTGTCACTATCTCTGTCACTCCACTGATAACCTTTCTCTCTACAGTCTCTTCTGTCCCTATCTCTGTCACTCCACTGATAACCTTTCTCTCTACAGTCTCTTCTGTCCCTATCTCTCTCACTCCACCAATACCCTTTCTCTCAGCAGTCTGTGACTATCCTCTCTGTGTCACTGCACCGATAAGCTTTCTCTCAGAAGTCTCTTTCTGTCCCTCTCTATGTCACTCCACTGATAGCCTTTCTCTCTGCAATCTCTCTTTCTAATCCTCTCTCTGCCACTCCACTGGTAACCTTTCTCTCAGGAGTCTCTTTCTGTCCCTATCTCTGTCACTCTACCGATAACCTTTCTCTCAGCATTCGGTTTCTATCCCTCTCTCTTTCACTCCACCGATAACCTCTCTCTCAGCGGTCTGTTTCTGACACTCTCTCTGTCACTCCACCGATAACCTTTCTCTTTGCAGTTTGTTTCTGTCCCTCTCTCTCTCTCACTACACCAATACCCTTTCTCTCAGCAGTCTCTTTCTGTCCCTCTCTGTGTCACTCCACCGATAACCTTTTTATCAGCAGTCTGTTTCTGTCCCTCTCTCTGTCACTCCACTGATAGCCTTTCTCTCAGCAGTCTCTTTCTGACCACCTCTCTGTCACTCCACCGAAAGCCTTTCTCTCAGCAGTCTCTTACGTCCATCTCTCTGTCACTCCACCGATAACCTTGTCTCAGCAGTCTGTTTCTGACCCTCTCTCTGTCACTCCACCGAAAGCCTTTCTCTCAGCAGTCTCTTTCTGTCCCTCTCTCTGTCACTCCACCGATAACCTTCTCTCAGCAGTCTGTTTCTGACACTGTCTCTGTCACTCCACCGATAAGTTTTTTATCAGCAGTCTGTTTCTGACCCTCTCTCTGTCACTCCACTGATACCCTTCTCTCAGCAGTCTCTTTCTGTCTCTCTCTCTGTCACTCCACCGATAACCTTTCTGTCTGTTGTATGTTTCTATCCCTCTCTATGTCACTCCACTGATACCGTTTCTCTCTGCACTCTGTTTCTTACTGCCTCTCTCCTGGTATAATCCCTCCCTTCAGTCTTCTCCTTTATCACACTCTTCTGTCCCTTTTGCCAGCCCCAGTTCTTCTCTGTTTCTGCCTCCTCATCTCTCCACTTCTTACCCTATCTCTCGGCATCCCATTATTCTAGTTCTGCTTGTCAGTGCTGGTATCAGCCACACAGGCGCTAACACTGATTAACTGTCAGTATTGACTTTAACCATTGCATGTCATGTGACATTGTGAGAGGGTGAAGAAATACACTGAATTCATGTTTATGTATTTATTCTGTAGTCCACAATTTAAAGTGCTAACAAGTGCTCTGTCTATTTACCTAGTTAGTGTTCCTCTGAGTTCAGCCCACCTACCATGGGCCCATCTTTCATCTTGAGTATGTAACCATACACATACACATATAGTACTACTTTATATTTATTGTAGACACTCCCCCGATAACCTTTCTCTCTGTGGTCTGTTTCTATCCCTCCCTATGTCACTCCACTGACAAATCTCTCTGTCACTCCACCAATGCCCTTTCTTTCTGTAGTCTGTTTCTGACCCTCTTGCTGTCACTCCACCGATAATCTTTCTCTCTGCAGTCTGCTTCTGTCCCTCCCTCTGTCACTCCAACGATAACCTTTCTCTCAGCAGTCTCTTTCAGTCCCAGTCTCTATCACTCCACCGATAACCTTTCGCTCTGCAGTCGGTTTCTGTCCCTCTCTCTGTCACTCCAAGTATTAACCTTCTCTCTGCATTCTGTTTCTGCCCCTCTCTCTGTCACTCCACCGAAACCCTTTCTCTCTGCAGTCTGTTTCTGTCCCTCTCTCTGTCACTCCACCGATACCCTTTCTCTGCAGTCTGTTTCTGTCCCTCCCTCTGTCACTCGACCAGTAACCTTTCTCTAAGCAGTCTCTTTCTGTCCCTCTCTGTCACACCAGCGATAACCGTTCTCTCTGCAGTTTGTTTCTGTCCCTCTCTCTCTCACTCCACCAATACCCTTTCTCTCAGCAGTCTCTTTCAGTCCCTCTCTCTGTCACTCCACTGATAACCGTTCCCTCAGCAGTCTCTTTCTGTCACTAGCCTGTCATTCCACCAATAACCTTTCTCTCTGCAGTCTCCTTCTGTCCCTGTCTCTCTCACTCCACTGATACCCTTTCTCTCTGCACTCTGTTGCTATCCCTCTCTCTGTCACTGCACGGATAACCTTTCTCTCAGAAGTCTCTCTCTAATCCTCTCTCTGCCAATTCACCAATAACCCTTTTCTCTGCAGTCTGCTTCTGTCCCTCCCTCTGTCACTCCACCGATAACCTTTCTCTCAGCAGTCCATTTCAGTCCCATTCTCTGTCACTCCACCGATAACCTTTCTCTCAGCTGTGTCTTTCAGTCCCAGTCTCTAACACTCCACCGATAACCTTTCTCTCTGCAGTCTGTTCCTGTCCCTCTCTCTGTCACTCCAAGTAAGTATTAACCTTTCTCTCTGCAGTTTGTTTCTATCTCTCTCTCTGTCACTCCACTGAAACCCTTTCTCTCTGCAGTGTTTCTGTCCCTCTCTCTGTCACTCCACCGATACCATTTCTCTGCAGTCTGTGTCCGTCGATCTCTCTGTCACTCTACCGATAAACTTTCTCTCAGCAGTTTGTTTCTGTCCCTCTCTCTGTCACTCCACTGATAACCTTTCTCTTTGCAGTTTGTTTCTGTCCCCCTCTCTCTCTCACTCCACCAATACCCTTTCTCTCAACAGTCTCTTTCTGTCCCTCTCTCTGTCACTCCACCGATAACCGTTCCATCAGCAGTCTCTTTCTGTCACTGTCTCTGTCACTCCACCGATAACCTTTCTCTCAGCAGTCTCTTTCAGTCCCAGTCTCTGTCACTCCACCGATAACCTTTCTCTCATCAGTCTCTTTCAGTCCCAGTCTCTATCACTCCAACGATAACCCTTCTCTCTGCAGTCTGTTTCTGTCCCTCTCTCTGTCACTCCACCGATAAACTTTCTCTCAGCAGTTTGTTTCTGTCCCTCTCTCTGTCACTCCACTGGTAACCTTTGTCTCAGCAGTCTCTTTCTGTCCCTCTCTCTGTCACTCCACCAATAACCATTCCCTCAGCAGTCTCTTTTTGTCCCTTTCTCTGTCACTCTACCGATAACCTTTCTCTCTGCAGTCTCCTTCTATACCTGTCTCTCTCACTCCACTGATATCCTCTCTCTCTGCAATCTGTTACTATTCCTCTCTGTCACTGCACCGATAACCTTTCTCTCAGAAGTCTGTTTCTGTCCTTCCCTATGTCACTCCACTGATAGCCTTTCTATCTGCACTCTCTCACTAATCCTCTCTCTGCCACTCCACTAATAACCCTTTTCTCTGCAGTCTGTTTCTGTCCCTCTCTCTGTCACTCCACTGAATTCCGTTCCCTCATCGGTATCTTTCTGTCCCTATCTCTGTCACTCCACTGATAACCTTTCTCTCTACAGTCTCTTCTGTACCTATCTCTCTCACTCCACCAATACCCTTTCTCTCAGCAGTCTCTTTCTGTCCCACTCTCTGTCACGCCACCGAATTCCATTCCCTCATCAGTCTCTTTCTGTCACTATCTCTGTCACTCCACTGATAACCTTTCTCTCTACAGTCTCTTCTGTCCCTATCTCTGTCACTCCACTGATAACCTTTCTCTCTACAGTCTCTTCTGTCCCTATCTCTCTCACTCCACCAATACCCTTTCTCTCAGCAGTCTGTGACTATCCTCTCTGTGTCACTGCACCGATAAGCTTTCTCTCAGAAGTCTCTTTCTGTCCCTCTCTATGTCACTCCACTGATAGCCTTTCTCTCTGCACTCTCTCTTTCTAATCCTCTCTCTGCCACTCCACTGGTAACCTTTCTCTCAGGAGTCTCTTTCTGTCCCTATCTCTGTCACTCTACCGATAACCTTTCTCTCAGCATTCGGTTTCTATCCCTCTCTCTTTCACTCCACCGATAACCTCTCTCTCAGCGGTCTGTTTCTGACACTCTCTCTGTCACTCCACCGATAACCTTTCTCTTTGTAGTTTGTTTCTGTCCCTCTCTCTCTCTCACTATACCAATACCCTTTCTCTCAGCAGTCTCTTTCTGTCCCTCTCTGTGTCACTCCACCGATAACCTTTTTATCAGCAGTCTGTTTCTGTCCCTCTCTCTGTCACTCCACTGATAGCCTTTCTCTCAGCAGTCTCTTTCTGTCCCTCTCTCTGTCATTCCACCGATAGCCTTTCTCTCAGCAGTCTGTTTCTGACCACCTCTCTGTCACTCCACCGAAAGCCTTTCTCTCAGCAGTCTCTTTCTGTCCATCTCTCTGTCACTCCACCGATAACCTTGTCTCAGCAGTCTGTTTCTGACCCTCTCTCTGTCACTCCACCGAAAGCCTTTCTCTCAGCAGTCTCTTTCTGTCCCTCTCTCTGTCACTCCACCGATAACCTTCTCTCAGCAGTCTGTTTCTGACACTGTCTCTGTCACTCCACCGATAACTTTTTATCAGCAGTCTGTTTCTGACCCTCTCTCTGTCACTCCACTGATACCCTTCTCTCAGCAGTCTCTTTCTGTCCCTCTCTCTGTCACTCCACCGATAACCTTTCTGTCTGTTGTATGTTTCTATCCCTCTCTATGTCACTCCACTGATACCGTTTCTCTCTGCACTCTGTTTCTTACTGCCTCTCTCCTGGTATAATCCCTCCCTCATTCTTCTCCTTTATCACACTCTTCTGTCCCTTTTGCCAGCCCCAGTTCTTCTCTGTTTCTGCCTCCTCATCTCTCCACTTCTTACCCTATCTCTCGGCATCCCATTAGTCTAGTTCTGCTTGTCAGTGCTGGTATCAGCCACACAGGCGCTAACACTGATTAACTGTCAGTATTGACTTTAACCATTGCATGTCATGTGACATTGTGAGAGGGTGAAGAAATACACTGAATTCATGTTTATGTATTTATTCTGTAGTCCACAATTTAAAGTGCTAACAAGTGCTCTGTCTATTTACCTAGTTAGTGTTCCTCTGAGTTCAGCCCACCTACCATGGGCCCATCTTTCATCTTGAGTATGTAACCATACACATACACATATAGTACTACTTTATATTTATTGTAGACACTCCCCCGATAACCTTTCTCTCTGTGGTCTGTTTCTATCCCTCCCTATGTCACTCCACTGACAAATCTCTCTGTCACTCCACCAATGCCCTTTCTTTCTGTAGTCTGTTTCTGACCCTCTTGCTGTCACTCCACCGATAATCTTTCTCTCTGCAGTCTGCTTCTGTCCCTCCCTCTGTCACTCCAACGATAACCTTTCTCGCAGCAGTCTCTTTCAGTCCCAGTCTCTATCACTCCACCGATAACCTTTCGCTCTGCAGTCGGTTTCTGTCCCTCTCTCTGTCACTCCAAGTATTAACCTTCTCTCTGCATTCTGTTTCTGCCCCTCTCTCTGTCACTCCACCGAAACCCTTTCTCTCTGCAGTCTGTTTCTGTCCCTCTCTCTGTCACTCCACCGATACCCTTTCTCTGCAGTCTGTTTCTGTCCCTCCCTCTGTCACTCGACCAGTAACCTTTCTCTAAGCAGTCTCTTTCTGTCCCTCTCTGTCACGCCAGCGATAACCGTTCTCTCTGCAGTTTGTTTCTGTCCCTCTCTCTCTCACTCCACCAATACCCTTTCTCTCAGCAGTCTCTTTCAGTCCCTCTCTCTGTCACTCCACTGATAACCGTTCCCTCAGCAGTCTCTTTCTGTCACTAGCCTGTCATTCCACCAATAACCTTTCTCTCTGCAGTCTCCTTCTGTCCCTGTCACTCTCACTCCACTGATACCCTTTCTCTCTGCACTCTGTTGCTATCCCTCTCTCTGTCACTGCACGGATAACCTTTCTCTCAGAAGTCTCTCTCTAATCCTCTCTCTGCCAATTCACCGATAACCCTTTTCTCTGCAGTCTGCTTCTGTCCCTCCCTCTGTCACTCCACCGATAACCTTTCTCTCAGCAGTCCATTTCAGTCCCAGTCTCTGTCACTCCACCGATAACCTTTCTCTCAGCTGTGTCTTTCAGTCCCAGTCTCTATCACTCCACCGATAACCTTTCTCTCTGCAGTCTGTTACTGTCCCTCTCTCTGTCACTCCAAGTAAGTATTAACCTTTCTCTCTGCAGTTTGTTTCTATCTCTCTCTCTGTCACTCCACTGAAACCCTTTGTCTCTGCAGTGTTTCTGTCCTTCTCTCTGTCACTCCACCGATACCATTTCTCTGCAGTCTGTGTCCGTCGATCTCTCTGTCACTCTACCGATAAACTTTCTCTCAGCAGTTTGTTTCTGTCCCTCTCTCTGTCACTCCACTGATAACCTTTCTCTTTGCAGTTTGTTTCTGTCCCCCTCTCTCTCTCACTCCACCAATACCCTTTCTCTCAACATTCTCTTTCTGTCCCTCTCTCTGTCACTCCACCGATAACCGTCCCATCAGCAGTCTCTTTCTGTCACTGTCTCTGTCACTCCACCGATAACCTTTCTCTCAGCAGTCTCTTTCAGTCCCAGTCTCTGTCACTCCACCGATAACCTTTCTCTCAGCAGTCTCTTTCAGTCCCAGTCTCTATCACTCCAACGATAACCTTTCTCTCTGCAGTCTGTTTCTGTCCCTCTCTCTGTCACTCCACCGATAAACTTTCTCTCAGCAGTTTGTTTCTGTCCCTCTCTCTGTCACTCCACTGGTAACCTTTGTCTCAGCAGTCTCTTTCTGTCCCTCTCTCTGTCACTCCACCAATAACCATTCCCTCAGCAGTCTCTTTTTGTCCCTTTCTCTGTCACTCTACCGATAACCTTTCTCTCTGCAGTCTCCTTCTATACCTGTCTCTCTCACTCCACTGATATCCTCTCTCTCTGCAATCTGTTACTATTCCTCTCTGTCACTGCACCGATAACCTTTCTCTCAGAAGTCTGTTTCTGTCCTTCCCTATGTCACTCCACTGATAGCCTTTCTATCTGCACTCTCTCACTAATCCTCTCTCTGCCACTCCACTAATAACCCTTTTCTCTGCAGTCTGTTTCTGTCCCTCTCTCTGTCACTCCACTGAATTCCGTTCCCTCATCAGTCTCTTTCTGTCCCTATCTCTGTCACTCCACTGATAACCTTTCTCTCTACAGTCTCTTCTGTACCTATCTCTCTCACTCCACCAATACCCTTTCTCTCAGCAGTCTCTTTCTGTCCCTCTCTCTGTCACTCCACCGAATTCCATTCCCTCATCAGTCTCTTTCTGTCACTATCTCTGTCACTCCACTGATAACCTTTCTCTCTACAGTCTCTTCTGTCCCTATCTCTGTCACTCCACTGATAACCTTTCTCTCTACAGTCTCTTCTGTCCCTATCTCTCTCACTCCACCAATACCCTTTCTCTCAGCAGCCTGTGACTATCCTCTCTGTGTCACTGCACCGATAAGCTTTATCTCAGAAGTCTCTTTCTGTCCCTCTCTATGTCACTCCACTGATAGCCTTTCTCTCTGCACTCTCTCTTTCTAATCCTCTCTCTGCCACTCCACTGGTATCCTTTCTCTCAGGAGTCTCTTTCTGTCCCTATCTCTGTCACTCTACCGATAACCTTTCTCTCAGCATTCGGTTTCTATCCCTCTCTCTTTCATTCCACCGATAACCTCTCTCTCAGCGGTCTGTTTCTGACACTCTCTCTGTCACTCCACCGATAACCTTTCTCTTTGCAGTTTGTTTCTGTCCCTCTCTCTACACCAATACCCTTTCTCTCAGCAGTCTCTTTCTGTCCCTCTCTGTGTCACTCCACCGATAACCTTTTTATCAGCAGTCTGTTTCTGTCCCTCTCTCTGTCACTCCACTGATAGCCTTTCTCTCAGCAGTCTCTTTCTGTCCCTCTCTCTGTCATTCCACCGATAGCCTTTCTCTCAGCAGTCTGTTTCTGACCACCTCTCTGTCACTCCACCGAAAGCCTTTCTCTCAGCAGTCTCTTTCTGTCCATCTCTCTGTCACTCCACCGATAACCTTGTCTCAGCAGTCTGTTTCTGACCCTCTCTCTGTCACTCCACCGAAAGCCTTTCTCTCAGCAGTCTCTTTCTGTCCCTCTCTCTGTCACTCCACCGATAACCTTCTCTCAGCAGTCTGTTTCTGACACTGTCTCTGTCACTCCACCGATAAGTTTTTATCAGCAGTCTGTTTCTGACCCTCTCTCTGTCACTCCACTGATACCCTTCTCTCAGCAGTCTCTTTCTGTCCCTCTCTCTGTCACTCCACCGATAACCTTTCTCTCAGCAGTCTCTTTCTGTCCCTCTCTCTGTCACTCCACCGATAACCTTCTCTCAGCAGTCTGTTTCTGACACTGTCTCTGTCACTCCACCGATAAGTTTTTTATCAGCAGTCTGTTTCTGACCCTCTCTCTGTCACTCCACTGATACCCTTCTCTCAGCAGTCTCTTTCTGTCCATCTCTCTGTCACTCCACCGATAACCTTGTCTCAGCAGTCTGTTTCTGACCCTCTCTCTGTCACTCCACCGGAAGCCTTTCTCTCAGCAGTCTCTTTCTGTCCCTCTCTCTGTCACTCCACCGATAACCTTCTCTCAGCAGTCTGTTTCTGACACTGTCTCTGTCACTCCACCGATAAGTTTTTATCAGCAGTCTGTTTCTGACCCTCTCTCTGTCACTCCACTGATACCCTTCTCTCAGCAGTCTCTTTCTATCCCTCTCTATGTCACTCCACTGATACCGTTTCTCTCTGCACTCTGTTTCTTACTGCCTCTCTCCTGGTATAATCCCTCCCTTCAGTCTTCTCCTTTATCACACTCTTCTGTCCCTTTTGCCAGCCCCAGTTCTTCTCTGTTTCTGCCTCCTCATCTCTCCACTTCTTACCCTATCTCTCAGCATCCCATTAGTCTAGTTCTGCTTGTCAGTGCTGGTATCAGCCACACAGGCGCTAACACTGATTAACTGTCAGTATTGACTTTAACCATTGCATGTCATGTGACATTGTGAGAGGGTGAAGAAATACACTGAATTCATGTTTATGTATTTATTCTGTAGTCCACAATTTAAAGTGCTAACAAGTGCTCTGTCTATTTACCTAGTTAGTGTTCCTCTGAGTTCAGCCCACCTACCATGGGCCCATCTTTCATCTTGAGTATGTAACCATACACATACACATATAGTACTACTTTATATTTATTGTAGACACTCCCCGATAACCTTTCTCTCTGTGGTCTGTTTCTATCCCTCCCTATGTCACTCCACTGACAAATCTCTCTGTCACTCCACCAATGCCCTTTCTTTCTGTAGTCTGTTTCTGACCCTCTTGCTGTCACTCCACCGATAATCTTTCTCTCTGCAGTCTGCTTCTGTCCCTCCCTCTGTCACTCCAACGATAACCTTTCTCTCAGCAGTCTCTTTCAGTCCCAGTCTCTATCACTCCACCGATAACCTTTCGCTCTGCAGTCGGTTTCTGTCCCTCTCTCTGTCACTCCAAGTATTAACCTTCTCTCTGCATTCTGTTTCTGCCCCTCTCTCTGTCACTCCACCGAAACCCTTTCTCTCTGTAGTCTGTTTCTGTCCCTCTCTCTGTCACTCCACCGATACCCTTTCTCTGCAGTCTGTTTCTGTCCCTCCCTCTGTCACTCGACCGGTAACCTTTCTCTAAGCAGTCTCTTTCTGGCCCTCTCTGTCACTCCAGCGATAACCGTTCTCTCTGCAGTTTGTTTCTGTCCCTCTCTCTCTCACTCCACCAATACCCTTTCTCTCAGCAGTCTCTTTCAGTCCCTCTCTCTGTCACTCCACTGATAACCGTTCCCTCAGCAGTCTCTTTCTGTCACTAGCCTGTCATTCCACCAATAACCTTTCTCTCTGCAGTCTCCTTCTGTCCCTGTCTCTCTCACTCCACTGATACCCTTTCTCTCTGCACTCTGTTGCTATCCCTCTCTCTGTCACTCTACCGATAACCTTTCTCTCAGCATTCGGTTTCTATCCCTCTCTCTTTCATTCCACCGATAACCTCTCTCTCAGCGGTCTGTTTCTGACACTCTCTCTGTCACTCCACCGATAACATTTCTCTTTGCAGTTTGTTTCTGTCCCTCTCTCTACACCAATACCCTTTCTCTCAGCAGTCTCTTTCTGTCCCTCTCTGTGTCACTCCACCGATAACCTTTTTATCAGCAGTCTGTTTCTGTCCCTCTCTCTGTCACTCCACTGATAGCCTTTCTCTCAGCAGTCTCTTTCTGTCCCTCTCTCTGTCATTCCACCGATAGCCTTTCTCTCAGCAGTCTGTTTCTGACCACCTCTCTGTCACTCCACCGAAAGCCTTTCTCTCAGCAGTCTCTTTCTGTCCATCTCTCTGTCACTCCACCGATAACCTTGTCTCAGCAGTCTGTTTCTGACCCTCTCTCTGTCACTCCACCGAAAGCCTTTCTCTCAGCAGTCTCTTTCTGTCCCTCTCTCTGTCACTCCACCGATAACCTTCTCTCAGCAGTCTGTTTCTGACACTGTCTCTGTCACTCCACCGATAAGTTTTTATCAGCAGTCTGTTTCTGACCCTCTCTCTGTCACTCCACTGATACCCTTCTCTCAGCAGTCTCTTTCTGTCCCTCTCTCTGTCACTCCACCGATAACCTTTCTCTCAGCAGTCTCTTTCTGTCCCTCTCTCTGTCACTCCACCGATAACCTTCTCTCAGCAGTCTGTTTCTGACACTGTCTCTGTCACTCCACCGATAAGTTTTTTATCAGCAGTCTGTTTCTGACCCTCTCTCTGTCACTCCACTGATACCCTTCTCTCAGCAGTCTCTTTCTGTCCATCTCTCTGTCACTCCACCGATAACCTTGTCTCAGCAGTCTGTTTCTGACCCTCTCTCTGTCACTCCACCGGAAGCCTTTCTCTCAGCAGTCTCTTTCTGTCCCTCTCTCTGTCACTCCACCGATAACCTTCTCTCAGCAGTCTGTTTCTGACACTGTCTCTGTCACTCCACCGATAAGTTTTTTATCAGCAGTCTGTTTCTGACCCTCTCTCTGTCACTCCACTGATACCCTTCTCTCAGCAGTCTCTTTCTATCCCTCTCTATGTCACTCCACTGATACCGTTTCTCTCTGCACTCTGTTTCTTACTGCCTCTCTCCTGGTATAATCCCTCCCTTCAGTCTTCTCCTTTATCACACTCTTCTGTCCCTTTTGCCAGCCCCAGTTCTTCTCTGTTTCTGCCTCCTCATCTCTCCACTTCTTACCCTATCTCTCAGCATCCCATTAGTCTAGTTCTGCTTGTCAGTGCTGGTATCAGCCACACAGGCGCTAACACTGATTAACTGTCAGTATTGACTTTAACCATTGCATGTCATGTGACATTGTGAGAGGGTGAA
The DNA here is from genome assembly GCA_963921515.1 of Calotriton arnoldi. Lineage (NCBI taxonomy): Eukaryota > Metazoa > Chordata > Amphibia > Caudata > Salamandridae > Calotriton > Calotriton arnoldi. The sequence goes on along the minus strand of CAWUFW010005886.1, from coordinate 450,320 downwards.
GAAATACACTGAATTCATGTTTATGTATTTATTCTGTAGTCCACAATTTAAAGTGCTAACAAGTGCTCTGTCTATTTACCTAGTTAGTGTTCCTCTGAGTTCAGCCCACCTACCATGGGCCCATCTTTCATCTTGAGTATGTAACCATACACATACACATATAGTACTACTTTATATTTATTGTAGACACTCCCCCGATAACCTTTCTCTCTGTGGTCTGTTTCTATCCCTCCCTATGTCACTCCACTGACAAATCTCTCTGTCACTCCACCAATGCCCTTTCTTTCTGTAGTCTGTTTCTGACCCTCTTGCTGTCACTCCACCGATAATCTTTCTCTCTGCAGTCTGCTTCTGTCCCTCCCTCTGTCACTCCAACGATAACCTTTCTCTCAGCAGTCTCTTTCAGTCCCAGTCTCTATCACTCCACCGATAACCTTTCGCTCTGCAGTCGGTTTCTGTCCCTCTCTCTGTCACTCCAAGTATTAACCTTCTCTCTGCATTCTGTTTCTGCCCCTCTCTCTGTCACTCCACCGAAACCCTTTCTCTCTGTAGTCTGTTTCTGTCCCTCTCTCTGTCACTCCACCGATACCCTTTCTCTGCAGTCTGTTTCTGTCCCTCCCTCTGTCACTCGACCGGTAACCTTTCTCTAAGCAGTCTCTTTCTGGCCCTCTCTGTCACTCCAGCGATAACCGTTCTCTCTGCAGTTTGTTTCTGTCCCTCTCTCTCTCACTCCACCAATACCCTTTCTCTCAGCAGTCTCTTTCAGTCCCTCTCTCTGTCACTCCACTGATAACCGTTCCCTCAGCAGTCTCTTTCTGTCACTAGCCTGTCATTCCACCAATAACCTTTCTCTCTGCAGTCTCCTTCTGTCCCTGTCTCTCTCACTCCACTGATACCCTTTCTCTCTGCACTCTGTTGCTATCCCTCTCTCTGTCACTGCACGGATAACCTTTCTCTCAGAAGTCTCTCTCTAATCCTCTCTCTGCCAATTCACCGATAACCCTTTTCTCTGCAGTCTGCTTCTGTCCCTCCCTCTGTCATTCCACCGATAACCTTTCTCTCAGCAGTCCATTTCAGTCCCAGTCTCTGTCACTCCACCGATAACCTTTCTCTCAGCTGTGTTTTTCAGTCCCAGTCTCTATCACTCCACCGATAACCTTTCTCTCTGCAGTCTGTTCCTGTCCCTCTCTCTGTCACTCCAAGTAAGTATTAACCTTTCTCTCTGCAGTTTGTTTCAATCTCTCTCTCTGTCACTCCACCGAAACCCTTTCTCTCTGCAGTGTTTCTGTCCCTCTCTCTGTCACTCCACCGATACCATTTCTCTGCAGTCTGTGTCCGTCGATCTCTCTGTCACTCTACCGATAAACTTTCTCTCAGCAGTTTGTTTCTGTCCCTCTCTCTGTCACTCCACTGGTAACTTTTCTCTAAGCAGTCTCTTTCTGTCCCTCACTCTGTCACTCCACTGATAACCTTTCTCTTTGCAGTTTGTTTCTGTCCCCCTCTCTCTCTCACTCCACCAATACCCTTTCTCTCAGCAGTCTCTTTCTGTCCCTCTCTCTGTCACTCCACCGATAACCGTTCCATCAGCAGTCTCTTTCTGTCACTGTCTCTGTCACTCCACCAATAACCTTTCTCTCAGCAGTCTCTTTCAGTCCCAGTCTCTGTCACTCCACCGATAACCTTTCTCTCAGCAGTCTCTTTCAGTCCCAGTCTCTATCACTCCAACGATAACCCTTCTCTCTGCAGTCTGTTTCTGTCCCTCTCTCTGTCACTCCACCGATAAACTTTCTCTCAGCAGTTTGTTTCTGTCCCTCTCTCTGTCAATCCACTGGTAACCTTTGTCTCAGCAGTCTCTTTCTGTCCCTCTCTCTGTCACTCCACCAATAACCATTCCCTCAGCAGTCTCTTTTTGTCCCTTTCTCTGTCACTCTACCGATAACCTTTCTCTCTGCAGTCTCCTTCTATACCTGTCTCTCTCACTCCACTGATATCCTCTCTCTCTGCAATCTGTTACTATTCCTCTCTGTCACTGCACCAATAACCTTTCTCTCAGAAGTCTGTTTCTGTCCTTCCCTATGTCACTCCACTGATAGCCTTTCTATCTGCACTCTCTCACTAATCCTCTCTCTGCCACTCCACTAATAACCCTTTTCTCTGCAGTCTGTTTCTGTCCCTCTCTCTGTCACTCCACCGAATTCCGTTCCCTCATCGGTCTCTTTCTGTTCCTATCTCTGTCACTCCACTGATAACCTTTCTCTCTACAGTCTCTTCTGTACCTATCTCTCTCATTCCACCAATACCCTTTCTATCAGCAGTCTCTTTCTGTCCCTCTCTCTGTCACTCCACCGAATTCCATTCCCTCATCAGTCTCTTTCTGTCACTATCTCTGTCACTCCACTGATAACCTTTCTCTCTACAGTCTCTTCTGTCCCTATCTCTGTCACTCCACTGATAACCTTTCTCTCTACAGTCTCTTCTGTCCCTATCTCTCTCACTCCACCAATACCCTTTCTCTCAGCAGTCTGTGACTATCCTCTCTGTGTCACTGCACCGATAAGCTTTCTCTCAGAAGTCTCTTTCTGTCCCTCTCTATGTCACTCCACTGATAGCCTTTCTCTCTGCACTCTCTCTTTCTAATCCTCTCTCTGCCACTCCACTGGTAACCTTTCTCTCAGGAGTCTCTTTCTGTCCCTATCTCTGTCACTCTACCGATAACCTTTCTCTCAGCATTCGGTTTCTATCCCTCTCTTTTTCACTCCACCGATAACCTCTCTCTCAGCGGTCTTTTTATGACCCTCTCTCTGTCACTCCACCGATAACCTTTTTCTCAGCAGTCTGTTTCTGTCCCTCTCTCTGTCATTCCACCGATAGCCTTTCTCTCAGAAGTCTGTTTCTGAACCTCTCTCTGTCACTGCACCGAAAGCCTTTCTCTCAACAGTCTCTTTCTGTCCCTCTCTCTGTCACTCCACCGATAACCTTTTTATCAGCATTCTGTTTCTGTCCCTCTCTCTGTCACTCCACTGATAGCCTTTCTCTCAGCAGTCTCTTTCTGTCCCTTTCTCTATCATTCCACCGATAACCTTTCTCTCTGTGGTCTGTTTCTATCCCTCCCTATGTCACTCCACTGACAAATCTCTCTGTCACTCCACCAATGCCCTTTCTTTCTGTAGTCTGTTTCTGACCCTCTTGATGTCACTCCACCGATAATCTTTCTCTCTGCAGTCTGCTTCTGTCCCTCCCTCTGTCACTCCAACGATAACCTTTCTCTCAGCAGTCTCTTTCAGTCCCAGTCTCTATCACTCCACCGATAACCTTTTGCTCTGCAGTCGGTTTCTGTCCCTCTCTCTGTCACTCCAAGTATTAACCTTCTCTCTGCATTCTGTTTCTGCCCCTCTCTCTGTCACTCCACCGAAACCCTTTCTCTCTGCAGTCTGTTTCTGTCCCTCTCTCTGTCACTCCACCGATACCCTTTCTCTGCAGTCTGTTTCTGTCCCTCGACCAGTAACCTTTCTCTAAGCAGTCTCTTTCTGTCCATCTCTGTCACGCCAGCGATAACCGTTCTCTCTGCAGTTTGTTTCTGTCCCTCTCTCTCTCACTCCACCAATACCCTTTCTCTCAGCAGTCTCTTTCAGTCCCTCTCTCTGTCACTCCACTGATAACCGTTCCCTCAGCAGTCTCTTTCTGTCACTAACCTGTCATTCCACCAATAACCTTTCTCTCTGCAGTCTCCTTCTGTCCCTGTCTCTCTCACTCCACTGATACACTTTCTCTCTGCACTCTGTTGCTATCCCTCTCTCTGTCACTGCACGGATAACCTTTCTCTCAGAAGTCTCTCTCTAATCCTCTCTCTGCCAATTCACCGATAACCCTTTTTTCTGCAGTCTGCTTCTGTCCCTCCCTCTGTCACTCCACCCATAACCTTTCTCTCAGCAGTCCATTTCAGTCCCAGTCTCTGTCACTCCACCGATAACCTTTCTCTCAGCTGTGTCTTTCAGTCCCAGTCTCTATCACTCCACTGATAACCTTTCTCTCTGCAGTCTGTTCCTGTCCCTCTCTCTGTCACTCCAAGTAAGTATTAACCTTTCTCTCTGCAGTTTGTGTCTATCTCTCTCTCTGTCACTCCACTGAAACCCTTTCTCTCTGCAGTGTTTCTGTCCCTCTCTCTGTCACTCCACCGATACCATTTCTCTGCAGTCTGTGTCCGTCGATCTCTCTGTCACTCTACCGATAAACTTTCTCTCAGCAGTTTGTTTCTGTCCCTCTCTCTGTCACTCCACTGGTAACTTTTCTCTAAGCAGTCTCTTTCTGTCCCTCTCTCTGTCACTCCACTGATAACCTTTCTCTTTGCAGTTTGTTTCTGTCCCCCTCTCTCTCTCACTCCACCAATACCCTTTCTCTCAACAGTCTCTTTCTGTCCCTCTCTCTGTCACTCCACCGATAACCGTTCCATCAGCAGTCTCTTTCTGTCACTGTCTCTGTCACTCCACCGATAACCTTTCTCTCAGCAGTCTCTTTCAGTCCCAGTCTCTGTCACTCCACCGATAACCTTTCTCTCAGCAGTCTCTTTCAGTCCCAGTCTCTATCACTCCAACGATAACCCTTCTCTCTGCAGTCTGTTTCTGTCCCTCTCTCTGTCACTCCACCGATAAACTTTCTCTCAGCAGTTTGTTTCTGTCCCTCTCTCTGTCACTCCACTGGTAACCTTTGTCTCAGCAGTCTCTTTCTGTCCCTCTCTCTGTCACTCCACCAATAACCATTCCCTCAGCAGTCTCTTTTTGTCCCTTTCTCTGTCACTCTACCGATAACCTTTCTCTCTGCAGTCTCCTTCTATACCTGTCTCTCTCACTCCACTGATATCCTCTCTCTCTGCAATCTGTTACTATTCCTCTCTGTCACTGCACCGATAACCTTTCTCTCAGAAGTCTGTTTCTGTCCTTCCCTATGTCACTCCACTGATAGCCTTTCTATCTGCACTCTCTCACTAATCCTCTCTCTGCCACTCCACTAATAACCCTTTTCTCTGCAGTCTGTTTCTGTCCCTCTCTCTGTCACTCCACTGAATTCCGTTCCCTCATCGGTCTCTTTCTGTCCCTATCTCTGTCACTCCACTGATAACCTTTCTCTCTACAGTCTCTTCTGTACCTATCTCTCTCATTCCACCAATACCCTTTCTCTCAGCAGTCTCTTTCTGTCCCTCTCTCTGTCACTCCACCGAATTCCATTCCCTCATCAGTCTCTTTCTGTCACTATCTCTGTCACTCCACTGATAACCTTTCTCTCTACAGTCTCTTCTGTCCCTATCTCTGTCACTCCACTGATAACCTTTCTCTCTACAGTCTCTTCTGTCCCTATCTCTCTCACTCCACCAATACCCTTTCTCTCAGCAGTCTGTGACTATCCTCTCTGTGTCACTGCACCGATAAGCTTTCTCTCAGAAGTCTCTTTCTGTCCCTCTCTATGTCACTCCACTGATAGCCTTTCTCTCTGCACTCTCTCTTTCTAATCCTCTCTCTGCCACTCCACTGGTAACCTTTCTCTCAGGAGTCTCTTTCTGTCCCTATCTCTATCACTCTACCGATAACCTTTCTCTCAGCATTCGGTTTCTATCCCTCTCTTTTTCACTCCACCGATAACCTCTCTCTCAGCGGTCTTTTTATGACCCTCTCTCTGTCACTCCACCGATAACCTTTTTCTCAGCAGTCTGTTTCTGAACCTCTCTCTGTCACTGCACCGAAAGCCTTTCTCTCAACAGTCTCTTTCTGTCCCTCTCTCTGTCAATCCACCGATAACCTTTTTATCAGCAGTCTGTTTCTGTCCCTCTCTCTGTCACTCCACTGATAGCCTTTCTCTCAGCAGTCTCTTTCTGTCCCTTTCTCTATCATTCCACCGATAACCTTTCTCTCTGTGGTCTGTTTCTAGCCCTCCCTATGTCACTCCACTGACAAATCTCTCTGTCACTCCACCAATGCCCTTTCTTTCTGTAGTCTGTTTCTGACCCTCTTGATGTCACTGAACCGATAATCTTTCTCTCTGCAGTCTGCTTCTGTCCCTCCCTCTGTCACTCCAACGATAACCTTTCTCTCAGCAGTCTCTTTCAGTCCCAGTCTCTATCACTCCACCGATAACCTTTCGCTCTGCAGTCGGTTTCTGTCCCTCTCTCTGTCACTCCAAGTATTAACCTTCTCTCTGCATTCTGTTTCTGCCCCTCTCTCTGTCACTCCACTGAAACCCTTTCTCTCTGCAGTCTGTTTCTGTCCCTCTCTCTGTCACTCCACCGATACCCTTTCTCTGCAGTCTGTTTCTGTCCCTCCCTCTGTCACTCGACCAGTAACCTTTCTCTAAGCAGTCTCTTTCTGTCCCTCTCTGTCACGCCAGCGATAACCGTTCTCTCTGCAGTTTGTTTCTGTCCCTCTCTCTCTCACTCCACCAATACCCTTTCTCTCAGCAGTCTCTTTCAGTCCCTCTCTCTGTCACTCCACTGATAACCGTTCCCTCAGCAGTCTCTTTCTGTCACTAACCTGTCATTCCACCAATAACCTTTCTCTCTGCAGTCTCCTTCTGTCCCTGTCTCTCTCACTCCACTGATACACTTTCTCTCTGCACTCTGTTGCTATGCCTCTCTCTGTCACTGCACGGATAACCTTTCTCTCAGAAGTCTCTCTCTAATCCTCTCTCTGCCAATTCACCGATAACCCTTTTTTCTGCAGTCTGCTTCTGTCCCTCCCTCTGTCACTCCACCGATAACCTTTCTCTCAGCAGTCCATTTCAGTCCCAGTCTCTGTCACTCCACCGATAACCTTTCTCTCAGCTGTGTCTTTCAGTCCCAGTCTCTATCACTCCACTGATAACCTTTCTCTCTGCAGTCTGTTCCTGCCCCTCTCTGTGTCACTCCAAGTAAGTATTAACCTTTCTCTCTGCAGTTTGTTTCTATCTCTCTCTCTGTCACTCCACTGAAACCCTTTCTCTCTGCAGTGTTTCTGTCCCTCTCTCTGTCACTCCACCGATACCATTTCTCTGCAGTCTGTGTCCGTCGATCTCTCTGTCACTCTACCGATAAACTTTCTCTCAGCAGTTTGTTTCTGTCCCTCTCTCTGTCACTCCACTGGTAAGTTTTCTCTAAGCAGTCTCTTTCTGTCCCTCTCTCTGTCACTCCACTGATAACCTTTCTCTTTGCAGTTTGTTTCTGTCCCCTCTCTCTCTCACTCCACCAATACCCTTTCTCTCAACAGTCTCTTTCTGTCCCTCTCTCTGTCACTCCACCGATAACCGTTCCATCAGCAGTCTCTTTCTGTCACTGTCTCTGTCACTCCACCGATAACCTTTCTCTCAGCAGTCTCTTTCAGTCCCAGTCTCTGTCACTCCACCGATAACCTTTCTCTCAGCAGTCTCTTTCAGTCCCAGTCTCTATCACTCCAACGATAACCCTTCTCTCTGCAGTCTGTTTCTGTCCCTCTCTCTGTCACTCCACCGATAAACTTTCTCTCAGCAGTTTGTTTCTGTCCCTCTCTCTGTCACTCCACTGGTAACCTTTGTCTCAGCAGTCTCTTTCTGTCCCTCTCTCTGTCACTCCACCAATAACCATTCCCTCAGCAGTCTCTTTTTGTCCCTTTCTCTGTCACTCTACCGATAACCTTTCTCTCTGCAGTCTCCTTCTATACCTGTCTCTCTCACTCCACTGATATCCTCTCTCTCTGCAATCTGTTACTATTCCTCTCTGTCACTGCACCGATAACCTTTCTCTCAGAAGTCTGTTTCTGTCCTTCCCTATGTCACTCCACTGATAGCCTTTCTATCTGCACTCTCTCACTAATCCTCTCTCTGCCACTCCACTAATAACCCTTTTCTCTGCAGTCTGTTTCTGTCCCTCTCTCTGTCACTCCTCTGAATTCCGTTCCCTCATCGGTCTCTTTCTGTCCCTATCTCTGTCACTCCACTGATAACCTTTCTCTCTACAGTCTCTTCTGTACCTATCTCTCTCATTCCACCAATACCCTTTCTCTCAGCAGTCTCTTTCTGTCCCTCTCTCTGTCACTCCACCGAATTCCATTCCCTCATCAGTCTCTTTCTGTCACTATCTCTGTCACTCCACTGATAACCTTTCTCTCTACAGTCTCTTCTGTCCCTATCTCTGTCACTCCACTGATAACCTTTCTCTCTAGAGTCTCTTCTGTCCCTATCTCTCTCACTCCACCAATACCCTTTCTCTCAGCAGTCTGTGACTATCCTCTCTGTGTCACTGCACCGATAAGCTTTCTCTCAGAAGTCTCTTTCTGTCCCTCTCTATGTCACTCCACTGATAGCCTTTCTCTCTGCACTCTCTCTTTCTAATCCTCTCTCTGCCACTCCACTGGTAACCTTTCTCTCAGGAGTCTCTTTCTGTCCCTATCTCTGTCACTCTACCGATAACCTTTCTCTCAGCATTCGGTTTCTATCCCTCTCTTTTTCACTCCACCGATAACCTCTCTCTCAGCGGTCTTTTTATGACCCTCTCTCTGTCACTCCACCGATAACCTTTTTCTCAGAAGTCTGTTTCTGACCCTCTCTCTGTCACTGCACCGAAAGCCTTTCTCTCAACAGTCTCTTTCTGTCCCTCTCTCTGTCACTCCACCGATAACCTTTTTATCAGTAGTCTGTTTCTGTCCCTCTCTCTGTCACTCCACTGATAGCCTTTCTCTCAGCAGTCTCTTTCTGTCCCTTTCTCTATCATTCCTCCGATATCCTTTCTCTCAGCAGTCTGTTTCTGACCCGCTCTCTGTCACTCCACCGAAAGCCTTTCTCTCAGCAGTCTCTTTCTGTCCCTCTCTCTGTCACTCCACCGATAACCTTCTCTCAGCAGTCTGTTTCTGACCCGCTCTCGGTCACTCCACCGATAACCTTTCTCTCTGTGGTATGTTTCTATCCCTCTCTCTGTGACTCTACCACTAACCTTTTTATCAGCAGTCTGTTTCTGTCCCTCTGTCTGTCACTCCACTGACAGCCTTTCTCTCAGCAGTCTCTTTCTGTCCCTCTCTGTGTCACTCCACCGATAACCTTTTTATCAGCAGTCTGTTTCTCACCATCTCTCTGTCACTCTACCGAAAGCCTTTCTCTCAGCAGTCTCTTTCTGTCCCTCTCTCTGTCACTCCACCGATAACTTTCTCTCAGCAGTCTGTTTCTGACCCTCTCTCTGTGACTCTACCAATAACCTTTTTATCAGCAGTCTGTTTCTGTCCCTCTGTCTGTCACTCCACTGACAGCCTTTCTTTCAGCAGTCTCTTTCTGTCCCTCTCTGTGTCACTCCACCGATAACCTTTTTATCAGCAGTCTGTTTCTGTCCCTCTCTCTGTCACTCCACTGATAGCCTTTCTCTCAGCAGTCTCTTTCTGTCCCTCTCTCTGTCATTCCACCGATAGCCTTACTCTCAGCAGTCTGTTTCTGACCATCTCGCTGTCACTCCACCGAAAGCCTTTCTCTCAGCAGTCTCTTTCTGTCCCTCTCTCTGTCACTCCACCGATAACCTTCTCTCAGCAGTCTGTTTCTGACCCTCTCTCTGTCACTCCACCGAAAGCCTTTCTCTCAGCAGTCTCTTTCTGTCCCTCTCTCTGTCACTCCACCGATAACCTTCTCTCAGCAGTCTGTTTCTGACACTGTCTCTGTCACTCCACCGATAACTTTTTTATCAGCAGTCTGTTTCTGACCCTCTCTCTGTCACTCCACTGATACCCTTCTCTCAGCAGTGTCTTTCTGTCCCTCTCTCTGTCACTCCACCGATAACCTTTCTGTCTGTTGTATGTTTCTATCCCTCTCTATGTCACTCCACTGATACCCTTTCTCCCTGCACTTTGTTTCTTACTGCCTCCCTCCTGGTATAATCCCTCCCTTCAGTCTTCCCCTTTATCACACTCTTCTGTCCCTTTTGCCAGCCCCAGTTCTTCTCTGTTTCTGCCTCCTCATCTCTCCACTTCTTACCCTATCTCTCGGCATCCCATTAGTCTAGTTCTGCTTGTCAGTGCTGGTATCAGCCACACAGGCGCTAACACTGATTAATGGTCAGTATTGACTTTAACCATAGCATGTCATGTGACATTGTGAGAGGGTGAAGAAATACACTGAAATCATGTTTATGTATTTATTCTGTAGTCCACAATTTAAAGTGCTAACAAGTGCTCTGTCTACTTACCTAGTTAGTATTCCTCTGAGTTCAGCCCACCTACCATGGGCCCATCTTTCATCTTGAGTATGTAACCATACACATACACATATAGTACTACTTTATATTTATTGTAGACACTCCCCCGATAACCTTTCTCTCTGTGGTCTGTTTCTATCCCTCCCTATGTCACTCCACTGACAAATCTCTCTGTCACTCCACCAATGCCCTTTCTTTCTGTAGTCTCTTTCAGTCCCTCTCTCTGTCACTCCACTGATAACCGTTCCCTCAGCAGTCTCTTTCTGTCACTAGCCTGTCATTCCACCAATAACCTTTCTCTCTGCAGTCTCCTATTGTCCCTGTCTCTCTCACTCCACTGATACCCTTTCTCTCTGCAGTCTGTTGCTATCCCTCTCTCTGTCACTGCACGGATAACCTTTCTCTCAGAAGTCTCTCTCTAATCCTCTCTCTGCCAATTCACCGATAACCCTTTTCTCTGCAGTCTGCTTCTGTCCCTCCCTCTGTCACTCCACCCATAACCTTTCTCTCAGCAGTCCATTTCAGTCCCAGTCTCTGTCACTCCACTGATAACCTTTCTCTCAGCTGTGTCTTTCAGTCCCAGTCTCTATCACTCTACCGATAACCTTTCTCTCTGCAGTCTGTTCCTGTCCCTCTCTCTGTCACTCCAAGTAAGTATTAACCTTTCTCTCTGCAGTTTGTTTCTATCTCTCTCTCTGTCACTCCACTGAAACCCTTTCTCTCTGCAGTGTGTTTCTGTCCCTCTCTCTGTCACTCCACCGATACCATTTCTCAGCAGTCTGTTTCTGTCCCTCTCTCTGTCACTCCACTGGTAACCTTTCTCTAAGCAGTCTCTTTCTGTCCCTCTCTCTGTCACTGGCTCTCTCCTGGTATAATCCCTCCCTTCAGTCTTCCCCTTTATCACACTCTTCTTTCCCTTTTGCCAGCCCCATTTCTTCTCTGTTTCTGCCTCCACATCTCTCCACTTCTTACCCTATCTCTCAGCATCTCATTGGTCTTGTTCTGCTTGTCAGTGCTGGTATCAGCCACACAGGCGCTAACACCGATTAAAGGTCAGCATTGACTTTAACCATTGCATGTCATGTGACATTGTGAGAGGGTGAAGAAATACACTGAAATCATGTTTATGTATTTATTCTGTAGTCCACAATTTAAAGTGCTAACAAGTGCTCTGTCTACTTACCTAGTTAGTATTCCTCTGAGTTCAGCCCACCTACCATGGGCCCATCTTTCTTCTTGAGTATGTAACCACACACATACACATATAGTACTACTTTATATTTATTGTAGACACTCCCCCGATAACCTTTCTCTCTGTGGTCTGTTTCTATCCCTCCCTATGTCACTCCACTGACAAATCTCTCTGTCACTCCACCAATGCCCTTTCTTTCTGTAGTCTGTTTCTGACCCTCTTGCTGTCACTCCACTGATAGCCTTTCTCTCTGCAGTCTGCTTCTGTCCCTCCCTCTGTCACTCCAATGATAACCTTTCTCTCAGCAGTCTCTTTCAGTCCCAGTCCTTGTCACTCCACCGATAATCTTTCTCTCAGCAGTCTCTTTCAGTCCCACTCTCTGTCACTCCACAAATAACAATCCTCTCAGCGGTCTGCGACTGACCCTCTCTCTGTCACTCCAATGATAGCCTTTTTCTCAGCAGTCTGTTTCCGTCCTTCTCTCTGTCACTCCACCGATAACCTTTCTCTCAGCTCCCAGTCTCTGTCACTCCACCGATAGCCTTTCTCTCAGCAGTCTCTTTCAGTCCCAGTCTTTATCACTCCACCGATAACCTTTCTCTCTGCAGTCTGTTTCTGTCCCTCTCTCTGTCACTCCAAGTATTAACCTTTCTCTCTGCATTCTGTTTCTGTCCCTCTCTCTGTCACTCCACTGAAACCCTTTCTCTCTGCAGTCTGTTTCTGTCCCTCACTCTGTCACTCCACTGATATGCATTCTCTGCAGTCTGTTTCTGTCCCTCTCTCTGTCACTCCACCGGTAACCTTTCTCTAAGCAGTCTCTTTCTGTCCCTCTCTGTCACTCCAGCGATAACCGTTCTCTCTGCAGTTTGTTTCTGCCCCTCTCTCTCTCTCTCACTCCACCAATACCCTTTCTCTCAGCAGTCTCTTTCTGTCCCTCTCTCTGTCACTCCACTGATAACCATTCCATCAGCAGTCTCTTTCTGTCACTAGCCTTGTCATTCCCCCAATAACCTTTCTCTCTGCAGTCTCCTTCTGTCCCTGTCTCTCTCACTCCACTGATACCCTTTCTCTCTGCAGTCTGTTGCTATCCCTCTCTCTGTCACTGCACGGATAACCTTTCTCTCAGAAGTCTCTCTTTAATCCTGTCTCTGCCAATCCACTGATAACCCTTTTCTCTGCAGTCTGCTTCTGTCCCTCCCTCTGTCACTCCATCGATAACCTTTCTCTCAACAGTCTCTTTTAGTCCCAATCTCTGTCACTCCACCGATAACCTTTCTCTCAGCTGTGTCTTTCAGTCCCAGTCGCTATCACTCCACCGATAACCTTTCTCTCTGCAGTCTGTTCCTGTCCCTCTCTCTGTCACTCCAAGTAAGTATTAACCTTTCTCTCTGCAGTTTGTTTCTATCCCTCTCTCTGTCACTCCACCGAAACCCTTTCTCTCTGCAGTGTGTTTCTGTCCCTCTCTCTGTCACTCCACCGATACCATTTTTCTGCAGTCTGTTTCTGTCCCTCTCTCTGTCACTCCACCGATAAACTTTCTCTCAGCAGTCTGTTTCTGTCCCTCTCTCTGTCACTCCACTGGTAACCTTTCTCTAAGCAGTCTTTTTCTGTCCCTTTCTCTGTCACTCCACTGATAACCTTTCTCCCTGCAGTTTGTTTCTGTCCCTCTCTCTCTCTCACTCCCCCAATACCCTTTCTCTCAGCAGTCTCTTTCTGTCCCTCTCTCAGTCAATCCACCGATAACCGTTCCATCAGCAGTCTCTATCTGTCACTGTCTCTGTCACTCCACCGATAACCTTTCTCTCAGCAGTCTCTTTCAGTCCCAGTCTCTGTCACTCCACCAATAGCCTTTCTGTCAGCAGTCTCTTTCTATCCCTTGCTATGTCACTCCACCGATAACCTTTCTCTCAACAGTCTCTTTCTGTTCCTCTCTCTGTCACTCCGCCGATAAAATTTCTCTCAGCGGTCTGCGACTGACCCTCTCTCTGTCACTCCAATGATAGCCTTTTTCTCAGCAGTCTGTTTCTGTCCTTCTCTCTGTCACTCCACCGATAACCTTTCTCTCTGCAGTCTTTTTCTGTCCCTCTCTCTGTCATTCCACCGATATTCTTTCTGTCAGCAGTCTCTTTCTATCCCTTGCTATGTCACTCCACCGATAACCTTTCTTTCAACAGTCTCTTTCTGTCCCACTCTCTGTCACTCCACCGATAACAATTCTCTCAGCGGTCTGCGACTGACCCTCTCTCTGTCACTCCAATGATAGCCTTTTTCTCAGCAGTCTGTTTCTGTCCTTCTCTCTGTCACTCCACCGAAACCCTTTCTCTCTGCAGTGTGTTTCTGTCCCTCTCTCTGTCACTCCACCGATACCATTTTTCTGCATTCTGTTTCTGTCCCTCTCTCTGTCACTCCACCGATAAACTTTCTCTCAGCAGTCTGTTTCTGTCCCTCTCTCTGTCACTCCACTGGTAACCTTTCTCTAAGCAGTCTCTTTCTGTCCCTCTCTCTGTCCCTCCACTGATAACCTTTCTCTCTGCAGTTTGTTTCTGTCCCTCTCTCTCTCTCACTCCCCCAATACCCTTTCTCTCAGCAGTCTCTTTCTGTCCCTCTCTGTCACTCCACCGATAACCGTTCCGTCAGCAGTCTCTATCTGTCACTGTCTCTGTCACACCACCGATAACCTTTCTCTCAGCAGTCTCTTTCAGTCCCAGTCTCTATCACTCCAACGATAACCTTTCTCTCTGCAGCCTGTTTCTGTCCCTCTCTCTGTCACTCCAAGTATTAACCTTTCTCTCTGCATTCTGTTTCTGTCCCTCAATCTGTCACTCCACCGATACCCTTTCTCTCTGCAATCTGTTAATATCTCTCTCCCTCCACTGATACCCTTTCTCTCTGTAGTCTGTTTCTGTCCCTCTCTCTGTCACTCCACCGTTAACCTTTCTCTCTGCAGTCTGTTTCTGTCCCTCTCTCTGTCACTCCACCAATAAACTTTCTCTCAGCAGTCTGTTTCTGTCCCTCTCTCTTCCACTCCACCGGTAACCTTTATCTAAGCAGTCTCCTTTCTGTCCCTCTCTCTGTCACTCCACCAATAACGTTTCTCTCTGCAGTTTGTTTCTGTCCCTCTCTCTGTCACTCCACTGTTGACCTTTCTCTCTGCAGTCTGTTTCTGTCCCTCTCTCTGTCACTCCACCGATAACCTTTCTCTCAGCAGTCTCTTTCTGTTCCTCTCTCTGTCACTCCACTGATAACCATTCCCTCAGCAGTCTCTTTTTGTCCCTTCTCTGTCACTCTACCGAATACCTTTCTCTCTGCAGTCTCCTTCTATTCCTGTCTCTCTCACTCCACTGATATCCTTTCTGTAGGCAGTCTGTTACTATTCCTCTCTCTGTCACTGCACTGATAACCTTTCTCTCAGAAGTCTGTTTCTGTCCTTCTCTATGTCACTGCACTGATAACCTTTCTCTCAGCAATCTCTTTCTGTACCTATCTCTGTCACTGTAGGAGAGTAGGATCTGCTTCACAGGGGTACCCCCACTTTTTGCTGATACTTCACTGGTTTTCGACATTAGTCTGGCTGGGGCCCTGCTATTCAGAACCCCAGCCTAGCTGTTTCCTCTTTAAAAGGGTATCCATGTGCCTTAGGCACATCTCTGATTGGGATCTGGAGTGCCCTTGTAAGTCCCTAGTATATGGTATACTATGTACCAAGGGCATAGGTACCTCAGAGGCCTGCCAGGGGCTGCAGCATATATTATGCCACCCCTGGTAGGCCATCCAAACTGACACCACAGGTCTGCTACTGCAGCCTGGGTAAGGTGGTGCATGCACCCCTTGCTGTGGTATAGGTTACCTATATCACTAAATGCATACACACATATAAACCTATAAGTCACTCCTAAGGCAGGCCTTATCAATCCTAAAGGCAGAGTGCATGGTTTCTATGTGAGAGGGTGCCCCTGCATGAGCAGGGCCCCTCTGCAGCGTTCGGAGACCATCTCTGATGCTGTTTGTAGTGCAGCCTGACCATATACTCTTAAACGCATTATATCCTCGCGGTAAAATGCTAACTATGGAATGGCTGCACCGAAACATGTCGTGTTTGGTGTCAAACATCTTGGAATACTACCCCCCGCCAATTCTGGCGGCGGGGGTAGCATTCCACCCTTCTAGAGGGAAAGGCATGTTAACTCTGACGAGTCCGGTAACTTCTTTCCAGAGCCTGGCATCACAAAATGGATGCTACTGCCACAGACACGAGTCTGGCCTCCTGCTGCTGGACGAAACTCCGGCAGGGGAGGCCTGGACAATAGGTTTCCTGTCCCAGGGAGGTGTGACCACCTCCCCAGACAGGACAAAGTGTATTGGGGCTGGGCGGGAGCACTTTCGGGTGCTTTGAAGTCCTGCACTGGGGGCACATTTGGTGTCCCTGTGCATACCCCAGTTCAAACCGGATCAGGGGCTTGCAGCCCCTGCTTTGGCGCGAACTGGACAAAGGGAAAGGGTGTAGCCACCCCTCTGCCCTGACCCACCCATAGGTGGGGCCACAGAGTAGTCCATCCCCTATTTTTGGAATAAAGGTAGGAACCCAGTCCTTAGGACTTTAGATTATACCTGGACGAAACTCTGAAACAGAATCCTGGACCTTCGACGCTCTACTCACGATTAGAGGACTGAAGAATCTCCCTTGGGGTCAAGGAGTGACTCCCCTGCTTGGCAGGCACCAAAGAAGCATCTGTCCGGTTCGCATCACTGAAGCTCCCGTCGGACGCCGAAGTCATCGCATCACCAGAGGTGGATTCTCAGACTTCCCGAGGCTACCCTGAGTCCCCAGCAAAGCTGAGGCCCGTGGCTATCGTGGGTAACGTGAGACCGTGACCCCTGGACACCGAGCACACTTGCAAGTGCACCATCTTCTGGGTCTCCCAAGAAGTCGTGCTTTGGGCTCCGAGTAGCCCTAGCCTCCAGCACCACCTGCACCGAAGATCACTGGCCCCCACTCCACGAGTGTCCTGTAAGCCAGCTCCACGTGCGGCGTCACGAGGCTCCTTTGCGGTCGCTAGCCCGTTGGCTAGTAGCCCTTACCGAAGGCCAATCTTTTCTTTACTTGGCAGTCTGGTTGCTCCAGGCCTGCCCTCACTTACCCTTGCTGGGTGAGTTCCCCAGACCTTGCTGGTCTGCACCATCGACGATCTTTAGCTACATCGAGACTTGCCGTTGCCAAGGCTTGTTGGGTCCAATCTGGTCGCCGACACCGCAGCACTCGACAGACATCGTGTACCAGCCCGAATCCTGCTCCTGGTCGCCGACAACGCCTCCTGGACCTCGTGGCTGCAGAAACGAGACGACCGTCAACGCACCTGAAGCACTCGACATCGGTGGGCATCCGTCCATCACCTCCCTGGTCACTGGCTAGTGACCCAGACTCTGTCCCCTCTGCTTTCAGGTTCTTCAGAACTCCGATCCACTCTTGGATCCACCCGGACACTTTTCTCCTGGTCGCCAGCAGCACTTTGCAGCAGATCGCCATAAGAACCGACGACGAAACCCGACCCCGAAAGGCACCTATGCACCCGGCTTCCCTGGGTGAGGTAACACGAGTACTCCGGTGCTCCCGTGGGTAGAGACTCTTCAAAGTCCTAGATCTCAAAGGGTTTTGTCCTAGTCCTCTTTAAAGTGTCCCTTTCCTCTATTTTTCCGATCCCGACTTTCTCCATAGAAGTTAACGGCGTATCGCGGTTGTGTATTTACACTGCACGCGTCTCCCGTGGGTCCCCTGTGTCACTACCTTGGGTGGTTCCTTGTGGTCCAAGCACTTCTAGAGGCTCTAGGCCTAGTGTCTAGTTCAGTCGTGGTTCGCATACCACTTTATTGGTATATGGTTTGGTACGCCCCTAGGGCCCAAACGTGTATTTGTGCTATTACTGTGATTTAAGATCTTATAACCTATGTACTTCGAACTCTAGCCTCATAAAGAGACTAGAGGGGTGTGTTTAGTAATAAATACATATATTTTGAATATATACCTGGTGTGGTGCTCTTTCATTTGGTCACTCAAGAGATTATAGACTGGTAAAACAAGCTGCTTTACATTCCTTCAAGACTTAGCCTGAAGGCTGCTCTCCACAGCTACCACTAGGATAGCTTTCAATAAGGTTGTCTTTAACCTACCTACCATAAGAGTCGATTTGGACTGGTGCAAGGTGCCCACTATAATTAGTGGACAGCATATGCCAGGCCAACTTCTCACATTGGTGTGCAGCGTGTGGGATTCCAGCTTGCTATTGTTTTACCAGATAATCTCAATTGAATTGATCAACTGAAAACCACTAAAGGTACCTAAGGTACATATAATTTAAGCTTAGAATATCAGTAAGTTCTACTGAACTTAGAGTTGTGTGTTAAGGGATAGCACAACCCTTTCTACAACTCAAGAGAGTTTAGTAGGCCACACTAGAGTAGGTAGTGCATACACCACACCACACTAGTAATGTCTTTAAAAGCAGGATCCAAAGATGCCCTGCAGGAAGCCATTGAGCTTCCCCCTCCAAGTATGACACACTCCCATTCTTGGAACTGAGAGCTTTGTGTAACGTGAGGAAATTAAGGACAGGCCAAAGTCCCACCACCCAACACCTCCAGGAGTTGTTGGTGGCTTATGATCTTAGTAAGTCTTCAGAGACTGAAGGGGTAGGAGCAGAGGGTGGGCCAGCAGATGAGGAAGGGACCAGGGGTACTACTACCCCCAGTCCCCCTCTGAAACTGACCAGGAGGGTGACAATGACCCTGACCTGGAAAACCCAATCCCTTCTGGGGAAGATGAGGATGAGGATCTGGAGAACCACACCTTTGTCCCCCCAGGAAGGATTATGAGTGTGCTCAGAAAGTCTAGGTCTCCTTCTCAGGAGTCTAACCACTCTGGCACCTCAATAGGGAGCTCTGTTTCTTCTCACAGGAGGGAATCCTCTCATGAGAGAAGAAAGAGACTGGTCCAGTATGAGGAAACTCAACTGGAGATCAGGAAGAAGCAATTGGCTTTAGATAGAGAGTCCCTAGATCTCCTTAAAGAGAGAAGAAAGTTGGGACTAGAGTCCCATGGTGGCAGCCATATCCCTAGAGATAGGGAAAGGTCCTATGACCATAGGAACCTGAGCAAGATTGTCCCTCCCTACCAGAGTGGGGATGATATCCACAAATGGATAACTGCTTTAGAGAGGGCCTGTAAGGTACAGAAGGTCCCTCAGGAGCAGTGGGCAGCAATCTTGTGGCTCTCCTTTGCTGACAAAGGTAGAGACAAGCTCCTCACTGTTAGAGAGGAGGATGCTGACAATTACAAGGTCTTGAAGAGTGCTCTTATTGATGGGTTTGGCCTAACCACTGAACAGTACAGGTTGAAGTTCAGAGACACCCAAAAAGCACAGACTCAAGACTGGGTAGACTATGTGGATTGTTCTGCCAAGGCTCTGGAAGGCTGGTTGATGGGCAGTAAGGTGTGTGACTTCTCAGGATTGTATAATCTGATAATGAGGGAGCAGATTCTTAATAACTGTCAAAACCAGCTGTTGCATCAGTACCTGGTTGACTCTGATCTGACCTCTCCCCAAGAATTGGGAAAGAAGGCAGACAAATGGGTCAGAACCAGGGTGAAGCAGAAGGTACAGAACCAAGGTGGGGAAACCAAGAAGCAAGATGCTAAGAACTCTGACAAGGGTGGGGAGAAGGGTAAAGATCAAAAGTCTTCATCAGGCCCCCAAAAATCTTCTTCTGGTGGGGATTCCCAGTCTACCAAGGGTAAAGGCCAAAGAAAACCATGGTGCAAGGTCTGTAAGCAAAAGACCCACTGGACCAGTGATTGCACCAAGTCCAAAGACTCCAGTCCAGCATCCACCAATGCCCCTAAGGCACCTGTTCCCCCTAGTACAGTTGGTGGAAGTGCTCCAGCAAAGGGTTTAGTAGGGTTCACCCTGGGAACTGAGTTGGGCTCTGACTTAGTCAGGGAGCTGACTCAGGCTGTGTTAGTCTGTGATGGAGGCATGGATGTGACCTCCACTGTGAGTCCCAGTAATCTGGGCAAGTACAGACAACAGCCTTTAATCAATGGACGAGAGGCTTTGGCATTTAGGGACACAGGGGCAAGTGTCACCATGGTGACACAAGACCTTGTGCTACCTGGGCAAGTTATACTTGGTGAAATGTACCAAGTGACCAATGCTAGCAATGTCAGAACAGACCATACTCTGGCAGTTGTTAACTTCTCCTGGGGAGGGGTAACTGGCCTTAAGAAGGTTGTGGTAAGTGCAAACCTACCAGTCGAATGCTTGCTTGGCAATGACTTAGAGACTTCTGCTTGGGCAGAAGTGGAGCTCAGGACCCATGCAGAAATGCTGGGGATCCCTGCAGATGTGTTTGCTGTGACCAGGTCACAAGCTAAACTGTCTAAAACTGAACAGGCCTTGGATTCTGAAAGAATGGACCAAGTGCCTTCCAAGAGGAGGAGTAGTAGGGTTAAGGCAGTGCCTTCCCCTTGGCTCAGGAAGAAGATCAGTCCCTTGAGGGGGATGATCTCAGCCCTGAAGAAGGAACTGTCCCAGAGGAACTTGAGCCTGACCAGGTTGAGTTCTTGGGGACAGGGGGACCTTCTAGGGCAGATCTGAGCCAGGAGCAGCAGAGCTGCCCCTCCCTTGAACCCCTCAGACAGCAAGCTGCTGCTGAGGCTGCTGGGAAAGCTAGTGGTCCCCATACAGTGTATTGGGATGATGGACTCCTGTACTCAGAGAGTAGAGACCCCAAGCCTGGTGCTACCAGGAGGTTGGTAATACCTTTGAAGTTCAGGGGCTTCCTATTGACCCTAGCCCATGATATTCCCTTAGCAGGACACCTGGGCCAGAACAAGACTTGGGACAGAATTGTCCCTCACTTTCACTGGCCCCACATGTCTGAAGACAGTAAGGAGTTTTGTCGCTCCTGTGTAACCTGCCAAGCCAGTGGCAAAGCAGGTGGCACTACAAAGGCCCCCTGATACCACTACCTGTGGTGGGGGTGCCCTTTGAGAGGGTAGGGATTGACATTGTTGGTCCCATGGATCCCCAAACAGCATCTGGGCACAGATTTATACTGGTGGTAGTGGATCATGCCACCAGGTATCCAGAGGCTATACCCCTTAGGACCACTACAGCACCTGTGGTGGCAAGGGCCCTCCTGGGAATTTTCTCAAGAGTGGGCTTTCCTAAGGAGGTGGTATCAGACAGGGGTGCAAACTTCATGTCTGGGTACTTAAAGGCAATGTGGAAGGAGTGTGGGGTTACTTATAAGTTCACCACACCCTATCACCCACAATGCAATGGTTTAGTTGAGAGATTCAACAAAACCTTGAAGGGCATGATTAAAGGGCTCCCAGAAAAGCTTAGGCGTAGATGGGACATACTCTTGCCCTGCCTTTTATTCGCATATAGGGAGGTGCCTCAGAAGGGGGTTGGTTACAGCCCTTTTGAACTTCTGTTTGGCCACCCTGTGAGGGGTCCACTGTGCTTGGTGAAGGAAGGATGGGAGTTACCTCTCAAGCCCCCAAAGCAAGATATAGTGGACTATGTACTTGGTCTCCGCTCCAGGATGGCTGAGTACATGAAAAAGGCAACCAAAAACCTTGAGGCTAGCCAGGAACTTCAAAAGGCCTGGCATGACCAAAAGGCTGTCCTAACTGTTTACCAGCCAGGACAGAAGGTGTGGGTGTTGGAGCCAGTGGCCCCAGCAGCTCTCCAAGACAAATGGAGTGGACCCCACACTATTGTTGAGCAGAAGGGTGAGGTCACTTACTTAGTAGACCTGGGAACACCCAGGAGTCCCCACAGGGTTCTCCATGTCAACAGACTTAAGCCATATGTGGACAGGGCAGACATGGGCTTGCTCATGGCTACTGATGAAGGGCAGGAGGAAGAGAGTGACCCACTCCCTGACCTGCTCTCACAGAACCCTGACGATGGGTCAGTAGATGGTGTAGCCTTGGCAGGCAGCCTCACTACCCAGCAACAAACTGATTGCAGGCAAGTCCTCAATCAGTTTAGACATATGTTTTCTCTGACACCCAGTCAGACCACCTGGTGCACTCATGAAGTGGACACTGGGGACAGTCTGCCTATTAAAAACAAGATTTATAGGCAACCTGACCATGTCAGGGACTGTATCAGGACTGAAGTCCAGAAGATGTTGGAATTGGGAGTGATTGAGCCCTCAGATAGCCCTTGGGCTAGTCCAGTAGTCCTAGTACCTAAACCTCACACCAGTGGTGGGAAAAGAGAGATGAGGTTTTGTGTAGACTACAGGGGCCTCAATGCAGTCACTAGGACTGATGCCCATCCAATACCCAGGGCAGATGAGCTCATAGATACTTTGGCCTCTGCCAAATATCTCAGCACATTTGACCTAACAGCTGGCTACTGGCAGATCAGACTAGCTGATGCTGCAAAGCCCAAAACAGCATTTTCAACCCCTAGTGGGCATTATCAATTTGTGGTGATGCCCTTTGGTCTGAAAAATGCACCTGCCACTTTCCAGAGGTTGGTGAACACAGTTCTCACAGGACTGGAGGCCTATAGTGCAGCTTATCTAGATGATATTGCTGTCTTTAGCTCCACCTGGGAGGATCACCTGGTCCACCTCAGGAATGTTTTACAGGCCCTGCAAAAGGCAGGCCTGACTATCAAGGCCACTAAGTGCCAGATAGGGCAGAGTCAGGTTGTGTACCTGGGCCACCTTGTGGGTGGAGGCCAGGTTCAACCTTTGCAGAGCAAGATCCAGACCATCATGGACTGGACTGCTCCCACTACCCAGACTCAGGTGAGAGCCTTCTTAGGCCTGACTGGGTACTATAGGAGATTTGTCAAGGGGTATGGATCAATAGTGACACCCTTGAATGACTTAACTTCTAAAAAAATGCCCAAAAAGGTTCAGTGGACAGTTAGCTGTCAAAAGGCATTTGATGACCTCAAGCAGGCCATGTGCACTGCTCCAATTCTGCAGAGTCCTGATTACTCCAAGAAGTTCATTGTTCAAACTGATGCATCTGAATTGGGGGTAGGGGCTGTACTGTCACAATTGAATGAAGAAGGTCAGGATCAGCCAGTAGCTTTTATTAGCAGAAGGCTGACCCCTAGAGAGAAACGTTGGTCAGCCATAGAGAGGGAGGCCTTTGCTGTGGTCTGGGCTCTGAAGAAGTTGAGGCCATACTTGTTTGGTACACACTTCCTGGTTCAGACAGACCATAAGCCCCTCTTATGGCTAAAACAAATGAAGGGTGAAAACCCCAAACTGCTTAGGTGGTCCATTTCCCTACAGGGGATGGACTTTACAGTGGAACATAGGCCTGGGAGTAACCATGCGAATGCAGATGGACTCTCTAGGTATTTCCACTTAGAACATGAAGACTTAACTGGGCAAGGTTAGTTTAATGTCCCTACGTTTGGGGGGGGTTGTGTAGGAGAGTAGGATCTGCTTCACAGGGGTACCCCCACTTTTTGCTGATACTTCACTGGTTTTCGACATTAGTCTGGCTGGGGCCCTGCTATTCAGAACCCCAGCCTAGCTGTTTCCTCTTTAAAAGGGTATCCATGTGCCTTAGGCACATCTCTGATTGGGATCTGGAGTGCCCTTGTAAGTCCCTAGTATATGGTATACTATGTACCAAGGGCATAGGTACCTCAGAGGCCTGCCAGGGGCTGCAGCATATATTATGCCACCCCTGGTAGGCCATCCAAACTGACACCACAGGTCTGCTACTGCAGCCTGGGTAAGGTGGTGCATGCACCCCTTGCTGTGGTATAGGTTACCTATATCACTAAATGCATACACACATATAAACCTATAAGTCACTCCTAAGGCAGGCCTTATCAATCCTAAAGGCAGAGTGCATGGTTTCTATGTGAGAGGGTGCCCCTGCATGAGCAGGGCCCCTCTGCAGCGTTCGGAGACCATCTCTGATGCTGTTTGTAGTGCAGCCTGACCATATACTCTTAAACGCATTATATCCTCGCGGTAAAATGCTAACTATGGAATGGCTGCACCGAAACATGTCGTGTTTGGTGTCAAACATCTTGGAATACTACCCCCCGCCAATTCTGGCGGCGGGGGTAGCATTCCACCCTTCTAGAGGGAAAGGCATGTTAACTCTGACGAGTCCGGTAACTTCTTTCCAGAGCCTGGCATCACAAAATGGATGCTACTGCCACAGACACGAGTCTGGCCTCCTGCTGCTGGACGAAACTCCGGCAGGGGAGGCCTGGACAATAGGTTTCCTGTCCCAGGGAGGTGTGACCACCTCCCCAGACAGGACAAAGTGTATTGGGGCTGGGCGGGAGCACTTTCGGGTGCTTTGAAGTCCTGCACTGGGGGCACATTTGGTGTCCCTGTGCATACCCCAGTTCAAACCGGATCAGGGGCTTGCAGCCCCTGCTTTGGCGCGAACTGGACAAAGGGAAAGGGGTGTAGCCACCCCTCTGCCCTGACCCACCCATAGGTGGGGCCACAGAGTAGTCCATCCCCTATTTTTGGAATAAAGGTAGGAACCCAGTCCTTAGGACTTTAGATTATACCTGGACGAAACTCTGAAACAGAATCCTGGACCTTCGACGCTCTACTCACGATTAGAGGACTGAAGAATCTCCCTTGGGGTCAAGGAGTGACTCCCCTGCTTGGCAGGCACCAAAGAAGCATCTGTCCGGTTCGCATCACTGAAGCTCCCGTCGGACGCCGAAGTCATCGCATCACCAGAGGTGGATTCTCAGACTTCCCCGAGGCTACCCTGAGTCCCCAGCAAAGCTGAGGCCCGTGGCTATCGTGGGTAACGTGAGACCGTGACCCCTGGACACCGAGCACACTTGCAAGTGCACCATCTTCTGGGTCTCCCAAGAAGTCGTGCTTTGGGCTCCGAGTAGCCCTAGCCTCCAGCACCACCTGCACCGAAGATCACTGGCCCCCACTCCACGAGTGTCCTGTAAGCCAGCTCCACGTGCGGCGTCACGAGGCTCCTTCGCGGTCGCTAGCCCGTTGGCTAGTAGCCCTTACCGAAGGCCAATCTTTTCTTTACTTGGCAGTCTGGTTGCTCCAGGCCTGCCCTCACTTACCCTTGCTGGGTGAGTTCCCCAGACCTTGCTGGTCTGCACCATCGACGATCTTCAGCTACATCGAGACTTGCCGTTGCCAAGGCTTGTTGGGTCCAATCTGGTCGCCGACACCGCAGCACTCGACAGACATCGTGTACCAGCCCGAATCCTGCTCCTGGTCGCCGACAACGCCTCCTGGACCTCGTGGCTGCAGAAACGAGACGACCGTCAACGCACCTGAAGCACTCGACATCGGTGGGCATCCGTCCATCACCTCCCTGGTCACTGGCTAGTGACCCAGACTCTGTCCCCTCTGCTTTCAGGTTCTTCAGAACTCCGATCCACTCTTGGATCCACCCGGACACTTTTCTCCTGGTCGCCAGCAGCACTTTGCAGCAGATCGCCATAAGAACCGACGACGAAACCCGACCCCGAAAGGCACCTATGCACCCGGCTTCCCTGGGTGAGGTAACACGAGTACTCCGGTGCTCCCGTGGGTAGAGACTCTTCAAAGTCCTAGATCTCAAAGGGTTTTGTCCTAGTCCTCTTTAAAGTGTCCCTTTCCTCTATTTTTCCGATCCCGACTTTCTCCATAGAAGTTAACGGCGTATCGCGGTTGTGTATTTACACTGCACGCGTCTCCCGTGGGTCCCCTGTGTCACTACCTTGGGTGGTTCCTTGTGGTCCAAGCACTTCTAGAGGCTCTAGGCCTAGTGTCTAGTTCAGTCGTGGTTCGCATACCACTTTATTGGTATATGGTTTGGTACGCCCCTAGGGCCCAAACGTGTATTTGTGCTATTACTGTGATTTAAGATCTTATAACCTATGTACTTCGAACTCTAGCCTCATAAAGAGACTAGAGGGGTGTGTTTAGTAATAAATACATATATTTTGAATATATACCTGGTGTGGTGCTCTTTCATTTGGTCACTCAAGAGATTATAGACTGGTAAAACAAGCTGCTTTACATTCCTTCAAGACTTAGCCTGAAGGCTGCTCTCCACAGCTACCACTAGGATAGCTTTCAATAAGGTTGTCTTTAACCTACCTACCATAAGAGTCGATTTGGACTGGTGCAAGGTGCCCACTATAATTAGTGGACAGCATATGCCAGGCCAACTTCTCACAGTCACTCTACTGATAACCTTTCTTTTAACAGTCGGTTTTTATCGCTCTCTCTGTCAATCCACCGAAAACCTTTCTCTCAGCGGTCTGTTTCTGACCCTCTCTCTGTCACTCCACCGATAACCTCTCTCTCAGAAGTCTGTTTCTGTCCTTCTGTATGTCACTCCACTGATAGCCTTTCTCTCTGCAGTCTCCTTCTATCCCTTGCTATGTCACTCCACCAATAACCTTTCTCTCAGAAGTCTGTTTCTGTCCTTCTCTTTGTCACCCCACTGATAGCCTTTCTCTCTGCACTCTCTCTCTAATCCTGTCTCTGCCACTCCACTGATAACCCTTTTCTCTGCAGTCTTTTTCTGTCCCTCTCTCTGTCATTCCACCAATATTGTTTCTGTCAGCAGTCTCTTTCTATCCCTTGCTATGTCACTCCACCGATAACATTTCTCTCAGCGGTCTGCGACTGACCCTCTCTCTGTCACTCCAATGATAACCTTTTTCTCAGCAGTCTGTTTCTGTCCTTCTCTCTGTCACTCCACCGATAACCTTTCTCTCAGCTCCCAGTCTCTGTCACTCCACCGATAGCCTTTCTCTCAGCAGTCTCTTTCAGTCCCAGTATTTATCACTCCACCGATAACCTTTCTCTCTGCAGTCTGTTTCTGTCCCTCTCTGTGTCACTCCAAGAATTAACCTTTCTCCCGGCATTCTATTTCTATCCCTCTCTCTGTCATTCCACCGAAACCCTTTATCTCTGCAGTCTGTTCTGTCCCTCTCTCTGTCACCCCACCGATACCCTTACTCAGCAGTCTGTTTCTGTCCCTCTTTCTGTCACTCCACCGATAACCTTTCTCTAAGCACTCTCTTTCTGTCACTATCTCTTTCACTCCACCGATAACCTTTCTCTCTGCAATTTGTTTCTGTCCCTCTCTCTCTCACTCCACCAATACCCTTTCTCTCAGCAGTCTCTTTCTGTCCTTCTCTCTGTCACTCCACCGATAACCGTTCCCTCAGCAGTCTCTTTCTGTCACTTTCTCTTTCACTCCACTGATACCCTTTCTCTCTGCAGTCTGTTGCTATCCCTCTCTCTGTCACTGCACCGATAACCTTTCTCTCAGAAGTCTCTTTCTATCCCTCTCTATGTCACTCCACTGGTAGCCTTTCTCTCAGCACTCTCTCTCCTAATTCTCTCTCTGCCACTCCACTGATAACCCTTTTCTCTGCAGTCTCTTTCTGTCCCTCTCTCTGTCACTCCACCGATAACCTTTCTCTCAGCGGTCTGTTTCTGACCCTCTCTCTGTCACTCCACTAATAACCTTTTTCTCAACAGTCTGTTTCTGTCCCTCTCTCTGTCACTCCACCGATAACCTTTCTCTCAGTGGTCTGTTTCTGACCCTCTCTCTGTCACTCCACTAATAACCTTTCTCTCACCAGTCTCTTTCTGTCCCTCTCTCTGTCACTCCACCGAAAACCTTTCTCTCTTCGGTCTGTTTCTATCCTTCTCTATGTCACACCTCTGATACCCTTTCTCTCTGCACTCTGGGGCATATGTACAAGCCCCTATCGCCACCACAACATCACTTTTATCGACGTTGTGGACGATAGGGGCTTAGCCTTATTTATAAGGCAGCGTTAAGCCACTTAACGTGGCTTAACGCTGCCTTGTAAATAAGGCCCCCTTTCACGCTATGGTATCGTGAAAGGGGTGGGCAGTGGGTGT
The DNA here is from genome assembly GCA_963921515.1 of Calotriton arnoldi. Classification (NCBI taxonomy): domain Eukaryota; kingdom Metazoa; phylum Chordata; class Amphibia; order Caudata; family Salamandridae; genus Calotriton; species Calotriton arnoldi. Next base: position 423,036 of record CAWUFW010005886.1, on the reverse strand, counting down.
TGCTGTGGGCGTTTCACCGCAGCACCCATTGATTTCGACGCTGCCCCCTATGTACAAGGGCAGCATACATAGGAGGCAGTGCCAAAATTAAGACCAGGTAAAATCTGGTCTTAAGCTGGCAAAACAAGGAGAAATGCATTATTTCTCCTCGTTTCTGCTTTTTCCATGTGTGCTGCCTTGTGCCAGCAAAATGCCATGGATTGATTATGTACAGGAAGGTCCCCCTTCCTGTAAATAAACAATCTTTTAAAAAAATGCCATTTTGTGACTTTCATGTGTGCTGCACTAAGTAGCACACATGAAAGTGACAGAATGGCATTTCAGGATTGTTTATTTGCAGGAAGGGGGACCTTCCTACACATAAACAATCCTCCCCTGCACGCAGACACCCTTGCACTATGGTGCAAGGGTGCCTGCGTAGGCGCTACACAACTAAGTGTAGCGCCATCGCAGGGGGAAACACAAGGCTGCACCATATCGTTGTAAATATGGTGCAGCCTTGCGTTTCAGAAGTGGCGGAGTGAGGCGTTAAGCCATGACGGCTAACGCCTTACTCCGTCACTTCCTTGTACATATCCCCCTCTGTTTCTTACTGCCTCTCTCCTGGTATAATCCCTATCTTCAGTCTTCCTCTTTATCACACTCTTCTTTCCCTTTTGCCAGCCCCATTTCTTCTCTGTTTCTGCCTCCTCATCTCTCCACTTCTTACCCTATCTCTCAGCAGACCATTAGTCTACTTCTGCTTGTTAGTGCTGGTATCAGCCATACAGGTGCTAACACAGATTAAGGATCAGCATTTACTTTAACCATTGCCTGCCATGTGACATTGTGGGATGGTAAGGAGAAGGTGCAGAAATACAATGAAATCATGTTTATGCATTTATTCTGTAGTCCACAATTTAAAGTGCTAACAAGTGCTCTGTCTACTTACCTAGTTAGTGTTCCTCTGAGTTCAGGCCACCTACCATGGGCCCATCTTTCTTCTTGAGTATGTAAACATACACATATAGTACCACTCTATATTTATTGTAGATATTTTTACAATGCACATACATGCACTTCCACACACAGTCCTATCTTTTTTATGTGAGGAGACTGCAGTCATAAAGATACTACTTGTAAAATACCTTTATGAATAGGAAACAATTGCAAACATACACTAAAGTGTATGTTTACCTTTGTGAATCAGGCCCTATGTCTCACACACACACACACACATGCACACACACACACACCTATACACACTTCCACACATATTCCTTCACTTGCAAACACACACTCTCTCTCTCTCTCTCTCACACACACCAAACTACACCCACACTCAGTCACACACACACACACACACACACTCTCAGGAACACCTCCATACACATTCCCTCATACACACACAACCACACTTTCACACACATTCCCTCACACACACTCTCAACTATACCCACAAACACACCTACAAATTCAGATACAACACATCCAGACACTCACCAAAGCACACTTGCACACACATTCCTTTGCACACACATAACTACATGACCACACACATTCCCTGTAGCACACACACGCACACACACACGCATACACACGCACACACACGAACACATCCAAAAGCACCCATATGTGAACATCTACAGACACATAGGCATTTGTGGTTTTGACTGGGTGTTTGGGTTACAATTTTGAGTGTCCTAAAAAATTAGAATGGATTCACTGTTCTGCTGTAGTACTGCTTAAATTGCCAGAAAGCATGTTTATATGCCCGGTGTGGCACTGTGATCCACAAATTAAATTAAAAAAGAATTTTCTGTAAAAAAATTCAGCCATTTGGTGATTGGTTGCTGTGTTGTGCTCGCTTATAGATAAAACTGGATACATTCCTTGTTGTTGATATGGAAGATCCTGTTTTCTTCTCATGTGAAATTGACGCCATCCTTTCGGTACACTCCTGGCATAACTAAGTGGATGTTACTGTGGCAAATTGAGCCCATCCCATAGTGATGGAAAAATGCTGAAATGTGTTATTGACATGTGTTAGAAATGGGGGTCTCTAGTTGGCAGAGGTAGGTACCTTTGTCTAAATAGGGACCCTTGCTTCTAGTCAGGGTAATGGGGATACACACTGTAGATAACCCCTGCTCACCCCCTGGGTAGCTTGGCACGAGCAGGCAGGCCTATCCCAAAGGCAATTTTTATAGTATTTGTACTCAAAACACACAGTAATACAGTGATAACACCACAAAGGGATACCACGCCAGTTTAGAAAAATAAAGTATCTTTATCTAAATTCAACAAGACCAAAACGACTAAAATCCAACATACAAGTATTAAGAATATGACTTTAAAATGGTTTTAAGCAACTGGGTCCATAGAAAACTATGGATACGTGATTTCTCTCAAAGTACCTGTAGTAGCGACAAAATTCACAAGGCCAAACAGCCGCAGAGATGGGAAGCGTTGAGAACACAAAGAGATGCGTCAGTTCCTGAGACCAAGGGGGGGCGATGCCACAGTTCTGCTGCACGCAGGAGAAGTGATGCGTCGTGTCCGGTCTGTACGGGGAAGTGATGCGTCGACTCCAAGACGATTCTGGTCTGCAGGTGATGCGTCGGGAAAACTTGCTGCACAGGTACGATGCGTGGAAATCCGGGACGCGTCGGCAATCAATGCAGCGGCATTGAGCGGCGCTGAATCGGTTTCTTCAGCCGCGATCCCTCAATGCGTTGGTTCTTGCAGCGGTGACAGGCGCTGCGTCCATTTCGGCAGTGGCGCACGGATGCAATGCGTGGAGATTCTTCTTGCACCACGTGCTGTTTCGGGAAAACTGCTGCAAGAAGAGCGATGCATCGATTTTCTTGTAGTTGCGATGCTTTTCCAGCTCCCAACAGCAGAAACAACCTCCAGATGCCCAAGACAGTCACAGGCACCTCCTGGCAGGTCAGATCTCCCAGCAAAGTTCAGGGGAGCTGAGGGTGAAGTCTTTGTGTCCCTGAGACTTCAAAACAGGAGGCAAGCTCTACTCAAGCCCTTGGAGATCTTCTTCAAGCAGGGGACACAGCACACAGCAAAGTCCTTCTCCTTTCCTTGGCAGAAACAGCTACAGCAGGCCAACCCCAGACACACAGCAAAGGGGCAGTACTTCTCCTCAATTTTTCCAGCTCTTCTCCTTGGCCAAGGTTCCTCTTGATTCCAGTACTAGTCTAAAGTGCAGGGGTTTTAGGTCTAATACTTATACCCCAAAATGTCTTTGTTCTCTTTGTGCAAGGGTCTCTGAGCCCAGTCCAAATCATTTCTGTCCTCACTGGTGCAGCATGACCGCAGGGGGTGGAGACAACATTGTGCAAGGGAGACAGGCCCTATTCATGTGCAAGGACATCTCCTCCCACTACTCTAAATTCAGCCAGGGTCTATTCAGCCCAGGTCTGAGTCATCCAGTTAGGGCCAGGCACACCTCAGTGGCTGTCTACAGTGAATGCACATCTCCAGCCCCTGTCGCTACAAAACCAGATGGTCATTACACAAACAGGCAGAGGCACACAGAATGGTTAAACAAGAAAATGCCTACTTTCTAAAAGTGGCATTTTCAAATACACAATTTAAAAACCATCCTTACTAAAAGATGTGTTTTTAAATTCTGAGTTCAGAGAGCCTAAACTTTATTTCTCTATCTTGTTCCAATGGGAAGTTATATGTATAAGATGTTACAAATAAACTCCCATTGTATCCTATGGGGCAAGATAGCCTTTCAATAGTGAAAAACGAAATTGGCAGTATTTCACTATCAGGACATGTCACACACACCAGTACATGTCCTACCTTTCACCTACACTGCACCCTGCACAGGGGGGTACCTTGGGCCTACCATAGGGGTGTCTTAAATGTAGAAAAAGGGAAGGTTAAGGCCTGGCAAGTGGGTGAACTTGCCAAGTCGACATGGCATTCAACAACTGTGCACAGGCACTGCAGTGGCAGGCCTGAGTTACCTTTTCAGGGCTACTCATGTGGGTTGCACAATCAGTGCTGCAGGCCCACTAGTAGCATTTGATTTTCAGGCCCTGGCACACTTCAATGCACTTTACTAGGGACTTACCAGTAAATCAAATATGCCAATCAGGGACTACCAATTGTAACAACAATTTACACAGGGAGCACTTGCACTTTGACACTAATCAGCAGTGGCAAAGTGCCCAAAGCATCTAAGCCAGCAAAAACAAAATCCAGCACAGAATCAAAAATACAGGCGGTAGAGGGAAAAAGTCAGGTGAAACTACGCCATAGATGCCAAGTCTAACAACATGTCTCCTGCATTTCTCTATCTTTAGGAAAAATTGTCATGCCCACTGCCACTTCTGCCTTTGATATATGTTGAAATACACAAAAACAGTGTGAGGAAAGACATTCATCAATTGTGCCAATTTATCCTCCATTTGGTTTCAAACCCTACCCCTGTGAGTAAGCCTAAATCAATGCCACCACAGTGCACAATCATGAGGTTAGGATGCTCACAACGCAAAATGCTCTCAATCAAAGGCAATAGTTGATGTCATTTCATACCTCTCTCCTTCAACTGACAATGCCTACCATTATCAGACTTCTCTTGTGCCTTCCTCATTTTTTCATATTTACCTTGCACAAACCATCAGATGGAAATGTATTCTCCATCCACACTCTATTGATTTTTTAACCTGGCAACCTTCCTTTCAACATAACAAAAGGAGAACTCATTTTGTACGCATTGCTAACACAGATTAACGGTCAGCAATGACTTTAACCATTGCCTGCCATGTGACATTGTGGTATGTTAAGGAGAGGGTGCAGAAATACACTGAAATTATGTTTATGCATTTATTTTGTAGTCCGCAATTTAAAGTGCTAACAAGTGCTCTGTCTACTTATCTAGTTAGTGTTCCTCTGAGTTCAGCCCACCTACAATGGGCCCATCTTTCTTCTTGAGTATGTAACCATACACATATACATATAGTACCACTCTATATTCATTGTAGATATTTTCATTTATGAGCACTTACACATTTATAAGCCATAGCCGACAAGCTCTGTATGCTACATGCACTGCAGCATTTCCAGCATAGAACGAGCAGCTTTGGCAAAGTTGCCCCTTGCCCCTATCCATGGCTTGCAAGAGGTTGGCTGGGATGTCCCACTCTTTTGGCCAATAGTCAACTGGGAGGAGCTGGATGCATAGAAGTGAAGAACTGATTGCACCTTGGCTAATGGTGCTAACCAGGGGTGGACATAACTCGCCTAATTTGCTGTAGCATAATTACACGAAGTTAGAGCAAAGTTACGCAAGATCATTCAGAATTACGAAAGGAACATAAACCTGCATTTAGTGCTACTTTCTTAGCTCAAAATGCTCCGTCATGTCCAAAATGGAACCAAAGATGCATTTTGCGCTATTAAAATACCGCTAAATGCAACAAAACACGAAAGGCAACAGCCATCTGGCGCTCTTTTCCTGTACTCTTGCGGAAACCATTTTTCACCCAAATTACACAAAAGTAGGCCAGTAGGTGTAATTGTGTGATTTTCGGTAATTTCACATTACAAGAGTAACGCGAAATTACCAAAATTACTCCGATGAATCCAGGGTAATTAAAATTTCACCCAGGCCTTGTGATAACGCAGTCGTGATTGCTATTTCAGATCTGACGGATGATAGTAAACTGCCTCTCACTTCATACATTGTGGCATGAGCCAGTCTCTTAATTGTCACATAGTCATCTCTGATATGTCCAGGATCTGTACAAGTGAGACGTACACACCTACCTTTCATTTTCATCTGCACTGATTTTCCTGGAGTCCAGAGACATGCTGCTGCTTGTTTTGAGAACTCTCAAAGTGTCACATTAAATTTCTCAACATGAACACAGCAATCATTGTCACGTCTGATTCACTCGCTGCTACACAGTGTGAAATGGCCTTCATAGCGGGCATGGCATGACCTTTGTGATGAAGCATTCTGTCTCCATGCTAAAAAGATGCCTTACTGCACATGTTTGTTTAACCACATGAGGTTGTGTTCATGTATGTTATGCAGTGTCATGCCGACCTGCTGTAACACAATCAGATGATATTAGTCATCACAAGCACAACAAATCTGGTCTTTTTCTGTGACAACATACAGACCCCCATATATTGGATGGAGGAACAAGAAGTTGTTACGTGTTGTTTAGTGAACTCAACTTAAAATATAGTACCTTACTGGCATATTGACAATGCCGACTACATTTTGACATGGGCAGCCGGCCACAGTGGGCCAAACACCATGGATGTCTCCCTCAAGACTGATTGTCATTGTATTGCAATGAGTAATTTTGTACATGGCAGACAGAGATTATGTTCTCCCACAGGGGATGGTGGCAAGTCCATTCCACTTCTATTGCACAAGTAACCTCATTGGCTATTGAGTTTGCATAATGTCCTGAACCAGGAAGTGACTGCAACCACCAGCAAAGTTTCTACGTTTTGACATCTCATAGATGAAATGTCCAGAAATTCATTGCTGAGCCCTCACCCAAAAGAGGACAGGTCTCTGGACCTGCTGTGTCTATTACTTTTCTGGTCAGTGAAAATTGCTTGGGGTCCCCAACTTTACCCAGTCGCAGGTCCAGGTGTAGGCAGAGGGTGCAGTATAACATCACTCTCATCTGTACGGGAGGCAGGCAACAGAGTAACTGACATGCCAATCATGGCCATCTGTAGAGGAGTCCGGGAGAAGGGCGTCGAGGACTCGCACAGTAGGCACTGCCACATATAGTGGAAGGACCTGCACCGCTGAAGACTTCTGAAGGGCTAAGACTTGCTGCGGAAGTCCACCCTGCTATGGAAAAATGAGCTGTGCCGGATGATACCCAAGATGGAATGGGTGCTGGAGGTGGCCTTCTCTGACATGGCACAGACGTTCTAGAAAAAGCTGCACCAATGGAGGGGGGATAAGCACATTTGTATCAAGTTAATGCTTTGCTTGTATGGTTATCTGAGTGTAAATCCAAGGGTGTAGTCTAATTTGTGTGATGATTGTAGTTCGTATGTTTTCACTGTGCACCATTTGTGTAGGCAGGTTCCATACGTACATTTAGATACATAGTTCAGTGTGATATGCCATTGTATGTTTACGATGCACTGTCACATTTTTTCCGAATCATCGTCCACTGGTTTGGCATGTGCCGATTGTGTTCAGTCAGGAGATTGCTATATCACGGATAGCCACTTCTTTCAGCACAAGAGTTAAAAGTGTCCATTGAGAGCCAAAAAATGACATTTGACATATATTTATGACACAAATTCATCATCATAGCTGAAATTGTCAGCCACGTTGCCCCATGCATTCCTTTTCATTTCAGGTGTGAATTTGACTTTTCCACATTTTCATCTCAATGGGTACACCAGCTAACATCTTCACAAGTTCTGTGTAATTCATGTCTCACCACATTTGCGTGATGAGATGATTCATGCTTGGACGACCATAATCGTTTGTTATGGTCAGGTGCTCTTTGTAGAGTAAAAGAGGTCACCTGCTGTCTCAGTTCACACCACATCCAATATGTGGTATGGGGTGGTTCGTATCCCTGAAAATGTCTGTGATGGAATTCGCAAAGTCCTACGAGCAGCATGAATAGTTCAGCCTCCACATGTCTGTTGTCTCATGCATTAGATTTGTATTTATTTATTGGCTATATCTGTAGGTCTATATTTAAATTACAGTATCCATATGGATACACTAGGGATTGTTGTGCGTATTCTACTTTCAGTCCCACACCGTTATCAAGAGGAGGAGGCTCATAGCAATTTTAGAGACATGGAGTTTGTGCCACCAGGGTCTAAAGTTGCCTGGAGTGTGACAGCACCTCTTACTAGTGGAGTAGAGAATGAGAAGGCTGGTATGGAAGCACACGTCGGGACAACACTTAAAAATTCCAAACCTTCTGCAGCTGGCCAGCCCTCAGTGGTGGTGGCAGAGTAAATTCTCCCTTCTCCAGCAGCCACCACCTCTCCTGTACCACATCCCAAAACAAAACTAAGGAGCTTGTGCTCGGGTCTTCTTTACAATTGGCATCTCGAGGCATGTTTCAACCCCTCCTTGCATCACAGAAGGTCCTGTCCAAAACTGGGTACACTTTGCTGGGCAGACAGAAGTAATGAAGGCTTTGCAGGAGCATCAATTTATGGATCTCCTGGAGGGCATGTACTCACCGCTAGCTGTGCATCACAGAGGTGGACGTAGAATTGGAGGCTCCAAGGATAAAGGACTCCCCACCTCTGGTCTTGTTGCCAACAAACCTTTTACTATCACCCTTCTCTCCCAAAGCTGACTTTTCAGTTTCCTTCCCAACCCTTCCTGAGTTGTTGGGATACCAGGGTCCACACAACAGCTCCATTGGTGAAGAGGGGGTCCTGAGGCTGATCATTAATGACAAGACTGATGGCCAGTAAGGCAACAGTGCCAGCAAAGACTAGGGGCAAAGGATCTTCTGCCGTGCATATACTTTCTTTTTAATGAGTACTCCAATTTTGCCTGCTCTTAAATTTTACATTTCTTGTTGTTGTCGTTATTGGAGTTGTTGTTGTTGTTCTTCCCTTCTTCTTATTATTGTTTTGTTTTGTAATTGGAAAATCTGTTGTTTACATTTTGGGGTGATTTTTAAAACAAATATTTAACACTTTTATATTACCTCTTTTCCACTTTTCCTACCCAAGTTGTGTAGCATTTTTCTTGTTCTCTTTTTTTCACCTGTTTTTTTGTCATTAAGGATATTGTATTTTATGTGAGTATTATTTTTTTCATTTATGTTAGTGAATATTTTTGTTAATTCTGCAACAGGTTTTGCTTACAGTTCCTCTCTTCCCACAGTTTATGGGGTTCTATTTTGCTACCATTCCCCTACCTTTGTTTTTTCCATCCTAGATTTAATACAGCATAAATGATTCTGTTACATACAAAAGGTGCTTATGTTGGGCTCGTTGGTAATATATTATGCATTTTAAATGTTTCCTAATGATTACCGTAAGGGAGGATGAAAGACCGTTTTTTTTAACCTCTTCCTCCCCTTTTTCTAATATCTTCATCAGATACTTTCCTGTGCAGTGATCACAGCAGATGTTAAAATGTTTAATTCTGCCTCACTGAGAGGCAGTGGCATTTATCAACAGTTGAAGTGACATTTCTAGCATTGCATTTAATGTGCCTTCTGTTTATTAGTTATATTCCTGTCTATCTTCGCATATGCAATTCTTTCACCACATCTAGGTTTCTGTTACATTCGATGCTGTGACCTTTATAACTGTCACTCTTTTGCAATCTAATTCTGTGCAGCGGCATGGCCATGCTGCTACTTGGGTGTGCTTGTGGCCTGTGTCCTGCTATTTATGTTTTTTAATGACATTTTTACTGTGTATCTATGAAACAACCATCAGCATCAGTCTAAATAGGGCAGGAGACTCAAGAGACATCTACCACTTTGGCTATTTGTTCACCAAGTCCCAGTAAAATGCCTACTGGCAAAACCTAAATGTGTTGTTAGACATAGTGGACTACCTGCGGCTTATGTTCTGCCCGAAACTTTAGCTCTAAAAGTGGCAGCCAGATTACCATGGTAGCAATAGAAACATCTCCCAATTGTTGGCAGATATCAGATTCTGTACACCTATAAAGGGCCTACTGTGTTTTTGTGTGCACGTGTGTATGTGTGTGTAGATGTGTGTGGGTGTACCTGTCTCGGCTTAGTTACGTGAGTGAGTGAGTTTGTTGTTAAATGTTTGGTGTGTGTTGGGTCAGGAGACTGAGAGCAGTGTAAATTGTGCCCCTGGAGAGTGGAGTGCTGTGTATGTGTGTGTGCGTGTGTGTGTTCATTTGTGTGTGTTTGTGTATGACCCTTGTCCTGGATCCCTCCATTGCGTATGTGTTGGCCATCGTCTATCAATCAGTGGAGCTTGGCTGAAGCTCTCTGCACCCAATACACAAAACATTTTAACCTGTTTGTACCATCTTTCCAATGTCTGCGTTTGTAGGAAGCACAGGATAAAAGATTACAATTCAATTCAATTCAGCTTTATTCGGTTAAAAGAAATAGTACAACCATAAAAGCATTCTAAAAAAAATAGTCATCTTCACAAGTCATTGTAATCAGTACATTAGGACACATAAGAAGTAAAAAATTATTCTATAAATAGATAAACATAGTAAACATAATACAATAAAGAATCAAAAACAGGAGATGATTTGTACATAATGCAATATGTATGACACAACATCACACAGCATCCCTAGGCATCGCTAGTCAGTATATGTCCTGTCATCTTCGTAGAGTCGAGCCTCTAGGTATGAATTAAACTTTCTTCTTTTAATTGACATTTGGATATAAACCACCACCGCATTGCAAACTCTTTCATTTTCTAAATTACAGATAAAATCAAAAGCAATTTTATATGTATACAATTATTCCTTTAAAAATAATGGCCATAACATGCTCTTCCTGATGTCTCTATAAAAATCACAAAATAGAATAAAATGTAAGATTGTCTGGGCCGATTTTTCATCACAGGGGCACTTTGGGAGATTTCGTTTCCACTTGCCCATGGTTGGAAAATCTATTAAAAAGTGGATGGTCCCCATTCTTAGCCTTGCAAGATAGAATCTATGTCTTATGTTTGAGACCTGGAGTAGGTAGCGCTGTATCCCTGGTCCAAGCGCCTGTCACAGTATGCCCTAGTCAACTGTTTCGAGTTTTCCTCGACTTCTCTTAACCATTCCCTTGATTCAATGAGCCCAGTTTTTAATTCCTTTTTACTATAACTAAGAATTTGTAAAGGATTATTAAAATCAATGTTCTCGGCACATTCTTTTAAAAGATTATTAATATACATCAGCCAAGGAATTGTTTTAACATGCTCAACGGTGAGGCAGTCCTTAATAATTTGCTGCGAAAATTTAGTTCCCTCCTTACTCTAGATCCCATACCAGACACTAAGGCCTGCTGCACTAATAAAATAATTAATGTAAGGGGCAGTAAGCTCTTTATGAAGGAGGAGAGGAGTTGGCCTAACGGCTAGGGCAGTCGACCTTGAATCTGGGGAACCGGGTTCGAGTCTCAGCAATGCCGCTGAACATCCTGTGATTCTGGGCAAATCACTTAATCTCCCTGTGCCTAACAAAAAATGAATGTTTTCTAATGTAACGCAACTGGTGCTATGTAAAGCGCTCTGATACCCGATACCTTCGGGTCAAGTCCGTGCTATATAAAACTCCGTAAATAAATATATGGAGGTAGAGTTAGGAATAGCTAGCAATCTTCTTAAGAAGATATTTTCTTGGGTCTGGAGGATGGCATGGTTGGCCGTTCCCCAAAGCGCAGCACCATAACAGGTGCCAGTAAGGCACTTACTCCTGTAAAGGGTCAGAATTTCCCTAATTGGCTTATTCCCCATTTTTAAAAAAAATCTATAAATTGCCTCTGTTATCCGTGTAAATTTTGATTTGCAGGAATCAATATGGGGTCCCCAATGGCCGTTTGATGTAAATAACAGGCCTAAATACAAGAATAAATGTGTTTCTACAATGGGGACCCTATTTGCATGGTGTGTCCTAGTCTTTGGATTCCCTTTTCTGCAGACCATCGTAATTGTTTTTTTCAAATTGAGTATTAAATCCTTTTCCTGCATATATTCTACAAACTTCTCAATTAGGCACTGGAACCCGTTATTAGCGGTTCTAGACAGAAGAACCGCGTCATCCGCATAAAGCAAAGTAGGTACGACGCGGTTACCAACTCTAGGGGCATCGGCTTTGAAGTTTTGCAGGCATTCGTCTACTCCGTTTATATAAAAGAGAACAGGAGTGGGGCAAGAACACAGCCCTGCCTAATCCCACGTGTTACTCTAAAATGGGTAGTAAAAGCAGAAAGGCCCCGCACACTAATAGTCACATATATAAATCATTATTAAACCATATTCATAAGTTTACATTCAATGATTGTTTTCCCAAAAGAAAAAGTCAGCAAGGTCTTCAGTTAGTAAAATTCATTCTTTTATTCATTTTCTTAAAATTTCAAAACTGCCAACGCGTTTCGTCCTCAATCGGACTTCTTCAGGGCTAAAAAAGTACATAAACAAACACTATTTACAACATTGAACACAAACATTTAAAACATAAGAACCAGATCATTATTAACATAGTTGTGGAGATCATCAAGTTATATTGGGAAAACACCTTTTCATAACGCATATTCAGGCGATATTCTTTAAAACTGTGTATCGTCTATCTTGTACTTGAATATGTACGGATACTATGCAAAAACTCAATTCTCTGCACAATTAACCAAAGGGAAGAGGAGACATCCAATAAATAATTCACATTGTACCTAACCCATTTGTTCCCAAAGAAAATGTATTATATCTCAAATTCATCAACTTCAAAGAAGTACACGTACCTTAGAATGTGAGAGGGAATTCATTCATAGATTTACGATCAAAGTATATAACCCAAAAAATCTATAGAAAAAGTGAAAAATGCACATATGTATGTATTCACCACAAAGTATCACAAAATATCATTAGTCTAATGTTGCCCACAATATAGATTTTTTAAATAAAGAAACAGAAAGAATGTTTACTTCGTGCATTCTTAATGTGATCTGTAACGTATTCATATCCACAGTTCGTTATATAGCCTATACACCACTCTTGACTAATTTGACAAATGTCCATTTCCAAAGTACACATCGAGAGACTTACTTGCAGACTATGTATATTCAAATCTGGGTATTATGTCAATCAAAAAGTTCATGATTTTAAATCGATGTATCCTAAAAGAAGAAAAGTGTGGATAAAGCTTATATACTCACTAATGTTCCATATCATGTATATTTATTTTATTCTAAAACAATGAATCACCATCAGTTCTATTTATTTCTAATCGACAATTATCTTATATATTTTCTCTCTTATCCTCTTTATTTACTAAGTATATATACCATAAGTAGATATAGCCTCTTTTAGAAGACAATCGTAGCCACAAAGAACATTACTGCAAGCAAGCAGAATGTGATATCTCATAAAATGTATATCTATGAGTCCTACAAAAAACTGCAAAATTGGCAGCCATTTTTAAACTCGCCAGACTCTAACACCGAGCCATATATTATAAGTTGCAAGTTGAAGGACTTAATCCCGGGCCATATATCATATATATCAAGTAGAACTTAATACAGGGCCATATATTATATATATCAAGTAGAAGGGCTTAATATAAAAAATCCTGCTCTATCCGTGATCAGATTAAAGATTTTCAAAAACGGCAAAAATGGCAGCCATTTTTAAGACTACACTAACACAGAACCACACATTGTATGTTGTTGGTTGAAGAACTTAATATAAGTAATTCTACACTGTTCGTAATCGGATTAAAGAGTTATAATATACCGCACAAATCCTTTCTCATAACCCTCACTATGCATACACACGGACCCAAAATACTCACAGCAAGTGTAGCTCTAGTCTCCATATCGTCGTCTGGTCCGAAAAAGATCTCAAAGAAATACAACAAAAACGCACGCTTTTATATGTTTAGAAAATTGGTAAATTAACCAATTACTTACAATTAGTCCCAGATTGATGCTAAAGTCACGCCGGAAGTGACAAGTATGTGGTGCCAAAACAGCGCCATCTTTGAGTGGTTCAATCGCATCTTCAATTGTATATTACAATAACATAATTCGCACCGGAAGTGACGAGTATATGGTGCCAAACACAGCGCCATCTTTGAATGGTTCAGTCGCGTCTTAAATTGTATATTACAATTGCATAATATAAGGATTAAACCATATAGAAATAACTACAGGATTAAAAAGACGCTATTTATCGGTATTGTCTAATAATAATCCAAAGATGATTGTTTTTTTAAAATCCACTAATCGTTCGGCAATCATAAGACCCGATTGTCAGTCTAATTTACATGATTCACTCGCCATATTTGAACACGGGTTATTTCCTAAGAGGAATATATACGCAATTCATTAAGCCCTTAATACCATTATTTCACAGATTCCTTGTTATCAGTCGTTTCTAAAAGTTTCGACCTATATATTTATTTCAAACCAATGTCTTATGAGAAAAACAATAGGAAAACCTTTTTTAGTAAAAATTTGTTTTCAACATATATATAGTCGATCTGTATCAAATATACACGATAATGGAACATTACGATTTGGCCTATCCTACATCGCCAAAAGTACAGAAACATAATATGATCCCATGCATACAATTTAAAATACGTACTTCATTTAACGTAATCACAGCTCATGTTATCCATCTCATAATGATTTTACAACATAATAGGTAACACCACAGATCCCTGTGGGTCCCCCTCTTTTATTTATTGTATAATTAAAACATGAGACTAATTTTTCGATTTGAATGTCACAAAGAAAACCTGTCCCAAAGAAAACCTTGGAGCAAGAATTCAATATTAGCCAAAGGCATCAGGATACAGTAAACCAAGGATAGTTAAAGATTATAAGAAATAATGAAATTCATTATTAATATTTAAACCCAAGGTTACAGATCTAAGTCTACAGATCCAACGTGCTTCCATCTGCCTAAGTTGTAAGGTCCTATCACCTCCTCTAGCGTTGACACTAACACTAGTTATTGCGTGAAATGTAATCTCAGTATTATTTGGATGAATTTCACTAATATGTTGTGCCACTGGATTCCTCATATCCCCATTTTTTATACATCTGACATGTTCCTGAATCCGAATTTTAAACTCCTTGTACTACTCCCTACATAGATTTTTCACACCAGCAGTTAATCACATACACAACATGTGTGGTATTGCAGTTGATAAATGATAGTATTTCGTAGTTCTTAAGCCCATTGTATTTAAAGAACTTTTTCTTATTTAAACCAAACTTACAGATTGAACAACTACCACATGTGTAGAAACCTTGTGGTTTCTCTGGCAACCATGTGGATAGAGATGTCTTAGGTGCCTTAACATAACTAGGGCAAATCATGTTCTTTATCGTAGAGCCCTTCCGGTAAATCACTCTGGGTTTTTCGGAACAAAATCTAGCGGGAGCGTGTCGGATTTGAGTAGATGCCAGTTTTTCTTAGTATGTTAAAAATGTGGTTACTGTATATCCCATACTCAGTTATAAATGAGCACTGGCCCAAAGTAGTGTTATCAGGAGCACGTGATCGGTGGACTAAGGTATCACTTCTCTTACATTACAAGATGTAACACACCAAACATCTTGTAACAGTGTGTTACATGCAGCAAGCTGTCATCCTAAAAGCACTATCTCGGCCATACCATATGGCGAAATGGTGCGAGTCCGTCGAAATTGCAGTGAGGACTGCAATTTTGAGAAAAATATCAGCAAAGTTAAAAGTGACTTTAATGCAAGAGGTTATACTGATGATAGTCTCAAGAAAGCTGAAAGTAGGATTAGGAAATGTAAGAGAAGTGATACCTTAGTCCACCGATCACGTGCTCCTGATAACACTACTTTGGGCCAGTGCTCATTTATAACTGAGTATGGGATATACAGTAACCACATTTTTAACATACTAAGAAAAACTGGCATCTACTCAAATCCGACACGCTCCCGCTAGATTTTGTTCGAAAAAACCCAGAGTGATTTACCGGAAGGGCTCTACGATAAAGAACATGATTTGCCCTAGTTATGTTAAGGCACCTAAGACATCTCTATCCACATGGTTGCCAGAGAAACCACAAGGTTTCTACACATGTGGTAGTTGTTCAATCTGTAAGTTTGGTTTAAATAAGAAAAAGTTCTTTAAATACAATGGGCTTAAGAACTACGAAATACTATCATTTATCAACTGCAATACCACACATGTTGTGTATGTGATTAACTGCTGGTGTGAAAAAATCTATGTAGGGAGTAGTACAAGGAGTTTAAAAATTCGGATTCAGGAACATGTCAGATGTATAAAAAATGGGGATATGAGGAATCCAGTGGCACAACATATTAGTGAAATTCATCCAAATAATACTGAGATTACATTTCACGCAATAACTAGTGTTAGTGTCAACGCTAGAGGAGGTGATAGGACCTTACAACTTAGGCAGATGGAAGCACGTTGGATCTGTAGACTTAGATCTGTAACCTTGGGTTTAAATATTAATAATGAATTTCATTATTTCTTATAATCTTTAACTATCCTTGGTTTACTGTATCCTGATGCCTTTGGCTAATATTGAATTCTTGCTCCAAGGTTTTCTTTGGGACAGGTTTTCTTTGTGACATTCAAATCGAAAAATTAGTCTCATGTTTTAATTATACAATAAATAAAGAGGGGGACCCACAGGGATCTGTGGTGTTACCTATTATGTTGTAAAATCATTATGAGATGGATAACATGAGCTGTGATTACGTTAAATGAAGTACGTATTTTAAATTGTATGCATGGGATCATATTATGTTTCTGTACTTTTTGGCGATGTAGGATAGGCCAAATCGTAATGTTCCATTATCGTGTATATTTGATACAGATCGACTATATATATGTTGAAAACAAATTTTTACTAAAAAGGTTTTCCTATTGTTTTTCTCATAAGACATTGGTTTGAAATAAATATATAGGTCGAAACTTTTAGAAACGACCGATAACAAGGAATCTGTGAAATAATGGTATTAAGGGCTTAATGAATTGCGTATATATTCCTCTTAGGAAATAACCCGTGTTCAAATATGGCGAGTGAATCATGTAAATTAGACTGACAATCGGGTCTTATGATTGCCGAATGATTAGTGGATTTTTAAAAAAACAATCATCTTTGGATTATTATTAGACAATACCGATAAATAGCGTCTTTTTTTAATCCTGTAGTTATTTCTATATGGTTTAATCCTTATATTATGCAATTGTAATATACAATTTAAGACGCGACTGAACCATTCAAAGATGGCGCTGTGTTTGGCACCATATACTCGTCACTTCCGGTGCGAATTATGTTATTGTAATATACAATTGAAGATGCGATTGAACCACTCAAAGATGGCGCTGTTTTTGGCACCACATACTTGTCACTTCCGGCGTGACTTTAGCATCAATCTGGGACTAATTGTAAGTAATTGGTTAATTTACCAATTTTCTAAACATATAAAAGCGTGCATGTTCATTGTATTTCTTTGAGATCTTTTTCGGACCAGACGACGATATGGAGACTAGAGCTACACTTGCTGTGAGTATTTTGGGTCCGTGTGTATGCATAGTGAGGGTTATGAGAAAGGATTTGTGCGGTATATTATAACTCTTTAATCCGATTACGAACAGTGTAGAAATACTTATATTAAGTTCTTCAACCAACAACATACAATGTGTGGTTCTGTGTTAGTGTAGTCTTAAAAATGGCTGCCATTTTTGCCGTTTTTGAAAATCTTTAATCTGATCACGGATAGAGCAGGATTTTTATATTAAGCCCTTCTACTTCATATATATAATATATGGCCCTGTATTAAGTTCTACTTGATATATATGATATATGGCCCGGGATTAAGTCCTTCAACTTGCAACTTATAATATATGGCTCGGTGTTAGAGTCTGGCGAGTTTAAAAATGGCTGCCAATTTTGCAGTTTTTTGTAGGACTCATAGATATACATTTTATGAGATATCACATTCTGCTTGCTTGCAGTAATGTTCTTTGTGGCTACGATTGTCTTCTAAAAGAGGCTATATCTACTTATGGTATATATACTTAGTAAATAAAGAGGATAAGAGAGAAAATATATAAGATAATTGTCGTTAGAAATAAATAGAACTGATGGTGATTCATTGTTTTAGAATAAAATAAATATACATGATATGGAACATTAGTGAGTATATAAGCTTTATCCACACTTTTCTTCTTTTAGGATACATCGATTTAAAATCATGAACTTTTTGATTGACATAATACCCAGATTTGAATATACATAGTCTGCAAGTAAGTCTCTCGATGTGTACTTTGGAAATGGACATTTGTCAAATTAGTCAAGAGTGGTGTATAGGCTATATAACGAACTGTGGATATGAATACGTTACAGATCACATTAAGAATGCACGAAGTAAACATTCTTTCTGTTTCTTTATTTTAAAAAATCTATATTGTGGGCAACATTAGACTAATGATATTTTGTGATACTTTGTGGTGAATACATACATATGTGCATTTTTCACTTTTTCTATAGATTTTTTGGGTTATATACTTTGATCGTAAATCTATGAATGAATTCCCTCTCACATTCTAAGGTACGTGTACTTCTTTGAAGTTGATGAATTTGAGATATAATACATTTTCTTTGGGAATAAATGGGTTAGGTACAATGTGAATTATTTATTGGATGTCTCCTCTTCCCTTTTGGTTAATTGTGCAGAGAATTGAGTTTTTGCATAGTATCCGTACATATTCAAGTACAAGATAGACGATACACAGTTTTAAAGAATATCGCCTGAATATGCGTTATGAAAAGGTGTTTTCCCAATATAACTTGATGATCTCCACAACTATGTTAATAATGATCTGGTTCTTATGTTTTAAATGTTTGTGTTCAATGTTGTAAATAGTGATTGTTTATGTACTTTTTTAGCCCTGAAGAAGTCCGATTGAGGACTGAAACGCGTTGGCAGTTTTGAAATTTTAAGAAAATGAATAAAAGAATGAATTTTACTAACTGAAGACCTTGCTGATTTTTTCTTTTGGGAAAACAATCATTGAATGTAAACTTATGAATATGGTTTAATAATGATTTATATATGTGACTATTAGTGTGCGGGGCCTTTCTGCTTTTACTACCCATTTTAGAGTAACACGTGGGATTAGGCAGGGCTGTGTTCTTGCCCCACTCCTGTTCTCTTTTTATGACTATTAGTGTGCGGGGCCTTTCTGCTTTTAATGTATTAGAGTGACTAGAAGTTCTTTCTTGTCTCTCTGTTTTGGGACCTAGGGGATTGTGTCCTAAGCTCTTCGCACCTCTTCTATTTGTGGTAACTATCAGGGACGTTAAGACTAGTGCGGGTGTCGATGCTTTGATCCCCAATTTTTTGTGCTAAAATGGGTAGTACACTCTCCTCCAGGCCCATATCGAACTCTTGTGGTTAATCGTTTATATATTTGTGACAGGTAGGCAATAATATCACTTGGAGCGCCCATGGAAGCCAAGGTCTGCCATAATTTTACATGATTTACTAAGTTGAAAGCACTGGTGAGATCGACACAACACAAGTGTAAATGGCCCTTTTTGCAACTGTATATTTATCAATTATTAAATGGAGGTTGATGCACTACTCAACAGTCCCTCTCTCCCTTCTGAATCCATACTGTGAGTCTGTAAGAATTAAGTTTTCTGTTGCCCAGATTTCCAGTCTCTCCAGAAGGATTCTGCCCATTAATTTGGACGTTGTGTCAAGTAGGGAAATAAGGCGATAGCATTTAGCATCACCTCTATCGCCCTTTTTAAAAATCGGTACTATAATAATTTCCGTCCAAGTTCTGGGCACAAGACTACTCGCTGCAGTGTTACATACTCTTTGTAAAATTGGGGCCCAAAGACCTGTATTTGTCTTAAAAGTATCTACTGGGACCCCATCCGGTCCAGGTGCCTTCCATTTACACATCTGTCTAGGGCCGCTGTAACCTCATCCAGAGTAATAGGGGCCAAATTGGGAGAGTCCATGATTCTGAAATCTCTGTTATCTGTTAGTACAAAAATGTAATTATCTGGGTTAAAAACCTGTCCAACATACTTTAACCAGTGCGACGACTGGATCAAGCTGTCGATTTTTGCTGCAGAATGATCTTTAAAAGAGGGATGGTTAATTGTTTTCCAAAATAAAGGGGCGTCCCATGCATTAGCCGCTTGAGCTAATTTTTCCTTTGCCTGATCTTGTATTTCCCCTTTCCTTCTATTGAGTGTAGGTTTATATAGCCTCCTTTGTGTTTTTATTAATTCATTATCTGTTGGTCTAACCTTTAGGGCATTTTTTAAGGCCTGATTGGCTTTAGTGCAATGACAGTCAAACCAACTAACATTTTTAAAGGCTATCTTTTTGCACTTAATTTTTAGGCCTCCTGAGATTGCGGAGGTAATATTACAGAAGGCCCTAATAATATGCCAGTCAGAAGACTCTCCCTTCTTGCAAATATCGATATCATATTGACATTTGTGCACTATTTTATCTAAAAAGTCAATTGGATTAATGCCTGACCATTTGATTATGATGCCATTCTCTCCTTGTGTTGTTGAAATATTGGGAGCTAAACAAGACCCCTCTTGGGACATCATATTAAGTCTGAGGGTCAGAAATAACGGGTGATGATCACGAAAAGGGCTTTCTATCATCTCCAATTTCACTATCTGCCCTCGTCCAGATTCTGAAATCAATATATGGTCAATGATTGAGGGCTGTCTGTGGCCTTCGTAAGTTGGTAACTGAGGTTGTCCCTCTACATAGGACTGTTCCAATAATTCTAGATTATATTTGTGCATAGTACCGTTAATAGTATCTCCGTACAGATTATGTGGGAATAATTTTCACCATGCTCATTCCTGTACCCAGTGTTCCCCTTTCAATATATCACATTTCTTACTGTTAAAGTCCCCAGCTGAGATAAAAAAATAATCACTTCTGATGTGTTTTGTAAATGAATCTAACTTCTTCTCAATTGCCATTATGACCTTATTTATAGTGTTATCAAAAACATCATTATAGAAATTAATTATTAAAAAACACTGATTATTGGAAGTTGAAAACCTCACGAATTGAAAGAATTGTGAGTCAGTATAGACTTTCTTTAAAAACAAGGGACATGTAACGGAAACCAAAACAGCAAGTCCTCCTTTAGCCCTTCCGTTCCGAGAGGGAGTCGCTGGGGTAGCAGCCGTGGAAAATCCGGCAATGTGGAAAGATTCTATATGCCAGATTTCTTGCAAACAAATAAATAATTTGACATTTTCTAATTGAATCAAGCCATGCTTCATTATTTAACTTCTTTTTTATGCCCGCAATGTTCCATGTTGCTACCAACAAGTTTTTATGTGGTGATACTTCAATTAAATCTGGTTCTTGGTTGGTTAAATAGTTGGTGTTTTTTGCATTATTGTTAACACAGAGATTATATTCTACAACCTGATGTAGTCAGTCAGGATCACTGCATCTTCTAAGAGGTGAAAATCTATTAGTCAGTGTAAAAGGTATGTGCCAGTCTGCTGGTGGTGGTCTATTATCTGGGTGGGTAAATTGCTTCACACCTGGTTTGTAAAAAAAAACCCAGGGGCACTGCAGTAATAGCGTCATCTTGATGTCTTATTGGCATAGCCCCAATGGTGCAAAATGCGCTGATCAGTGCTCTTACCATTTCTGGGAAATTAAAATTTACGACAATGCAGTCCCCTTGGCAGTGTTTTAAGGATTTCCCCACCCAGTTTACTCTTCTTACCATAATAATGCTTTGGAAGAGAGAATTCGGATTGTAGTAACAGTTTTTAGTAAGCCAATGTACAACCTTGTTCTTCAGGTCCCCCCAGTCCTCTTTAGTCCCATCTAATAGCTCTGGCACATTTTTCAAAATAATTGTATAGGGTGCTGCCTCGGGTGGTAAATGCAGGGGCCTCTGATAGTTTCTTGATGGTCAAAGAATGGAAGGAAATTTATCCGTATGTGTTTTATTAATTGTCATAGTGCTTGCCTTGTTATAAGTCGGCAAAACAGGTGGCCTTTTACACCCATCAAGAGTCTCTCTTACTCAGCAGGATACTGCTGGATCTGATGAAGTGACATTGACAGTTGCCTGTTGATTATGTTCCACAACTATGCTACCGGTTCTGGCCTTCGGGTGAATTACGCCAGAGGTTTTCTCAGGTAATAGTGACTCTGTGATCAATTTTACGATCTGGGCTACGTCACTTTTAATCTTAGTAATTTCGGACAGTAGTTTCCTTTTGATTGTGTCAATTTTCCCATGTAGTTTCTTGAATAGGGTTTCCAAGTTTTGTGAGTGGTTGGGAGTTGATGCACCTACTACACCCTTACACAATTTCTTAGAGTGCGACTGTATAAGAGGCTCATTTATTATGGTTTTCAATGGCTGTTTGCTTTGTTTTTGCCAGGGGAGATATCAAGTCTGTACTATTTGTTAAGACTGATATCTCCAGTGGTGAAGTCAGTACACATGGTGCTTTACTTGATAGAAGATTACAATGAAAGAAGACGTACTTCCTCTTGAATGGAGTATTGATTTATATGTTGTGTGCTTGTATTTTAGTTGGCTGAGGCTTCCACCAGTGTCCACATAGAAGGATAAATATTTTTCCTCACCCCCAGGCCAATACTTTGTAAATTTAATTTGTAAATCTTCACGGCACTCAGGAGACTCTCTGGATCAGACCAGAAAGTACGTTTCCTACAGACAGGACTTTTTAGGTAGTTCTTTACCTCTTCCCGGACCAGGGCTAGGAGGTGACGTTTTTGGAAGAGGGTGAGGCAGTACCACCAAGCAGAGGAAAGATGCAGACCTCCAGCTAAAAGGAAGACCAGTGTGTGGTCCAGAGGCCTGAGGCTCTGAATGCAGAATGACTTTAGAGTGTGAGCCACCTATGAGCGTGGAGAATCTTGCAGCCAGAGGGCTAGTATTGACCACAAGATAACTGAGTGAAAAGAATTAAAGTAGCTGCAGAGATGCTCTTCCAGACTGCACAGCATGCTGAGCCTGCTCTTACCCATTCAGGATCATCCTTTAACCTAGTGGAGCTCACATCTGCTCCAATTCAGCCTCATGGGGACACACAGGTTTCTTCCCCTGTTTCGGTTATTGGGATTGTGTCATTGGTTTCTTCTGTTCACATTCAGAAAGGATGTGCCCTAACAGAACAAGCTGTACCCACCCATTTAGTGGGGTGTGGTAAAGCAAATAGTTAAACAATGGAGTAGAGCGGCCTCAGTCTTGATATGAGCTGTGGCCGAGCTCCTATACCGTTAAAAAAATCTTGCACTGAGAAGTAACAGCTTTCTCCTTGTGAGACCAGAAACAGACCAACTTCCCTTGTTTTGAGAGCAGCATTTAGAGCACAAGATCCAAGTGAAAGAAGGCACCAGTTCTTTCCCAGGCAGACACCATTTTTGCAAAAACATTTTTTATCTTGTGTTCTGAATCCCCAGAAAGCCCTTTGAATTGTGGATGATGGAAGCTGGACTTTGTAGGATTGACCAACAAGTGACTGTCTGAATTCTGTTTATAAATCACATTAAAATTCCTGCACGACTATCTCCAACTTACTCACCAGTTTGGGGTACTTACGGCAACCCCTCAAGGCCTCAATCCCCAGTTTTCCAAAATGGCAATGGAAATACGTGTTTGACATGTTCTCTCCCAGCTTCCTAGCTCCAGCCAGAGCCCATGTAGAAATTCCCATATTATTCCTGACAAGGAGTGATGCCCCCTGATATCTGTGTGATCCCATTCTACAAAGGAGCTTACTGATACTGTTCTCCTTTTTCATGTTGTTGAAAAAGAGAAAGGCAGGTGTTTTTATGTGGGCTGTCATTTGATAAGGGTTGCTCTTACTCTGACTGCAAGTTCCCAGACAAAAGGCTGAGACAGCTTGTCAGTTCTTTGCGTGCTCAGTCCTTTAATTGGTGACTTCTGTCTTGACATCCAGGGATCACAAAGGAAAATGCTAAGTTACAGAAAACTCATTGACCCATGAGAAGCTCATATCTCTGGGTCATTTGAACTCCTTACATCCTTTCTTTTTCTGAGAGAGGAATGTATGACAATTAGCATATATGCCTTTTCTACTCAGCCATTACCACTCAGATGCCTTTATCATATATGCCTTTACCACACATGATAAATATATGGAAGATAAGTAGATACAATTTTTCTTTATTTATAACCTACTGTATATTGTTTGGAGGGACCCATGGGAAATTGAATTGTTGGTTTGCTTATAACTATGGCCCAGTTTGATACATTTTCATGAAACTTTAAAAAAAAAAAGTCTCAGCCACCTCAGCTTCGTCCTGGAAAGTTTCAGGGTGACCCATCACTCATGGGCCAAGAAAAAGGGGGGGTCCCAAAATGCTTTCTCCTATGCAATTTTACACAGGAAACTTGAACTACAATACCACAAAAAAGGCTGGAGTGAATTAGACCAAATTTGTGAGAAAGTTCGATCTTGTGGTGTAAATCCGTTCAGTAGTTTTTGAGAAATGAAGGCTCAAAATGTGTGTTTTTTTACACGCAATAGTACCTTTGCTAGCCACTTGTGAAGGATCCACAGAGCCACAGAGCCACAAACTCAATCCATGCTTTGTGATTTGCTGCCCACAACCTGAGAGAAAAGTTGTGGCGCCATCTTAGTACTTGGTCCACATGCCCAAAAGATATAACGTTGAAATAGCATAAGGAGGCAGGGATGAGGTACCTGACCCCTTGGATGGAATATGAGGGTCACAGTTAGAGCCCTCTTGTTGTGAAAACAGATACAAAATGTTTGTTTGGCAGCATGGCAGATCTGTGGATACATCGCGGGCCTCAGTATGCCCCCCCTCCACTGAAGCTACATGATGGTTCTGCGTTTCCCAGAGACAGTTTAAAAAAACATATATACACACATAACTACACTCACACACCCCACATACTGAGTCACACACACAGACACACACCTATACACACCTACACACACATTCCTTCACCAACTCACACACAAACACAAAACTACACCCACACACACCCCTTACACACTCAGTCACACATACCTCAACACTCTCAGTCACACACACCCAAACACGCACTTATACACTTTCAGACACATTCTCTTGTGCGTGTGTGCACTCGCACATACACACCTACACACACACACACACCAAAATATACTCCCACACACACCTCTGCACATATTCTATCACACTCATACACTAACACACATCTATATGTACCCCCACACTCTCAGTCACACACACCGAGACATTCTCCTACACACACTTCCACCCACATTCCCTCACATGCACACACACACATCCCCACCCACTCAGTCACATAAACATCCAGACACACCTCCGAACCTATGCACACATTCTCTTCACAGACACAAAAACAGACACACACACATATAAACACAAACACACTCATACACACACAACCTTAAACACACCACACACACCACTACACCCAGATATTCATCCTCACATACACACCCAGACTCTCACCTATCCACACCTCCACATACATTCCCTTGCACACTCACACACAACTACACACAAACACCTCCACACACCCAGCTACACACAACACAACCAGAAACAAGAAACACATCCCTACATGTATTCCCCCCACACACAACTACACCCTGATGTATACACACACCCCCAGTCTCAGTCACACACACACCCAGACATGCACAATACACATGCACGTACTTCCACACACAGTCCTATCTTTTTATGTGAATAAGGCCCTATGTCTAACACACACACACGCACACACCCACACACATGTACACACCAACACAACCTACACACACTTCCTCACACATTCTCTCACTTGCAAACACACACACTCTCTCTGACACACACACACCAAACTACACACACACTCAGTCACACATACACTCAGGAAAACCTCCATACACATTCCTTCATACACACACAACCACACTTTCACACACATTCCCTCACACACACTCTCAACTGTACCCACACACAAGCACCTACACACTCAGATACAACACTCCCAGACACTCACTAAAACACACTTGCACACACATTCCCTTGCACACACATAACTTCATGACCACACACATTCCCTTGAGCACACACACACATCCAAAAGCACCAATATATGAACATCTACAGACACATAGGCAATTGTGGTTTTGACTAGGAGTTTGGCTTAGTTTTGAGTGTCCTAAAAAAAAGTTAGAATGGATTCACTGATCTGCTGTAGCACTGCTTAAATTGCCAGAAAGCATGTTTATTTGCCCGGTGTGGCATCGTGATCCACCGTATAAATAAAAAATGAATTTTCTGTAAAAGATTTCAGCCATTGGTGATTGGTTGCTGTGTTGTGCTCGTGTATAGGTAAAACCAGATACATTCCTTGTTTTTGATATGGAAGATCCTGTTTCTTTCTCATGTGAAATTGACTCCGTCCTTTCGGTACACTCCTGGCATAACTAAGTGGATGTCACTGTGGCAAATTGAGCCCATCCCATAGTGATGAAAAAATGCTGAAATTGTTTTTTTGACATGTCTCCTGCATTTCCCTATCTTTAGGAAAATCTGTCATGCCCACTGGCACTTCTGCCTTTGACATATGTTGGAATACACAAAATCAGTGTGAGAAAAGACATTCATCAATTGTGCCAATTTATCCTTCATTTGGTTTCAAGTCCTATCCCTGTGAGTATGCCTAAATCAATGCCACCACTGTGCACAATCATGAGGTTAGGATCCTCACAGCCCAAAATGCTCTCAATCATAGGCAATAGTTGATGCCATTTCATACCTCTCTCCTTCAACTGACAACACCTACCTTTATCAGACTTCTCTTGAGCCTTCCTCCTATTTTCATATTCACCTTGCACAAACCATCAGATAGTAATTTATTCTCCATCCACACTCGATTGATTTTTTAACCTGGCAACTGTCCTTTCAACATAATAAAAAAGGAGAAATCATTGTGTCCACATTAGGAATGGTGCAAATTGCCTGCAATTGTTTCTTCACTCCCTGCAACCAATCCAGTCCATCCACAAGAGATAACTGCATATATTCCTTTATCACCCTATTGCATCGTTCCACAAGACCATTGCTCCTTCGATGGTACAAAGAGGTAAACACATGTTTGATACCTAGGACTTTAAGGTACATTAAAACTCATTAGAAATAAACTGTGTTCCATTGTCAGTGATAATTTCACTTGGTATAGCCTCTCGGAAAAATACATTCTCCAAAACTTCCTTTACTTTGGTTGCAGCCATGCTGCTCACACACATCTCCTCAACACATCTAGAATAGTAATCTATAAATCCATGCTTCACTTGGCTAACTACATTTAAAGGTCCAATTATATCAACAGCCAGTTTGGACCAAACCAGTAATAAGACGCCACGGAGGAAATTTAAAGTAAGTTCTTTACCTGAGCATCTGTAGGTGTGACTGGCAGGAAATCAGGATCACAGCAACTGCTTCACAGGCATTCAAAACAAAACATTCCTAACCAATGTTACTAAGCAACACTTCATAGCTAATGCTTACATCATACAGTGCTTAAGACCCAACAAAATCAAAACCTATACATGTACTTTGACAATAGGGTAAGGGTAGAAGTTCATTTAAAAATGTATTGTGATTCACTTTAGGTATATAATCTGCTATTCCACCATACTCTGGTAACCATGGTAACCAAACCAAAGTGAGCTACAAAAGACTTTATTGTTGCTGCAACACTATAAAGGGGTTGCATTAGGTTTAACCAATAGCGGCTGCTCCCAGTGACATTTTTGAAAAAGGCTGCAATGTGATTGGGTAAAGTTGTCAAGTCTACAGATAAATATACACCAAGTATAATCTTTTTTCTGCTCTGTGCTGTCCTTCGCAACAGTACTCGAGTGCTGAGGACGGCTTCAGACAGTCCTCTCACCCGAGGCAGGAAATCCCTCTGTTGCGAGCACCAGATGAATTTTCTTTCACTCATTTTTAGCCTCTGGAGCTGGGCAAGAGCTTACCCAGCAGCCCAAGGCTTTTGATTTTTAGGATGTAATGATGATCGGTGCGCATGGCACGCTGACATCATTGCATTAAAGTGAAATGAGCTGATGGGCTCATTTAATTTTAACTGCATCGGTGCTTGGGGGCATATCTTAGCACCCCAAGCACTGATTTGGATGGGGGAGTAGTCATTGGAAAGGGGAGCATCTCCCCTTTGCAATGGTACCACTCCCTAGTGGATCTTCTTGTGGATTGCTGTAGGAGGGTGAGCCCCAAGCAGGCAGCCAACCACTAGTCCCCCCAGGGATTTTTTTAAAGGGGAATGTGGCCCCCCTGGCAATGGAAATATGCTCACCCCTCCCCAGTCCCAAAAGACTTTCTGCCCAAGGGCTGATTGGAGGTTCTTACCGCCCAGAAGGCCCACTACCCGCATCTGGGGCAGATTGGAGGTGTTTTCCTCCAATCTGCTCCCGGCCGGTGGCCGACAGACAGCTCACTGGGTAACAAGGGACTATATTTGGAGGGGAGGGCCCCCTCGGCAATGGCCTAGTGCTCCCCTTTCCCCTGGGCCCAAAAGTCTTTCTGCCCCCCGGGGGGTGTGTAAAAAGCCCACTAGACATCAGGGATTCATTTTTAAAGGCAGAATGGGTGGGGTGGCCCTCCCACACATTGGTCCTAGCCCCCACATACCCAAATGACCACAGCTGTCTTTCTGCCACCACTGTCAGACGCATATAGGAGGTATTTTCCTCCAATCTGCTCTAGGCGGGGGCAGAAAGCTCACTAGACCACCAGGAATTATATTTGGAAGGGGGTGTGGCTCCCTTGGCAGTGGGCTAATGCTCCTCCCTACCCCCAGACCCAAATGTCTTTCTGCCCCCCCTGGGGGCATATTGGCCTAGGCATTGGGCCTAACCCCACCCCTCAAATGACCTTCAACAGTCTTTCTGTCCCACCTATCAGAGGCAGATAAGAGGTATTTCCCTCCAATCTGCTCCATGGCAGGGCAGAGGGCCCACTAGACACCAGGTAGTTTTTTTATTGCTGAAAGGTGTGACGGTGGCCTGCTACTTACCCACACATCGGGCCTAGCCTCCACCTCCAATATGACCCCAGCAGTCTTTCTGCCCCCCTGGGAACTAAAGCATCCCCTTCTTTTTGGCAAGAAGGGAAATTTTGATTTTGGATGTTTTTTCAAATACATATGGGTTACACAGTTGAGCTAAGTCCCAATATTGTCCTACTTCTATGCTGAATGGCTGCCCTTTTTGGGCTCGGGTCAGCTGCCATTTGGGAAAACCCAGAAATTTCTGTAAAACTGGGCACTCAGTGGAGTCCAGTGTGATATGCCTTGCGTGGATCCCACAAAGTTATCTTACCCACAATGTCCTGAGAACCTCAAACTTAAAGCCTAAAATTTCACTTTTACCTTGCATTTCTGTGACATAAACTTCCGGAATCAGTAGGAATCCACAGATTCCTACCAACCAGCGTTCCCTCACTTGTCTCAATAAAAATGCTGTCCCACTTGTGTGACTTGGCCTAGTGCCCCCATAGACACAAATCAAACCAGGGTCAGTGAGAGTCACTCTGCGAGACTCCCATGGACCTTGGTTTGATACTTACCTACACTAGGACCAGCCGCACAAGTGAGGTAACATTTTGTCCTGTAAGAACATTTCATACAGGGGCTAGTGTCTCAGTACACTCAATCCCAAGGCTCAGTATGTGGTCATGCTCCTAATATGCACAAGGTTTCCACTCTGCAGTGCAAGCATTTTGTGGCCACACACCTAGGGGCCGATTCCGATCTCGGTCGGAGGCGCACCCAATACCATTCGGTCGGGAAAAAGCCATGCGAAGCCTGTTTCCCGACCGAACCGTACGCTGGTCCGGCCGAGCGAGTACGATGCGAGTCGCCGACCGACTCGTCCGGGCGACCCGACCGCTCCGACCGACTCGTACCCGGACCGTACCGCTCCGACCGACTCGGTCGGACCCGATTCGCACCGCGCAATGGAGACGTTTTCCGGCCGGGTAAGTACGATGCGCACCTCGACCGCTCCGACCGACTCGCGCCGTCCGACTCGAACTCGCTGTCGGAGCCGTACTTTGGGGGTCCGTGTCGGACCCCCTGTACGCGTACCCGTGCGAGGCGCACACAGGGGGGACCCAAGGGTCCCCTACCTGTGCGTGTACGCCGCGAGCGCTTCGCGGCGTACTCGCTGTAGGGGCGCCCTTGTCCGCCTCGCACCCATTGAGGCAATGGGAGCCCGCGTACGCGTTGTACGACCGGCTCCCATTGAGTTCAATGGGAGTCCGACCGACTCGTGTCCGATAACATACGGACGCATCGGACTCGTTCGGTCGGACTGCACGGGTCCGATTCGGTCGGAAATCTCTCCGGGTCCGGCTCGGTCGGGGAAATTTCCGGCCCGAATCGGAATCGACCCCTTAGTGTTTACCTTGTGGAGAGCTGTTGAAGAACATACAAGTCTCTCAATACACATATGCCCAATTAAGTAGCCAAGTCCCCACTACATACAGCTTTCGCTCTGTTCAGAGGATTTCATGGAGAGGCCAGTCACCCACCACAGACATCACCCATTAGCTCAGCAAGCCTCTACCGCAGTCAGCTTTTGCTCTGGACTGAGCTCTTCCCTGAGAGGCCAGTTCATTACTACAGCCAAATCTAATTATATAGCATTCCCCTCCTACAGACAGTTTTCATCCTGTGAAGAGCTGTTCAGAAAAAAGCTAGTCTGTCACCTAGTGAAGCTCCATTATGCTGCCAAGCCTCTAGTAGCAACAGGTTACACTCAGTACAAAGCTCTTCATGTAGAGGCCAATCATGTACCACACACAACCCTCAATGGTTGGGCAAAGCCTCTACCACATACAGATTTCCCTTTGCACTGAACTGGTGACAGAAAGAACAGGGCCCAGACTTACCAAGGGCTTGCTTTGTCCTTGCATCACACAAGGCAACTCAAGGCAACGCAAGCCATTAAGTCAGATTTACAATACCGCACAGAGCCACCTTCCGTGGTTCTGCGTGGCATAGTAAATCTGTAGTAACACAAGGAGACGCAAGTCGCTGCCTTGCATTAATCCGCATGGGAAAGGCGTTCCATTTGTGGAGCGTGGGTGTTCCGGCTCTTGTTAGTCGTAGTTCATGCACTCTTTTCACACAAAAGACATCTGCAGCAGCTGCAATTGAGGAGCTCCTTAAATCTTGCAAACAGAGTGTGTGCCGCATGCCAACATTGGATGAATATGTGCAGTTTAATACTGAAATGCTGATGTTAAAGCAAATGGACATTAATGACCTTCCCTGTAAAGATAATCTGGAGCATCAAGGCTTTAATTTACTGCTATGTCAAACAGTGGTAATAAAACTTGAAGGACTTGATAAATCAGTGTGATGTACAGCTGGTTTATAAAAATATCTGTGCCTATGTAAAAATTGTAAAATCATTCTGCAACTAAATTTGAATGTCGAGTAGGGCTTTATGAATTGAGGGCCCGATTCACAGAACTAACTTAAGACAAAATCCTAAACTTACTACCATTTTGGTATTCACAGAAGGCACTTACTCATTTTGGTATTCACAGAAGGCACTTACTTACTCATTTTGAGTAACTTACTCATTTTGAGTAACTTACACATTGTGTGTAACTTATTCATTTTGGTATTCACAGAAGGCACTTACTCATTGATGAGTAAGTGCCTTCTGTGAATACCAAAATGAGTAACTTACTCATTTTGTGTAACTTACTCATTTTGGTATTCACAGTAGGCACTTACTCATCAATGAGTAAGTGCCTTCTGTGAATACCAAAATGAGTAAGTTACACAAATGAGTAAGTTACTCAAAATGAGTAAGTAAGTGCCTTCTGTGAATACCAAAATGAGTAAGTGCCTTCTGTGAATACCAAAATGGTAGTAAGTTTAGGATTTTGTCTTAAGTTAGTTCTGTGAATCGGGCCCTGAGATTTGGGGAAATGTGGTGGACTTCATCACATAGCCCAATAAAAGTGAATTTGATTATATTTTGACAAGATGTGACCATATAGAGGAGCTAAAACAAATAGGCTGGTGTACTGCTAGATTCATATTAGTCAAAGATTTGCACTTGCATAGAGAACAGTTTCCCCTGTGTCATGGCTATGCTTTCACCATCCATAAATCTCAAGGATTAAGTCTGGATGCAGCACTGATAAACATAGTCCAAAATGTTTTCAAAGAGGGAATGTCTTATGCTGCACTGTCACAGGTTAGGTCACTCTCTG
Organism: Calotriton arnoldi; assembly: GCA_963921515.1. Classification (NCBI taxonomy): domain Eukaryota; kingdom Metazoa; phylum Chordata; class Amphibia; order Caudata; family Salamandridae; genus Calotriton; species Calotriton arnoldi. The sequence goes on along the minus strand of CAWUFW010005886.1, from coordinate 391,015 downwards.
GGATGTACCTTGTAGATTTAGATGAGACAAAGTATATACAAACAACTCATTTGATAGAGAATACAATCAATTGAGGTGTTTGTACGCACCTCATCTAGGCCAGTACCCAATCTTCAAAAAATGAGTCATCTGTCCCAAATGTAAGTTTTACTAACATGTCTAAAGAAAGGAAAAACAGACAAGCTGGGAAGGTTAAACAATAAGTTGTCAAAACGTTGAAAGTAGAAGATGCACCGGACATGATAGGATGTCAGTTTCTATAGTTTCAGGAGTGAATTGTTATTGCAATGTGGTTGTAAATGTACAATTTATGTTACCTCTAGTAACCTAGAATATAGATGAAAATAGAAACAAGCCATTATGTAAGGCACTGTCAACTCTACTGAGTTCTGTGTGAGTTAAGAAACTTCCATCTCATTTTGTGATGGGTATACATGATTGTGTTGACATTTGTACAGGAGTCATACAATTTACAATGCAGTCTCAAGAAGATGCCCAACAATTTATAATGGTAGTGATGGGCATTCTAGAAAATGAGCACATTGCCAATAAATGATTTCTTTGGAATCAGCTACTTGTGGCAACATGAATGTCATAATTGTCACCATTCATCAAATACTTACATTCACAGTGATTTGTGTATTCAGCCATACCAGATTGCAAACTGGTGACACTTGAAAATTTTATAAACAAAGCTGTGCAAAATAATGTATGTCTAGACTGTAGAGCAGAAGTTTTTTCAACTTTAATTGTTAGTCGCAGCCACAAATGTGTCATAGTAATGCTACAAATATGTAGAGCAGATGACACACACATTCCCAATTTTAAAGCTTTTCAGATTTCACTTTCTGGGAAAATGTACACTACGGTCACCATCATTTTCTATGCTGGATACTGTATTAGATCAGATAACTATACAGTCTATTTAAAAAATAGATTTGGCTGGCCAGAATGTAATGACAATTCCCTTACATTTAAACAGAGATTACCTTGGATATTACCAAACTCCTATCTCATTTGTCTGGAACCAAAGTTCTGGAAAATGATGTGTGACTGATAGTGGTGTGCATTATGTGCCTGACATGTACCGTATTAATGGGGTTATATTCAAAATCAACACAATTCTTTCCCTATAGTTTAAGGATGACAACAATTTCTTTGACATTTTGCCAGTGAATTGGCATGTCTGACTTCTTATACTTGGTATGAGAACCCACTCAGTGTGAGGGCATGGTCTGAGGGCACACAAAAAGTATTTTTCAAGTATATTGAAAGTTTAATTGTAACTGTTATCAGAAATTATGAAAACAATCTGTTTTAGAACCTGCTCGATAGCTATGAATAATTCTAATTAACCTATTCATTTATTTAGGGTGAAGCTGATCACTGTCTTAGTGAATAACTGTTTGAAACAGCACTAGTTAGTGAAGCCCCTGCCACACACAAACTTCCCTCTCTAGGTAGCTGTTCATAGAAATAACAGACCTTCATTGTACCAAACGTATATTACATGTAGATGTCTCTACTATCCATACTCTTTCTTATATAGATAGCTTTTCATGGAAATTCCTTTCTCCCTTCATACCTAATCCACATTATATGAAAAGTCTCTACTATGTACTGTCTTCCCGCTGTAAAGTTCTCAGTACAGACCTATACCTTCCTATACACAATCTCCATGACATATTTAAGTTTCTGATATGGTTATACTGTCCTGTAATAAGCTTTTTAATTAGAGGCTAGTCCTTCCCCATAGTGAGACTCCATTATGTGACCAATCCCTTTCTGCAGGTAGTTTTCACCCTGTACACAGCTGCTTCCAGAGAAATCAGTGTATCAGTACACTAAAGTGCCACTAAATGGTATGTGGCCATGGCTCTACTATGTACAGGATTTATGTTCAACGCAGGTATTTATTCAAAGGCTACTATCTGACTAAAATGAACAATCATATGTGTTAGCAACTACTATAGTGAACCTTGCCCCTGTTTAAGCCACTTAAGAAAGAGGTCAGATACTCGTGGTGTAGAAGTCCATTTAACTGAAGAAGGCCCTGCCGTGTTGTTGAAAACATTAATTTTGCATTAAATATTTCAGGTTGTCACATTTTTCTTTTATATATTTTTCAGTGCACTGAAGATCCTTTATTGATATCTTCAACTAGAGAACAGAGAAAGGTACTGCTAAAAACTGTTATGCTTTAATTAAGAAACTTATGAGGGAAAATTATATTTTTCAATAATGTGTTTTCTATATTTTAAAGTGTTTACATGTTGGCAACAGTAGCAGAGGAAAAGTTAATGAAGATCAAGTGTGGAGATATAAAGAAGAAGAAGAAAATAAGAAATTTTAATGATATACTGTTTGCTTTTCTGAACTGTATAATTGGTTAATTTTACAGGCCTGCCTCTGTACATACTGAAGTTCCAAATAGTGGTAATGGCATCCCACGTACAGTCCTCACCCTATCAAGAGTGCTCACAGTGAAAGTCACCAATAGCGACACCCACACACAATCACACATATACATGCACAGCGTTGCACCCACAGACAGACACACGCAATACATAAACACACCCACATACTGTCAGGGACTCTAGCGCAGACTGGTGACATGATATTCCCCCAAATGTTTTGCCTTTACTCCTCCTGTTTTGCTGAATTTGTTTTGTTGGCTTTTAGACTATGCACAGTTTAGCAATGCTAACCAGTGCTAAAGGGCTCTTGTTCTCTCCTTCAATCATGGTAAAATTGGCCTACTCATAATTTGCACATTTAATTTATTTGTAAGTCTCTATCAAAATAGTATTCGCTATACCCAGCGCCTTTAAATTAAATGCTACTGGTGAACCTGCAGCACTCATTGTGCCACCCACTAAGTAGCCTTTTAAAACATGTCTCAAACCTGCACTGCAATTTGTAGTGCAGTTTTAAAACTGCCAAGTCGACCTGGCAAAATAAACCTTTTGCCAGGCCTAAATCTTCCTTTTTAATACTTACACGTCACCTCTATGGAATGCCCTAAAGCCTAAAGGGCAGGGCACATTACATATAAAAAGCAGGACATGTGGGTTTAAGTTTAACATGTCCTGGTAGTGAAAACTATTAAAGTAATTTTTCACTACTGTAAGGCCTATCTCTCTCACTAGCTAACGCTGGGTTACCTTGTTATATTTAGTAAGTGATAACTTTGGATTGGGAGCAGATCGACATATGCTGTTTAGACTCAAATGAATTGTAATTTAAAATCCTCTTTAGTGGTAAAGTTAGATTTTAAGGCACAAATCTGAAAATGGCACTTTTAGAAAGTTGCCAATTTCTTGTCCTAACCATTTGTTACTTCTGTCAGCATCCTGGATCATACAGCTGTGAATGGCTCTACTTTTGGGGTTTGTGTATTCCTCCAAGACAGTGACACAGAAGTGGAGAAAGTGTGGTCAGGATGGGTAGGGGCTGAGCTGTGCCCGACCTTACTTACACTTCAAAGGGCTTGCCTCCAGAGCACACAAAGGGCCCTGACACCAGCCTATTGTCACCCCAGAGAGTTTGGGGCCTTGATAGGGGAAGGTAAGAATGTCCCAGAACCAGATGTGGGTGTAGGACAGGGTGTTTCCCCACACACAAAGGTGGCAGTAGGTATAAATATGGGACCTCATGAGCCACTCATCTGAACACTCCTGGACATGTGGTCATTACAGAAGAAGGACTGCCCTGCCACCAGAGGACTGCCCTGCTGCTTGAGGACTGCTTTGCTGCTTGATGACTGCCTTGCTCTCTGAGACTAGACCTGTTCCCTCCATCCTTGGCTAACTTGAGTGACTTCAAGTGTCAAATGGCTGACATCCTGCTTGAGCTACAGGGACACAACAAGCTGCAGATGCCTCCCTACAACTGCCCAACTGACCTTCTGCACTAGATCTGGCTGGACCTGCAGCTGGACCTACCTGAGCCCTGCCGGCTTCTGCTGGAGTGAGTTCCTGATCTCCAAGAGGTACCTACCCTGGTCCTGCACCCTTAAATGGCATCAGTTGAGCTCCTTCTGAGCAGAAAAAGGTATAAAACTGAAGTTGTGGGCTCTTGTGACCAGTGTCGGGCCTGCTTGCACCATGACTTTGCCGCCTGTGACAACCACCAACAAGAAGCCCCGGTGACCCCTACTCTTTGCACTTCAGCGACCACCAGTGATCACTGGCAAAGCAAGATCAGCACTCTGCACTACAGCAGCAAAAGCCCGCTGTGACCGCCAAAATGAAGCTCCTGCAACTACCGTCGACAATGCCTGAGTGGCTATTCATGCTACAATAATGACAGCCTGTGCCACCCGGCCCGCTCTTCGTGCGACAGCGACGACCATTCACAACACTCTCTCTGCTCATTGCAGCCTCCTCCACCACGAATTGAACTCTTCACATCGGACTTTGAGAAGATACATTTTTCATTGAGAGTAACCTGGTCCCTGTATCCACTGCGGTCAGCCTGAACTTGTGACTTTTCCCCAGTTTAGCACGACAAGATGACTGCAAGTGGTGCTTTGTGCTTCTAGGCGCTATATTTACCGAAATCTTTGAAATTGAATATCTCCGGTTCAACTGATAGGATTTTTGTCATTCTAGTATAATTTTATTTACTAAAATGTACTCTATTTTTCTAAATTGGTTTGGGATTTGTATTGTGTTGTGTTTTCACTTTATGACTGTTTGTGTTCTGCATAAGTACTGTATACTTGACCTCTAAGTTAAGCCTGACTGCTTTGTGCCAAGCTAAAAGTGGATTAAGCACAGGTTTATTTTGTGACTTTTGTGGTTCACCCTGACAAAGATTGTGGTTGTTGCCTGAGTGAGACTTTTACCCCCCCTTAATGATTAACCCAATTTATTACTCAAAGTATATAGAATATTGTGTACAGAGCCACCCAAGATCACACAGGGAGTCATAGGAGAAAAGGAATCCAAAGGGAATATCTGTATAAGGAAACAAGAAAGTCAAAGCTCAGAAAGAGCAGGCATTCAAGAGGCAATTCGGCTTTCAAGAATAACTAACACACAGAACGGATGTGCAAGACATATATAAAACAACATTAACAACAGTGGCGGCTCCTCCGCTATGGCGGAGGAGTGTCAGTCACCCCACTGGTTTCTCGCTGTGCGAAAAGGAAAAACATAAAATGGTAATAACTTTCAGTTATTACAATTTTATGTTTCTTTTGCGGGTGGGTAGGCGGGCGGGTGGTCGGGGCTGCTCTCCTAACAGCGCAGGGGAGGGGAGGAGTGGTTTGCTCACTACTAAGTGCGCAATGACTGTTTGGTCGGCCCTCTTGGGCTGCACAAACCAGTCATGCGCACCTTCACCTTCTCCATGCAGGCTGCATTACAGCCTGCATGGAGAACATGCCCACCCCTCCAGTCCCTGGCTGAGCGCTGTGTTGCATCGCTCAGACCAATCACAACACTTCATTGCAGCGTTGTGATTGGCATAGGGGAGGGAGCCTGGCGGCTGCCTGCTTCCTGTTCCTGAAGCGGAGACAGGAGAGCTGGAGCAGAGACACGGCTGAAAGGTAAGTTATTTTTTTTCTCATTTGCTCCCTCCCACGCGACCCCCCCGCTACCCCCCTTGCGCCTGCCCCACCACCCGCGAGCCATGCCGGCCACAACTGATTAACAATAAAGGGAATGTGAAGTAAAGCACTCAGGAGCTCCATATGATAAGACTGAAGTTCAGTAAGTTCCTCACCCACAGTTGCTGTTGCAGATACTAACTGCAAAGACACACATATAGTATATATATGCAAAGGCAGAAAGCAAGTAACAAACCACAAAAGAAAACCAGAAGCTAGAAGGAAGGAAGCAACCTAAAAACTAGAACTAAGGTAAAGGGAAATAAATCAGGCACTGAGAAAAGGTAAGTAAATAAGGAGAAAAAGTTCAAGGAAGCACTAAAATAATGTTTGCTCAGGAATAAAGGGAAACACCGCAGGCACTGCTAATTCAAGGAACAAAAATGTATTAAGGCTCAGATTTCTCTGGAAACAAGGATTTTCTACATATCAGTAACTAGAGAAACAAGAGGTTAGTCAAACAGGAACACTGCTACAATGGCCCACGTTGGACTGAAGGGAACTAGGGCTTAAAAGAGTTCACTATAATCACATGCATTAGGTGTGAGCAGGCTAGTACCTGCCAGCCACAGTTGTGCTGAATTCTCCTGCCCATTCTTTGCCTGCAAAGTAGAGACAAAGAAATGAGCAGGGAATTCTAGGTATTGGAATTGGATTGGGAATGAAATGGAAATTCCAAATAGTTCCCGAGAGCCTGGAAATTTGTATGTGGGTATAGCAGAAGGCCTGGAAGCTTATTTCAACACTGGAAAGTTCAACAAGTAGGTCACCTGTGGGCATTAGAACACAGGGAGCGAATTGTGATACCTACACACGCTTTTACATAAAGTCACATACATATACACTCATATACACCTATAGAAATACACCCCTAGTAGCAACACTCACATTAAATGCTAATACACACACAAACTTTCACACACACATATATCACACAGATAGGGACAAGTACACATGTGCACAGCCAGATATGTACTTCTGTTAACATCCCCCCAAATATAAAAATAGAATTGCAGATACCCAGAGTTACGTAAACATATAAGACAAACACCACACATATCTACACGGAAAATAACACACATATTGATATATATTCAGAACCACATACACATAGTCACTTCTGCTACCACAAACACACTCCCAGAAACACATGTACATACTTCTACTAACATACACACTCACCGACTTACACACACATAGGGCCCACTTCACAAAGGTAAAGTTAGACCAAAAGTCTAACTTAGATCAAAAGTCTAACTTTACTACTCTTCGGTATTCACAAAGGAAAAGTTAGACCAAAAGTCTAACTTAGACCAAAAGTCTAACTTTACTGGTAGTAGCTCACCTTTGTGAATACCGAAAAGCAGTAAAGGTAGAATTTTGGTCTAAGTTAGACTTTTGGTCTAAATTTACCCTTGTGAATCAGACCCAAGTACCCCAACACACACACAAACTCACTCACATGCACAACACACACATACACACACATTTATATACAGAGATATACACACTGACACACATACTACACACATGTACATACACATTTACATATGTACACCCACTTATACTTAGACTTAGAAATTACTTTATTCGGTCTGTTTTGTGATCTACAGATCATAAAAGTACAAAAAGATATAAATACATTTAAAACCATATTAAGTTAAATAGATCGAATTCAGCTACAATCTGACAAATTAATTAGTCAAGGTAAAAAAACACGACATCATCTAAGTCTTTTAGAAGCCACTTGAAGATATATAAACATGTTAAATAACAATTTCAGTAATAAAAACAACATGACAATCAATCATTCACATGTAATCATAAAATAGCCCGTGGATAGTTAGCCATTAAAAATAACTAGCTTAACATGCTTCATGTGCAGTGAGAGCCATATTTTTCCTACTTCTTAGGCAAGCTAGCAAAAAAGAGGCTGTCGCAAAACAGATATTAGGATCCTTGAGTTGTTTTATATACAATAATGCCGGACGGCATTGCCTAAACTTTAGCTTCTTTAGGATTGGGTAGATAAATCTGTTTCTTTCCTTCTTGTAAAGCCCACAGAAAAAGAAGGTGTGAAGGTCTGACTGCACCGACTCCCTATCACATGGGCATGCCGAGAGATCAGAGCTTCTATACCTTCTTGAAGGATGACCTAGCTTATACACATTATCATACCCACACAAACACAAAGATATACACAGGCGTAGACAGAAAGACAAACACATACATAAGGCACACACATACCCAAGAATTGCACGCTTACCCATACGTACATTCACACTCACACACACACACGCAAACACACACACGAATGCGCACATACACATACACATGTAAACACATACATCCAAACAGAATAACACATACACAGAGTCACTTCCCCACACAAACACAGTAATACCATCTGAAATACATTCACACACACAGACTTCTACTCCCACAAAGTAAAAGTCACAAACAAAAACAATTATAGTCACACAGATTAAAAATAGTAACAAATACCGAAAAGATTTTTTTTTTCTAACCAAAATAGGTGATTCTAAAAAGTTCCTTTTATGTTGTTTTTGGATGTTTTGTATATTTTTGGGATAATATTTTGTCATTACAATATCAGGATGAACAAAAATTGAATCAAGGGTAACGTAACTTTGGAATTTTGAGGTCCAAAAGAAAAGAAAAATGGTTTTAGCCCCTGTCATCAGTGACTGCCTTAATAATAGTAGGCACAGACTGTTTCTCAATACTGACCACTTTATTGCACACTGATCTGTCGGTGGTAATATTTTACATCTGTGATACAATGACAGGAAGTCTCTTGGTCTTCTCAGATGGAACAAATCTCCAGAGGCTAATGATGGTCCAGGAGAAAATGTAGCCATCCTTGCTCCATCTTGTTCCTTCTTCACCTTTTCCAGATGTTTAGGATGGATTGTTCGCCTGTGTTTTCACATGTAATATGTTCCCTGGGAATATTTCTTTCCTTTCGCCAGAGAGAGATTTCTGCTGAAAATAGTGCGTTGCAAAATTTTAGCAATTACTTTAAAAAAAAACGTATGGCATGGTGAAAAACTGCCATACAAAATATTCCTTGTTCGGTGGTAGTTCTTATTCCTCCTCCTCATGAAGGTTTGTAGGGTCTTGCAAAGCCATTTCTGCACCTGTTGTTTAATGGCAAAATATTTGCATAAAAATGATGGAGCACGCAACTAGTCCCAGCTCAGTTCCTCACCCAAATGAGTAAGCAAGGGAGGAAATGTCCTGCCAAAGAAGGTGAAAACTGTTTTTAATCAATCAAAAGTGTTCTTTGGTTGTGTCATCAAAATCACGGTGGATTCATGAGTCCGTCATGGAGTCACCGCAGAGTCTTGAAAGTTGGAAATCCAGGATGAAAACACTAAAGGGAAAATTACATTTTCGTTTGATGTCTCTAAAATTAAACCTCTAAGCTTGATCCTTTTGGTTATAACCTCTTACATACTAAACACACATATTAAAAAGAAATTGCCAAATTTGCAGAATCACCGCGACCACAGGAGCTGCGGTTCCGAGGATCAAAAAGAGGGCAAAAAAAACTAATCTAAACAGACATTATTTTACATTTTACAATATAAATGTTTTTATGATTACAAAATATAAAACAAAAATGAAAAGATAATCAATGTTACTGTATGTTACAAAACGCCTTGAAGGTTACTGAAAAAAACTTAAAGTTAAAGTGACATTACAGTTAGGTGCATAGCACATATTACACTAAAACTTAAAAAAAAACAACTCTAGAAATTCAGAGAACTAAATCTAAAGATTAATGGATGTTACCATTTGGTAGCGATGTCAGTCATAGTTTTACATTTTAATCATGAAAAAAAACATTGAAATTTGCCAGTTTGTTTACTGAGTTAACTATAAATTGTGCCCAAGCCATGCAGTGCTTATGACCTTACATATTGCATCACTCATGACGTGTATTGACATAATTGATGCATCATCCGAAGAGTGTGACAATTTGCTATATGCTTTTGACACTGATAGATATTTAATGAGCTACATGTTGGGAAAATCTTCTATACACTTTCTATGGCCAATGAGTATAAGTATTTTCAACATTCTAGGCCTCCTAAAGAGGACCGGGTGTGAGGAGGAAGTGATTTCTTCATAACGAATTATGTACAGGGAAAAGGCTATACCTAGTAGGGACTTGCTAACATATTTTACCTTGGGGTACTGGCGAAATTGGTCTCTTGACCATAGTAGTTGCTTCCCTGACTAATGTGGTTTGGCTGTCTGGAGGGAGTTGACGATTTATAATCAGCTGTGCACAAGGGAAAGGCTATGTGTAGAAGTGGCTTCCCCAGCTAATGGTGCTTGGCTGTTTGGAGGCAGTGGGCTATTTGTAGAGATTGTTGTACAGTGTGAAGGCTGTGCATAGTAGGGTGGAGTGATGGAGTGGCATCTGCGCCTAAACATCTTTCCAGGGTGATGGGTGTGCATTGTGCAATATGGTGTAGGACTGTCTTCTGTACTAAGACGTCTGTACAGGGTCACAGCTGTGTATAGGGGCTTAAGGTGAAGGACTGGTCTGTTTTCTCAAACCTATGTGCCGGGAGACAGCTGTGTACGAGAATGAAAAGGCCTGTCTGCTAAAGCCTGTTTTCAGTGTGATGGAGCAGTGTAGTTCGGTATGGTACAGTACTGGTATTTCTGTTGAGATCTTTTAGCATCTCAATGTTATGTTATGTCAATGAAACCAATAGCTGACTCCAAATGCAGTATTCTGGTGCTGAAACCTAAAGACTAGAAGATCCCAAAAAGGAAGATGAGGTAGCTGTCACTGCTTTAGAACAACCAAGTTTTGAGTAGTTTTTGAACGTGGTGAAATTTTGCCAATACTGGATGTCTACAAGCACTTGTATCAGTACAGCCAAGCACAATAAGGTAAGGAATGGCCATTGCACCATGCTGTGCGAATGCAATATGGAGTATACAATGCCGCATTAGATGATCTAAGACTTCTTGTGGGCTGATAAAACTTAATCCTTGCTTGTAAGTAAAAGAAGCTCCCACAGTATAATGCTCGATGGGTGTGACAGAGGAGTCTAGATATACTGAGCTTCCTAATGGGTAGCCAGTGAAGGGATTTCCAAATTGGATCCACTGTAGTCCTGAGAGGGAGATGACAGGCCAATCTGGCAGCTGCATTTTGACCTACTTGTAAGTGCGACAATAGATGTGTGTACTAGGGTGTGGTGAAACACTTGTCTTTTCGGTCAGACCTTGATGCAGCTATGCCTAGTAGGGTGTGGTAAAAGACTTGCATCTCTGCTATCACCTCTGTGGAGGAGTAGAGCTCCTCATAGGAGGGTAGGTTGATGGACCTCGTCTCTCCGCTGAGAGATTTAAAACAAGTTATTATAGCTCTTTAAATTTATTTTGAGGAGCAGTGTGGTGGATGATGTAAACAGTATTGTCATCAGTGATGTCATCAATGATGTCATCAGTGATGGCATCAGTAATTGAACATGACATGAATGATGTAATATGTGAGGTCATAAGCAGTAGCTGGCAGGGCACAGGTTACAGTTAGCTCAGTAAAGTCTATCTATTGGATTTCAGTGGTTTATCACATTTAAAACGTACTATTATGACTGGCATTGTTACCTAACTATAACATCCATCTAACCTCTGGGTTTTTTCAGAGAAAATACACACCATGTTTTTATTTTACTCCTAAACTCCCTTTACCACTACTCACCCCTACACCCTAAAATTATTCTTAACCTCCCATTACCTCTACCCACCCTAAACCCTAACATAACTGTTACCTCCCTTTACCACTGCCCACTCCTAAACCCAAACATTTACAATATCTCTCTTTACCACTATCCACCCCTAAGCCCTAAAATTACCCTTACCTCCGTTTACCAATGCTTACCCCTTAACCCTGACGTTAACCTTACCTCCTTTTACTTCTACCCACCAGAAACCCTAAAATTAACCTTACCTCCTTTATCACTGTCCAGAAACCCTAAAATTTCCCTAACCTCCCTGTACCACTATCAACCTCTATACCCTAAAATGACCCTCACCTTCCTTTACCACTACCCAACCCTAAACTCAAAAATTACCCTTATCTCCCATTACTATTGCCAAACTCTAAACTGTAATATTACCCTTACTTCCTTTGCCACTACCCAAATCTAAATTGTAAAATTACCCTTACCTCCCTTTACCAGTACCCAACCCTAAACCCTTACTTCCCTTTGCCGCTACCATCTCTATACCCTAAAAATATATATCTGCATGGTAAAGGCATGCGTGGTAAAGGTACAAATACTTATCTGATTGGTACGCAATTTGATAATCCTCCCATTAATTAATCTCAGATTCCATCATTTATATTGGCATTCTTGATAAAGACTCTGCTGCAACGTTTTTATTTTTTCTGGATCATAAAACAACCAGTACAAATAGTCCTGTAACTTCATACACAGTCTTGCAAGTCTAACAGAAGCTTTAATCTAATCCTTCAGTTGTAAACAGCTTGCTCAGAGACTTCTGATCACACCTAACTTCAATAGTACTTCCCAATACAAATGTTCTAAAATGATTCAAAGACCATTCACACACTAGAGCTTCAGGCTCAATAACAGAATATTTTTCTTCAGCATGAGATAGCAAGCATGATGCAAAAGCAATCACCCACTCCATCCATTTTTCATCTTTTTGAGTTAAGACAGCACCAAGCCCTAAATTACTGGCATTAGTTGTAGTATCATTAGAAGCCTTGGGATCAAAGCCTCAAAAAGCAGGCGCTTTGCTATGTTATTCTTGATTTCTTCAGAATTATCCTGACACTACAGGCTCCATTCAAACTTGCTTACAATTCAAAAACTGTCTAATGTGAAACAATTTACTAGAAAAATGTTGGACAAATTTGGTATAAAATTCTGCTACTCTTAAATATGTTCCAACATCATCCTGGTTGTTAGGTGGTGGTACTTCTTGTATTGCTTCCACTAAGTGGGTACAAGTTTTAAAGCCAGCACCACTAATCTCATGTGCAATATACATCATACTCTCTTTCTATAGCAAATTTACTTTTTGCATACTCCATAGTCCAACCCTTTATGTAACACAATCTCCTTACATTCATCATGTTCAGTCTTATTTCTTCCTGTAGCTAAAATATCATCTTGAAAAAATGAACCCCCTTAATCTTCCAAAAGAATTTAAACATCAGCCTTTCAGAAACCGTGGCAGCAGGTGTCGTCCTTCAGGAGTAACAAATCAAGTAAGCTGCCAACATCCTTCCTCCAAGGGAATTTGTAGATACACAGATGATAAATCAACAGTAAAAAATACTGTACATGCTTGATCATGATTAACAATTCTCAAATTTTAGGTAAGGTAAAACGATGCACAAGCACATTTTGTCATTGGCACATCTTGCCACATACATTGGGGCAATCCAATTGGAAGTTTCTACAAGTTCAATCATATCATTTTGAACAGGTGTCTCCAATTATTTATTTACTTCTTCCCTCAATATGAAGGAATATTCCTCACTCTATGTTCCTTGAGCATCATCCTTTAAAATTATTTTATGTTCAAACCCCTTCAATTTACCAATTTTGCCACTGAACCCTCTTGTTCAGTCTAATGTTGTCCAATTTTTCTAACACTCTTGTACCAGGAGTTTCCTGCTTATTCAACAACAAAACGTGTGTGGACTATTTCGATCTAAGACCATCTGTAAATTGCCTTGGTCACAGCATCCTAATACTGAGGGGCCTATTTTTGCTACATACAATTTTCCAAGCGTTTTTCTTTCTTTGATATGAAAATCAAGGAGTGCTATCCTATCATTTCAATTTTCTCTTCAGTATATCCTACTCATACAACTTTTCTCCCAGTTTGCCAACAAATATATCTTTCCATGCTTTTTTCTCCACATGAGTGTATGGTGAACCAGAATCAGCTACATCTATTCTTGCTTCACCATTAGACACATTGCATGTAGGTTTCCTTTTCCTCAAAGTCTCATCAAAAATATTCAGAATCACACTTTTTTCACCTGTAATAATTTACTTTCCTTGCTACATTCTTCTTTAAATCCGTGCCTATGATACCACAAGCGCAACAATGTTGTTTTAAAGCAGGACTTTTTTTTCAATTAGATAAATGGCTGCGACTGTCACAAAAATAGCATCTTTGGGAGCCATCACCAGGAGTTTTCAGATTGCTTCTTTTTAAATGAAAACAAAAATAGTAAGCCGTTCCTAACACATAATGCAGATAATGATAATCGATCACAAGGTAAGAACAAAGGGTGAATAAATAAGAAGAGCAGGAGAAAGTTTCCTCTTTTCGGAAAAAGACCCTCACACACCCAGCGTGCTAGGTGTCATGCTTCATCATCGGGTCTGCTCCTTATCGGGTCGGCACTGCAATACCTGATCGGCACCCGTGATGGTGCCTTCCTGGCGGAGATCTTTATTCCTATGCCGTTGGGTGTTGAGTGGGTAAGGGCCCTAAAAAAGATATAGTGTAGGTGATAGTGATGTGTAAGGACGTGAAAGTTAAAACAGGAAATAGTGAACCACTCAAAACAATTTTAATGAGTCGTGGACACTAACCTGATTAAAAACTGAAAAGGCGCATACTCTCACTCTCAAGGTTGTGGGGAGATATGCTAAAAATAGGTCAACATGTTTCTTGCCTGTTATCTATTCAATGGCAATTCGTCAGGACCAAAGGTAGATCTACCTACACTTTTTGGTGGTGGTCGGGAACTCAATAAAGTGCATAAATGACCACCAATACAGCACCCTAAAAAGTGGTACCTGTAGATCTATACCAAAACCTGCAATGAGAACAAAAAACAATATGACGACATTATCAATTCATATTAAAGTTATATTTAAAATGCACCACTAAACATCCATGGTGCCTCACACGCATGCAGAACACAGGTGAGCTAGAACATGCATCAACTGTGATCTGGGTGTAGTGAAAACTAAAAAAGCAGTAGCAACTACGAAGAACACAACAGGGTCTACACGTAGATGGTTATTTCGCACTCACCCAAATCGGGTCAAAGGTAGATGGCATCGTGTACCGGTAAAAGCAGACACTAAAGTGTAGTGTCCTGATGAAACAAGGAAAAGACAAGGAAAAGGAAGAAGAAAAGAAGAGAAAGAAGAGAAAAAGGGGGAGAGAAAAGGACAAACAAAATTGAAACACTGGGACCCAGTACTGGTATTCAGTGGGCAGTGCCAAAACCAAGATATCAAATCCAGAGACCACCGCCTGTATCTCGAACACTGGAGAAGTGCAGGTGTCAAGGGGACACTCCAAGTGTAAACACTGAATTGGTAACAAAGTGAATAACGTAAGACTACTCACACCGGCACTGGCAAGCAGTCCTCCTTGTAACAACCAGGGACAATATCTGGAATAATCCTGGCCAACATCAGGTGTGGTTATCCCCGTATCCCCATGGACTGACCAATGCAGTATACAACACAAAGACGGGACACGTGCATTGACACAACGTCCGAAGGTGCACAATACAGAGTAGATACCGGTGACCTGTCTGTATCAGTGTCAAACCCAAAGTACAGGATCAAGCTCTCTCCAGGTCGTGACACCACAGGCACAGTTATCAACATCCGCGGCAATCTCGGAGTGAATCAGGACCGCCTAATCACCTCCCATATGTAGAGAGCCGTCAGCGGGTCGCGTGCGCGCCCAAATACTTACAGTTAAGTCGAAAAGGACCATCGGTATTCCTACCCTTCGCTCTACCGGACCGGATTGCATGAAGTGGCGAGGCTCATCTAATTATATCCGGCCGGGCGCGTAAAAGAGGCGGTACTTCTGGGAATCACGCAAACGACTGTCCTGGGGGCTAGAACGCTAAACCCGCCTGGCGGGCGCCACATTGGACAGGTCCAGGAAGTACTGTAAACCCATCTGAAATAGTCACCTCTGGGAACCGGGTTACTTTAGAAATTAAAAAAGAAAGTCAAAGTAACAAAATTGACGGGGACTTGATATATAAACAATGTAGTAACAAGACACCTAGACAAGAGGGATATCAAGGTGGATGATAATTACTTGTTAATGTTAATCAAGGCAGTATAAGATGGCGTCCAGAAGAGATAGAAATGGAGCACAAAATACAAGAGTGAGGATGTACTTTAAATTCATTAGAATTGTTTATGTGAGGAGGCTCCAAGGGATATCTTCATTCAGCCCACCCTTATCAGTCGATAATCGCAACACCCAGCGTTGTTCAAGGCGGAACAGCGATTTCTTAGGCATGCCCGGATGTGTTTCAAGAATGCACCATTGGAAAGAATCAGGGGCGTGCTGTTCCTGATGGAAGTGGGTTGTCATTTTAGTATTGGTTTTATGACATCTGAAATTACTTCTATGTTCCATCATACGGACTTTGACCTGTCTTGTAGTCATTCCTATATATAGGAGTCCGCATGGGCAACTCAGTAAATAGATACAATTAGATGAATTGCAGTTGGTATGGGACTTCATTTTCCACGATACCCCATTAGGGAACGTCTGCTCTTTACCGATCGAAGTCTGGGGGCATATAGAGCAAGAGCCACAGGGGCAGTGTCCCTTAATAGGTGGAAGATCCCATAATGTTCTCTGAGAACTATTATGTTGTTTTTTGGGTCTCGTATGAATTAGCAGATCCTTGAGGTTGCTAGTTCGTTTGAAAGCAAACCTAGGTGTTGGTAAGTTCAGCGTCCCTGTATTGAGAATACCCCAATGTCTCCGAATAATGTTTCTAATTCGGTCAGACTCAGGAGTAAAAGTGGTGACGCATGTAATTGTGTGGTCAGGCTCTCTAATCACACTTTCCAGCAAACTCTCTCGATTGTTGTCTTGCTCGTTTTCGTGCGAGAGCAACCACTTGTTTAGGATATTCACGCTTGACAAGACCTCTCATCAAGGTGGCCGACTCTCTCTGATAGTCTGGTATAGTACTGCAATTCCTTCTGATACGAAGGAATTGCCCAAAGGGTAAATTCTGTCTTAAAGCCCTTGGATGATGGCTGCTAAATAACAAAAGACTATTTTTGTCAGTAGGTTTTCGATACAAAGTAGTAGTGATCCTATCTCCTTCTAGTTTAACCAATAAGTCAAGGAACGGGATCTCTGTCTCCGAAATCCTGTTGGTAAACTTCAGGAATGGATTCAGCGTATTAATCCATGTACAGAACTCATCACATTTAGTGCGTTCTCCTTTCCATAGGATCAAGATATCATCAATGAATCTCTTCCACAGCAGCACGTTCGCCCGGTAAGGATTATTGAGGTTATTGATGTCTCTCTCCTCAAAAGCTGACATGTACATACAAGCTAAACTCGGCGCGAACGTACTGCCCATGGAAGTACCCTGTGTTTGATGGTAGAGCTGTGTCTCATACTCAAAGAAGTTTTCAGTTAACGCCATGGTTGCGCATTCTATTATGAAGGCCACCGGGGTTGGTGAGTCCCATTCGATGGCTTCTTTTTAAACCCTTGTTCTTTTTTCCTTGTGTTAATTTTCAAAACAATCTCAATATCATTGGTTTGACTACCACCATTGATGGCTAATGTTCTTCTGGTACATAACTCCGCCTTATACACAATAGCCAAAATGTCCTTCAATTCAGAATTGCCATTCACCCAAAGCCTTTCCTGAATACTAGGATCTATAGCATGCATAACAATCTCCTCTCCAATAGTTTCCTTCTGTATTACACCAAATCTAAAATCAAGGGCTACTTTAGTTAAGACATTTTCATATTCATCTATAGTTCATGTCCTTACAGTTTTCCTTTGAAAACATTTACACCTGCACATACGTTTGGTTCAAAATATCGTTCCAGGTCATTTAGGGCACAATCAAATACATTTCTTTCAATCAATCAATCATTCAATCAATTAGGATTTGTAGAGTGTGGATGCTTCGCCCGTGAGGGTCTCGAGGTGCTATCGGATGATGCTCCTAGTTCGGTAGTTCTCCTATTGGTTGAAAATCCATGTTTTGAGGTCCTTCCTGAACTGCTGGAGCGATGGCGACGCTCTGAGGTGCAGAGGGAGGTCATTCCAGGTCTTGGCCACCGAGGCCGCTGTTGGTCAAGTGAATGCAACGGGTGGCAGCTAGGGCAAGCGATCCGGGTCTTAGTTTCCTTGTGGACTGGTGAAAGGTCACGCGTTGGTTGAGGTAAGCAGGTCCTTCGTTGTGTAATGCCTTATATGCGTGGATGAGTAGCTTGTACCGGCAGCTCTTCATGACTGGTAGTCAGTGGAGTTTCCTGAGGTGGAGAGTTATGTGCGTCCGTCTGGGGAGGTCAAGAATGAGCATGGCTGCTGTATTCTGGATTGTCTGGAGTTTCCTCATGAGTTGGGCAGTTATTCCTACGTAGAGGGAGTTGCCGTAGTCAAGTCTGCTGGTGGTGAGCCCCTGCGTGTCTGGTGTTGGTTGGGAGAACTAAACCTTCTTGTTTAATTGCCTTTGAATAAATTTTAACCTTTCAGGACCCACTCAATGCAAAGGAATCCACTTTACCTGCTCTTGTGAAAACGTATTCTCCTCATCAGTCACTACAAAATAGAAAACAAAATACTCCTTCCAGTCAGTCCACGTCTAATTCAATGAAAATTCCCTTGGCGGATTAATCTGTAATCCTTGTGTCATCACAGTAAAAGGAAATGGTGTGGATTAGTTCGGTGAAAACGTTCATCAGTCCAGAACAACTGGCCTTCTTGCAATCCTTTCTTCACCACACTGCATTGTTTTCCTTTTATATCACTGCCACGCCCCAATAAAAGAAAACATCCGCAATTCCAGTGCTTCAGGTGTACCATGTAACAAAAGATGTGCAGAGAGAAAATACTTTCACATGAATGTAATGTGAAACAACCGGAACATCTGTCTACTTGATGGTAGATAAGTAAATACAAATATGCAATATGCACTCTCACCTTAAATATACTGAATAGCAAGAGGTGCCTCCCAAGCAATAGTGTAAAAATAGCATAGATATATTTTTTTAAATGATAATAATAAAAGAATTGGCACAAGTGACTGCAACTGAGATTCTTTGAGCTGAAATGGGAAATTCAACGATGGCTGCCACGCAATGGTGATGTCATTGGCCTATGTGGGTGCATTAGAGAAGGCCATATGGTTCTCTTTGCCATCAGTATCCACTAAGAGAGAAGATGTGGCGCTCGCTCCACATTCTAGGTTCTATATTCCAATTTCCTATTTACCTCACATACTTACAAACACATCACCTCATCCCAACAAAAAAGCGACTCAAAAGTTAACAGTCACTAAAATAACATTGACATACATATCATATTGCTAATCCATTCTGCTTTGCAAACGTGGGTTTGAGTTCCACCCTTGTTGCCAAATCTGCAGTGTAGGAGAATCCACACACTGAAGAAAAGGGTATAATTTCCTCCTATTCTTCTTTTCTAGTACAGAGACCAGGGATGAAACAGCCTCCAGCGAATGCCTTCACATTCTCCTCTCAACAGTTCCCACATATATGCACAAAACCACTCTACAGTATATTCTAGGTTCTATATTCCAATTTCCTCTCGACCACATAAACATATAAACTCAATAGTCTGTCCTTGCCCTGGAACATTACTCATTTACTTGTATCCGTCCACTGCTCACTTTTAGGGAACCATTTGTTTTTTGTCATACTCCCTGAGAGTGCATGTCTTTTCTATGTGTCTCCCTAGAGTGCCTCTGTTTCCCCCTTTGCCCTCTGTGGTGCTGTCTCTGCCCATGTGCTTCTCCCTATCCCCGCCATGAAGCACTTGCCTTGTGTGCTCTGTCCCCCTGCACTACTTTCTCATCCCTGTGTTTCTCCCCCAGCTCCAGATTGCTCGCTCTCCCACCTGTTTGCTTTTCTACCCCTGCACTGCATGTTGATCTCTCTCTCTCCCGTTTGCTTTTCTCCAACATCCACTCCCTCCCAGACCTCTTTGTTGCTTCCGCCACATATTCCCCCATGTTGCTTCCTGCTCCTGTGAACCCGAGTTGCTCCTGCCTCACCCCTTGTTGCTACCTCCCTCCCTCCCATGTTTTTTTCTGCCCCCCATGTTGCTTCTCTCCATGGGATTTAAAAAAAAAAAAATACAATAGTTTTTTTGCACTATTTCTTCTTTCTATTTACAATCCAACTGGGATCCACAAATAAAAAGAAAAAAAGGACCTGTTTTATTTTGTAGGCGCTCACATCTGTGGTGCACATGCCGAAAAAACAGAAGCGGATGGGCGCATCATAGGCCTTGTGTTTATTTCTCTTTAGCCGTGCTGCACAGTAACGGGTATACTGTACATCTTTGCTTAAAACCATTTACAAGGCACCGCAAAATAAAATAAAATATTTTGCTGAGTCCCAAGTCATCCAGAAATGTGTATACGTAATTAGAAATGGAGAAAAAAATCCAAACATTTAGAAGTTTTGTGACATGTGAACGGTCTTCTCAGTTTAACTCTTGCCATTTCATTTAGGTAGAGCTGCCTCCCTCTTCCATAGGATTCTGCATAAAATGTCGAGAGATCATGTGGGTGGTCTAGCTTTTTCAAGATGATACTTTTCAAGATAATATGTTAGTGTTCAGCTGACGTCAAAAATAATATGCCAGCTATCTAAAAGCGTTATTAAATATTTTGGAAAGTTAAAGCCTTTCACTGAATTTGACTATGTATAAGTTTAGTACAAATTCTATAGAGTGTTTGGATCATACTATATCACCTAAAGGTTTTGAACCTAAGAAGATTGTAGTAGAAAAGTGTAGTAGTTACACCACCTGAGCCTCTAGCCATAGAGCAACTATCCATAGAGCAACTTTTCTTATTTTTGGGACTTGCAGAATAGAATGCAACGCTTTGATGGTGTGGCTTGATAGTGTAGCCGTGGCCAGACAATTATGTAAGCATCACTAGAGAGGAGCTTTGGCTGCGCCCACATGTTGGGAACCTAGAGTACATGTTTTGATATGGCAGATGTAGTGTGCTTCCACAAAAAAGTGCTTGCCAGCCATATAGCGGTGATCATTTTGTTTATTTATCCAGCTGCCTAAGCTTGAACTTTCAGAGGCCCACACATGGCATTGGAATGCTTTTAAAGTGTCTTAGATAACTAGGTAATTTATGTTGTTTTTCTCTGGCAGCAGCACAGATGGGAGGAGGGCAGTCATTAACCTACATGGATTTTTAGTTCTGGTTTGACAGTGCCACTGTCACCTGACCTTTTAACCTACAACAATATTATTCTACAGTTCATTGCTTCCACGCAAATATATATATCTATTTCAATGCTAGTAACTTGTAGTGCTTCACATTACCATACAACACTCCTTCAAAGTCAGACCTATTGGCATTGACAATTCTTGTTTAAACATTTTACATGCAAATCCGCACCTTTGCTTAAGAATACATCATTTAATTGGAGGTTTTAACAAATGGCAGCATTTAATTAATTTTGTGGGTGCATTATGCTTGAAATTATACATTGCTAGTAGTAGCTGTATAATATCGGCAGTAACCATGGTATAGGAGCAGTTCTTTCTCCCAAAAAAAGTGATGAAGAGTGGAAGGTGGCTTTTGGTTCAAGGACGTTGACCGTTTCCTCTGAATCTCATGGGGTGGCAAGTACGCTATTTATGTAGACCATAAACCTTTGGTCAATATGCTTTCCCAGGGGCCGAATAGCTATCAAGGGGCTAGATTGTGGGCTCTGTTCTATAGCCCTCTAGACCCTATGGTGGGACCCGCAGGGACCAGGAGTTCTCCCTAGATTGTCTGGGTTCAGCAGCTCTGACCGGGCCCTGGGTCAGAGCTACAGCTGGTCCCGGGGTGAGAGAACCCATCCTGGGCTCCGTTCCCTTGCCTGCCAGGTTGTAAACTCCCTGGGACAGGGACCCACTGCCCTGAGAAGGCCTCCCCTGCTTGCCTGGGATAAAAAGTTCTGACCAGGCCCGGGTCATAGCTCCTGCAGGGCCTGGGCTCCCTTCACCAGAATGCCATTTGGCAAAGCGCTGGAACCATGAGGTCTCCACTGCTTCTCTGGGTTCAGAAGCTCTGATTGGGCCTCGAGTCAGAACTCTGGCTGGTACAGGGGTGCAGTTGCTGGCCTTCAATTCCCAGCCTGCAGCATCTTAAAGTGTGTGGGCCCAAGAAGGCCCCCCTGCCTTCCTGAGATAAAAAGCTCTGACAAAGTCCCAAGTTAGATGTCCGGTGAGCCTGGGGATGGAAGTCCCCGGCCCTCAACTGTATTCCATTGCCTGCCATGTTACTTGGAGATTGGGACAGGGACCTCCAGGCCTGGGGAGGCCTCCTGCTTGCCCAGGATAAGAAGTTCTGACTGGGCTCCGGCTGGCGTTGGGGTGGGATTTCCTGGCCCTGGGCTCCCTTTTGTGGCCTGCTGTGCCACAAAGTGTCTGGGATGGCGTCCCGAAAGCACCATGAGGTCTCCCCTGCTTTTCTGGGTTTGGAAGCTCTGACCGAGTCTTAGGTCAGTCCTCTGGATTGCCTGGGATGGAAGCCACTGGCCCTGGGCTCCCTTTTCAGGCCTGATGTGTTGTAAAATGCTTGGGATGGGGTCTCGCAGGTACCAGAAGGTCTGCACCAGATTGTTTGAGTTAAGAGTCTGTGAACGGGAACCGGGTCAGAACTCTAGCTGGCGCTGGGCTCAAAGCTCTGTGAGGTCCCCCTAAAGCCCCTTGCTTGATCCAGCATGATCTCCGGGACTTCAGGCTTCAGAGTCCCTGTCTCCTTTAAGGACGAGTGGACGAGTGGAGTGCTTTTTATAAGACATGGTGCAACCAGATGCTGTTCTTTCAAGGCATCAGGTCCCTCCAAGCACCGGATATCTCAGTGAGCTCCATTCATTCCTATAGCATACACAGATGACCGGGCTGCCCTGGAAGTCCCACCGAGGGCTCATTTGATTCTTCAAGCCCTGTAAGTTTGTGTGTGTTGTCTCTGATCGGGACCACGGGGACCTGAGTCTGTGACTGCCATCCAGCCCGCTTCACGGAGAGTAGGCAGGGATACGGAGCTGACATCAACATGCAGAGCAGCCTGCTTGAGGAGGCAGGGATGCGCAGGTGACATCCCCATGCATGGCAGTCTACTCAGGGGCAGTTGAGCCACTACTTACTGTGGTCGTTTTTGCACACTTTGGGGCATATTCTCAAGAACGTGTGATAACTACCGCAAAAGTTGCTTAACGCAACCCTTCACATCGCAGTCTATCGCGGGAAAAAACACCGCGTTAACGTGGCATTCCCAACCCGGCGGCACCATGCGATAATAGCATGATAACGCGCCAAATGACCGCCCAAAAACCAACGCGACGCAGAAAAAAAGCGAAACATGAACGCGAAAAAACCTGCGATGCCCCAAATCGCGATACAAAAATCAGCGACAACCAGCCACAGGCCTGCAATTCCCACGCGTCATGCGGGAAAATGCACTATAAAAGCAACCAAAAAAACACACCAAAACCAAATCAAACTGCGTAGCACCATGGATGCACCCGGACCGAGTGCAGAGGACAACCTGAACCCCACAAACCCCACGGAGGACCATCCAGGAACCCCGTGTTCGGGGAAGGGCAAGGAGAAGAGGAAGAGGAAGACGGGGTTCAGTCCGCAGGAAGACCGGATCACCGTCACGGAGGTGACAGAACACTGCCAACAACTGTTCATCACCTCCACTGCGTCATTGGCAACACAAACGGAAATATGGCAGTCCATCGTCACCAAAGTGAATGCAGTCGGAGTGTCGAGGAGGTCAATGGAGGAGGTCAAGAGGCGCTGGCATGAAGTGCACAGCCAAACCAAACAGAAACTCGCTGCCAACATGAAGGTAGCAAAGGCGACTGGAGGTGGGAGTCCTGCGCCACAGTAGGAGCTGGATGAGCTGGAGGAAATGGTGGCCACAGTCATCAGTGTGGAGACGGTGCAAGGAGTTGGGGGTCTGGACACAGCCCGATATGACCTGACCCAACAGCAACAGGGTGAGTAACGACCAGGGACTGGGGGGACGGGGGCAGATAGGCACAATGGCACACATGCACAATCATTTGCAGCACACTGCACACCCACAATGAGTGTGGAACATGTCCCTGATACCCTTGGCACACTGCAGCACAGATAGAAACACCAAGTAGGCCCCCGTCCACAATGTGCACAAATGGGCCCCCTCCATATCACCAATGCCACAACCTACCCATGCACATGTGCTGAACCAGAAAAGCAGCGGCTCTGTGAGCTACACTGACAATGCAAGTGACACTGCATGACAGATGGCATGGCTGAAGTCACAATACATGACATGGTGCACAAGACGACACTGAGGTGGCTGAGTGTGGACCACATCCGTAAAGGAGCAGGTCACACTCTGACACATCCACGTGCACCTATGACCCATGACGTCAAAAACACATCTGCAGACAAACAATGCACAAGAGTACCAAATATCTCCAGTAGCACAAATGACCCAAGTCGCAAACATCCCAGCACCCGAAAAGCACACAAGTCAAATGCACACCGACTCAAAGGGATAAGGGTCCGCCAATGCAGAGCTGCAGGGGCGAATCGCCAACAATGCAGCACACACACATAGCAATCACAGTACATCAACATTGACGACAATGTGGGACAGAGTGCAACCCCTACACCACAGGACAGAGGACACAACTGGTGCCGCTCGTAAGTAGAAACAGGCCAATCACATCTGGCAATTCATGACACTGTGAGATGATGATGTACGAGCACAACCACACATCCGTCATGTAGTCGAAATGTCCACTGACTCCCATCAAATAGCCAGCTCCACTAAAACAGTCACAATGTACATCGTCATGCAGTCTGAATGTAAACATCTACAATGCGTCAACATACATGGAACACACTGTTAACCTGCATCTCCCCTTTACATTGCAGAGGGACAATCAACACCTCCTGCAGAGCAGACCACACATCTCTTCAGTGATGATGAAGAGGACACCCTGCCCATTTGCCCAGACACACTCCAACGGCTCGTGGACAGCCTCCGCACCCCACCTCCAGGAGCAGGGCAGCCCAGCTGCATCGCGGTGAGCCCACACCCTGCACAGACCACACAGCAGGAAGCACACACCACCACGGCTGCCTCCCACGACCAACACATGGATTTCAAACGCCGTGTGTTAGGGTGCCAGGAGAAGATGGCAGATCAGCTGCGGCTGGGTTTCGACCTCATGGCAGCCAAACTCGATGCCATACGTGGGTGCCTGAGTCCCATCAGGGAGCACCTACAGTCCCTAACGGATACCCACTGTCCGCACCATGCTCACCAACAATCCTTGGCTGACATCGCTGGGTCCATTACTCGGATACAAGAACTGTCTAGGCAGACAGGCTCCAGCGATGACAGCACAGAGTTGGCACAGATGCAGAGGACAATGGAGACCATGGAGCCGATGCATGCAGGAAGTATGGCTGCCACTGCTGAACACCAGCGAGATGTAGCTGCGATCTTCCATGCCTTGCAGATCCTCATCTTGCCATTGCTGCCACTGAGCCTGTTCCAGATGACTGCTGCAGGAACCTCGACACACACATCTCCGCCCCTGACGTGTCAGTGGCACACAGTGAGGCAGCCCTATCCCCTTCGCACCCTGATGTGTCAGTGGCACACAGTGACGCAGCCATAACACCACCACACACACCTGACACACCGGACACAGAAGACGTCACAGAGGAGTAAGATGTGGAGGGTAATGACTGTGTGAGGAAGGAGGTAGCAGCATCCGTCCACGCCATATGGCCTGTCCCTGCCTGGTTGTGCTCTCTGCATCATGCCCTGGAACAACACCTCCCACTGTCCCCCAAAACACTCTGCGACCTTCACATGGACCCCGACATGGACTGCCGTATCTGCTCTGGTACCAATGACACAGCAATCCGGCGGCGGACTGAACTCTTCCTCTTCAGATTGACTTTCCCTTGCCACAAGGACTCTAGTTGGCCCACCACTGGGCAACCATGTCATGTGGGCTTGAAGTGGCCATGTAGTGCTCCAGCTCCGACACACCCCAGAATGTGAATAAAACATTCCAAATCACACAGATGTGTCATGTCTATGTTCACTCACGTATAAATGTTTGGATGAATGTAGGGACATTGATTGCACTAAAAGGTACACCCTGGTAAATGTCATCAATGCGCATGTTTGACCCTGACCCACATGGCCACTTAGATGACTGGGAAGGTGTGAACTAGCTGTGGCCTCATTGCACAGTAACAATAATCTTGTTGCCCCCCAACGTAGCCCCACGTCCATGTATTAAATTGGGCTGTGTGTGAAAATGTCAAATTCGGTAGCAGTCCTGAAGTGGTGTCCCACATCACATGTGACAACAGAACGTCTCTTCGCATACCTACTCACACACATCTGTGTGGACACAGTCTGTTTTGATGGATGACCTTGATCTACATGGCAAGAAGTTGGACACCATACGCACATTGCTGGGGACACATAAGAGCACAGGTCTGCCAGCAACTAGCCGAGCCACAATGTCTGGCTCACAGAGGTGGAGCTGTCAATAGGGACTCACCTCCAATTCACAAGCGTCAGTCAATCCCTCCCTGTGTACGGACAATGCACATGTAGGCACAAGATCTGTCATTATAATCAATACTCATCACAGTTGTACACAGGTGAAGTTGCGTAGACTTTATTAGCATGTGCGTGTCAGTACATGCAAGGCAAGGGCACAGCATGCAGACCAATGTTTAAGACACTTACAGTCAGCTTAGGAACATGTCGAGGTGCAAGTAATGGGGCGGCAGAAATGTACACCAATCATCACGGATGTCGACAGTCTCAACCCACCTTGCCTTGCTGGCCGAGTCATGTGATGTTTTGCGTCTGCTCATTGGCCCGTGTCAGGGGACACGACTCACAGCCCATGGGATCTGCATAGTGCTGTAGCACCGGACTGCGCTGACTGTGTGCTCTGCTGACAGTGAGTAGGTGAAAGGATCCTACAAGGTCACATGTCGTACTACATTGCCATGTGTGTACTCTCACCCCAGCAGTTCCTCCGATTTTGGAACGTTGCCAGGCGACGCTGTGCAGCTCCGCCCATGGGACTGCATCACCTTGCACAGGTGTGTGTACACACGCGTAGGTCCACGCACATGCATTCTGAGTCCACTGTTGTGGTGGGATATGTGACCATTCCTCCAAGATGCTACAAGGTGTGGGGACCTGTGCTGTGGGTGACAATTAGTTGTGGCTGCAGGAACGTAGTTACTCGTCCATGTATGCGAGCGCTGCTTCATGGGCAACCTGTTCCAGGAGTACATCGTTGTCGAGGTCAAGGTACACGAGGGCGAGCCAATCCATTACCTGCTCCGGGAAACTGTGCTCCGTCCACGCCGTTTCACCAATCCACAACACAGCCCAATAGGGGAGCGCCTCGATGTGGTCACTGCACACGAGGAGTTGTGCAATCTCCCATGCCCAACTGCCTGCACATACGCCAAATATCAAGGCATCCCATGCACGGGTATCACGGTTACACTCCTGTTCGTGGGCCAATAGGGGGCGCACACACGTGTCATAATCCAGTTCAGCTACCGTTGTGTTGGATAGGCAGACATCCATGGGCCACTCGAATGTGCATGATCGACAGTGGAACCAGGGCTGGACGCAGGTGACGTACGCAAGACGGAAACTCAGACGGTAACTGATGCGCAACACTGCCAGTGGCAGTGATCCCACCAGATGCAGCATTCGTGCACGGTACAGTTCCACGTGACAGGGGTTGTGCATGTGCCCGGTATTGCCAGCCATTGCCTTTGTTGGTCTCGTAGCACCGGCACTCTTCTGACAGGCGGCAGTTATGTGGATGATATGCCACTGCTCGGAGCAATGAGTCATATTTGTGTGCAACGTTTGGGCGTATGGGCTGTTTTTTACTTATGTGTCAGGGGCATCCCAAGCAGGTGTGCCTCAAGCAGGGACAAGTGTGTGTGGGGTGTGGACACGTTGGTCTTTCATTCGCGCAGTTCGTGGTGTGGGAATCGACACAATCTGGTATGGTATCTCTCGCAGGGAGTGCCAGCCGCATTCAGGACCAAGGTCGGGGGTTCAGATGTCCTTCAGCCTTGTGTATTGAGACAAAGGAGCTTTCATTCCTGATGTTGGTCTGACTACTGCTTGCATTTTTGAAATGTGATGTGGCCTTCGCGTTGCTATTGATGCCAGGCCTTTGACTTAGTGTGCACCAATAGCGATACACACACACCAGTTGGCATGTATGAGCCAAGAGCCCGATTGGCCTTGCGCTCCTTGTACGGTCTCTCTCTTTCTCTCTCTCTCTCACTCCCTCTCCCTCTCTTTCTCTCACTCTCTCTATCTCTAGCTCTCTCTCTCTCACTTTCGCTCACTCTCTCTGTCCTTTGATGAGCGCATGACACACCTTCTTATCTGGAATTTTGTTTTGCAGGCTGTGACTTACAGGTTGTCCTGAGAGGACCCGCCATGTCTCTTCAAAATAGTTATTTTGTGTTTATTCTGAATGAAACTAATTATTTGCTAAGTCTAAGTTGAATGTATGATTCTCATTAACGACACATGTATGTTAGGTGTTGTAATTGTGCGACATCAGGCACATTGTTTTGTTTATGATTTCGTGACGTTGATGTGACATATCTTTGTCCGGGTGTGGGGTGCCCGGAGGAGGGCCCGGGGGGGGGTCCTGGGTGTGGTGGAGGTGGGTGTTGTTGCCCTCTTGGGGCTCCGGATGCATGGTGAGTGGCTCCATGGCATCTGTTGTTCTTTATGTGTGGCTATGGGCTGTGCTCCCTTGTCTGGTGCAGGTTGGCATACCAGGTAAGAGCAGGTGTTAATTTCCTGCTGCTAACGTGCCGTAACGCATGTTTTCTGATCTTATCGCCGATCGGGCTGGTCGTTGAGAATGTTGTGGAGTGGTGTTGTCGCGGCTTTTTGCACTGGAACGCCTACTCTGCATATCATTAGCGTTAGTTGCCGGGCTCATCTGTGGCGATGTTTTTTGTGGGTGCTATCGCAGGTAAAGTGGTGATATCGGCTGTTTGCACCAGTTTGTGAATGGGGCGATGATTTTATCGCGACTTTGGCTGCGATAAAGTGCTGTTAACTCGGCGATAGTTCCTTGAGAATATGCCCCTTTGTCTGTTAAAGAATGGACTGCTTGGCCAGCCTCAGCTGTTGTTACAAGCGAAGAGCTTCCACCCCCTCGACTGTCTAAGGGGCTGCCTTTTGTGGAGTCTACTCAGGAGAGCAAATGTCAAGCAACCTGGCAGCTTGTGAAGTGATCTGACCAGAGTAGATGGAGTCGTGTGGTGCTTGTGCTGGGGGCCACTTGGTGGTCCGGGCCCCTCATGCTGCCTGTTGCCCTTCTTCATCCAGTACATTTCCACAGCATCTCAGAATGAGTGTTCCGTGGGATGGCCTCAGCTGCTCAGGCACCCCGGTGTCTTGCTCAGGCTAGGCCTTGGCCTGCCTCTCCCTTCTGTTGTTACTGAGAAGGCTGGACCTGAAGGTGCCAGTGGGACTGCCCTGTGCCCCCAGGCCCCTGGAGGCAAGTAGGGGGTTCCCAAAGCAGACTCTGAAGAGGTGTAAAAGTCAGTCCAAGATGGGCACACGGTTCCTCCTCCCATCCAGCTGGTGCGGATATCTGGTTGATCCTCTCAGTGGCATAATCTTGCCTAAAAGTTTAAGTCACGTATGTGCAAGCACACACAGCTGGTACAGTCAAACTGTGAATGGCTCAATAAATCAGTTACGGTTCCTTTGATAGCTCCCTCCGACGAGCACTGAGCTTCTGAGATATATGCATTTCTCAGACCAAGACCTATCTGGGCTCTCCTTGCATCTTTGGTGACTCTAGATAACCTCAGGCTGATTGCACATCCTCATGATGGTGAGAATACATATGGATGTCTGCCATATTATCTTTTGATCGTACTTCCTGTGCCTACCATGGTAATCTCGAGGAATCACAGCTTGGGAAATGGCTACCACATCCAAGGAAGGCAGCAAGCATGCAAAATCCCACTGCCGACTTGAGGAGGTAGTAACAAAAAATACCAATATAGAACTCTTTTGAAGCCCTGTAATTTGAATGAGCACACTTTAATTCCTTTAACAAGAATCCATTGGAGGGTAAGTCTGATTCCAGCAGCCACAGTATCACAAGCTCCAATAGCGTATATTAAAGTTGCTGCAGCTCATAGTTGGATGAAAATGGAGGTCTGCCCTAGGGCCTCTGCCTCTCGGTGCACCCATGATTCTCTTGACTGAGGTCCTCATTATGATGTCGGGCCGGAAAGCTATACAACAGCTCGTCAAAGGCTTTCTGCCCGACATCAGAGGTTTCTGTCCGACCGCCGTATTACGATACTGGTGGTCGGATGGAAACCCGTGACAGAATTCCGCTCCACTTCCGACGGGCTCACGGAACCCGCCAGGGAGGCGGTCTGAAAAGTAATCCCCAAATGGCAGCAGAGCCAGCCTCTGCTCCACCGTCGGGATTATGATTTCGCTTTCCGCCTGCACTTTCATTGTGGTCCGACTGCCATGAAAAGGCAGGTGGAAAGTGACTTAGGGGGGCCCTAGCAGGGTCTCCTTTCCCCCTGGCTCCCCTAAACATCTCTGCATCGTGTGGCAGGCACCACATGGTGCCTGCCACACGGTGCAGGGATGTTTAAAAAGTGCATATTTCCTATTGCTGCATGTGCTGCAATAGGAAATATGCATTTTCCGATCGCCGTAAAGGCTGTTGCATCCTAATTAGGGAAGCAGGAGCGCCGCCTCCTTGTTGGGCGGTCCCGTTTCCAACACGATGCCGGCCGGACGCTCGTCTGACTGGCATCGTAATAGGGTCTTACGTGTCCTGAGGGTCCAAAGCAGTTGCTTTGAAAAAATTACAGTGTTCAAAGCAGGCCGGTTGCCTGAATACTTTAGCTAAGTATAATGGAATAGGACTCCTGTTCTATTTTGTTGGTTTTCAGAACTTATGCCATGATTAAGAGGGACGACAGGGGGCATTCATGTTGTGCTGCTTAAGGTGAAATTCTTGGACCAGTGAAAGACAAACCAAAGCGAAAGCATTTGCCAAGAATGTTTTGATTAGCCAAAAATGAAAGTCGGATGTTCGAGGGCGATCAGATACGGTTGTAGTTCTGACCATAAATAATGCCAGCTAGCGATCCAGCAGCGTTATTCCCAAGACCTGCTGAGCAGCTTCAGGGAAATCAAAGTCTTTGAGTTCTGGTGGGAGTATGGTTCCAAAGCAGAAACTTAAAGGAATTGATGGAAGGACACCACCTGGTGTGGAGCTTGCAGCTTAGTTTGCTTTAACACAGGAAACCTCACCTGGAAAGGATTGACAAATTGATAGCTCTTTCTTGATTCTGTGGAGGATGGTGCATGGCCGTTCTTAGTTGGTAGAGTGGTTTGTCTGGTTAATTCCAATATCAAACGAGATTCCGGCAAGCTAACTAGTTACGTGACCCCCAGTGTTTGGAGTGCAACTTCTCAGAGGGACAAGTGACGTTCCGCCACAAGAGATTGAGCACAGGTCTGTGGTGCCCTCAGATATCCGGGGCTGCAAATGTGCTAAACTGATTGGATCAGCATGTGTCTACCCTGTACCAACTGGTGTTAGACGCCCGCTGAACCCCACTTGTTAGAGGGATTGCAATTATTTCCCATGAATGAGGAATTCCAAGTAAGCGAGGGTTATAGGTTTGAGGTAATTAAGTCCCTGCCCTTTGTACACATCGCCCATCACCACTACCAGTTGGATGCCTTAGGGAGCTACTCACATCAGCCCCGCCAGGGTTGGCAACAGCTCAGAGAAGACAACCAAACTTGACTAGCTAGGAGAAGTAAAAGTCATAACAAGGTTTCCGTAGGTGAACCTTGGGAAGGATCATTAATGGTTGTGTGGCCCGAGCGACTGACGATGACAGTCTGAACCCATGGCCACCTCCCAGAGGAGACCCAAAGCACAGGGCCCGGCCCTTCCCTTGTGTGTCCTGGCCAGTGGATGGTCCACTACTTCTGGGTACTTCGGTGAGTGCTGGGCACGGACAGGGAGGAACCAAATAACACATGAGGAATCAGGCGGGTGATGCCCTGGGCTCTCTGGGAAGGGTATGATGTGAGAGACAGCTCTCCTGAGATGGAACCCATGCTCACCCAACATAGACCTAGGGGTTACCGTATTGCAGTGCCTCCGCAGTCTGGGACCCCTAAAGGCCCTGCCACCTGGGCCCTCTCATGCCCGATTCCAGCCCATTTGGGTTTTGAGTAATTGAGGAGTGAACTGTCTTGGGTGGTAGGGTAGCCAGGACGACAAGGCATTAAGGCCACAATAGTACCCTGGCTCCTCTTACCATGGTCCTCGAAGCCAGTATGAACTGCTTCAAGGGGTGAGAGGAGGAGATGCCGCTAGCCCGAACTGCTGAATTTTAGGATATTACTAATCATAGGAAAATAAACTAACCAGAGTTCCTTCAGTAATGATGAGTGAGTACAGAAGAGCCCAGCGCTAAATTTCTGCCTAGCAGTGGGTTCTGGAAATGTGGTATACAGAACTCTTCTGCATCGGTCAGGGGGCCCAAGTCAGTCTAATCGATGCTCTCCCCATGACAGTAGTGGCTCCCAGTCCACCAGAATTGGGTCTCCTTGGAGTCAGGTTGCTTGGGAATGCACCCCAAAGAAGATGGTAAACTCCAGCTAACGCTAAATGTGGGTGCAAAACCGATAGACAACAAGAACCATAAGTGAAAGTTGAAACGAACTTTGAAGAAAGAGTCGAAGAGAGCATGAAACCATCAAGAGGTAAACGGGTGGGGTCCATGAAGTCTGCCCAGAAAACTCAACATAGTTGGAAGGTTGGTTGCCCAGGAGGGTAGACCCCATCTGTGGGACTGCTGCCTAGGTGTTCCTTTTGAACATTTGATTTGGACACATTTAAAACTTAAAACATCATTACAAGAAAGAGAGACATTACCAAAAGTTAGATCCCAAATGTGTAAATTTATCTAAAACTATTGTGCTCAATGTGAAGGAAAGGAACATATATTTGATACGACATACAGAAGATTAAGCAAAAACATTTAACTATTCAAAGTTCACCAGTCCTACGATTGAGAACACCAGAGTGATGGATTCACAGCTAACGCTCTTGGTATACAATGAGGGGGTCCAGGCAAATCTAATATGGGCTTCAAATTTTGTTTCTTTTTCCTACAACTTAATTAAAGTCCTCCATATTGACGTTCGTTGTGCTAAGATCCCCCGTGGGTAATGGTCTACGCGTTTCAAACCCCTAATTCCTTTACTGGTTCTCCTCAGGACAAGGGCTGGGTGAATTCTGAAAGGTGAAAGGGTAAGGTTATACTTAAAAATTAATGAACAGCACTATATATTATGCTTGGCTTTCAAAAGTGCATCAGTAAGAGTGGTACCTGGTGCACGAACTTTAGGAAAATCAATTTCTTGCAGCTTAGGACATCTTGTCAGTGATGTTGGAATAGAAGAATTGGAAATCTTTTTGCCTCACAGAGTATACCAGTCTTTTAGACATTGGAACTGTTAAAGAACAAGTATAATACTTCATGAATTGAGAGTTCTTTTGTTTATATTGTCAGCATAAAGTCAAGGCTGGCAAAAGATTGTTACCTTAGCTCAATTAGGGATTTCTGGTAGCAGGCACAAGGCAGGGCGCTCCTCTCGAATGACTGTAGGTAATCTTTCCTGGACACAACGTTGTTTTTGTGGCGGTGTCCGGGCGAAGCAATAATTTTTTAAATAAACTTTATTTCGGACTGAAATTGAAAGAAGAGAGCGGACCAAATGAGGCGAAGGATTTTTCATGAAGTCGAAAGCTTTGAAAGCGGCTTGCAGTGCGTTAGATACAACAGATGCTTCCATGAGTTTCAATATCTTGTTTAAACAGTCAGCTTGCGTCTAAGCTTTCAGTCAGTCAGTTTTCCAAGCGCGAGTGGCAGTTCTTAGTCCGGAATCTTTATTGTGCGTTTGCTACAATGTTGCAACATCGCATAAAAGCTCAGATGTGAGCTGACTGTTTAAAAAAGAGATGGAAACTCACGGAAGCACTTTTTGTTTGAAACGCGCCACAAGCCTCTTTTCAATGCGTGTATGCTACAAGGTCGTATAATCGCATAAAAGCTTAGACGCGAGCTGACTGTTTAAACAAGATATTGACACTCATGGAAGCATCTGTTGTATCTAAGTCGAAAGCCTCTTTCAAAGCTTTTGACTTCATGAAAAATCCTTCGCCTCATTTGGTCCGCTCTCTTCTATCGGTTTCAGTACGAAATAAAGTTTATTTAAAAAAAAAGGATTGCTTCGCCCGGACACCGCCACAAAAGCAACGTTGGGACCAGGAAAGATTTCATACAGTCATTCGATAGGAGCCCTGCCTCCTGGTATCCCCTGTGAGGCAGAAATATTTCCAATTCTTCTCTTCCAACATCACTGACAAGCTGTCCTAAGCTGCAAGAAATAGATTTTCCTAAAGTTCGTGCACTAGGTACCACTCTTGTTGATGCACTTTTGGGCAG
Organism: Calotriton arnoldi; assembly: GCA_963921515.1. Classification (NCBI taxonomy): domain Eukaryota; kingdom Metazoa; phylum Chordata; class Amphibia; order Caudata; family Salamandridae; genus Calotriton; species Calotriton arnoldi. The sequence continues at coordinate 356,718 of CAWUFW010005886.1, read as the reverse complement.
CACGGTCGTAGCGGTGCGCGGTCGGAGATCCAGGGGTTCTGGCGCTGGTCACGGTTGGGTCACGGACGGGCACAGACGGGCTTGCCTTTGGCACACCTTCGGCGCGCCAGCGGCGTGACCGCACAGCGGCTGCCATTAAATAGGGAAGGGGGAGGTACGTGCAGCTGGGAGGCGGTGGCGGGAACTGGGAGGGGCCACAGGGGAAGCAGCAGCGGGATGGAAACTGGTCAAATACGGGCCAAAAACACAAAAGCAATTAATACCAGAAAATAAACAATGAAATAGACACCAGAAAATAAACAAGAAAATAAACACAAGTAGCAGGGTCAGAAACAGCAGGAGAAGCGGTCGCAGAAAGAAGCGGGCACAATACCGGACCTGGGCAGCCTCGAACACCTACCAGGAAGAGGTGAAACAGGGTCAGCGGTGAAGGCACAGACAGCGGAGCTGCTGGGGACAGAGCAGTTCTCCGACCAGGAAGTCAGAGGTCTTGCTCGCGCTCCTCTGCAGCGGCCGCCATTAAATAGGGATGGGGGGAGGGACATGCAGCTGGGAGGCGGGGTCGGGAACCAGCAGGGGGGAGGGGCCGCATGGGAAGCAGCGGCGGGATGAAAACGGGTCAAATACGGGCCAAAAAGACAAAAGCAATTAACACCAGAAAATAAACAATGAAATAGACACCAGAAAATAAACAAGAAAATAAACACAAGAAGCCGGGTCAGAAACAGCAGGAGAAGCAGTCGCAGAAAGAAGCGGGCACAATACCGGACCTGGGCAGCCTCGAACACCTACCAAGAGGAGGTGAAACGGGGTCAGCAGTGAAGGCACAGACAGCGAAGCTGCTGGGGACAGAGCAGTTCTCAGACCAGAAGGTCAGAGGTCTTGCTTGTCTGGGAAATTAATGGATGACAAGAATGATCCAGACAGGAAGAGAGTTGTTGATCATGGCTTTCCAACACTATGTCAGATGGTCGTTACCCCATTGAGGGAGTTTTCCCCACAGTGGAGAAGGTTGCAGCTCTACCAGTGGGAACACTTGCATTCACCAAACTCTTAATGAGGCAGCGATGAAACACAAGGGTGGACAGGAGATCTGCCAGTTTTCAGCACATGTTTCATTAGCAACTCCATCGAAATCAGGCAGTGTGTTGTTTGCTTCCATTCACCACTGTAAAGCATTGAGGGCTCTGTTAAATGACAATAGCATGTTCTTCCACCCTTTGTAATGTAAAAAGCATATCACTCTGAGACCATTAGTGACTCTTGTCATGTGATACTTAGTGGCACAGAACCTTTATGATATACAAATCTAATACTTTTTTCATTTATATTTCTCAGGAATCTATAAACATGCGAAGCATATTCCCTGCTGATAATAAACATGGAGACGTCTGCACTTCTCTTTCATAACATAACCCAGAGCCCCCCCTTCATTGAAATCCCCATTGTCTTGTGGACAGCACTAACCACCATACTTTCTCTCTTGTTGAGTGTTTTCCTTTTTTTTGTTGTCCTGTTGCTGCACGCCTTCTTCACCATCGCCCACATGAGAGAACAACTACGATATATCCTCTTCACTTACATTCTTGTCAATAACACCATCAACTTTCTCACTAGTATGCTTTTGTTTTCTTTCGGCCTATTTTCATGCAAGATACCAGTAAGTGGTTGCTGCTTTGTTGTTGTAATGGCATCTTCTACTTTCTATAATACTCCCAATGGCTTGGCGGCCATGGCTATAGAGCGCTATATAGCAATCTGTTTCCCACTAAGGTACTCGCTGATCTGCCGGGCTGAGAGCTCCTGGATGGTTCTCCTGCTAGTTTCAGGCATCGGAACCTTCCTAGCCTTCATTGATATTTTGATCCTGAGCTTCTCTGTGGACTACAGTTTTTTCCTTAAAAGAGTGTGGTGTCTACGTGAGGCTGTCTTCATTGCTCCCAAGCAGAGAATGCTGCGCTTTTCAACTGATGCTTTCAACTTTTTTGTGGTTGCTTTGATCATTCTGTACACTTACCTTAAAATTATGTGGGAGGCCAAGAAGATTGATGGGGACAAAACTTCATCTTCGAAGGCCAGCAAGACGGTGATGCTCCATGCCATTCAACTGTTGCTGAGCTTAACCTCTTTCACTGCTGCTCTTTCTGAAAGTCTCATAGTAATGCAAGGTTTCTACATCAGGTTTTTCAATTTTTTTTTGTTTATGGTGTTGCCAATTTTTTTGATCCCTTTTATTTATGGAGTGCGGGATGAGGCTTTCAGAAATCATATTAAAAGGTTTTTCAAATGTCCTCATCAGGGAAGCAACCCTGGAGGCCATTAATGACAATGCTGAATATTCTCACCAGCATCTTCATTTTGTTATAATGGTGGTGGTAATTCTGCTAGTGGATTCTTCAGCTGGGGAGACTTCTTCAATGGAAGATTTTCAATTTATGCTTCAAAGTCCACTCATCGCGCTGGTGCAGATCAGTGTTTTGTATGTGGTAGCTGTATTAGTATTTAGTTTCTATACGTTGAAGGCGATTACATTTTAGGATTTGCTGATGAGCATGTACAGTCCTCCACTGCCTTTCGGCTGGATTTTCGCTATGTAAATAGCACATGCATGCAAACGTACATACATGAATAACTTAATGATGGATGCATTTGGTGGAGCTCCTATTGTGAGACACAGGGGAATCATGCTATAAAACGGATGCAACTGAACATATCATACTAAGAACCTGAAGTTATTTCAGAAAATGTAATGATTGTGAGACTTGCTAAATATGAGAAACTGGCCAAGTGGATAGTATTCTTTTCAGAAAATTTGGTGTCTGTTTCTTAAATAAAGTGTGTGACTACCAAAATGACTTCAAGAATAGGGCATGGCACTTGACTTTATGTAAAATAGGTATTGTAATTTTTCAATGAGGATAAAAACAATATAGATGTTTATTTTTACACTGCTGATTAATAGAATTGTTTGCCCTATATAAATTAATAACTTGCTATTATTGCAACCTCACTCAAGAATGAGGGTCAGTCCTGTGATGACAGTTATTCAGATGGGGACTCATCTTGGAATTATAAAGGCAGTGCTGCCTGGACCAAAATAATATCAGGATGCTTTGGTATTTTCTTGACTGGACACGCCCCTCCAGAAATAGGATGACTTCCCTATTCAGCATATCAGTGTCTATTGACCAGTCAGCAAAAGAATGCACACACCATGTAAAAGCCACTACATTACCAAGCAGCGTTGTCAAAGGGGTACTAATGGACAGGACAGCAGGACACAACACACTTCTCTTCTGGCCGTCATTACAAGTTAAGGGCTAAATTCTGATGCCTGTGCAAACAAGACTGCACAGGGCTCAGAATGACTAGTTGGCTGATAATTATCACACCCTTGCAGTGTTTCCCTTATAGATTCTGGCAGGCCACACTCCCTGAAATTCATCAGGGAAAAAGTCTTGAAAAAAAGGCAAAACAAGTGAAATATGGCGTGCTAAAACCGATTCTGCATTTTGGGGCTAATTTTCATGTTGAAACTCTGAATAGGTGGTGTTCACCACATGTGGTAAATGCCTCACCCTGGAGTAATGGTATTTACGAATTAATACCCCACCCTATTCTAACCAACTTGCAAGGAGTGCCTGTATGACACCAAATGAGACACATGCCACATTACGGACAACATACAAGTCACTGTACAGTTAGACTGTCACTGCACACAATTAAGTACGTAGCTGCACAGAATCTCAGAATACATCATAGACTGCACTCAGTCTCATGGTACGCGCGGCGATGTGACGCTGATACCTGGACATACACAGACCACGCTCAATGGCGTACAGTAGTTTGGAGTACATACAAACCACACTCTGGAGCACAAAAGTCTGGAATATCAAAAAACCACAATATAAGGTACATTGCACTCTGGAACTCAAGCAAGCATTGCTACCGCTCATATTACACTGGAATTTGCATAAATGACGCTCCGTACTCGCAGCTGTCTGGAACACTGGACTTTGGATTTTATGCTAACAATACTTTGTGGTGTACTGTTACCTGTGGCAGATGCAAACCACTAGCTAACACACAACACTCTGGAACACATGCAAAGCATATTACATAGGGCATAGTACTAGGCTCGCAGATAAACCACATTGTGGCACACAGCACATTGTAACATGCACAACCCACAATCAGTGAGGTGCACAGTAGTACTCTGCTGTAAAGGCAAGCTGCAATCTCAAAAAACATTAACATACCCTTTTAAATTGAAAGCTTCAATACTCTGCAACACTGGGACATAAGAATAACACATACACAATTTTGCACCATGTAGATAATGAACTCACAGAAACATGCATACACTCACCCTCTTGCACAACTGGATGTGCAGGTCAGAAGGAGCAAACAATCTGACATACAGAGTGCTTCCCAATAGTATGGTGTCACCTGGTGGTACCCAAACCTGCTAATAATATAAGTCCTGATATGTCATTGTACTCTCCAGAAAATGTTCATTGTATTTCCCACTGACAAGCAAAGTTGGATTACACAGTAATGGATCTCTTCTTTTTATGTCTAGCTTGACAGTGCAGCTCTTAGCAAAACTGTTCTATAATATACATAGAGTGGGCTTTGGCTCCTCCCAGAGGACAGACGAATACCTCTCTCATCACACACTATTGGCTGTTTGGTTTAATATGCGACCATTTGTGCAGTACTTGCATTGCAATGCATGAGGGGCTGGTATACATTTCAAAAGTATAATGAATCACCACACTTTTTATATACACTTTTTATATTTCATAGATATACATAGATAAACTTTCTATAAAGGGCTATAATTTTCTGTTGTTTTTTTTCAATGCAGCCGGCTTTTTTGTGATTTAATCAGAACATAAAATACAAGCCACACCGATTGTTTTTTGTTAATGCCTATTTCTTAAGAATGGCAGCCCTTTAGACAAAGTTACCACATAATGTCGTCACAACATTGCACTGTATTACCACTCAAAGCTACAAGGTAAGAAGAAGATGATCCACTATCCTGATGGAACTGGCCCCTGGGTATAGAGGTTGTGCAGATGAGTCTTACCTGTTCTGCCAAGGAGTGGCACTTTCACAGAGATAAATGGAGTAAGTCGAGTATCTACAAACCTCAGATATTCTCGTAATCAGGGTTGGACTGGCCTATAGGGCAATCAGGCTGAGCCCAATGGGCTGGTCTGACAGATCAGTGTGTGGGATGTTTTTTAGCAGTTTGGGGGCCAGTTTTATGGCCAGGTGGGCCGTTTTTACTGTTGATTTTCCTGATATCACCACAAACACTGCCTGCAGCAAACACACAAACATGTAATCTCCCATACCTTGCAAAGTACCCAGACAGCCTGTCTTTACAAGTTCAAATCTGGCCTGATTTGCAAATGTGGACCACTTCTTTAACTATCCGGTTGGTAAGGGGGGCAGTTTTAGTTCAGTGTCCGGACCTATTTTGTGTCCAAATCTGACCCTGCCTCGTAATCTTGCAAAAAGCAGAGCACCTGTTTTTGCAGATACCTCAGGACCAGCAGGTTCCCAGAAGCCACCTTCCGGCAGCACCGACTCTGCTGGGAAGAAAGTAGAGAGGCTCAGTGTGCTCAGATGAGAGTAGGGACAATAGCAGGGGACCTGCTGAGAACCAGATCTTAAAACACAAAGGTGAGCTAGTACCATGCATCCTGAATGTGACTGAAACAATCCCATAAGTACAATAGCAAAGTTCCCCAGGAACTCTCTTTTCCCTAGTGTGCACAGTCACTGGTACAGGTGTAGGGTGGTGATGGTAACTAGGAAACAGAGAAACCACTATTGGTGCTAAACCAAACAGAGATCAGAACGAATTCCAAACTCTAAGAAGAAAATGTACAATCTGTTGAAACACGAAGCATGTTTTGTGCATATCACAGTTTCATAGGCTGCTCAGATTCATTCAGAGCAGGTAATTGTGCATTACACAAAGTCTTAGCACTAGCTCTCAGAGGGCCATTACAAGTGGGCGGTGATCACCCAGTATCCTCCAGAAATTCTGATCCAGCGGGTTAAGGTAACGCTGGGAATCAACACAGATTACAGGTTAATGGTGTATACCATGCATAAGTTGTTGGTTCTGCACCAATTTAAAGATGTGTTTTGCTATTTTTAACTGGAGGTTCACCCGGACGCTTCCCAGGTGAAGTGTTCAGCTTAAACACACTCAACCCAAGTCATGAGGGACTTGTAACCAAGATGGGGTCCAGGACCAGCCATTACTGGTTCCACTGGGATAAACAGGGCACGTGCAATAAGGTCCTCATTTGTTGTCCATGGAGCATCAATGATACAACATGCTGAGAATGCACAAAAAATGGCAATTTTGTTTTGTAAATCAGTTTGGCTGTGTTACTTAGGCCAGGTTTATCAAATCATCATACGCCATTGTTTGTGCACTCATTTTGTTGAGCCAAGTGTCATCACCGTTCATGCAGCAGTTTTTTTTCTGGACCAAGAGTCTTAGTTTGCCATAGTTTGCGCAGCCTTTCTTTTAACTAGGAGTCATATGCACAGATCGCCACCTTAGCTTCAGTGCAAGGTGCATGAGTCAAAAATACCCATCCAACCTGGATGCTCACAACAAAGTACAAAGAATGATGCAGCAAACAGGGCTCCTACCAGACTCAGGAACCTGACCTGACACCCAATTGAAACAGATCCACCCAAGGAGCAGAAACATGGAGGAAAGCCCTGGAGATGTTTCACATGCCACACAGACTAGAACCAAACATGCTTGCCCCCCACAGATTACTTTCTCTTCGCTGACTCTTTGTTTTCTTGCCTTACATGGAGCTGGCATTGCTGCTTGTGTGAACCACACTGGCAGCACCCTTGCACACTAGCTTCTTTAGAGGATTGAAGTAACTGGGCTCTACATGTGAACAGTGCATAGCAAATTACTTCCAGTGATTGACTCACCATGCAACACTCCAAAGCATGTCAGAGAGTTTTACATATGAACAGCAGGTAGCAAATTACATCCAATGATTGACCCACCATACAACACTCAAGAGCATGGCAAAGCGTTTGATAGGCATTTCACAAAATAACTGAGTGATTCTATTCCAGGACAAATGATATACCTTGGAAAGTTAGAGTGATTTATTGCCACTTTAAATAAAAAAGGCAACATGGTTGAATGGTAAAGCAAAGCCTGTCTGATTACTAAAAGTTGCATGTAAGAGTTGCAATTACAATATAAAGGATTGTAGGTATGCAAATGTAGGACAAAGGATTGTGGGTATGTAAATGTCTTGCTCAACTATCACTTCTGCTCTTTATCTTCCACCTCTGAGCTTCTTACTTTATATTTCAAGTGCCACTGGATATGGGAGGAATAGATCCTATAAGATGTTTTATTAGTAAATCTAAATTTTGCCCTGTCTGTATGGAGTCAGAGTGCAGCACAGCAGTCTGAAAGGTTATTGCTCTGCAGTGGTGTAGCAATGCTGTCATGTGAATAGAAGCATGAACAATTAGTCCCTCTCTTCCCTATTTGGGCAGTAAAAGTCAACTCACTTGAGGGCAGCATCTGTCACAATGGACCCCTAACACATGGTCAAGGGACATCTTCACCTGCTGCACCGATGATAGCCACACCCCAGGTGTTCAGAGAGGACACGAAAGGTGCAACGTCTGACCTCAGCACATGGGATGCTGTAGCACTATGGGAAATATTGTGCATAGGTTGCAGTTGCACTGACAGCTGGACAGAGGATCTTACTTGAGATTGCTTATTTTACAAAGTCTGGACTAGCTAGGTTTCTGTATAAGAATCATGGGAACAGCTGTTTGTGCTTTGTTTGACATGTTCTGCTTCACTACCCTAACACAGTTTGAAAACCTTGCAAGGCAATGGTTTGCCCCAGCCATAAATCATGCTAATTTAATGATGAGTAGCAACTTTGCCAATGTGAAGCCATTGTGGGAGATGCATGACCATACCAACTAGCTATCGGCTGTGCGCATAGCCATCGTCAGTCTGCTCTGCCTGCCAGAGTTCACTGGCAAAACAACTGTTTGCATTTTATTCCCATTAACCCACTACTCTCACTTTGTTTACCTGCGAGGCAACTCTCTGGGCTAGCCCATGCTAACGCAAATAATATTATTTCCAAAATGCTTTATTGAAAATGCAATGCGCAGAATTTGCGTTAAAAAATGAAGTGTGTGAAATGCAAAATTGTATTAAGCAACCATACTTAAATATTGCAAGCCAGTAATATAGTAGTAAAATATGTATTATTATTAATTTGCCATTGCTGAAGGTGCCATGATTTATTTAACATGAAGGCCCATTTAATATCAAAAAGAAAGCTTGTTTACCACTTTAAATTAACATTGTGCCCGATGTTCTTCTTCTCTTTGTTGCAAATGTTGCAATTACTGAAGCTAATGTTGATTAGTTAATGAATAGACATTTGTTGTATTGGATGACTGATAGTAAGGATCTCACCGCAAAAGATGTAGATGACAGGGAGGATGATTAATGGGAAGAAGATTTGTGAAACAAGAAATGCAGTGCCGAATCATTCAAGAACACATGGCTAAAGGATGATTGTACCCTGGGGAGAAGATGGGGAGTAGACCTGCTCCCAGGAGAGTGCTGGAATCTTGTTGGTTAACATGAAGAAGAAAGAATATTTTGTGTTTATATTAGTGCATGTTCCTAACTTAGGAGTAGGAATTGTTGAGAGACTTCCTATCGAGTAGCATATCAGATGTGTCCCCTGTCCCAGACTCTCTTGTCTTAGCTTAGAATAGGGAAGTTTCTTTATTGAACACACTTGTTCTCGTTTCATTGTATTAATATTTAATTTGTTAAATTGACTTACTTATTATCAAGATTAGATTGATTGATTATATTAACCTTTAGTGATGTAACATGGCTAATAATACTTGAATAAATGAATGAATATCTAAAATATTTGAAAATAAAACCCTTTAACTCAACTTAACTCTCTTTATTAACTGAAGTAGAAATAATGAGAATTGATATTGATTCATATTGATTTTCGCTCCTTAAATCTCTGCTGACATCAAAGATCCATCGACCTATAAAGCACAGACATTGACAAGGCCAGTTGCAGCTGCACCAATAAATATTGTCCCGAATACTGTAGTTCAAGGTGCTGTAGGAGGAATAGCTGCAGCAGGGTTTATCCCGCATTGCATTTTTTCCAGATTGTTGCCTAGACACCACGGCAACATGTTTAATCATTGAGAGAAGGGAGGAGGATTTCCTTTAAGACACCAGCTACACAGAGTGAGATAGGACAATTTGAGGACGTGATTTTTCCCCCATGGTTTGAAGAGACTTTGGAGAATAAGAGTTGTGGAAGGATCAGAAAGATCCTTTACTAGTCAAGAAAAGGAAAGACCATTAGAAGTCTCAAAATAGAAATGGGAATTAGAAGAAATGATATGGGGATGTTTAGAGAATTCACATTTGGATCACTATCAGGAATATAAACTGGTATATTTGAGTAAAGAAATCACAAGACATGCAGTTGCTACTCATGACAAATTGACTGAATTGGCATGAAAACATGAATTGGACCTTTCAAAGAGTGCACCATTACAAAGAAGCTTTAGGGCACCATTAGATAATGGAGCTTTTGTGACAATGTGATCTTCAGAAATGAGGTAACACATTGCGAAATTGGTAAAATGCATCCTCAAATGGAGCGATTTCGACAGATTAGAGAGTAAGTGGGCAAGGAAACAGGAAAAGAAAAAGAAACCCACAGATGCAGCAGAAATAATAATAAGCTACCACCAGCACCTCCAGACAAAGATGAAACATTTACCTTTCCTATGAGTGAAATACCAGGTGGACGGTATGTGCATGTACCATGGAGTAGAGGTGATCACGCAACATTTACAAACCATTTTCTGAAATTGAGAGAGAATCCTGCACAATGGTATATGCAGTTTGACAGATTTGTTAAAATTTCAAAGGTTTTGTGGACTAATTTGAATACTTTCTTTGACATTGTAGTGCCAAGTGATTTGTGGGCTGAATGTAGAACAGCTGTACAGTGGCCATGTTCTGAACCTCTGAGAAATGCGCATGCTCATGAACCCTCACCCGTGGTAATGACAAAATACGATGAGGTGATTACCTTTCTGAAAGCAGAGTTCCAGCAAGAAACACTGATTGGCTGAAAATCAATAGAACAACTCAAGAGGCACACGAATCAGTGCATGCTTATTATAAATGATTGTTACAGGTGTTTAAACAGCACAGTGGACATGAAAATCCTAAGAAAAGTGCTATGGTTAGTTTTGTGTCACAGTTTGTTCTTGGATTACGACCAGAGATCAGCATGCACATACAGCAAAATGTGATTTGTTGGCAGACACAACTTTTAGAGGAGGTCCTGAGGTTTGCAAAATATTGTAGTGATGAGCAAGAAATGAAGCAGAAAAGAATGAAGTAGAAATTTATGCTTGCAGAAACAAAGTTGGCACAGAAAGAATTTCAGAATCAGACATTTGGAGGAAATGTCAGTGGAATCAGAGTGTTGGTTTTCAAGCTGGAGGTCAGGCTGCTCAGGGAGCAGTTGGTGTTTCACAGAGTAGAGGTAGAGGTGTTCCACGTGACCCGAATTCGGGGATAGACATTGCAACGCTGAAGAAAATGACTTTTTGTCATTATTATAACAAAATTGGACACTGGAAGAGGGAGTGTAGGCAGAATCCAAATGGAGTGAGTAAAGATGGACAAATACAGGGAGTAAATCAAACACAAATGTAGAATAGTCCAGTTCAAGTGCCTGCACAATGAAAACAAATGCCAATACAATCTCAAATTCCCATAAGGCATGTTCGGATAGCTCCAATGGCCTCACAGAACATGGAAAATCCCAGATTTAATATGAATAATGTACCAAGAGCAAATCAAAATCAATTTCAAAATCAGAACCCATTTCAACAATTCCCCATGTTGGAAAACAAGTGTTTTCACTCTGACAATTCGCAATGAAGATTGCATGCTTAGCACAGTCTAATGGGGTAGACCAAAGTGGACTATTTGTAGACGGAGACGTTAATGCCCACCAAGTGTCATTTCCTATTGACACCGGAGCTACCTGATCCACTGTTAGAAAAACAGAAGTCCCAGCCCTACCCCTCTCGGGAAAGAAGTTCCAAGTTGTAGGTGTTACGAATAAACAGATTACAAATCCTGTTTCAGAGAAACTTCCTGTAAAAATATGTTTAATTGAAGAGATTCATCAATTTGTAATATGTGATTCAACTCCTGTAAATCTGTAAGGAAGGGATCTTTTATGCAAATTAAATTGTACCATTTACTGCACTCCAGATGGTGTTGAATGCCAAATGCATGATGAAGACGTTGAATTTAAAATGATCCAACAAGGAACAGCTGTAGGGTTATGCCCCGTTAGGATAGCAGAAGATTTACCTCCTGATTTGAAAGATACAGTGAACCCAGGGGTATGGACTTTACAGGAAAGGATATTGGACTGATCAAAGGTGTAGAACCTGTCCGAATTATAGTCAAGCAAAATGCAGCTTTCCCAACAACATCACCTTATAATTTGATGCCAGGCACAGTTGCAGTACTAATGCCAGTGAATGAGAATATGTTAAAACAGGGAATTCAAAAAGAGATTTTCGGACGTACTTGCAATTCACCTATTATGGGTTTACAGAAACTAAATGGGAAATACCGGATTGTACAGGATCTTTGAAAGATTAATAACATAGGGGCCGATTCACAGAACTAATCTGAGACAAAATCCTAAACTTACTACTTTTGGTATTCACAGAAGGCACTTACGATTTTTGGTATTCACAGAATGCACTTACGACTCCTAACTTTACGTCCGCATTCAGGCCGGAATTTCCGCACCCGGAGCGTACTCTCCGCACCCGGACCGTACTCTCCGCACTCGGACCGTACTCTCCGCACCCGGACCGTACTCTCCGGCTAGGGCCGTACTCTCCGGCTCGAGCCGTAATCTCCGGCTGGGGCCGGATAAAGTGTAATCAATGGGCCGGATTGCAATTTTTACAAAAAGGAACATTAGGAATGTGTGATAAATGGTAGAGGAGGTCATGAAAAACAGTTTAGGCAAGGAAAAGGGTACGGCCAGACACTACATCATAACCCAGAAAAGTTTTCTCCTTTGCATCATGGTACATGCAGTGCACAATTTGCGCTCCCCTCAGTGTTGACTGTGCAGTCAACACTGTTATGTTATTTATTTCTATTAAAAATAATGTTGATCCTTTACACTATTTAAAAACTTTCATTATGTTGCTGATGTGATCCTTTCACACAAACACTATCCATGCTGTCATCTAATCTCTGCAGCACAACTTTGGCACTAATAGGATAATGCAGGCATTATCCTTGCATTTTTCATTTCACAGAGGCAAAAACCCATGCACTCATGCAATCACCGAGACACTACCCCTGCACTTATGCAATCACCAATGCTCTGCCCATGTACTCATGCAATCACTCAGGCACTACTGTTGAACTCATTCATTCACCTCTAATACTACTTCTGCACTCATTCATTCAGTGATACACTACCCATGCACTCATCCAATGACCCAGGCATTTCTGTTGCAGTCATCCTTTTACTCAGGCACTACCCATGTACTCATCTAAGCAACCAGGCATTAGCCATGCACTAATAAAGTCACTCAGGGACTACCTATGCACTCATCAATCACTCAGACAGTACCCCTGCACTTATGCAATCACCCAGGTACTGCCCATGTACTTATGCAATCACTCAGGCATTATTCTTCCACTCAACCATTCACTGAGGCGCTAACCATGCACTCATCCAAGACCCATGCATTTACCTTGCACCCATTCTTCCAGTCAGGCATTACCCATACACTCATCCAATCACTGAGGTACTACCCATGCACTCATGGAATCAGACAGGCACTACTCTTGCACTCTAGCATTCACTTAGGCTGTACCCATGTACTCATCCATTCACTCAGGCACTACCCATGCACTCATCCAATGACCCAGGCATTACTCTTGCACTCATACTTGCACTCATCAAATGACCCAGACATTACCCTTCCACCAAACCTTCCATTCAGGCACTACTCATGCACTCATCCATTCACTCAGGCAGTACCCATACACTCATGCTGTGCAGTCAACACTGAGGGGAGCACAAATTGTGCACTGCATATACCATGATGCAAAGGAGAAAACTTTTCTGGGTTATGATGTTGATAAAGCGGGATTCTTATCTTATCTTACCATCACTAAGAATCCTCAGGTCGCCAGGATCTTTTTACCTGCTGAATAGTGTGAAGGGAAGAAAGTCTAATTCGGTTATGCAACAATTTAGGATCCAGTTTACCTTAAAGACCACTGACTCCGAATTCAGTTTCGTGGTTTTATTACAGCCAAGAATAACTGCACATGTAAGCACCTCAACACGAGGTTAAAGAAATAGATGGGCACTAATACAAACATCATCTTACGCAGGAGTCTCATCCGACTCAGAATAAGAAGAATCGTTAGCTCCAGAAGTATTAAACAAACGATAACTGCTCCAATCTCTATATTATTCTTCATTTATCTAAATAAGCGTAAAATCATTAACTGTCCCTACTCTATTACTAGGGTGACATACCTACTTAACAAATTTCCCCAAGCAAGAGTAAAAGAAAAAGGTGTCAGCTGGGAAGGCTTCCTAAAGAAGCACACTCACTTAGCATTTCGAGCTCGTTCTAAGATGCTCCTTCCTAATAGATCTCTCTCTTGGCCCTTCTCTCTGGTCTCCTCTACCTCCTCTCTCCTTCCTCCCTCGGGGCACTGTCCCTAATACAAAATCCACATACAATTGAACACGCCCTTGTCACTCACGCCTCTTTTGCCAGGTCTTCCTTCTCGTACTTTTCCATCGAAACTCTTACTTCATCCAGGACGGTTACAACGACCTTGAGTCCCAGGCTCCTTCTCCGCTGAAAGTATCATCCCTACATTCCAGTATACTCCCATCTCAATGCCTCCCACCACCCTAACTCCTAAAACAAAGAGCCAGTCTTTCACTAACGAGGCATGTGTCCTTGCACCTGCAATAGAAGATACATTTCAACAGATTTTCCCTCTGTACGAATCTACCAACTGTTCCCAGAGAGCCTTTCCAAGAGAACACCTTCTCTGCCCACAAAATAAGCTAACATAAGAACGAACAGGCCCTTCTCTTGGTCTATATGTAAGTCAGGCCTTTACAATTTAAACACATAATTCTTAATCATTTCTATAAGCATTGATTCATTACATTTCATATGCGAAAATAAACTACACGTGCAACTTAATATGGTACACGTTTAAACTACTGCATCCCGATTACACATGGGCTAATTCATTTATGCATCATTTCAAACACGTTTCAATTTAAGCCTTACATTTGCATGATTAAAATAGCACAGTTATGCTTCTATTTGCTCTAATAACTGCGGTTTAGAACTACATCTTACTGGGCATTCATTGATATATGTCTGGATATATGCGAGTGCGAACTAACGATGATTATGATGCACCCCTACAATTTTTACGATAACATGGCGCTCTATCAGTTCCCCCCTTTGATGACTCATGTCATCACACTTTCACAGCACTCGTGGAGAAAGAACCGACCTAAACAGAACTTGTTGCCATTCTTCCCTGTCGGAATCTCTCCAAACTCTTAATATTTCGATAGTGACTGTCCTGCAGTCTAGCCATTCTCGTCTCATTTTCTCTCAAGGCTCTCTCAGCTCTACCAGCTTGATACCACTTGTATGCTCTGATCAGACCCCACAGACAGACCACACAAACCACTACAATTATGAGAGGTCTCAGAACATATCCAAGGAATCCCTTTCCCAAATTCGCAAACCAGCTCCCTACTTGACCAAATCCTTTGCCAACTTTCTCCCAAACTCCCTCTTCAGTCAAATCCGCTATTTTCGTATGGATCGTAGTGATGTTACTTATATATTTCTCCAGATCCTTGCTGTGGTCTGGTATATAAGTGCAGCACTCTTGAACCTTCAACATTTTACAGACTCCGCCCTCTTTTGCCAGTAAGACATCCAAAGCAAGACGATTCTGCAAAACCATTGTCCTTATCGACAACATCTCTCCATCCACAAGCACCAACGACTTTGCTGTATTCATCGATAACTCATCAACCACAGTCGCCAATCTCCGGATCTTCACATCATTCAGAATCACTCCCAAACTTGGGATCATTGCTCCAAAGATGTCTCCTACTACAGCTCCTGCACTTGCACCTCTCTTCACTCTCGAATGCTTTCCACCTTCCAAAAGCTCCAAATCCTCAGCATGATAGATCTTTGGAAATATTATTCCCAAGTAGCAATGTACCATACCAGGTCGCTGGCAGTCTCACATAAGCATTCTTTCCGCACACAAAATACACCGTAGGTATCACTTGTACAGGGCCTTGCAGAAAATTCTTCGCTGAATCTTCCATGGTGAAAACATGATCACACGTACTCTGTCCCACAGGGACCTTCTCACTATAGGTCTGATAACGTCTCACACACAGCTTTCCCCTTTGGCCCATATCCAATGCTATAGGACCATAACTTCCTTTTGTTCGGTGCAATCTTTCCTCGTCGGTCCAATCTACTGGACTATCTCCTGCGTCTCGTATCTGTGTTAATTTTCTATATCTATCTTCTACCTGATCTACAAACCTCTTCTCTACATCTGACAATGAGCACGTCAAGTTATGTCGGTGAGCATATGCTGTATCTAATTCCAAAGACGGTATGAAATACTTCCTAAGCCTATCTTATGACTTATAATAATCGTATTTATTCAAATGTTTGTAAGCTGGAACTTCAGGAAGCACTGCATCGTAATTGGAAAAGAAATACTCAAACTGACCTCTTCCATAAAATATACTAAGCAACAGACTACATGAAATCCCATACGTCAGTGGAAGATGGTGATATCTAATACCCTCATCCACTGAAACTGGCAACTGCATACACACATAGCAATCTTTCGCATCCATCGCATCTACATACTCATATAGCAGCTTGGCATATGCATTAAGCTTAAAATCACTTCTAGACAAATCTACATGCAATCTTCGACTCTCTTCTATTAGCAAAGCTCTGTCAGCTCCTATGTCTCCCTCCTTTTCGCTAGGTGTAGTAGGTGTTGGAGTCCCAGGCACCCCCTGCACTTCTAGCTTGTGTGGAACCACATATGAAACTACAACTACTATGATTATAGAAACTATCACACCCCCTACAAATGTGTCTACAATCAACTTGGATCTACGGTGTGGATCTTCAGCCTCCATGATCTCGAAAGTTCTCAAAGTTCTTGGTTTCAGCAACGACCACTCAAAAAGTCTCTGTCTTTTCCACACGTGACTTGCTTAACCAGTTCGAGCAACACTCCAAAACCTCTGGAAATCCCCTTTCAACAACAGTCTCTTATTTACATAGTCCAGAAAAAGACCTCCCTAAGTTTTCGTTCCTCTTCGGTGGAAAGTCCCTAAGTTTATTCTTCTTCCACTCGGACCTAGGTTATCTTCTTCTTTAAACTTTTGTTTTCAACAGTTTATACTCAATCCACAATAAGGTCAGTTGCAAGCGCTTCTAGAACATGATACAAAAGTTCAAGACGAAGAATTATCATTTCATGTGAAGGCGGCTCAAATCCAAAGGACGGAAATTCGAGTCGATGCAGAACCAATTGTCGGATTTTACTCAGAAGCGGGGGATTTGGAACCGTGAGGGTCAGGATTCCTTCGACTTCGAGCCCTGGCACTAACAGCACCACCTTCAGCACCACGTTCGGGCTCTTGCTGACCACCTGCACGGACCTCAGCCTCCCAGAACTCACTACTCCCTGCATCAGTCACTGTGTAAGTCCACTCCGGGGTAGCGTACCTCTGGCAAGGTATTCTCGTTCTTTTTGACCTCCTCCGACCCTCTTGAGCCTGCTCTCCGTCACTTGCTTCGGATTCAGAAGTTTCGGACACTGGAGCAATATCTCTTTCGGGTGCCAACCTCAGGTTCAGTCGCCTCTGTCTCTCAGGCCAAGCCTCCTTGATTCTGGTCGTTCTTCCGCTTTCCCCTACTATACCCTGTGCACCACTTCCTCCTTCTGCTGAATTTGACTCTACTCCACCCACAGCAACACCTCCGACATCTGAGTCAGAGTCGGGGTTCTGGTTGTCGTAACCCCCTTCAGCTTACCCTGGTGCACAACCAGCTGTATCAGCGACCCTTACAGCTTGACTTGTCCTCTCATGTGGGCCTGCCACCTCAGCTGGATTTTCATTTACGAGAGGAGCTGTTTCTTCCGAGGGTGCTGAAACTCTGCGGGTATGGGAAGCATGCACCCAGTTCGGCAATCCTCCACACTTCACTGCTGTGTTTGTCACCAGTATCACCTGGTACGGGCCTCGCCACCGAACGTCCAGACAGCTCTTCCTCACGTGCTTTCGAACAAGCACCCAGTCTCCTGGACACAGGTCGTGGCACAGATCACTCGCGGCCGGGACAGCTGCAGCTTGTACCTGCTGGGATACAGAACGGACCACATCAGATAGTCCTTTACAGTAATCGAGAATCAAGTCATCAGTGATGTTTATCAAGGCTGTAGCTGGTACTGCTGGCAACCGCATTGCCCTCCCCATCAGGATCTCATGGGGGGACAACCCAGTTCTCCTGTCGGGAACACTGCGAATAGCAACGACAGCAACTCCACCACCCTGATCGACAACCTCGCCAACCTCGGACTGAGACAGCTCGTCACAACACCGACACATTCCGCCGGCCACACGCTCGACCCCGTCTTCTCCTCAAGCTCCCACGTCTCCTTCAGCCACACCACGGAACTCCTCTGGACCGACCACCGCTGCATCCACTTCACCTTCCAGAAACCCATCACACACCACCGCACCCAACAGATCCCACGCCGCTGCTGGAGCAAAGTCACCGAAGACCAACTACGGGCAAACCTCGCTCTCAGCCCTCCCTCCGACCCATCCAACACCGACGACGCTGCCTGCAACCTCAGACGATGGATAGACGACTGTGCCAACACCCTCGCCCGCTGAAAAAACTCACCTACAGCGACACCACCAAAAGAGCCAGCTGGTTCACCCCAGAACTCCTAGCTTCCAAGCGTACCTGCCAGAAACTTGAGAAGAAATGGCACAGTGATAAGACACCGGACAGCCACGCAGCCCATAAAGATGCCATCCGTAACCACCACCACCTCATCAGGTCTGCCAAGAGAATCTCCTTCAAAGACCGCCTCGACAACAACGCACACAACAGCAAGGAGCTCTTCAACATCGTGAAGGAACTCTCCAACCCCAGCTCCAACACCAACGACATCCCGCCGTCGCAAGCCCTGTGCGATTCCCTCGCCACCTTCTTCCACCGCAAGATCGCCGACATCCACGACAGCTTCAACACCCAGACAGCCCCCACCAAGATAGATACACCAGACCCGCCGCACACCATCGACCATGACCCCTTGCCAGCCTGGGCCAGCGTGAACATCGATGACACCATCAAGACCATGGGCACAATACACTCCGGCTCCCCGTCAGACCCTTTCCCGCACCACATCTTCAACAAAGCCAGCAGCTCCATCGCACCCCACCTGTGCAACGTTATCAATCTCTCCTTCGAGACCGCGACCTTCCCAGAGAGCTGGAAACACGCAGAGATCAACGCCCTACTCAAAAACCCAAGGCGGACCCAAGAGACCTCAAGAACTTCCGGCCCATCTCCCTGCTTCCGTTCCCAGCCAAGGTCATCGAGAAGATCGTCAACAAACAGCTAACCCAATACCTCGAAGAAAACAGCATCCTGGACCCATTCCAATCGGGGTTCCACAGCAACCACAGCACTGAGACTGCCCTCATCGCCGCCACCGATGACATCAGGACCCTGCTGGACAACGGTGAGACCGCAGCCCTCATCCTGCTGGACCTCTCCACCGCCTTCGACACTGTCTGCCACCGCACTCTACGCGCACACCTCCATGACGCAGGGATCCGAGACAAGGCCCTGGAATGGACCACCTCCTTCCTCGACGACAGAACCCAGAGAGTCCGCCTCCCACCTTTCCGATCCGAAGCCTCCGAGATCATCTGCGGCGTACCCCAGGGATCTTCCCTCAGCCCAACACTGTTCAACATCTACATGGCCCGCTCGCACGCATCGCCAGACAGCAAGACCTCAACATTATCTCCTACGCCGACGACACTCAACTGATCCTCTCCCTCACCAAGGACCCCCTCGCCGCTAAAGCCAATCTCCATGAAGGAATGAAGGCCGTCGCCGATTGGATGAAGATCAGCCGACTAAAGCTGAACACGGACAAGACGGAGGTCCTCATCCTCGGCTCCAACCCCTCAGCCTGGGACGACTCCTGGTGGCCAACGACGCTGGGAGCAGCCCCGACACCCACCGACCACGCACGCAACCTGGGAGTCATCCTCGACTCAACGCTCTCCATGGCCAAGCAAGTCAACGCAGTCTCCTCCTCCTGCTTCAACACCCTCCGCATGCTTCGCAAGATCTACAGGTGGATCCCGACAGACACAAGAAGAACAGTCACCCAGGCCCTCGTCAGTAGCAGACTTGACTATGGGAACGCCCTCTACGCGGGAGCCCCGGCCAAGCTCATCAAGCGACTGCAACGCATACAAAACGCCTCCGCACACCTGATCCTCGACGTACCACGTAACAGCCACATCACCCCCCACCTGAGGAACCTGCACTGGCTCCCCGTTGACAGGAGGATCACCTTCAAACTCCTCATCCACGCACACAAGGCACTCCACAAGACTGGCCCAGCCTACCTCAACAGACGACTCTTCTTCTACGTCCCCAACCGCCAGCTCCGCTCCGCCGACCTCTCCCTCGCCACAGTCCCTCGCATTCGAAGAACTACCACCGGCGGCAGATCCTTCTCACACCTCGCCGCCAAGACCTGGAACACCCTTCCACTAAGCCTACGACAGACCCAAGACCTGCTGACCTTCAGGAGGCTACTCAAGACCTGGCTGTTCGACCAGTAGCAGCACCACCCCCTTCTCTCTCCCCAGCGCCTTGAGACCCTCGCGGGTAAGTAGTGCGCTCTACAAATTCTGTGATTGATTGATTGATAAGCACAAGTGGCAGGGCATCAGGCCACTTCAGAGACGTGGACGAACACATTTTTGCCATCCGGGTTTTCAAAGTCCCATTAGCCTGCTCCACTATTCCAGAAGCCTCTGGTCGATAACTGCAATGTAGTCTCTGATCGACATTCAATGCTGCACAAAGTAACTTCATGATTTCACTGTGGAAGTGTGTTCCTCTATCCGATTCCAAAGAGGTTGGAAAACCAAACCTCGGGATGAGTTCCCTCAACAATAACTTAGCCACTGTGAGAGTGTCACACCTGCGTGTTGGGTAAGCCTCCACCCACCGTGAGAATACACACACCACCACTAGAATGTACCTCAACCCATTGCACTTGGGCATTTCCACAAAATCTAGCTGCATCCTATTGAAGGGTCCTCCTGACCTTCCAATGTGACTCAATGTGACCACAGTCTTTTTTCCAGCATTCATCTGTTGACACGTAACACACCTTTGACAAATTGCTTCAGCAACTGCACGAAATCGTGGGTTATACCACGTCTGTCTAAACACACGCATCATTGCATTTCTTCCAAGATGTACCGACCCATGTATTAATCTCGCCATCGGGCTCAGCAAATTCTCTGGCAATACCGCCCTTCCATCACTGGAAACCCAAACATCCACATCCCCTCTTTCACATCCTGCTCTGACCCATCCATTCCTTTCTTGGTCTGAAACTTCATCCTGCAGGCGCTTGAGTTCCTCCCAAGTGTCTGCCATGGCCAACATCATATTGAGCTCGGTTCCTTCTTGGCTCTCTCCTGTGTAACCCCCTGTAAATATGCATCCTTGTTCTGCACAGAAACGGGCAACTTCGTCCGCATAGTTATTGCCCAGTGAGACAAAATCATCCCCCTTTCCATGCGCAGTGCACTTGACAACTGCGATTTCCTTCGGACATTGCAATGCATCTAACAGCTGTCTTACATGTTCTCCATTCCTAATGGGTGAACCAGATGATGTTAAAAATCCCCTCTGTGACCATAACTGTCCGAAGTCATGAACCACACTGAACCCATACTGGCTGTCCGTGTAGATCGTGATTCGGATTTGATCAGCGGCCAAACAGGCACGAGTCAAGGCAATGATCTCAGCTACCTGCGCGGAATGTACTCCTTCTAGGCAAGCAGCCTCAACCAATCCTGAAATGGTACATACAGCAAACGCTGCTCTCAGCTGACCAACACTGTCTTTTAGGCATGAACCATCGACAAAGAAAATTTCATCTGGGTCAGTCAGTGGCTCATCGACGATGTTAGGTCTCGGTTTGGTGCACAGTTCAGTCACATCAAGACAATCATGGTCCGCACAATCTTCATCATCGGTATTTGGTATAGGCATTAATGTCGCAGGGTTTAAGACAGAGCACCTTTTCAGAGTCACATTCTCTGCGGCAAGTATGACTTGCTCATACCTCGTTAACCTGTTATTCGTCAGGTGCTGGGTCTTTGTCCTGGTCATTAACAATTCAACAGAGTGTGGTACATAAACTGTTAGAGGGTGACCCATTACAATGCTTTCACATCTTTCAATGCTGACACCTGTTGCAGCAACGGATCTGAGACATCCTGGCAACGCAGAAGCTACTGGATCTAAAGTAGCTGAAAAATAGGCAACTGGTCTACGGACACCTCCATGGTTCTGAGCTAAGACTGCTAATGCACAACCTTCTCTCTCGCAACAGAACAGTGAGAAAGCCTTATTGTAATCAGGCATTCCCAAAGCTGATGCAGAACACAACCTTCTCTCAGTCGTAGGAATGACATCAAGCACTCCTCGTCCCATGGTACCGGATCACTCACGTCCTTGTGCGTGAGCCTCTGCAAAGGCTTTGCTCTCAAGGAAAAATTTGGAATCCACTGACGACAATAGCCGACCATTCCCAAAAACATCCTGACTTCCCTCTGAGAGGTGGGCACTGCCATGTTCATTATTGCCTCAATTCGGTCTGGTGACACCTTCCTCTTGCCTTTTTCTAATCTGTGACCCAAATACTGTACTTCATTCAGACAGTACTGCAATTTGTTCGGGGACACCTTGTGTCCATTCTCTGCCAGGTGATTCAGTAGGGCTATCGTGTCTATCCTGCAGACATCTTCTGTTTCTGATGCCACAAGTAGGTCGTCTATGTACTGCACGAGAACTGAGTTCTGTGGCAATACGAGACTCTCAAGATTCTTCTTCAAGATCTGATTAAAGATCGACGGACTCTCTGTATACCCTTGAGGGATACGACACCACGTTAACACACGATTTTCCAGCCGGAAAGCAAAAAGAAATTGGCTTTCCTCATGGAGCGGTATCGAAAAGAATGCTTGACACAAATCAATGACCATAAACCACTCGGCTTCGCATGGGATCTGAAACAGTATCACTGATGGATTAGGTACCACTGGACAACATGGGACAACTATCGTGTTAACCTTTTGCAGGTCTTGCACGATCCTGAACTTCCCGCTCGGTTTCTGTAGTCCCATGATAGGTGAATTACATGGGCTACCTCTTATCTCCTTCAGAATGCCTTGCTTGATCATAGACTCAATTACAGGTCTAATACCTGCAATCGTCTCGGGTGACAAGTTGTCCTGGGGTGTCCTAGGGAATTCGGCATTCTGCTTAACCTGAATCTGTACAGGTTCAACCCCTTTGATCAGTCCGATCTCTTCTCCCGTAAAGTCCCACACATCTTGTGACACAGAATCTCTCAAATCCAGTGGAAGTTCTTCCACTGTCACCACTGGATACATTTCTATACACAGATGCTGATTAGTAACTTTAAAGGTAGCATCATCATCCTTCATCTGAACCTCCACTCCCCTGGGTGTGCAATAGATAGTGCAGTTCAATTTACACAATAGGTCTCTTCCTAACAGACAAACTGGACTCGTATCGCACACCACAAACTGGTGTTTAGCTTGCAAAGAGCCTATTCTTACTGGGATCGGTTCATTCAATGGGCTAGTTATCTTCTTGTTTGCTACTCCAACCACTTGGATCGATTGTCCTGAGAGGGGTAGGTTGGGAACTACTGCTGATTTTACAGTAGACCGGGTAGCACCAGTGTCAACCAACAGCGTGGTAGGATGACCATCAATGTCTGCCTCCACAAAAGGTCCTCTCTGGTCTACCTCCAAGACTGCTCCAAGTGTGCAGTCTTCCTCCCCCCTCAGGCACCGTCAGGCTAACGGGTCTGGACTGTACTCATCATACCCTTCGAAAAGGGGCATCTGCTGGTAAGTCCGCACTCCTTGCGGAATTCTCGGTGGCTGGGGGACCTGCACCTGTGGGTTGTACGTCCCCCCTTTCGTCGATCTGGGCCTTGCCACAGTGTTGACTACCTCCGGCACGAATGCCTGAACCTCTTCTACCTCCTGCTGCACCTGATTGGCTGGGTTCAAGGGACACTCGTGCTTCCAGTGTCCAATCTGATGACAAAGATGACACGCAGTGGTCTTTTTAAATGTCGCCACATCCATCCCCGTCTTGGGATCGATAGGTTTCCCATTTCCCTGATTTTGCCCATTTTGGTTCCCTTGGTAGTTTCCCTGTCTTCTTCCCAGTGTCCCTCCGCTAGGCTGGACCTGAGCTGTTTGCATCTGAACAAGCATCAGTTTGTCCTTTAGCTTCCGATGCTTTGAGTCTACTTCATCACTACAGTACCTCGCATACCGCAGGATTTCATCTACCGGCTTGTTCTGCCAGCAGATCAAATGGTGCTGTATCATGAGGCTAACCTCTGGTCTCAATCCCAAGATAAATTTTGAGACAAACTGTCCCATATCCTTGGGATCTAAGGCATCTAGTCCGCTATACTGTTTAAAAGCTTGCAGGAGTCTTTCATAATATTCATGCACTGTCTCCTTGGGTTCCTGCACAGTTGGATCTATCTTAACCTCTGTGACTCCATGGCACATGCACGTACCCTCCGTTCTGTACTTCTCATAAAGGATAATTCCCTACGCCCGTCGTCCCTCCCCCCGGAGGCGGCGTTTCTCCTACAGTCTTTTTGGCTAACTTCTTCTTCGACCATCTTTCCTCCCATTTGTTTAGCATTATCCATATACGCATCCCTACAATCAAGTCTTTAGTATGCTTCCTTAATCCTGTGACCCTCTTCTCCTCCAGCTCTTGATCACTATATTGCAACCTATGGGATCCTTGCAACGATTTTGTTTTATTCGTATCCACCTCATACTTCTTGGCCAATTCTGTCAATTTTTCATGCGCGGCCCTCGCTTTCCGAGTCACATCTTTTGCTACAAAAAGCAGTTCGTCTGGCTCATAGATCTCTATTCTCTCCAAAGTCAGGTTCCCACTGGTCATTTCGTCTACCTCCGCCTTTAGTCTCACTACATCCAGCAACCTTGCCTTCACTGCACTCCTCAAAGTTTCTCGACAAGCCGCACCATTCCGCTCGTCGTAATCACTGCTTTGTTCTCGTGGCCTGCTCTCTTCTATTGTATTCCGGGAACCGGATCTGTCTCCTGAGTTGTCTTGCTCCATATCTCTTGGCATCCTATCACTCTGATTCCTTACAGGTGGTACCCACATTCTCAAAGCTGATTTGGACTCGACCAGAGACCCTGGTCTTACCGGTCTCACATCCACCTGTCCACTAGAGGAATCTCCGGTGGCTGGAAGTGGCGTGCTCGCTTCTATGGGCTTCGGAGAACGGACCATTTCCTCCTCCATGCCATTCCCCCAACGCTGATCCCTCTCTTCCTGTCGTCTGCATCAGGCTCCCTTCACTTACTCAATCTGGGTCATACACCGATACTATAGGACCGATGGTAACAGGTACCGTCAGGGAGTCCGGCAACCGCATATTCCCCATGGAAGATGGGTTCCCACTCCCTCCGTTCCTGTGGAGATTTTTCCCACTACTCTCATATTTGTCTGATTCTGTGACTCGCCCGTCCTTCCTGCCACAATCGAATTTCCTGCGCTATATTCTGGATTTAATGGAGGTGGTCTCTCTGACAGCAGTCTGTCTAACAAGCTGTCATCCGTATCACTATCATCTTCCTCTGCACTCCTTCCCTGCGTAACTGCCGTTTTCTCTATCAACGGATATAATCTATCGCCCTCGATTGTTTCCACTCTCCACCTTTTCTCCAGTGCATCCCATCTCGCATCTTGAAATGCCCTGATCGACTTCTTCACCCTTTCCTGGCTTCTGTCTCTCTTCCTGTCGTACGCTGCTCTAATCCATGCATGTAGTGCCTCAAACTGTGTGGGTCTGGGTAGTGGTCGCAAGGAAGACATCACAGATTTCAACTGATACAACACTTCCAACCTGAAAGTACCATGGCGTGGGAAAGTCAATTCTCCTTCTCCTTCTGTGATTTTATACCAATTCTCAAGCCAAATTATAGTATGTAATCCTACATTCTTAGCCATGTAATGTGCTGGCGTGTCCTCGGGAGGGGCTTCCTCTCCACCCCGAGTAACCACATGTTTATCACCTCTACAGAGTTCTCATAAAACTTTAAAACAATTCATGATGAAGCAGATTTCCGTTTGCGCACAAGATTTCGTTTCACTTCCTGATTTCAATCCACCAATGCCAGCGTGGCTCACACCAACCGGCCTATCGCAGCGCGACATTGTCTGACGTCACTCTTCCGTCGCTCGCAGCGGTTCCCCTCCTTCGCAATTCACCCTTTCTCGTTCGCACATGTCCCAATCACACTCTGAAGTAACTGTCTGTCCTACCGGACAATCACCTCTCTGACTGTCGGTCCACCAATGACCGAACAGCCTCTCGAAATTGTTGACCTCAATCTGGCAACTGTCTGTCTGCGAACGACCGGACAATCACCTCTGACACAATCAATAGGATCCAAACGCTCAATGTTCTGCACACAACAACCTACGACCAGCGTCGGTTATTCACACACTCACACATATGCTCCCTATCTTCCGTGGGTTAATCAACGACGTCTCATGACTCCCACAACCTCTGGTCAACAATCTCAGCTCTGGGTGTCTTCTACACCACAATCTATTATCTCTCGGCCCCGCACGCGCTCACGGTCCGATCTTCAATCACACGACTCTCATTCCAACTCCACAAGACATCACACAACAATTACACACCGCAATCTAGCAAGCATCATCCTGTTCATACTCACTCTACCGCAAACTGCTACTTCCGCCGCACCGTCACTCTCCGTCAATTTTCAGCGACTGCCGTCCTCCTCCAATCCAGTGGATCCTCATCACTCAGGCTCTATGGGGCAAATAATCTCTTATTCTAATCTAGATCTCCCCTTACTATCAGAGGAAACCATCCTACTCTGCTACCAACTGATAAAGCGGGATTCTTATCTTATCTTACCATCACTAAGAATCCTCAGGTCGCCAGGATCTTTTTACCTGCTGAATAGTGTGAAGGGAAGAAAGTCTAATTCGGTTATGCAACAATTTAGGATCCAGTTTACCTTAAAGACCACTGACTCCGAATTCAGTTTTTTGGTTTTATTACAACCAAGAATAACTGCACATGTAAGCACCTCAACACGAGGTTAAAGAAATAGATGGGCACTAATACAAACATCATCTTACGCAGGAGTCTCATCCGACTCAGAATAAGAAGAATCGTTAGCTCCAGAAGTATTAAACAAACGATAACTGCTCCAATCTCTATATTATTCTTCATTTATCTAAATAAGCGTAAAATCATTAACTGTCCCTACTCTATTACTAGGGTGACATACCTACTTAACAAATTTCCCCAAGCAAGAGTAAAAGAAAAAGGTGTCAGCTGGGAAGGCTTCCTAAAGAAGCACACTCACTTAGCATTTCGAGCTCGTTCTAAGATGCTCCTTCCTAATAGATCTCTCTCTTGGCCCTTCTCTCTGGTCTCCTCTACCTCCTCTCTCCTTCCTCCCTCGGGGCACTGTCCCTAATACAAAATCCACATACAATTGAACACGCCCTTGTCACTCACGCCTCTTTTGCCAGGTCTTCCTTCTCGTACTTTTCCATCGAAACTCTTACTTCATCCAGGACGGTTACAACGACCTTGAGTCCCAGGCTCCTTCTCCGCTGAAAGTATCATCCCTACATTCCAGTATACTCCCATCTCAATGCCTCCCACCACCCTAACTCCTAAAACAAAGAGCCAGTCTTTCACTAACGAGGCATGTGTCCTTGCACCTGCAATAGAAGATACATTTCAACAGATTTTCCCTCTGTACGAATCTACCAACTGTTCCCAGAGAGCCTTTCCAAGAGAACACCTTCTCTGCCCACAAAATAAGCTAACATAAGAACGAACAGGCCCTTCTCTTGGTCTATATGTAAGTCAGGCCTTTACAATTTAAACACAAAATTCTTAATCATTTCTATAAGCATTGATTCATTATATTTCATATGCGAAAATAAACTACACGTGCAACTTAATATGGTACACGTTTAAACTACTGCATCCCGATTACACATGGGCTAATTCATTTATGCATCATTTCAAACACGTTTCAATTTAAGCCTTACATTAGCATGATTAAAATAGCACAGTTATGCTTCTATTTGCTCTAATAACTGCGGTTTAGAACTACATCTTACTGGGCATTCATTGATATATGTCTGGATATATGCGAGTGCCAACTAACTATGATTATGATGCACCCCTACAATTTTTACGATAACATGGCGCTCTATTAATGTAGTGTCTGGCCGTACCCTTTTCCCTGCCCAAACTGTTTCTCATGACCTCCTCTACCATTTATCACACATTCCTAATGTTTCTTTTTGTAAAAATTGCAATCTGGCCCATTGATTACACTTTATCCGGCCCCAGCCGGAGATTACGGCTCGAGCTGAAGAGTACGGCCCTAGCCGGAGAGTACCGTCCGGGTATGGAGAGTACGGTCCGGGTGTGGAGAGTACGGTCCGGGTGCGGAGAGTAGGGTCCGGGTGCAGAGAGTACGATCCGGGTGCGGAAATTCCGGCCCGAGTGCGGACGTAAAGTTAGGAGTCGTAAGTGCATTCTGTGAATACCAAAAATCGTAAGTGCCTTCTGTGAATACCGAAAGTAGTAAGTTTAGAATTTTGTCTCAGATTAGTTCAGTGAATCGGCCCCATAGTTGTTCCATGTTGTGGCATGGTACAGAATCCAGCAACAATACTTTTCCTTGCACTGCAGAATGGTTTACGGTTGTGGATCTCTGTCAGGCTTCCTTCTCTATTCCGTTGCATTAGGATAGCCAGTTCTTGTTCTCATTCATGTTTAGAGATAGAGTTTTGGCATGATGCCGAGTTCCACAAGGGTATACAGAAAGTCCATCAATCTTTAATCAGATTTTGGAAAAGAATCTTCAAGAAGAGAAGAAGCTTGCCAACAGGATACAATTGCCCTAATGAATCATTTAGCTGAGAATGGACATAAAGTGTCTCATAACAAGCTGCAATATTGTCAAAAATAAATACAATATTTGGGACTCATGATTGAGAAGGGAATGAGAAAGGTGTCACAAGAGAGAGTTGAAACTGACAATGAATCCACCAAGAACTCAGAGAGAAGTCAGGATGTTCCTGGGAATGGTTGGCTTCTGTAGACTGTGGATACCAAACTTTTCCCTAGTGGCCAAGCCTTCACAGAGGCTGACACACAAAGATGTGCCTGATCCGCATTCATCGGACAACAATTGCTTGAAAGCTTTCCTAGAGCTGAGAGAAAGTCTCTGTCGTTTCCCGGCATAAGCAATGCCAGATTACAGTAAAGTGTACACATTGTTTGCTGTGAGTGAGAGGAATGCACTCTCTCAGTCCTCACTCAGATGCATGGAGATTCACGAAGACCTGTGGCATATTTTTCTACCACACTTGACCCTGTTGCCACAGGATTGCCCGGCTGTTCCCTAAAGCAGTTACAGCAGTTGGTGTCATTGTCGAGAGGTGTTAGAACATAGTGATGGGAAATCCTCTTACAGTGAAGGTTCCTCATTTGGTGGAGATTCTGCTCACCCAAACAAAAACACAGTAATTGACAAGCAGCAGACTCATAAAGTACAAACAACAGATACTTGCTGTGGAGAATGCGCTGTCCAGGTGGTGTCACATGCTGAATCCAGCAACTTTATTGCCCTCTCCTGAAAATGAAACTGTCTTGATGTTACGGGCTTATGAACCAAGCCAAGACCAGACATAAGAGATGAACCTCTCGATAAGCCAGATTATGTCATTTTTATGGATGGTTCATGTTTAAGAAACAATGAGGGAACGTTGAGAGCAGCCTATGCGGTCTGCACAATTCAAGAAGGGTCAGAAGATTCATGGCTTTGAGATGTTACCTCTGCACAAGTGGCAGAATTGATTGCCCTTACGAGAGCATGTTGCCTTTCAGCACAAATGAGAGTGACTATATTTACAGATAGTCAGCATAGCCTTGTTGTGGTCCATGACTTTGGACAGTTATGGTCACAGAAGGGTTTCATGACATCTTCAGGTCCCCCACCTGGAATGGGGAGTATGTAAGAGAAGTGTTGGATGCATTGCAGTTGCCCCAGGAAATTGGAGTGCTAAAATGTGCTGCACATAGAACCGGCATTGAATATGTCACAGTTGGAAATCAATATGCAGATTAAGTTGCCCGGTACTGTGTACTTGTGGGATTCACATTTAATAGAGATTACGCAAATGAATCTGATGAGGACACTGTTTTCTTCATGTTGTTGTCAGTAGTTGACACTTGAGAAGAGATTAAAAGATTGCAAGAAGAGGTTTCAGAGGCAGAACAACAAGGTTGGATCAGAGCAGGTTGTGTTAAGGATGAGAAAGAGATTTGGATTTCAGCTGATGGAAGACCTCTGTTGCCAGACAGTTTGTTGTTTCCCAATACACAACATTTTCATGGCCCTGCAAACATTGGAAGGGATGCAATGGTAGGTTGTTTAGACAGAATTGGTTCAAACCCTGATTCAGAGTTCTAGCAGAATAATTGTTCTACAGATGTGTAACATGTCAACAGATGAATGTAGGAAGGAGAATACCAGTATCCATGTCATATAGGAATATCAGGTGGATCATTCAATAGAATGCAGTTGGACTTCATCGAGGTGCCTGTATGTAACGGGCTGAGATACATCTTGGTTATGTGTGCATTTTCTCTCAATGTCTGGAAGCATATCCAACACAGAGAAATGGCAGTCTCACTGTAGCTAAACTGTTGTTGCATGAACTGATACCCAGATATGGATTTCCTGTTTCACTAGGGTCAGAACAAGCAACTCATTTTAATAATGATGTTCTTATAATGCTATGTGTGGCTCGTCAATTGGAACAGAGATTACAGTGTAGCTATCGTCCTGAGGCTTCAGGAATAGTGGAGCAAGTAAAAGGAACCTTCAAGTCTCGATTGGCTAAAGTTTGTGCTTTCTCTTCTCTGAAATGGCAAGATGCATTACCACTGGTTCTGATGAGTCTTCGAAGTACTCTTGACAGGAGAACAGGATTATGGCCTCATGAAATCCTCATGTGACATGAAATGAGACTGCCTGCTGTACCTGCAAACGCACTTGTGAACATCACAGATGACAAGATACTCGATTACTGCAAAGGACTGGCTGACGTGGTTCGTTCTGTTTCTCACCAGGTTAGAGCTGTCACTGCCAATCCACATCAAGAGCAGTGCAATTACTTTAGTCGCGTACCGGTGACTGGGTTTTGGTGAACAAGCAAATGAGGAAGCCCTGTTTGGAGCCAAGGTGGAAAGGCCCCAGCCAAGTCATTTTGATCACAAACACTGCTATCAAATGTGCTGGGATATCTAATTGGGTGCAAGCATCGCAAACTCAGAGAGTAAAGTGTCCAGATGAGGAAATAGTGTTCCTTGAACAAGGTTAGAGAGCACCGGTGATAGCACACACAGAAGAACAAGAAAAGGGTGAAGAAAAGCAATATCTCACACCAGTACTAGTTCTGGATATATCGCAGAGTGGTGTGTAAGTACCCTCTGAAGAAACTGTTGGAGAATCACCAAAGCTGTTGAATGACCCAGATGAAGGAGCGACTGTAAGAAAAGAAGGGCGAATATGGAGATTTGAATGGCCAAGTAGTAAAATGTGATTGAGATCAAGTGTGCCAATTGAACGTATACCACCTACAATCAATCAAGAAACAGAATTCAGCGATATAAGTGACACAGAGAATAATCAACAGACACCAAGAAGTACCTAGTTGAAGGTATTCAGCACCTGAATGGACATGCTATTCGAGAAATGTGTCAAATGGTTTCAATCAAAATCTAGATGAATTGAGTTCCGAGTTGTTTAAACCTCCATGATATTCCACACTGACAAACAGCATTGAATCAAGCAAAATATTTAAAGCGAATATTGCAATTGAAAACTTGACAAACATTATTATTTGAACTTGAGAGTGAATACAAAAACAAGTGATTAACTGTGTTATAAGTTAAGAAGTAAAAGAGACAGAAATAATAAAAACCTTTCAATCAGTATTCGTAGAGCGCACATAGTCGCTCTTAGGAACATCTGGGTGCTGAGGTGCAGTGTCTCCATTGAATAGCCAGGTTTTGAGCCTCTTTCTGAAACAAAGTTTCTGAGCCTCTTTCTGAACTGGAGGGAGCTGTTCAGAGGTGGAGGGGTAAGGAGTTCCAGGTCTTGGTGTCGAAGTAGGAGAAGGAGTGTCGCCCGCTGCGGCTGCAATGGATGCGGAGGGTATGTATGGGCGAGAGCTAGTCAGGTGGAGCGCAGATGTCTTGCGGGCAGATTAAAGTTCACTTGATGGTTGATATAGGATAGTTCTTGTTTGTATAGAGATTTGTAGGTGTGCGTGATGATCTTGTACTGGCATCTCTTCTGGATTGGGAGCCAATGGAGGTTTCTGAGGTCGGGGGTTGATGTGGGTCCATTTGGGGAGGTCCAGGATGAGTCTGGCTGCGGCGTTTGTATGGTCTGGAGTCTTTTGAGGAGTTGGGTGGAGATTCCGGCATAGAGAGCGTTGCCATAGTCTAGTTGGCTGGAGACTAGGGTCTGTGTAACAGTCTTTTTGGTGTTCCTACGGATCCATCTGAAGATTCTACGGAGCATGCAGAGGGTGTGGAAGCATGAGGCAGTGACTGCATTGACTTGTTGTTTCATTGTCAGTTGGTTGTCGAGGATTATGCCGAGGTTGCGTGCATGGTCTGTCGGTGTGGACTTTGGTCTGAGTTCTGCTGGCCACCAGCTGTAGTCCCATACGGTGGTGTTCTTCCTGAAGATCAGTACTTCTGTTTTGCTGGAGTTGAGCCTGAGGCAGCTGTCTCATCCATTTCGTTACTTCTGTGGTGGCGCTGCAGAAGTATGTTTTAGCGTTGGTGGGGTCCTCGGTGAGTGAGAGGATGAGTTGAGTGTCATCAGCGTAGGAGATTATGTTGAGGCCATGGGATCTGATGATGTCTGCGAGGGGGGTCATGTAGATGTTGAATAGGGTGGGGCTGAGTGATGATCCTTAGGGTATGCCACAGGTGATCTCCCTAGGTGCGGAGGAGAAGGTAGGCGGTCGTATGCTCTGTGTGCGTCCTGAGAGGAACAAAGTGATCCATTTGAAGGTGTTTTGCTGTATGTCGGCGGCGTGAAGTCTGTCGATGAGGGTGTGGTGGGAGACGGTGTCAAACACAGCGGAGAGGTCGAGGAGGATCAGGGCAGCAGTTTCTCCGTGGTCGAAAAGAGATCTGATGTCGTCTGTGGCAGGGTTCAGTGCGGTCTCGGTGTTGTGGTTGGCACGGAATCCGGATTGTGAGGTTGAGTTCCAGGTAGTCAGTGAGTTGTGGGTTGATGGCATTCTTGAGTACTTTGGCCTGGCAGGGGAGCAGGGAGATGGGTCAGTAGTTTTTGAGGTCGCTGGCGTCGGCTGAGGGCTTTTTCAGGAGGGGTCCGGACTCCCCATGTTTCCATCTGTCTGGAAAGTTGCTGTGGAGATGGAGGTGTTGAGGATGCTGGTGAGCTCTGCGCTGATTTTGTTGGCTCTGAGGTTGAAAAGATGGTGGGGACAGGAATTGGTGGGCGCCTGGAGTGGATGGACGACATGGTGGTAGAGGTTATCTGCGCAGTGAGTTGAGTGCAGACCAGGTGGTTAGTGTTTGGCTGGGATTTGCGGGTTGCTTGAGGTTGTCGAGGGTGGGGGTCGAAGTTGTTGTAGATCGTAGCTATCTTGCTGTGGAAGTAGTCTGAGAGGGAGTCGCAGAGTTTTTGGGAGGGGTGTATGCTGTTCTCTGTGGCTGGAGGGTTGGCAAATCACTTGACAATCTTGAATGGTTCCTTCGTGTGGTTGGCTGAGGTTTCGACGCTGTCAGTGATTTTTGCTCTCTTGGCTTCCTTGATACCCCGTTGGTAGTCGCTAAGGGTTGCTTTGTTGGCGGCTCCGTTGGAGGGGTCCTTGGAAGCTCACCATCACTTCTTGAGTTGGTAGCAGTTGTGCTTGGTGGTTCCGAGAGTTCGGTGACTAGTTGGGTGAGGCCGATGTTGTTGAGGTTCTTTAGGAGGGAGGTGATGTTGGTGTCATTAGGCTAATCAATGAGGAAATTTAGATCGCTGAGCAGGACGTAGTGGTGTGAGCTGATGGAGAGGGGAGCGATGAGGTTGAAGATGACGCCGCAAAGGCTGGTCAGGGCCCCGTGGTCTGTAAGTGAGGGTACCTCTTATCATGGTAATGGTGTTGATTTGTAGTTGGAATTTGAGGTGTTCCATGAGGGGTGTGGGGTCGTCGTTGGTGATGATGCATCTGATAATTTCCTTGAAGATTATGGCGATGCCTCTGCGGTGTCTGTTTGCGCGGTCTGTGTGTATCATCTTGTAGCTGATGGGTGTGGTGGTGGCAATGTCGGTGGGGTTGAGCCACATTTCAGTGATGAAGGCTATGTCAGGGGAGAGGGTGGTGATGGTGTCCCAAATTTCTATGGTGAGTTTGCAGAGGGAACGGGCGCTGAGCAGGATGTATTGGAGTGGTGCAGGGTAGCGTAGCCTCATGCGTGTGGGGGCCGGTATGGGTGGGTGGTACTGTGCAGCATGAGAAACAGTAGTTGTGGCAGGTGAAGGGCCCTTCGGTTGATCGCGGGGTGGCTGTGAAGCAGTTGTTGCGGCATTCTGGGTCTAGGGCCAGGAGGTCCTTGGCGGTGTAGCAGTGGATGGTGGGAGGGCCAGGGGTGGGAAGCGGCCTGCATAAGTAGTCCTGGGATGGGGCACGGCTGTTGGGGAGGTGGAAGGCGAGGAGCAACAGCAGGAAAAAACAGCAGGAAGGGCGGGACGAGCGCAACAAGTGGACAAAGGAACAAAGTTTCAAACAACCAAGCTCACAATAATACCCACAAAATGACGATACCGAACTAAAATAAACCACGACAAATACAACAGCGACAGTTGTATAATGCTAAACAGATACCAACAATAGTAGCGCAAAAAACAAGCACCTGGGTGACTGCGGGACGGAACCTGAGGGCACCGGGCTGGAGGATGAGGCATCAGATTCTGGCTCTAGGCGGAGGCTGCGGGGAGTGGTGCACAGGCCAGGGAGGTCAGGGCTACTCACTGGGGCCATGCAGCTGCCTTCCTAAGTTGTCCTGGGAGGGGACGGGGCTGTCAGGGGAGGCAGGGAGAAATGGTTGAAAGGGCAGGGACTAGTGCAACTAGTAGAAAAAGGAGCCAAGTTCCAATCAACCAAGTTGACAGTAATAGCCAAAAAATGACGATACTGAGCAAAAATAAACTATGACAAATACAACAGCAACAGTTGTACAATGCTAAACAGATCCTAACAATACCGCAGTGAGAAACGAACACCAGAGTGACCACGGGACCGAACTAAGTTCACCTGGCTTGAGGACGAGGTAGCAGACTCTGGCGCTAGGCGGAGGCTGCGGGGAGCAGTGTGCAGACCAGGGAGGTCAGAGCTACTATTAAAAACAAAAATAATTAGGAAGAATTCCCTAGGTCCACGGCTGCAATAGAAAAGTAGGTATAATATTTAGAAGAAGGAGTAGGGTTGATGGAGCAAGGACTCACAAATGAGACTTGCTCGGAAGCAATCCTCTCACAGTATTAATTTATTAATCTTGTAATGTTGTACTAATCAATGCACACACCAACATAAGTAGAAGGAAGCTTGTCTATGTGTTTTAAGCTAACAAATAACGCTTGTCTAATCTAAAATGGCCGCTAAAGCGCGGGAAATCTATTGCGCATGTCTCAACCATATCACATGGTGTGACGTCTTTCTTTGCCTGGAGGGAAATTCTCGCTTCTGCGCAGTGTGTATTAAAATGGTTGCTTAATGTTTTCACGTGCTGCAGCTTGCTTACATGTTGCAATTAAACCGTGATATCTTAACGCTATTAATGCGGGATAGAATTTATAATTAAATGGGAATAGAGTAGAAAGAGTGGGTATGCAGTGAAATATTTATTTTGTGATTTTAATATCTTCTTCTTTGACTTTTATTAGTTCATAAATGGGCCGGGTTGGTTGAACTGAAAACTCGAGAGACAATGGTTTTGCGCATGCACCCTGCGAGGCTGCACAGAAGAGAGGATGAAGTCAACCTGGACGTCGTCCAAGGCCGTGACCTGATGGCCAACATTATTGTACCCACGATGTCCCTACCGAAAGAAACAATTTGTATAAACATTGTAATAAACTTTGTCGTGAGACGGGTGGGAAATAAAGCAAATGTATTAATTGTGATGGGCGGTATTTTAAAACAATGGGCTTAAAGAAATTGAATTACATCAATATGGTGAGAGGATCACCCCCCTGTCCCCGTCCAATCAGAAGTAGTGGGCCCATAATTCTGCAACATTAAGGGGAGGTACATGGGCGTAGAAGGGTATAATAGGTATAGATTAGTAAATTAGTTAGTTCAGAGCAGTTCGAGGAGTTCAAGGTTCGAGATCCATGCAGACTGAACTGCTGTCCAGAGAGGTCCTGAGGTGGGGGCGGCGGTGTACCTTAGAAGGAAGACACAGGAGAAATCGAGGAGAAGCGAAGTACCAGAGAGGGGAACGACGCAGGCGTCGTCGATAGAGAGGTCACCTATCCCGTCCTGAACTTGGTCCGGAGGTTATTGCTCTTCATCCTTCCTGAGACCTATCTTTCCAGCTCCTTGGCCAAGGGGTTTGGTTCTCGCACTTTTAGGTAACTATAAATGCAAACCTTAGTTGCGCTGCTGTCTCTATCTTCTCCTTTTCTGAGGGACTGTCATTGATCGATAATTGATTATTATGCTTCATCCTTGATATACGATTTAAGTATCATGTGGTTCTGTATTTTACTCTGCTGAATCTTTAGATACCCTTTTTAAAACTTCCTGACTCAGTGATTATTTCAGGAGTTATGAATTGTATTGAACGTCACTCATTTTAAACTTCCCAATTAGCAGGGGGTCCATTGGTAAGTCATTACTCTTCAATCAGAAAAGTAATTGGTAGCAGGGATTTTGATAAAGAGTACAACTGACCCACCAGCGGAAATTACTAGCGTAGTATGAATGTATGGGCCCAAGTGAGTATTTTGTGTATGAATGCTTGTTGCTAGTAACCCGCTGGATCAGTTTTCTGGCTAGCAGAGGATGGTTTTTGTTACACTTTGTTAATTGGGTAATGAGAATTTTATTTTTATGAACTAACATCTGTGTGTTTAAAGTTTGTTTTATGTTGTCCAGAATTCCCCGGGGAAAATTTTAATAGCGGATGGTAAGTGGAAGCCATATTGCAGTGAGGTTATCTGTCAGGCAGAAATAGTACTGAAAAGTTAAGCAGGGCTATCAGTACTCGTTAGGGACTCTGTGTATGTGAGTGACAGCAAAGGAGTATGCTGGTGAAAATTTTATGTTATATCACCTAGAAAGGGTAACATTGAAGGAGTAACAGGTATTTCTAAAGCTTATGTGAAGGGTAAACGGAAGGGTTTTACTCGTAGTGTATGTTTAGTAAACGGGAAGGTTTTACTAAGTGTGAGAGAGAAACTATTCCTTTTAAGTTAGCGAAACTGACACGATAGCGAATGTTTTATGTTTTTACTGAATTTTAATAAGAAGCGTAGAGGAATTAAAGTTTTTCGTACGATTTTGTAAAGGGAGGGTCAGCTGCCGGAGAGGAAGCTGACGTCACAAAGCGCCGCGCTGGTATTGGTTGAAACAGCGGGCGTGGAAGGACCCTTGTAAAGGAGGGGTCAGTAGTCAGGAGTAATACTGACGTCACAGGTGCCGCGCTAGGATTGGTCGAAACAGCGAGGGACAGAGAAACGCAGATTGTAAAGAAGGGGTTGTCAGAGAAAAACGTCACTGAAAGGCCGCGATAGGATTGGTTCAGAGACAAATGTTAGCTGGAATTTAATTGGTTGTCAGCATAGAAATCGAAATCTTAGTGGACAGTAAAAATTATATGTTGAAACGCGATCCGACTTTAATAGGAACTCGTCCTGACAGGAGATTCCTAGGGTTTGCAGAATATAATTCGATACATAGATATTTACCCAAAATGTACGGAGAGAAGAGGAAAGTGTCATTCTTACAAAAGATTAAGAATTATTTTAAAAAGGATAAAACAATCAAAACTAGAGAAGGAATTATCATTCCACCAGCTAAAACGCCCGCTTCATTCATGATGATGGAGAGAGGTTATCATACTTGCGTATGGTTAGAAAATTGGATAGAATATACCAAAAATGATGGAATATTAGCATTTCCCGAGAATGGTACTTTCAATGGGAGAATTCTTCAAAATTTAAGATTGAGGATGAATGACTTAGAACCCAGACCAAGATTAACTCAATACGATGCCTTAGAAGAGTGGGAAACCGAGGCATTCGAACGCGACCGATCCAGAAGTAATAGGGGTTATAGGGGATTTTTTCCTAGATACCAAAATGAGTCAAGGGACGGTCAGATGAAACAGTGGAGAAGAGCGATGCTTACCGAGGTTTTATATCCAATATTAATGGCAGAAGAATCGTCAGGGAATAAATGCACAGAAAAGACAAAACACTTGACTAGATTTGGAGATTCAGAAGATGAATTTATGGAAGAAATATTAAAGAACCCGCCGCCATATCAGGAAGGGACAAGTGGATGCACCCCAAGTGCACCACTGTTAAAGACACCATTAGTACCACAAGTATTGCATAATCCCCCCGCTAGTAGGGTACTTCATGACAAAGAAAAGGAAGCAATAGATATAAACAGAGCAGAATTAATACAGAAGATAACACAATTGAGTGTCCATCCTGATTCGCTGACCATACCTGTAACAATTGGTCCAGTGGTTCCCTTATATGGTGACAAAGTAAGTTATCCGAAACCCTTAGCAATGCCCACATCTGAAGAAATCCCAAAACAAGATCCTGTAATAATTGATGATCAATTTAGTGATTGTGAATCTATGGTATCCTTAATGGATTTGCCTATTCGAGGATCTATAAATAGTACTCCTAGAAGAAGAACACCTGGTTGTTCCAAAGATGTAAATATAGTGACCTCATCTGGAACTAAAAGTGCCACCGTAGTTACACCAGAAGACTTAGAAAGGTGGGCGCAAGGATCAGACAAACAGAACTCACCTCCAAAGATCATGGATATTTACAAATTAAAGGTTGAGTTAGAAGAAATGATAGCAGGAAATGTAGGAGTAGATCGTCTAAATACTTACGATGAAGAAGAGTTATTATTTGTATGCAGAAGCATTACTAGAAATGTAAAAATATTTCATGAAAAATTATCGGATTTGGCTGTACAGATGGGAATTGAAATAGGGAAGTCAAAAGTGTTACAGAAACCCTATAGAGCAGATTTTTCTGACAAAGATTTAGAAAACATGAATGCCTCTGACAGAAATGGGGAGACCTAGATAAATGGAAAATTAGATGGACGAAGAAAAAGGAAGAGGCACGATATAGTAGAACCACTTCTGACTATTTAATGAAGGAAACAGGGAAAGCAGATCAAATGTACCCGATGCGAGAAGTTCCAGGAGGAGGATATGTACATGTCCCATGGAGCAGACAGGATATTTTGTCATTTACGAATGATTTTCCAAAGTTGAGAGAAAAACCAATTGAATGGTACAAGCAAGTTGAGAGGTTTGTGAAAGTGTCAAAGGTATTGTTGAAGGACTTAGATGGACTGTTCGACATAGTGGTACCTGCCGATTTATGGACAGATTGTAAAATCACAGTTGATTGGCCAAGCGAAGAGTATCCTAGAGATCCAAAGACAGGTGCCCCGTCAAGTGATGTAATGAAAAAGTATCAGCAGGTAATAACTTACCTGAAAGGGAAAATACCACCAAAAGAGACAGATTGGGTGGAAATAGACAGAACTACCCAAGAAGTCAGTGAATCGGTACATGCCTATTATGAACGTTTATTGCAGGTATTCAAACAGTATAGTGGATTTGAGGATATTGGAGATAAAAACATGAGTCAGTTCGTTTACCGATTTGTTTATGGATTAAAACCAGAAATTTGTCAGATGATTAAGCAGCACATGTTGTGTTGGCAAGGGAAACCCGTTGACGAGATTTTGAAATATGCCAAATATTGTGGAGACGATATTGAAGATAGGCACAAGAAATTGCAAGAGAAAGTGATGTGGGCTCAGGTAAAAATGGCTGAGCGACAGGGAATTAATTTGGATAATCCAAGTGATAATCAGGGAAAAGATTCTGGAACGAATGGTGACACTGGAAATGGTGGTAAAGGGAGAGGACGAATGAGCAGAGAAGAGGCTAAAAAGAAGCTTCCATGTCATGGGTGCGGAAAATTGGGGCATTGGAAGGATGAATGTAAAAAGATGCGGAATAATAATGGCCCAAATCAAAATTTAAATCCACAGACGCAGAATGACTCACAGCAGGGTGTAAATCCTCAGAGTCAGTTACCACCTGCACCTATACAGGGTAATGTAAGCAGAGCAAAGCACGGTACAGACGTCGGATATCAAGGAGAAAGTGGTAAGAATGAGTATGTAACCTCACAATTTCTTTTACAGGACGACTTTTGTCCCTATAGTCAATGACGGTGCCTAGGAGAGGGGGAGAAGGAGTGCGTACTTTGTGCATCCTTACCGGTAGATCAGTCAGGTCCATATGTAGAAGGGAGTGTGAAAGGTAATGATATTACTTTCCTTTTGGACACTGGCGCTACCAGCTCTACTGTGAGAACAGCAGACATCCCAGACTTTCCTCTCTCTGGAGAAGCTATCCAAGTTGTGGGTGTGGCTAATCAAAAGATTAGAACACCTCTTACTGAACCAATGGAAGTAAAAATTGGAAATTTTAGAGAAATGCATCAATTTGTAGTATGTGATTCTAGTCCAGTAAATTTATTGGGTCGAGATTTGTTGTGTAAAATGAATTGCACAATTTTCTGCACGCCGGAGGTGTGGCAGTTCAGACCCCGGATGAAGACCATGTATATAAATTTATGATTGCAAACAAGGTACAGAAGTAGATGAGATGTTCTCTTTGTTAACGAAAGACGAGTTGCCAGAAGAATTAAAAACCACCGTAAATTCCATAGTATGGGATTTCACGGGAAAAGAAGTAGGACTTATGGCAAAAATAGACCCAGTTAAAATTACTGTAAAGGAAGGTGCAATTTTCCCAAATACCAAACAGTACAAAATGAATGCAGAAGTAAAAGCAGGAGTCATTGAAGAAATTAACAGAATGGTAAAACAAGGCATACTAAAAGAAGTAATGAGTAGCCCTTGTAACTCACCAATAATGGGTTTAAAGAAACCTAGTGGGAAATATAGGATTGTTCAAGACTTGCGAAAAATAAATAAAATTGTGGAACCTTGTTGTCCCATAGTGCCAAATCCTGCAGTGATTCTATACCAAATTCCTTGGAGTGCGGGATGGTTTACCGTAATTGATTTATGCCAAGCATTCTTTTCAATACCATTGCACCCAGATAGTCAGTAT
Source organism: Calotriton arnoldi (assembly GCA_963921515.1). NCBI lineage: Eukaryota > Metazoa > Chordata > Amphibia > Caudata > Salamandridae > Calotriton > Calotriton arnoldi. Next base: position 315,533 of record CAWUFW010005886.1, on the reverse strand, counting down.
CTTTTTTCATTTAAATTTGAAAACAAAGTCTATGTATGGAATCGTGTTCCTCAGGGATACACGGAAAGTCCTTCCATCTTTAATCAGATATTGAAAAAGTGTCTAGAGAAACTAGTGATGCCAGGAAGCTCAGTCCTAGTACAATACATAGATGATTTATTGGTGGCATCTAACACCAGAGAGGACTGTGTTGTTGACTCCATTGCCTTATTAAATCATTTAGCTGAAGAAGGGCATAAAGTTTCACCTGAAAAGTTGCAGTTTTGTGCAACAGCAGTTAAGTATCTAGGACACCAAATTGAGAGGGGAAAAAGAAGAATAACCTCTGAAAGAGTAAAATTAATCAAGAAAATGCAAATGCCTGTCTCCCAACGAGAAGTAAGAATGTTCCTTGGAATAGTGGGTTATTGTCGTCAATGGATACTAGGGTTTTCTCTGCTAGCAAAGCCATTAATTCAAATGACGAAAAAGAAGGCAAAGGACCCAGTTGAGTGGGATGACGAGAGCGTAGGAGCTTTTGTAAAATTGAGAAATGCTTTGTGTGCAGCACCTGGCCTAGGCATGCCTGATTATAAAAGAAAATTCGCATTATTCTGTCATAAAAGAGAAAATTGTGCACTTTCAGTCCTAACCCAGAGACATGGTTTGGACAGACGTCCTATAGCATATTTTTCTGCTACATTGGACCCAGTGGCATTGCCAGGCTGCTTAAAAGCAGTAGCGGCTACATGTTTGAGCATTGAGCAAAGTGAATCAATTGTAATGGGACATCATGTCAAAGTGTTTGTTCCACATTCAGTTGTGATTCTATTGACAAGAACCCGAACTCAACATCTTACTCCTAGTCGGCTGACTAAATATGAAAGAATAATACTAGGTGCTGAGAATGTGACTATTGTAAGGTGCACCATAGTAAATCCTGCTACCTTACTACCAGACCCATATCATGAGGAGGTTAAAGATGATGAAGAGGAACATGATTGTTTACAAGTCACAGAATTGTGCACAAAACCACGTCCTGACATACAGGAACTACCCCTCAGGAAACCAGACAGGGAGCTGTTTGTTGATGGTTCGTGCCAAAGGCATGAAGATGGTAAACTAACTGCAGCATATGCAGTATGTGAATTAACTGGAATAGTCGAAGCATCCTATTTACCAGGAGTAAAATCTGCACAAGTAGCTGAATTAATTTCTTTGATAAAAGCCTGCAAAATTGGGAAGAACCAGAAAGTAACTATATTTACAGATAGCCAATATGGTTACGGGGTTGTGCATGATTTTGGCCAATTATGGATGCAGAGGGATTTCATGACTTCTTCAGGATCCCCCATTAAAAATGGACAGTTCGTAAAAGAACTATTGGAAGCAATACAATCACCAAAAGAATTGGCTGTGGTGAAATGTGCCGCACACCAGTCAGGAGATGACTGGGTGGTAGTCGGTAACAGATATGCAGATTTGGTGGCTCAGCACTGTGCCAAAAACAGATTGTCAGTAAATAAAAGGGTTGAAAGAATGGGAATCAGCTGCAAACTTATGCTGTTTGCACCTCCTGAAACATGGAATGATGTGAAAAGGCTACAAGATGATGCTGATGAGAGTGAAAGAAATGCATGGATTAAAATGGGATGTTCTCAAAGGTCAGGCGACGATGTATGGATTTATGCCGATGGCAGACCAGTCATGCCCGACTGTTTGATTTCACAAATGGCCAGAATGTATCATGGAGATACACATGTAGGGAGAGATGCAATGATTAGGCTTTTCAGACAAAATTGGTACAATCCAAGGTTTAGGGCAGTAGCAGAGAGTCTTTGCCAGAGATGTCTAACTTGCCAAATGCATAATCCAGGGAGAAAAACAGTCATTGGGTTTGGGAAGATCGGAAAGGCAGAGGGTCCATTTGTGAGATTGCAGCTTGATTTCATTCAGTTACCACCATGTAGAGGACTGAAATATGTACTTGTCATAGTGTGTCTGTTTTCAAAGTGGGTGGAGGCTTACCCTACCAGGAGGAATGACAGTATTACAGTCGCAAAGTTGTTGCTACGAGAACTCATTCCTAGATTTGGTTTTCCAGTAACTTTGGAATCAGATAGAGGAAGGCACTTCAACAGTGATGTGATTAGAATAATCTGTGAAGCATTCCAAATTGAGCAAAAATTGCACTGTGCATATTGTCCAGAGGCTTCTGGAGTGGTTGAACAAATGAATGGTACAATAAAATCCAGACTGGCAAAAATGTTTGCATCAACATCGTTAGATTGGCCGGATGCATTCCCACTTGTTTTGATGGGACTCAGAAGCATTCCTGATAGAAATACCTGATTGAGTCCGCACGAAATAATCATGGGAAGAGCAATGAGACAAGCACATGTCCCTACAAATAAACTACTGAATATAACTGATGATATGGTTCTGGATTATTGCAAAGGATTGGCTGACCTAGTGCGTTCTATCTCTCACCAGGTTGGGGAAGACGCAGTTTCCAGGCAGCCAGAACAAGAGCATGATCTGAATCCCGGTGACTGGGTGGTTGTGAAGCATCACGTCAGAGAAACGTGTCTATCACCCAGATGGGAAGAACCTCGTCAGGTCATACTAGTTACGAACACAGCAGTGAAATGTGCAGGATTTCCTAATTGGATTCATGTAAGCCACACCAAAAGAGTACCAGACCCTGAAGAAGAAAATCCTCAGACAGCATCGATAACTGAGGAAGCTGAAGGTTGCCCAGCTGAAGAATCTCAGGTCCGAGATTCGAGAGAAGCTGAAGAAGAACAACCGAGCACAAGTCAGGACTGGATACCAGTGGTTGAAATACCTGAAGTTTACTACAGAACAAGAAGCCAAGCAAATTTAGAAGAAATTGAAGATCAGACAGGTGAAGAAGAAGCAGCTCAGAAAGAGGAAGAAGAAACAATAAGAGAATCTGAGCAGGATCAGATAGGGAGAAGAAATTGGGCTCAAATCAACAATGAACCAACAAACTTTGAGCAGGGACAGGCAGGTCTAGAAGAACGTGATCAGGCTGCAAAAGTACAAAGTGCAATAAGCCCTGATCAGAACCAGTTAGATTTAGGAAAGTACACTCAAGAAGAAGATCACGAGGACCACAAGCATGAAGACGTGAATCCTGAACAAGGTCAGTTACTGGAAACTCACAGTGGAGCAGCTGAAGAGAAAGCAATAAGACCTGAAAAAGAGCAAGTAGAAGAAACTGAAATAGAAGAAAACGAAATTGTGCCACAACTTGAAAATACAAGGATTTCTGAAGAAGAAATAAGAAGTGAAGAGACAGTGCAACCAAGGAAGGTCAGAAAAGGTGATCGTTGGCCTAGTGTTATTAAAAGAGTGAAATACCACATAACAACCAGAAGTGAAGATCCAGAACAAGTAAATGAAGTAACAAGTCTAACAGGACAAACAAGTGGAAGAGAAAGACGGAGAAGCAAAAGACTGAAACTTGTGAACAACAAATTTAAAGGTCCCGATTGGACTTATATCATCCTTGAGTACTACGAGAGCTCAGAGTCAAGTGAAAGTGGTAACAAAGGAACAATTACAGAACCGACTTATGAGAAAGAAATAAAACCACCTTGATAACGTAAAAAGACTTGAGATTACGATAAGAAGAGAAATCTTCCTTGTCAAAAATACATGACAACAGAGTTACTGGGAGACCAAAACAGAAATGTTGTAAAAGATGCTGTGCTATATGCATATGTAATCTGGTAGTGGTGCTTATAGTATGGTTAGTTGTGATCATAGCAATTCCTTACCTTATGATAATGGATAAAAAGATTAACAACGAAACGAAGGAAAGGACAGATAACTTGAGAAGTAATAGAGTAGAGTTAAAGGCAGAAGATGAACCAGGATTGCATCATGAAGTAACAGATAACGACACTAGTTTGAATGTTTTCACAAAATTATTGTTTCAATATGTAGATACCATGGAAGTTAGTAATTGTTATGTCTGTATGAAATTACCTGAATCAGTAGCAGAAGGATTAACATATCATCACTTGCCATTAACTTATGGCATATCATGTAGTGTATTGGCTAGTTTATTTTACAAAACAGGGAAACTTCAGTATTATTATTCAAATATAGATGTGATATTTTCTGAGGTTCCAATTCGAAAGAATTTGAATCCAGTGCTTAGTAGAAAAGATGCACAGTTTCTGGGAGAATTTTTCTTAACAATGAAATCAATAGACATAACACATGCACATAGAAGCAATCTAACATGTTCATTACATGAAGAAGAAAAGGTATTTTTGTATTTAGTAGAGAATAGAAGACAAGATTTCCAAAAGAAAGCATCTGAGCATAAGGCTCATCTGCCACCTTGGGCTGAGAAAGAGGGGAGTTACACACCTGGCAAGGCTCAAGCTGCTATGGCTCTAGATTTTGTAAAGACAGGGAAAATTTGTCTACATAGATTAAAGACTGAATATAACAATGTTTTCATCGGTACCAGTGAATGTGAACATAATTTCATAATTCTTGGAGGTTGGGGACTAAAAGGAGGAACGGATTCTGTTTTTCCGGGAATCTATTATGTGTGTGGGAATAAGGCTTACTCTAGGCTTCCTGCACGGTGGTATGGAAGTTGTTATTTTGGGATAGTATTTCCAAAAATATACCACGTAAAAAGAAACACTGGGAGCAATGAAAATAATAGTGAATTAACACGTAGTAAAAGAGCTAGTTTTTCTGAAATTGTAGGTGACATATTTAGTGCATTGATACCTTCAGTGGGAATAATTCTGAACTCAAGGAAAATATGTAAATTATCTACAGTGGTTGATCGTTTATCGACTGACACTGCTGGAGGATTTCTGATGATTAATGCGGAAATGGTTGCGATTAGATCTATGGTTATGCAAAATCGACTTGCTCTTGATATAATTCTAGCAAAAGAGGGCGGAGTCTGTAAATTATTGAAGACGAAACACTGTTGCACTTACATACCTGATAAAAGTGCAGAAATTGGAACATATATACAGAATATAACTAAACTTGAGAAGGAACTGAAACCACTGGAAGTTGATAGTGTATGGGAAAGATTGACCATTAGTATTGCGTCAATTGGTACCTGGTTTGCTAATGTAGGGAAAGGACTTATAGGTCAAATATTAGTGCCCTTAGCAGGAATTGCAATAATAGTATTGTCAATAATAATATGGTGCAAATGTTGTAGAAAGAATGAATCGTATAATGTGACAGGAAAAGGAAAGAAAAGAAAGTTTGACGAAATTGAATTAGAAGATTTGAGAAGTGAATTATACAAGAAACTGAAAGGAGATGTGAAAAATAGAAAGTTTAAAAATGAAGCTGAGACGATAATGTGCTAAAAAGTTGGCATCTGGTTGTGGGTAGTAGTTTGATGGCTCAGAAACGCCATCAGAGAGGGGATTGATGGAGCAAGGACTCACAAATGAGACTTGCTCGGAAGCAATCCTCTCACAGTATTAATTTATTAATCTTGTAATGTTGTACTAATCAATGCACACACCAACATAAGTAGAAGGAAGCTTGTCTATGTGTTTTAAGCTAACAAATAACGCTTGTCTAATCTAAAATGGCCGCTAAAGCACGGGAAACCTATTGCGCATGTCTCAACCATATCACATGGTGTGACGTCTTTCTTTGCCTGGAGGGAAATTCTCGCTTCTGCGCAGTGTGTATTAAAATGGTTGCTTAATGTTTTCACGTGCTGCAGCTTGCTTACATGTTGCAATTAAACCGTGATATCTTAACGCTATTAATGCGGGATAGAATTTATAATTAAATGGGAATAGAGTAGAAAGAGTGGGTATACAGTGAAATATTTATTTTGTGATTTTAATATCTTCTTCTTTGACTTTTATTAGTTCATAAATGGGCCGGGTTGGTTGAACTGAAAACTCGAGAGACAATGGTTTTGCGCATGCGCCCTGCGAGGCTGCACAGAAGAGAGGACGTCGTCCAAGGCCGTGACCTGATGGCCAACATTATTGTACCCACGATGTCCCTACCGTTGCTAGTAACCTGCTGGATCAGGGTTATGGAAGACTCACAAAGACTATTGTATATAAGCTGAATTAAATGACTGCAAGCCAAACTTCAAAAGAGTTTGCTTTTTGCATAAGTAAAGGCAGAGAATCAAATCTGTTTGCTTTATTCTACTAAAGGTCTTACTGTAGACAAATGTGTTATCTTACCAAAGCTAGATATAGAATCATTATAGGTGTCACTTTAATAGTTGTATTAATAGTAATCATAATACTGTTAGTTGGACTCAGTTTTACACCAGTGATAGAAATGCCTGTATCTATGCTTACAGCTACAACACCTGCACACCCAATAAATGAAATAACATTGAAAGCCTCATTTGCAGACTGTTCAAAATAAGAGTTTTTGACTAACTTTTATTCTAGATTAGTTCAGGAATACACACAAGCTTTAGATGCTAAAGATTGCTACGTATGCACACATTTACCTACTTCAGCTGCAGATGAGCTGATTTATCACCACATCCCACTGGCATATGCAATTACATGTAGCATACTGCTTAGCTTATTTCATAGACAACAACACTTTTAATATTATTTTTCAAATTATGAAATGATTCGTTCAAAAGTCCTGTTAGAAACTGGGTTTCTGGTTGGCAGAGTTATGCACTCTGTCCAAGCAGAAACCCCAATCCTAGTCAGAGTAAGTCACATACACGCCATAAATTAACCTGTGGTCTCCCTCTGGTAGCTTGGCATAGAGCAGGCAAGCTTCTCTTAAAAGGTAATGTTTAAAGTATTTGTGCAACACATCAAACAGTAAAACAGTGCAAACACCAAAGAAAAAGATACCACACCTAGTTAGAAAAATGGAGCTTAATTTAATGAACAAAACAAGACCAAAATAACAAACATCCAAAAACTACAACCAGAGTAATTAATTTTTAAAGAATATCTTGAAATATAGTGCTTAAAAGCATAAAGCTACAACTGGGGCTATCTGGTCATGCTTAACTGGGTCAAAGGTAAAAGTTCAGGCCGACCGTGATGGATCACGGGTCAGATACAGGGACCACATTTGTCCGCCGCAAAGTACCTTGTTGCTTGGTCGACAGATCCGAGATGCGAGCCACAAAGGGGCGATGCATTATCGTCGAATACCAGCTGAAGGCAATGAGTCATGCAGGGCCGGACTGGGTACCAAAACCGGCCTTGGCAAACTGCTCAGCCGGCCCCCCTGTTTGAAAGAGCCGGTTTCAGTCGATTTTGTTACAGGGGGCCGATATTGCCGGCCCCCGGTAACAAAAACAGGCCCCCAGGGGCCCAAAACCGGCCCCTACCCTGGCGGCCCACCGGGGAAACGCCCGGTGCCAGCTACGGCCGTGTGGCCCTGGTGTCATGCAGTCAGCAGGCAATGTACTGGATCCTCGAAGATGCGTCAGAAAGGAAGGTGCTGCGCTGTTCAGTCGGCAAGCGATGTACGGGATCCTTGCAGATGCATCGGCGTCAAGGGTAATGCGCCTCTTCCAATCTGTGCAACGGCATTGATGCGTGAGTTATAGCAGATGCAGCACTTTAGGTCCACTTCCAAGGTTGCAGGACTGGATTGGCACCACTTTGCAGGGCAAGCTCACAGATGGCAGAGTCCAGGTGCAGGTTGTGGAATGGTTGTGTCCTTGTAACTTCAAACTGGAGGCAAGCAGATAAGCCCTTGGAGTCACTCTGGGTTCAAGTGGTGTTGGTCCAGTCCTTCTCACCCAGGCAAGGAGGGCAGCAGACAACAGGCAGGTAATCACAGCAGAAAGGCAGTTCTTCCAGAGCAGCAGTCTAGCAGAGTGGCAGTCCTTCAGCAGTACAGCAGTCCTTCCTGGTGGAATGCCCACAGGTCCAGAAGTGTAATGAGTTGGTAGGGTCATAAGTCCAGTTTTTATACCCAGTGGTGCCTTTTAAGTGGGGGAGACTTCAAAGAGGGGCTTTGAAGTGCACAGAGATCCTTCCTTCCTGCCCTGGCTCCAGACTCATTAGAGGAGGTTAAGCAGTCCTTTGTGTGGAGACAGGACACAGCACAATTAGGTGTAAGTGTGAGGCTGTGCTCAGCTTCTCCCTCTCATCCTGCCCAGGATGGCCCATCAGGATATGCATGGCCCATCAGTCACACCTAAGCTTCCTTTGTGTGTGGCTGTCGAGAGGGGGGAAAGCACCACGCCCAGCTGTCATCAACCCCAGACATGTATTGGCGACTGTTAGAAATGGGGATCTCTAGTTGGCCGCGGCTGGCGCAGAGGTCCAAATAGGGATCCTTCTTCCTAAGTCAGAGTAAGGGGGCTACACCCTTTGATAACCCCTGCTCAACCCTGTGGTAACGTAGCACGAGCAGACAGGCCTATCTCAGAGGCAGTGTGTGAAGCATTTATGACCATACACAATAACACAGGAGAGACGCTACAAACGGACACCACAAGTAGTTATAGAAAAATAGTTATCTTTATATAGACTGAACACGAGGCTAAAAGCACACAAGGAGCCACAATGCACACAATTACAGATTCACTTCAAAAGCAATAAAGGCACTCGAAACGGGGGTGGAATGGACTTAGTTCGGGGCCGGGGTCCACTCGACCCGGTGATGCACAATGTACCTGAGATGTAAAGGGGCACGGCACGCAGCCTCACAAGGAAGCCGCGGTGATGACAGGCGGACTCGCAGCAGCCACAGCTCCTGGCTGTAGCGGTCCGCGGCGTGCACTCACGATAATCCTGGGACGGGGCTTAAAGGTGGGCACCCAGCGGCACCCGCAGGTGGTAACAAGATCCTGGAAGTGGTGACTAGTGCGGGCACTCAGCGGCACAGCTCCTCAGCTACAGCGGCCCACAATAGCGATAGCGATGATTCTTGTAGGACGGCAAATGCGGGCACTCAGCGGCACAGCTCCTCAGCTGCAGCGGCCCACAATAGCGATAGCGATGATTTCCGTAGGATGGCAAATGCGGGCACTCAGCGGCACAGCTCCTCAGCTGCAGCGGCCCGCGATGATTTTCGTAGGATGGCAAATGCGGGCACTCAGCGGCACAGCTCCTCAGCTGCAGCGGCCCACAATAGCGATAGCGATAATTTCTGTAGGATGGCAAATGCGGGCACTCCGCGGCACAGCTCCTCAGCTGCAGCGGCCCACAATAGCAATAGCGATGATTTCCGTAGGATGGCAAATGCGGGCACTCAGCGGCACAGCTCCTCAGCTGCAGCGGCCCACAATAGCGATAGCGATGATTTCCGTAGGATGGCAAATGCGGGCACTCAGCGGCACAGCTCCTCAGCTGCAGCGGCCCACAATAGCGATAGCGACTTTCAGCCCGCGTTCCCCGCAGTAGAACCAGAGGCTCTGGAATTCTCAACAGAGGCCTCACCTGCGGGTAGAATCCCCCTCAAATAGGAATCCAGACGGCTGATGGGTGAAGTCTAATGTCCCTGAGACTTTAGCAGGAGGCGAGCTCAAATCAGGCCCTTGGGTAGTTGCTTCAGCAAGATGGATGAAAGTTTCAAAAGTCCTTTCCCTCTAGTTACACGGACAGAAGTTCATCTTGGCATCCAGATGTAACACCCTCGTGGGGGTTTTCGCGCACATCTTTATACCCCCCTCGCCTTTGTTCTGGCAAAAGTCACAAGTCACTGAACCCAGTCAGAACCAGTTCGGGGAGGTCCTGGGTGCACGTTGTTTACGAGGCGGCAACCTGCCCTTTAGGAGAGGGGGTCTGCCATCAGACGCACCGTGGGAGGGGGAGCCATCATTCACCTTGCCAGGCGCAGCCCAGCTCAGATCAAATCAATCAATCAATCAATCAATCACAGAATTTGTAAAGCGCACTACTTACCCGAGGGTCTCAAGGTGGGTCTCAAGGTGCTGGGGAGAAAAAAAAAAGGGGGGGGGTGCTGCTACTGGTCGAACAACCAGGTCTTGAGTAGCCTCCTGAAGGTCAGCAGGTCTTGGGTCTGTCGTAGGCTTAGTGGAAGGGTGTTCCAGGTCTTGGCGGCGAGGTGGGAGAAGGATCTGCCGCCGGTGGTAGTTCTTCGAATGCGAGGGACGGTGGCGAGGGAGAGGTCGGCGGAGCGGAGTTGGCGGTTGGGGATGTAGAAGAGGAGTCGTCTGTTGAGGTAGGCTGGGCCAGTCTTGTGGAGTGCCTTGTGTGCGTGGATGAGGAGTTTGAAGGAGATTCTCCTGTCGACGGGGAGCCAGTGCAGGTTCCTCAGGTGGGGGGTGATGTGGCTGTGGCGTGGTACATCGAGGATCAGGCGTGCGGAGGCGTTTTGTATGCGTTGCAGTCGCTTGATGAGCTTGGCCGGGGCTCCCGCGTAGCTCATCAAGTTCCCATAGTCAAGTCTGCTACTGACGAGGGCCTGGGTGACTGTTCTTCTTGTATCTGTCGGGATCCACCTGTAGATCTTGCGAAGCATGCAGAGGGTATTGAAGCAGGAGGATGAGACTGCGTTGACTTGCTTGGCCATGGAGAGCGTTGAGTCGAGGATGACTCCCAGGTTGCGTGCGTGGTCGGTGGGTGTCGGGGCTGCTCCCAGCGTCGTTGGCCACCAGGAGTCGTCCCAGGCTGAGGGGTTGGAGCCGAGGATGAGGACCTCTGTCTTCTCCGTGTTCAGTTTTAGTCGGCTGATCTTCATCCAATCGGCGACGGCCTTCATTCCTTCATGGAGGTTGGATTTGGCGGCGAGGGGTCCTTGGTGAGGGAGAGGATCAGTTGAGTGTCGTCGGCGTAGGAGATTATGTTGAGGTCGTGCTGTCTGGCGATGCGTGCGAGCGGGGCCATGTAGATGTTGAACAGTGTTGGGCTGAGGGACGATCCCTGGGGTACGCCGCAGATGATCTCGGAGGCTTCGGATCGGAATGGTGGGAGGCGGACTCTCTGGGTTCTGCCGGCGAGGAAGGAGGTGGCCCATTCCAGGGCCTTGTCTCGGATCCCTGCGTCGTGGAGGCGTGCGCGTAGAGTGCAGTGGCAGACAGTGTCGAAGGCGGCGGAGAGGTCCAGCAGGATGAGGGCTGCGGTCTCACCGTTGTCCAGCAGGATCCTGATGTCGTCGGTGGCGGCGATGAGGGCAGTCTCAGTGCTGTGGTTGCTGCGGAACCCCGATTGGGATGGGTCCAGGATGCTGTTTTCTTCGAGGTATCGGGTTAGCTGTTTGTTGACGATCTTCTCGATGACCTTGGCTGGGAACGGAAGCAGGGAGATGGGCCGGAAGTTCTTGAGGTCTCTCGGGTCCGCCTTGGGTTTTTGAGTAGGGCGTTGATCTCTGCGTGTTTCCAGCTCTCTGGGAAGGTCGCGGTCTCGAAGGAGAGATTGATGATGTTGCACAGGTGGGGTGCGATGGAGCTGCTGGCTTTGTTGAAGATGTGGTGCGGGAAGGGGTCTGACGGGGAGCCGGAGTGTATTGTGCTCATGGTCTTGATGGTGTCCTCGATGTTCACGCTGGCCCAGGCTGGCAGGGGGTCGTGGTCGATGGTGTGCGGCGGGTCTGGTGCATCGATCTTAGTTGGGGCTGTCTGGGTGTTGAAGCTGTCGTGGATGTCGGCGATCTTGCGGTGGAAGAAGGTGGCGAGGGAATCGCACAGGGGTTGCGACGGCGGGATGTCGTTGGTGTTGGAGCTGGGGTTGGAGAGTTCCTTCACAATGTTGAAAAGCTCCTTGCTGTTGTGTGCGTTGTTGTCGAGGCGGTCTTTGAAGGAGATTCTCTTGGTGGACTTGATGAGGTGGTGGTGGTTACGGATGGCGTCTTTGTGGGCTGCGTGGCTGTCCGGTGTCTTATCACTGTGCCATTTCTTCTCTAGTTTCCGGCAGCTATGCTTGGAAGCTAGGAGTTCCGAGGTGAACCAGCTGGCTCTTTTGGTGGTGTCACTGTAGGTGAGTTTTTTCAGCGAAGCGAGGGTGTTGGCACAGTCGTCCATCCATCGTCTGAGGTTGCAGGCAGCGTCGTCGGTGTTGGATGGGTCGGAGGGAGGGCTGAGAGCGAGGGTTGCCCGTAGTTGGTCTTCGGTGACTTTGCTCCAGCAGCGGCGTGGGATCTGTTGGGTGCGGTGGTGTGTGGTGGGTTTCTGGAAGGTGAAATGGATGCAGCGGTGGTCGGTCCAGAGGAGTTCCATGGTGTGGCTGAAGGAGACGTGGGAGCTTGAGGAGAAGATGGGGTCAAGCGTGTGGCCGGCGGAATGGGTCGGTGTTGTGATGAGCTGGCTCAGACCGAGGTTGGCGAGGTTGTCGATCAGGGTGGTGGAGTTGCTGTTGTTGTTGTTCTCCAGGTGAAAGTTCAGGTCTCCGAGGAGGATGTAGTCGGTAGAGGTCAGGGCGTGCGTGCTGATGAAGTCGGTGATGGAGTCGCTGAACTGGGGTTGGGGCCCAGGGGGTCTGTAGACAAGGGTGCCTCTAAGGGTGGTGTTGGGGTCCGTGTGGATCTGGAAGTGCATGTGTTCGGCGGTGCTGAGAGTGTCGTCGGTGCTGGTCGAGACCCTGATGGTGTTCTTGTGGACGATGGCGATTCCTCCTCCTACTGCGTTGATGCGGTCTTTACGGGTGATCTTATAGCCGTCTGGGATTGCTATGGCGATGTCGGGGGCGGAGGAGTCGTTCATCCAGGTCTCTGTCAGGAAGGCGACGTCTGGTGATAATGTGTCGAGCAGGTCCCAGAGCTCGACGGCGTGTTTGCGTGCGGAGCGGGTGTTCAGTAGGATGCATCGGAGGTGGTTGAGGTCCTTCTTGGCGGGCGCCTCGGTGGCTCTGAGGCTGGTGTAGCTGCAGTTCCGGCAGGTGAAGGGACCATGGGTGCGTTTCGGGGCGGCCTTGAAGCAGTTGTGCGTCCGTCCGGGGTTGAGAGCATGGAGTGTGGTGGCATCGTATCGGCGTCGGTCCTCGAGGCTGGTGCGGGGGGCGCACGGCCCAGGGGTTCTGGCGCTGGGCGCGGTCCAGGCACGGACGGGCGCAGACGGGCTTGCCTTAGGCGCGCCAGCGGCGCGGCCGCGCAGCGGCCGCCATATATGGGGAGTTGGGAGGGAGGAGCAGCTGGGAGGCGGGAGGCAGGGGCAGCGAATGGGCAGTCAGGGGGGCGGGGCCGCAGGGGACGCAGCGGCGGGAGTGGAGAGAGGCAACGAGGGGTACAGAAGGCAAAATGGGCACAGTTCAATGGGGGCAGCGAGGGGAACAGAAGGAAAAAAGGACACAGTTCAATGGGGGCAGCGAGGGGAAACAGAAGGAAAAAAGGACACAGTTCAATGGGGGCAGCGAGGGGAAACAGAAGGAAAATGGACACAGTTCAATGGGGGCAGCGAGGGGAAACAGAAGGAAAAATGGACACAGGGAAAATGGGGGCAGCGAGGGGAAACAGAAGGAAAAATGGACACAGGGAAAATGGGGGCAGCGAGGGGAAACAGAAGGAAAAAAGGACACAGTTCAATGGGGGCAGCGAGGGGAAACAAAAGGAAAATGGACACAGGGAAAATGGGGGCAGCGAGGGGAAACAGAAGGAAAAATGGACACAGTTCAATGGGGGCAGCGAGGGGAAACAGAAGGAAAAATGGACACAGGGAAAATGGGGGCAGCGAGGGGAAACAGAAGGAAAAATGGACACAGGGAAAATGGGGGCAGCGAGGGGAAACAGAAGGAAAAAGGACACAGTTCAATGGGGGCAGCGAGGGGAAACAGAAGGAAAAAAGGACACAGTTCAATGGGGGCAGCGAGGGGAAACAGAAGGAAAACGGGCACCGAGGCCACAAGCAGAGGGGCGAGCTTACCAGCAGCAGCAGCGGGCAGGACACCACAGGCGGAGCTGTGTGGCGGGGAGCGACCTACCTGGCAAGGTCAAGGGTCGCTCTCCTCACCGCGCAGCGGCCGCCATATATGGGGAGGTGGGAGGGAGGAGCAGCTGGGAGGCGGGAGGCAGGGGCAGCGAATGGGCAGTCAGGGGGGCGGGGCCGCAGGGGACGCAGCGGCGGGAGTGGAGAGAGGCAACGAGGGGTACAGAAGGCAAAATGGGCACAGTTCATTGGGGGCAGCGAGGGGAACAGAAGGAAAAAAAGGATACAGTTCAATGGGGGCAGCGAGGGGAAACAGAAGGAAAAAAGGACACAGTTCAATGGGGGCAGCGAGGGGAAACAGAAGGAAAAAAGGACACAGTTCAATGGGGGCAGCGAGGGGAAACAGAAGGAAAATGGACACAGTTCAATGGGGGCAGCGAGGGGAAACAGAAGGAAAAATGGACACAGGGAAAATGGGGGCAGCGAGGGGAAACAGAAGCAAAAATGGACACAGGGAAAATGGGGGCAGCGAGGGGAAACAGAAGGAAAAAAGGACACAGTTCAATGGGGGCAGCGAGGGGAAACAGAAGGAAAATATACACAGGGAAAATGGGGGTAGCAAGGGGAAACAGAAGGAAAAATGGACACAGTTCAATGGGGGCAGCGAGGGGAAACAGAAGGAAAAATGGACACACGGAAAATGGGGGCAGCGAGGGGAAACAGAAGGAAAAATGGACACAGTTCAATGGGGGCAGCGAGGGGAAACAGAAGGAAAAAAGGACACAGTTCAATGGGGGCAGCGAGGGGAAACAGAAGGAAAAAAGGACACAGTTCAATGGGGGCAGCGAGGGGAAACAGAAGGAAAATGGGCACCGAGGCCACAAGCAGAGGGGCGAGCTTACCAGCAGCGGGCAGAACACCACAGGCGGAGCTGTGTGGCGGGGGAGCGACCTACCTGGCAAGGTCAAGGGTCGCTCTCCTCACGCGCAGCGGCCGCCATATATGGGGAGGTGGGAGGGAGGAGCAGCTGGGAGGCAGGGGCAGCGAATGGGCAGTCAGGGGGGCGGGGCCGCAGGGGACGCAGCGGCGGGAGTGGAGAGAGGCAACGAGGGGTACAGAAGGCAAAATGGGCACAGTTCAATGGGGGCAGCGAGGGGAACAGAAGGAAAAAAGGACACAGTTCAATGGGGGCAGCGAGGGGAAACAGAAGGAAAAAGGACACAGTTCAATGGGGGCAGCGAGGGGAAACAGAAGGAAAATGGACACAGTTCAATGGGGGCAGCGAGGGGAAACAGAAGGAAAAATGGACACAGGGAAAATGGGGGCAGCGAGGGGAAACAGAAGGAAAAATGGACACAGGGAAAATGGGGGCAGCGAGGGGAAACAGAAGGAAAAAAGGACACAGTTCAATGGGGGCAGCGAGGGGAAACAAAAGGAAAATGGACACAGGGAAAATGGGGGCAGCGAGGGGAAACAGAAGGAAAAATGGACACAGTTCAATGGGGGCAGCGAGGGGAAACAGAAGGAAAAATGGACACAGGGAAAATGGGGGCAGCGAGGGGAAACAGAAGGAAAAATGGACACAGGGAAAATGGGGGCAGCGAGGGGAAACAGAAGGAAAAAAGGACACAGTTCAATGGGGGCAGCGAGGGGAAACAGAAGGAAAAAAGGACACAGTTCAATGGGGGCAGCGAGGGGAAACAGAAGGAAAACGGGCACCGAGGCCACAAGCAGAGGGGCGAGCTTACCAGCAGCAGCAGCGGGCAGGACACCACAGGCGGAGCTGTGTGGCGGGGGAGCGACCTACCTGGCAAGGTCAAGGGTCGCTCTCCTCACCGCGCAGCGGCCGCCATATATGGGGAGGTGGGAGGGAGGAGCAGCTGGGAGGCGGGAGGCAGGGGCAGCGAATGGGCAGTCAGGGGGCGGGGCCGCAGGGACGCAGCGGCGGGAGTGGAGAGAGGCAACGAGGGGTACAGAAGGCAAAATGGGCACAGTTCATTGGGGGCAGCGAGGGGAACAGAAGGAAAAAAAGGATACAGTTCAATGGGGGCAGCGAGGGGAAACAGAAGGAAAAAAGGACACAGTTCAATGGGGGCAGCGAGGGGAAACAGAAGGAAAAAAGGACACAGTTCAATGGGGGCAGCGAGGGGAAACAGAAGGAAAATGGACACAGTTCAATGGGGGCAGCGAGGGGAAACAGAAGGAAAAATGGACACAGGGAAAATGGGGGCAGCGAGGGGAAACAGAAGCAAAAATGGACACAGGGAAAATGGGGGCAGCGAGGGAAACAGAAGGAAAAAAGGACACAGTTCAATGGGGGCAGCGAGGGGAAACAGAAGGAAAATGGACACAGGGAAAATGGGGGTAGCAAGGGGAAACAGAAGGAAAAATGGACACAGTTCAATGGGGGCAGCGAGGGGAAACAGAAGGAAAAATGGACACACGGAAAATGGGGGCAGCGAGGGGAAACAGAAGGAAAAATGGACACAGTTCAATGGGGGCAGCGAGGGGAAACAGAAGGAAAAAAGGACACAGTTCAATGGGGGCAGCGAGGGGAAACAGAAGGAAAAAGGACACAGTTCAATGGGGGCAGCGAGGGGAAACAGAAGGAAAATGGGCACCGAGGCCACAAGCAGAGGGGCGAGCTTACCAGCAGCGGGCAGAACACCACAGGCGGAGCTGTGTGGCGGGGGAGCGACCTACCTGGCAAGGTCAAGGGTCGCTCTCCTCACCGCGCAGCGGCCGCCATATATGGGGAGGTGGGAGGGAGGAGCAGCTGGGAGGCAGGGGCAGCGAATGGGCAGTCAGGGGGGCGGGGCCGCAGGGGACGCAGCAGCGGGAGTGGAGAGAGGCAACGAGGGGTACAGAAGGCAAAATGGGCACAGTTCAATGGGGGCAGCGAGGGGAACAGAAGGAAAAAAAGGATACAGTTCAATGGGGGCAGCGAGGGGAAACAGAAGGAAAAAAGGACACAGTTCAATGGGGGCAGCGAGGGGAAACAGAAGGAAAAAAGGACACAGTTCAATGGGGGCAGCGAGGGGAAACAGAAGGAAAATGGACACAGTTCAATGGGGGCAGCGAGGGGAAACAGAAGGAAAAATGGACACAGGGAAAATGGGGGCAGCGAGGGGAAACAGAAGGAAAAATGGACACAGGGAAAATGGGGGCAGCGAGGGGAAACAGAAGGAAAAAAGGACACAGTTCAATGGGGGCAGCGAGGGGAAACAGAAGGAAAATGGACACAGGGAAAATGGGGGCAGCGAGGGGAAACAGAAGGAAAAATGGACACAGTTCAATGGGGGCAGCGAGGGGAAACAGAAGGAAAAATGGACACAGGGAAAATGGGGGCAGCGAGGGGAAACAGAAGGAAAAATGGACACAGTTCAATGGGGGCAGCGAGGGGAAACAGAAGGAAAAAAGGACACAGTTCAATGGGGGCAGCGAGGGGAAACAGAAGGAAAAAAGGACACAGTTCAATGTGGGCAGCGAGGGGAAACAGAAGGAAAACGGGCACCCAGGCCACAAGCAGAGGGGCGAGCTTACCAGCAGCAGCAGCGGGCAGGACACCACAGGAGGAGCTGTGTGGCGGGGGAGCGACCTACCTGGCAAGGTCAAGGGTCGCTCTCCTCACCGCGCAGCGGCCGCCATATATGGGGAGGTGGGAGGGAGGAGCAGCTGGGAGGCGGGAGGCAGGGGCAGCGAATGGGCAGTCAGGGGGCGGGGCCGCAGGGACGCAGCGGCGGGAGTGGAGAGAGGCAACGAGGGGTACAGAAGGCAAAATGGGCACAGTTCAATGGGGGCAGCGAGGGGAACAGAAGGAAAAAAAGGATACAGTTCAATGGGGGCAGCGAGGGGAAACAGAAGGAAAAAAGGACACAGTTCAATGGGGGCAGCGAGGGGAAACAAAAGGAAAATGGACACAGGGAAAATGGGGGCAGCGAGGGGAAACAGAAGGAAAAATGGACACAGTTCAATGGGGGCAGCGAGGGGAAACAGAAGAAAAATGGACACAGGGAAAATGGGGGCAGCGAGGGGAAACAGAAGGAAAAATGGACACAGGGAAAATGGGGGCAGCGAGGGGAAACAGAAGGAAAAAGGACACAGTTCAATGGGGGCAGCGAGGGGAAACAGAAGGAAAAAGGACACAGTTCAATGGGGGCAGCGAGGGAAACAGAAGGAAAACGGGCACCGAGGCCACAAGCAGAGGGGCGAGCTTACCAGCAGCAGCAGCGGGCAGGACACCACAGGCGGAGCTGTGTGGCGGGGAGCGACCTACCTGGCAAGGTCAAGGGTCGCTCTCCTCACCGCGCAGCGGCCGCCATATATGGGGAGGTGGGAGGGAGGAGCAGCTGGGAGGCGGGAGGCAGGGGCAGCGAATGGGCAGTCAGGGGCGGGGCCGCAGGGGACGCAGCGGCGGGAGTGGAGAGAGGCAACGAGGGGTACAGAAGGCAAAATGGGCACAGTTCATTGGGGGCAGCGAGGGGAACAGAAGGAAAAAAAGGATACAGTTCAATGGGGGCAGCGAGGGGAAACAGAAGGAAAAAAGGACACAGTTCAATGGGGGCAGCGAGGGGAAACAGAAGGAAAAAAGGACACAGTTCAATGGGGGCAGCGAGGGGAAACAGAAGGAAAATGGACACAGTTCAATGGGGGCAGCGAGGGGAAACAGAAGGAAAAATGGACACAGGGAAAATGGGGGCAGCGAGGGGAAACAGAAGCAAAAATGGACACAGGGAAAATGGGGGCAGCGAGGGGAAACAGAAGGAAAAAAGGACACAGTTCAATGGGGGCAGCGAGGGAAACAGAAGGAAAATGGACACAGGGAAAATGGGGGTAGCAAGGGGAAACAGAAGGAAAAATGGACACAGTTCAATGGGGCAGCGAGGGGAAACAGAAGGAAAAATGGACACACGGAAAATGGGGGCAGCGAGGGAAACAGAAGGAAAAATGGACACAGTTCAATGGGGGCAGCGAGGGGAAACAGAAGGAAAAAAGGACACAGTTCAATGGGGGCAGCGAGGGGAAACAGAAGGAAAAAGGACACAGTTCAATGGGGGCAGCGAGGGGAAACAGAAGGAAAATGGGCACCGAGGCCACAAGCAGAGGGGCGAGCTTACCAGCAGCGGGCAGAACACCACAGGCGGAGCTGTGTGGCGGGGGAGCGACCTACCTGGCAAGGTCAAGGGTCGCTCTCCTCACCGCGCAGCGGCCGCCATATATGGGGAGGTGGGAGGGAGGAGCAGCTGGGAGGCGGGAGGCAGGGGCAGCGAATGGGCAGTCAGGGGGCGGGGCCGCAGGGACGCAGCGGCGGGAGTGGAGAGAGGCAACGAGGGTACAGAAGGCAAAATGGGCACAGTTCAATGGGGGCAGCGAGGGGAACAGAAGGAAAAAAAGGATACAGTTCAATGGGGGCAGCGAGGGGAAACAGAAGGAAAAAAGGACACAGTTCAATGGGGGCAGCGAGGGGAAACAGAAGGAAAAAAGGACACAGTTCAATGGGGCAGCGAGGGGAAACAGAAGTAAAATGGACACAGTTCAATGGGGGCAGCGAGGGGAAACAGAAGGAAAAATGGACACAGGGAAAATGGGGGCAGCGAGGGGAAACAGAAGGAAAAATGGACACAGGGAAAATGGGGGCAGTGAGGGGAAACAGAAGGAAAAAAGGACACAGTTCAATGGGGGCAGCGAGGGGAAACAGAAGGAAAATGGACACAGGGAAAATGGGGGCAGCGAGGGGAAACAGAAGGAAAAATGGACACAGTTCAATGGGGGCAGCGAGGGGAAACAGAAGGAAAAATGGACACAGGGAAAATGGGGGCAGCGAGGGGAAACAGAAGGAAAAATGGACAGTTCAATGGGGGCAGCGAGGGGAAACAGAAGGAAAAAAAGGACACAGTTCAATGGGGGCAGCGAGGGGAAACAGAAGGAAAAAGGACACAGTTCAATGGGGGCAGCGAGGGGAAACAGAAGGAAAACGGGCACCCAGGCCACAAGCAGAGGGGCGAGCTTACCAGCAGCAGCAGCGGGCAGGACACCACAGGCGGAGCTGTGTGGCGGGGGAGCGACCTACCTGGCAAGGTTAAGGGTCGCTCTCCTCACCGCGCAGCGGCCGCCATATATGGGGAGGTGGGAGGGAGGAGCAGCTGGGAGGCGGGAGGCAGGGGCAGCGAATGGGCAGTCAGGGGCGGGGCCGCAGGGACGCAGCGGCGGGAGTGGAGAGAGGCAACGAGGGGTACAGAAGGCAAAATGGGCACAGTTCAATGGGGGCAGCGAGGGGAACAGAAGGAAAAAAGGATACAGTTCAATGGGGGCAGCGAGGGGAAACAGAAGGAAAAAGGACACAGTTCAATGGGGGCAGCGAGGGGAAACAGAAGGAAAAAAGGACACAGTTCAATGGGGGCAGCGAGGGAAACAGAAGGAAAATGGACACAGTTCAATGGGGGCAGCGAGGGGAAACAGAAGGAAAAATGGACACAGGGAAAATGGGGGCAGCGAGGGGAAACAGAAGGAAAAATGGACACAGTTCAATGGGGGCAGCGAGGGGAAACAGAAGGAAAAATGGACACAGGGAAAATGGGGGCAGCGAGGGGAAACAGAAGGAAAAATGGACACAGTTCAATGGGGGCAGCGAGGGGAAACAGAAGGAAAAAAGGACACAGTTCAATGGGGGCAGCGAGGGGAAACAGAAGGAAAAAAGGACACAGTTCAATGGGGGCAGCGAGGGGAAACAGAAGGAAAATGGACACAGTTCAATGGGGCAGCGAGGGGAAACAGAAGGAAAAATGGACACAGGGAAAATGGGGGCAGCGAGGGGAAACAGAAGGAAAAATGGACACAGGGAAAATGGGGGCAGCGAGGGGAAACAGAAGGAAAAAGGACACAGTTCAATGGGGGCAGCGAGGGGAAACAGAAGGAAAATGGACACAGGGAAAATGGGGGCAGCGAGGGGAAACAGAAGGAAAAATGGACACAGTTCAATGGGGGCAGCGAGGGGAAACAGAAGGAAAAATGGACACACGGAAAATGGGGGCAGCGAGGGCAGGACACCACAGGCGGAGCTGTGTGGCGGGGGAGCGACCTACCTGGCAAGGTCAAGGGTCGCTCTCCTCACCGCGCAGCGGCCGCCATATATGGGGAGGTGGGAGGGAGGAGCAGCTGGGAGGCGGGAGGCAGGGGCAGCGAATGGGCAGTCAGGGGGGCGGGGCCGCAGGGGACGCAGCGGCGGGAGTGGAGAGAGGCAACGAGGGGTACAGAAGGCAAAATGGGCACAGTTCAATGGGGGCAGCGAGGGGAACAGAAGGAAAAAAGGACACAGTTCAATGGGGGCAGCGAGGGGAAACAGAAGGAAAAAAGGACACAGTTCAATGGGGGCAGCGAGGGGAAACAGAAGGAAAATGGACACAGTTCAATGGGGCAGCGAGGGGAAACAGAAGGAAAAATGGACACAGGGAAAATGGGGGCAGCGAGGGGAAACAGAAGGAAAAATGGACACAGGGAAAATGGGGGCAGCGAGGGGAAACAGAAGGAAAAAAGGACACAGTTCAATGGGGGCAGCGAGGGGAAACAGAAGGAAAATGGACACAGGGAAAATGGGGGCAGCGAGGGGAAACAGAAGGAAAAATGGACACAGTTCAATGGGGGCAGCGAGGGGAAACAGAACGAAAAATGGACACAGGGAAAATGGGGGCAGCGAGGGGAAACAGAAGGAAAAATTGACACAGTTCAATGGGGGCAGCGAGGGGAAACAGAAGGAAAAAAGGACACAGTTCAATGGGGGCAGCGAGGGGAAACAGAAGGAAAATGGACACAGTTCAATGGGGCAGCGAGGGGAAACAGAAGGAAAAATGGACACAGGGAAAATGGGGGCAGCGAGGGGAAACAGAAGGAAAAATGGACACAGGGAAAATGGGGCAGCGAGGGGAAACAGAAGGAAAAAAGGACACAGTTCAATGGGGGCAGCGAGGGGAAACAGAAGGAAAATGGACACAGGGAAAATGGGGGCAGCGAGGGGAAACAGAAGGAAAAATGGACACAGTTCAATGGGGGCAGCGAGGGGAAACAGAAGGAAAAATGGACACAGGGAAAATGGGGGCAGCGAGGGGAAACAGAAGGAAAAATGGACACAGTTCAATGGGGGCAGCGAGGGGAAACAGAAGGAAAAAAGGACACAGTTCAATGGGGGCAGCGAGGGGAAACAGAAGGAAAAAAGGACACAGTTCAATGGGGGCAGCGAGGGGAAACAGAAGGAAAACGGGCACCGAGGCCACAAGCAGAGGGGCGAGCTTACCACCAGCAGCAGCGGGCAGGACACCACAGGCGGAGCTGTGTGGCGGGGGAGCGACCTACCTGGCAAGGTCAAGGGTCGCTCTCCTCACCGCGCAGCGGCCGCCATATATGGAGAGGTGGGAGGGAGGAGCAGCTGGGAGGCGGGAGGCAGGGGCAGCGAATGGGCAGTCAGGGGGGCGGGGCCGCAGGGGACGCAGCGGCGGGAGTAGAGAGAGGCAACGAGGGGTACAGAAGGCAAAATGGGCACAGTTCAATGGGGGCAGCGAGGGGAACAGAAGGAAAAAAAGGATACTGTTCAATGGGGGCAGCGAGGGGAAACAGAAGGAAAAAAGGACACAGTTCAATGGGGGCAGCGAGGGAAAACAGAAGGAAAAAAGGACACAGTTCAATGGGGGCAGCGAGGGGAAACAGAAGGAAAATGGAAACAGGGAAAATGGGGGCAGCGAGGGGAAACAGAAGGAAAAATGGACACAGGGAAAATGGGGGCAGCGAGGGGAAACAGAAGGAAAAATGGACACAGGGAAAATGGGGGCAGCGAGGGGAAACAGAAGGAAAAAGGACACAGTTCAATGGGGGCAGCGAGGGGAAACAGAAGGAAAATGGACACAGGGAAAATGGGGGCAGCGAGGGGAAACAGAAGGAAAAATTGACACAGTTCAATGGGGGCAGCGAGGGGAAACAGAAGGAAAAATGGACACAGGGAAAATGGGGGCAGCGAGGGGAAACAGAAGGAAAAATGGACACAGTTCAATGGGGGCAGCGACGGGAAACAGAAGGAAAAAAGGACACAGTTCAATGGGGGCAGCGAGGGGAAACAGAAGGAAAAAGGACACAGTTCAATGGGGGCAGCGAGGGGAAACAGAAGGAAAACGGGCACCGAGGCCACAAGCAGAGGGGCGAGCTTACCAGCAGCAGCAGCGGGCAGGACACCACAGGCGGAGCTGTGTGGCGGGGGAGCGACCTACCTGGCAAGGTCAAGGGTCACCCCTCCCCATACTCCAGCTGCAGATCTCTCTACTCGACCCAGGTCGGGTTCAACCTACCCTGTCCCTCCAAAACCAGACAGCCAATACACATAACAGCAGAGCACACTGGAAGACTTAGGCAAGAAAATACCCACTTTCCCAAAGTGGTATTTTCAGACACAGAATATAGAAATAACCCTCACTAAAAGATGTACTTTAATATTCTGAGCTCAGGCATACTAAATTCGACTTTCCACTTTACAAGCTGCTTCTGTGGGTGGCGCAATCAGCGCTGCAGGCCCACCAGCAGCATTCGGTCTACCAGCCCTGGGCACGCACGGTGCACTATACTAGAGACTAACAGGTAAACCAAATGAGCCAATTATGGGAACATCAATTCATACAGTCAATTTACCATAGGGAGCATTCGCGCTGTGGCACGGAATGGCCGTGGCACAGCACCCAGAGCATCTAACACCAGCAAACACAGAGGAGACAAAAAGCGAAAAATGGAGGGGAGACCCACGCCAATGGTGCCAGGTCTAACAGCGACAGGTAGCAGGTACACAGAGCTAAGAGCAGAAAAATGCCAACTTTCTAAAAGTGGCACTTTTAAAATTATAATAGTAAAGTTGACTTTACTATTAATGAGGATTTTTCCTTACGATTCCATAGGTACTAAACATGACAGCTCTTCCTCTTTCCGATTGGGAATTACACTTATTAGATGTAACAAGGAATCCCCACTTTTAACCTATGGAAGGGGTAGGCCTCACAGTGTGAAAAAAGAATTTGGGAGTTTTTCACTACCAGGACATGTAAAACTTAAAAGTGTATGTCTTGCCTCTTAATTACACAGCACCTTGCCCTCTGGGCTACATAGGGCCTACCTTAGGGGTGACTTATATATAATAAAAGGGAAGTTTAATGCTTAGTAGACGGTTTTAAATGCCAAGTTGATATAACAGTAAATTGCACATACATGCTCTGCAGTGGCAGGCCTGAGACATTTTTAAAGGGCTACTTAAGTGGGTGGCACAATCAGTGCTGCAGACCCACTAGTAGCATTTAATGTACAGGTCATGGGCACATATAGTGCACTTTACTAGGGACTTATATGTAAATTAAATATGCCAATTGTGTATAAACCAATGTCACCATGTTTAGTGGAATGAGCACATGCACTTTAGCACTGTTTAGCATTGTGAAAGGGCCCAGAGTCCGAAACCCCCAAAAAAACAGTTCAGCAAAAAGTGAGGGAAGCAAGCAAAAGGTTTGGGGGAAGACCACCCTAAGGCCAATAGGTCTAACAAGTCCCTTTTTAGAAAAGTATCAATTTATACCTACAAGAAAATGATCAAGACACTGCATGGCTGAATGGTATTTCTTTCGATCACCCACCTTTATAGACAATCAATCAATCAATCATGTCACTTATAAAGCGCACTACATACCCGCGAGGGTCTCAAGGCGCTGGGGGAAGAGGGGGGGTGGTGCTGCTACTGATCGAAGAGCCAGGTCTTGAGGAGTCTTCTGAAGGCCAGTAGGTCTTGGGTCTGCCGAAGGTTGGTGGGGAGGGTGTTCCAGGTCTTGGCGGCGAGGTGGGAGAAGGATCTGCCGCCGCCGGTCGTTTTCCGGATGCGGGGGACTGTGGCGAGGGCGAGGCTGGTGGAGCGGAGCTGGCGGGTGGGGGTGTAGAAGCTGAGTCGTCTGTTGAGGTAGGCTGGTCCAGAGTTGTGGAGTGCTTTGTGTGCGTGGGTGAGGAGCTTGAAGGTTATCCTCTTGTTGACAGGGAGCCAGTGCAGGTCTCTCAGGTGGGGTGTGATGTGGCTGCGTCGGGGGATGTCGAGGATAAGACGTGCAGAGGCGTTCTGGATGCGTTGCAGCCGTCTCAGGAGCTTAGCCATCGTTCCTGCGTAGAGGGCGTTTCCGTAGTCCAGCCTGCTGGTGACGAGGGCCTGGGTGACTGTTTTTCTTGTTTCGGTGGGGATCCACTTGAAGATCCTGCGGAGCATTCGGAGGGTGTTGAAGCAGGATGAGGAAACGGCGTTGACCTGCTTAGTCATGGAGAGGGTGGGGTCGAGGATGACCCCTAGGTTGCGTGCGTGGTCGGTGGGTGTCGGGGCTGTTCCCAGTTATGTCGGCCACCAGGAGTCGTCCCATGCTGAAGGGTTGGAACCAAGGATGAGGACCTCCGTCTTGTCCGAGTTCAGCTTCAGGCGGCTGGTCCTCATCCATTCGGCGACGGCCTTCATTCCTTCGTGGAGGTGGGCTTTGGCGGTGTGAGGGTCTTTGGTGAGGGCGAGGATCAGCTGGGTGTCGTCGGCGTAGGAGATGATGTTGAGGTTGTGCTGTCGGGCGACGTGGGCGAGGGGTGCCATGTAGATGTTGAACAGCGTTGGGCTGAGGGAGGAGCCTTGGGCTACGCCGCAGATGATCTTGGTGGCCTTGGATCGGAAGGGGGCGAGGCGGACGCTTTGTGTTCTGCCGGAGAGGAAGGATGTGGTCCAGTCCAGGGCTTTCTCTTGGATCCCGGCGTCGTGAAGGCGTGTTCGTAGTGTGTGGTGGCAGACCGTGTCGAAGGCGGCTGATAGGTCCAGGAGGATGAGGGCTGCTGTTTCTCCGTTGTCTAGCAGGGTCCTGATGTCATCGGTGGCGGCGATGAGGGCGGTTTCGGTGCTGTGGTTGCTGCGGAAGCCGGACTGGGAAGGGTCCAGGATGTTGTTCTCCTCGAGGTAGCGGGTCAGTTGTTTGTTGACGATTTTCTCGGTGACCTTTGCGGGGAACGGGAGCAGAGAGATGGGTCGGAAGTTCTTGAGGTCCTTGGGGTCTGCCTTGGGTTTCTTGAGTAAGGCGGTGATCTCGGCGTGCTTCCAGTTTTCCGGGAAGGTTGCTGTCTTGAAGGAGATGTTGATTATTTTCCGGAGATGGGGCGCGATGGCTGTACTGGCTTTGTTGAAGACGTGGTGAGGGCACGGGTCTAGCGGTGAGCCGAAGTGGATGGTGTTCATGATCTTGCTGGTGTCCTCGTCGTTGATGTTGGTCCAGGAGAGCAGGCGGTTGGTGGTTGTGGGGGCAGTGGTCTCGGTGGTTGCCGGGGCGGTCGTGGTGTTGAAGCTGTCGTGGATGTCGGCGATTTTGCGGTGGAAGAAGGTGGCCAGTGAGTCGCACAGGTCTCGCGACGGCGGGATGTCGTTGGTGTTGGAGCTGGGGTTGGAGAGTTCCTTCACGATGTTGAAGAGCTCTTTGCTGTTGTGTGCGTTGTTGTCTAGGCGGTCTTTGAGTGAGGCCCTTTTGGCGGATCTGATGAGGTGATGGTGATTGCGGGTGGCGCTCTTGTGGGCGGCGTAGCTGTCCGCTGTCCGTTCGTGGAGCCAGATCTTCTCCAGTTTTCGGCATGTTCGTTTGGAGGCCTGGAGGTCTTCGGTGAACCAGGTGGCTTTCTTGCTGGTGTGGCTGTTGGGCGGATTCTTGAGCGGGGCGAGGGTGTTGGCGCAGTCGTCGATCCACTGTCTGAGGTTGTGGGCGGCGGTGTCGGGGTCGGAGGGTTCGGGCGGGTGGGCTCAGGGCGAGGGTTGTGGTTAGCTGGTCTTCGGTGACTCTGCTCCAGCAGCGGCGAGGCATTTGTTCGGTGCGGTGGTGCGTGGTGGGCTTCCTGTAGGTGAAGTGGATGCAGTGGTGGTCAGTCCAGTGGGGTTCGGAGGTGTGGTTGAAGGAGACGTGTGGGCTTGCGGAAAAGATGGAGTCTAGCGTGTGGCCGGCGGCGTGGGTGGGTGTAGTCACGAGCTGTCTGAGTCCGAGGGTGGCGAGGTTGTCGATCAGGGTGGTGGAGTTGGTGTCCTTGTTGTTCTCGAGGTGGAAGTTCAGGTCCCCGAGGAGGATGTAGTCCGTGGAGGCGATGGCGTGTGAGCTGAAGAAGTCAGCGATAGAATCGCTGAACTGTGGTCGGGGTCCGGGGGGTCTGTAGATGAGGGTTCCTCTGAGGGTGGTGTTGGGATCGGTGTGGATCTGGAAGTGCATGTGTTCGGCGGTGCTGAGGGTGTCGTCGGTGTTGGTTGAGACTCTGAGGGTGTTCCTGTGGACGATGGCGATGCCTCCTCCGACTCCGTTGGTGCGGTCCCTGCGCGTGATCTTGTAGCCGTCCGGGATGGCAATGGCGATGTCGGGGGCTGAAGCGGGATTCAGCCAGGTCTCCGTCAGGAATGCAACGTCTGGGGAGGTTGAGTCGAGAAGGTCCCAGAGTTCGATGGCGTGTTTGCGGGCGGAGCGGGTGTTGAGGAGGATGCATCTGAGGTAGTTGGGTTCTTTCCTGGGTGGTGGTTTGGCGGGGCGGGTGCTGGCGAAGCTGCAGTTCCGGCAGGTGAAGGGCCCTTGGGTGCGCTTCGGGGTGCTAGTCCAGGAGGACCTGGACTAGCAGTTCAGGCTGGACTGTTCTCATGGGGAGCAGGGTCACGACGGATTTGCATAAAGCTGGGTCCAAACTGAAATGACATGGTGAACAAAAATCTATCGATTTAGGCACAGATCTCTTTACTGGGGGTAAATGTTTGACATTGTTCAGCATTCCGTCCATCAGTTGTTCTTTTTGCATTTGTCTCCCTGAGTGGGACAGGTATGCAGAGACGTTGGTCCATTGGTCACCATGCCAGTAGAGTCAAGGTTGCCTGGCTGATGAAGAGTGATACCCCAAAACCGGTCCCAGGATTCTTGTTCCGGTCGAGGGAGGACCTGGTCTGGCAGTACAGACTGGAATGTTCCCATGGGGAGCAGGGTCAATACTGATTTGCATATGGCTGGGTTCAAACTGGAATGGCACGGTGAGCAAAAAAAACGATGGAATAAGACCCAGATCTCTGAACTGGGGGGTACATGTTTGACAATGTTCAGCATTCCGTCCATCAATTGTTCTTTTTGCATTTGTAAATAAAAAGAGTCTATACCAGCAGTGTCAACTCAGCTTTTTATTCTCTCCAATGCAGCAAAAACAGTGTGGCTTAGTTTTCTAGTAATTAGTTAAAGCAGTTAGTGTCTGCAAGATAAATGGCTGGAGTGATGGCGAAGCATTCCTTTCCATTTTGGTGAAAACCATTATATTTTGTTTAGACGAGTAAGTTCCTTGCATATTACACATGTATTTTCCCCCATCCAGAGTACCCCACTGCATGTATATCCTACCCTTTTATTTTGGCCCTAACATCCGGCTAATCTAAGCATATGTGCAGAGGCCTACGCCTGTCACTTAACCATAAGAGTTCATGATTGATTACGCATATCTGAACTGTTGTACCAAATCACTGCACCTGAGACTGATTCCCACTACACCTAATTGCTCTACATGGGGTAACCCAGAACCAGGGAGAGCACCATTGGAGGGGAGGACAGAGGGAGTGCAGCAGATATAGCACCCTGGATCACACATGTAGGGTAGTGTGTAGTATTTAGTACAACTGTGTGATTAAAGTAGTTTTATTCTTGTAAAGATAAGCACTCTGGACATCAACTTTATAGTGTCTGTCTGTAGCTTGTTGAGTGCTGAGCTGCCTCCCTGAGAATCCAGTGACTGCACTTCATCACTACCCTGAGAGTGAAGTGTGGTAGCGTTGTACTTGGCCAAGTTTGCAGGGCCATAGTAGAATGGACCTTGGCACATCAGTAGTAAATGACCTCAACCTCCATGGAAGATGCCTAGTAGCTCTTGCTGCCCCCATGGCCCTCCGAACGGAGTCTGACAATAGGATTGTCAGGCAAGGTGTATTTTAATCTATCAATCAAAGAACTTTATTTTTGATCACTATAGATCATAAAAGTTCTCCATAGAGCAAACACTTACAAACACGAATATAAATAAAACATAAAACATTAAAAATACTCATTCATGGTCCGTTACAATAACAGCACAGTAAAAAATGGCATCATTAGTGGGACCGGAAAAATTAATCATAAAATACTATATATTAAAAAAAAAAACAATATACACATAAAATAGTACAAAAGACACAATCCAGCTTTAGCAAGAGCCTGCAGTACGGCGCAGCCTAAGGACTGTCAAGGGAACACTTGGCACGCCTGATCCACATTGCCATTAAAAACTTGGCTGTACAGAATACGATCATACGAGATGTATTTGTCTGCAGTATTCTATACGCCTCCTTGTACTTACTTACTCCCAGATTTTTACATAGTGGGGCTATCCATTTGGATCGAGACTGATTGTACAAGGGGCAGAAAAATAGAACATGCTCAAGTGGCTCAAGTACCCCTTGGCAACAAGTACAATTTCCATTGAGCCAGTCTCCTGCTTTACTCCATTTACCTTTAAAATTATTTACGGGTAGGCAGCCATACCTAAACTGCAGGTATAGTTTCCTTGCTAATGGGGGTACAATTTCATCTATCATGTCCTCAAATGACGATGCTGGTTTAAAATTTATAAAAGCAGCCGAAAGCGATCCTTTACAGTTCATTATCAAATCAGTCTCTACAATGTCCCAAAATGCAGCTTTGAGGCTGGATTTATTAATCTGACTAAGGGTTTCTGGTTGACTCCAGTATGCAGCTAAGCCTAGTTTCTGTAACAAATTCTTAAGGGTACGTAACCACAGGATCTTGACCCCACAAGTTGGAGTCATTAGTTTGCACAGGCCCACCCTATAGGACTCAAGTGCTACGGTAGACCATAGCCGGTGCCAGAACATAAGCATTCTAAGCACAATTTTATGAGTAATTCTTTTCTGGCCTAGATCTAAGTAGAGTGGAATCAACGGGGTGGACACTGGAAGATTCAACAGGGATCTAAAAAAATGTTGTTCGATTACTGGCAGGTCACTGGATTTTGGGCAGCCCCACAGCTAGGCACCATATATAACTGCACCTAGAGTTATGACGTTATAGATCTCTAGTGCCGGTGCCACCTTTCTGGATATAGTCTTCCTATGAATTTTCGCTAATTCACCGTTTGTTGAATCAGGGATAGCTGAACTCTTTCCAGCTGTGGGACCCAACTCAAATTCTGTGTAAGTTTAATGCCAAGATAGCCAAACTCTGTCACTAATTCTAGGGGAGCACCATCCACATACAGCTGCTTCTTACATTTAGGGGCCGATTCCGATCTCGGCTGGTAGGGCTCCGAATCGGATTCGGCTTAACCGGATCCGATTCGGAGCCCTATTGCCCGACCGATTCGTACGCGCGTCCGGGCGCGCGAGTACGATGCGAAATCGCCGACCGACTCGTCCGGGCGTCCCGACCGCTCTGACCGACTCGTTCCCGGGTCTAACCGCACTGACCGACTCGCTCGGACTCGACTCGCACCGCGCAATGGAGACGTTCCCCGGCCGGGTAAGTACGATGCGCGCCGCGAGCAGTCCGACCGAGCCGCGCCGTCCGGCTCGAAAGAGCAGTCGGAGCCGTACATTGGGGGTCCATGTCGGACCCCCCTGTACGCATAGCCATGCGAATCGCACAAAGGGGGGACCCATGGGTCCCCCCTACCTGTGCGTGTACGGCGCGAGTCGCTTCGCCGCGTACACGCTGTAGGGGGCGCCCTTGTCCGCCTCGCACCCATTGAGTCAATGGGAGCCCGCGTACGCGTTGTACGACAGGCTCCCATTGACTTCAATGGGAGTCCGACCGACTCGAGTCCGATGGCATACGTGCGCATCGTACTCGTTCGGTCGGGCTGCACGGGTCCGATTCGGTCGGAAATCTCTCCGGGTCCGGCTCGGTCGGAGAGATTTCCGGCCCGAATCGGAATCGGCCCCTAAGTCTTTAGTCTGGGGGAAAAAGCATACATTTAGTTTTGGAGCTATTTAGCTCCAGCCCCTGTTCCAGGCAAAATGCCTGGAAGTCATTCAGCAACTGTTGGAGCCCCTGCGGCAACTTAGATATATACGCAGGGTGTCGTCCGCAAAGAGGAGTGCAGGGACCCTTCGTCCTCCTATTTTTGGTGTATCACAACCATCCCTGCTCAAAAAATGTATAACATAATTTATGAACAGGGTAAATAGGGTGGGCGCTAATATGCACCCCTGTCTTACTCCTTTATCAATGTGAATCATCTCCGTAAAAGCCCCGTTTTCCCCCCACCTCACTTGTGCCAGGGTGTCCGCATGTAGCCTTTTTAGGATATTCAGAAGGGGAGCCGGCACACCCATACCTTCTAGGACTTTCCAAAGCTTTGATCTCGGAACCATATCAAAAGCGGCTCGCAGGTCAACAAAGGCAACATGCAAGTTGCCATTGTTGATAGTCACTTCCCTCCAAAAGATGCACATGAAACGGAAAATTTGATCTAGGGTGCTCACTTGTGCTCTGAAATCTGCCTGCCACTCTAAAATAATATTCTTCTCACAAATCCAATCCTGGAGATGGGCAAGCACCTGTTTGCAAAGAATTTTCTGTAAAGAATCTATGAGGCTGATGGGCCTGTAGTTCACTGGGAGTGCACGATCCCCCTTCTTGCAGATAGTAACTATTTCTGCCAGCTTCCATGACTGTGGGATTTCCATGCCCGAGAGAATACTATTGGAGAGAGGATTAATATATGGACCCAAAATTTCTGGGTTTTCTCTGTATAGATCGTTGGGTATCCTGTCGGGTCCTGGGGCATGTCCAGGAGCACAAGAACTAATTGCCCTTTCAGTCTCACTAAGCGAGAATTGCAGAATGTTGGGCTCAAATAGGATGCCACTCACATGTAAGGTGTCACTATCATTTGTCAACCTGTGCTTGTCTGTGTACAATTGCCTAAAGTGTGCTACCCACTCTTCTGGTTGAATACAAAAATCGAGCACTCGTTTATTCCCACTTGAGACCACAACTGCAGTTTGCAAAAATTCTTTGGTGTTCTTCTTAACCAAGGCATCATGCAGATCCGACCATAGCAAATCTTCCCCCTCTCTTTTTGCATTTGTAATCACTACTCTATGGTGTGCTCTAGATTTAGTAATCTCTAATTGCGATTTAGTTTTAATAGCAGCAAGGAGCTCACCTTTAGCCACTCTACAGGCATTGTTGTACCAAGACTCGGGTTTAAGACAGAGTTTCTTTTTTCTTCTTGGCTTACCCAAGACATCCCTTATTCCCCCCCCCTAGCATTTCATGCGTTTGTGCCATCATATAATTTCTCAGGTCACTAGGGAGTTTGGACAGATGTTCATAGTCAGCAGCAACAATTCCCTTGATAGTGTTTAGGGCTGCACAGTTTTTAACTACCCACTCCTACCTGATAGATCTAAGGTTATTTGTGGGCTGGAGTCCTCCAATATCACAATTACCCCTACTCCCATGGTGTGTAGTTGTTTTAATACATAATGTCAAGCTAAGGGTGTTGTGATCACTATCTATTCGGTCAATCACTTCCATATCTATGATGGCAGGCCATAACTCAACTTGAACCAGAAAATAGTCTATTCTACTGCAATGGCACCTGCCATTAGTGGCTCTAAGATCGTGTTTGAGTGTTAATGCCAGCAGCTGGCCTGCTTTTGGAGACCATCTAACTATAGGCAATTCTAAGTGGGGTATTCCCCATCGATTATCCAACTCAGAAGTTAAGTCATGTGGGGCAGCGGCTATCGGTTCGAATGTTGAGTTGAAATCTCCTGCCACCATAGTAAGGTCTCTTGCCCCATGTGTCAGAAGCAATTGCTCAAGTTGGTAAATAGGGGTGGTTTCATCATTTCTACCCTCTACTCTATTATAAACGTTGATTAATTTTGTATTTTAATCCTGCTATGAGAGAGCTGCTGTATATTTTGTGGTTGGCACAACAAGAGCCAGTCACAAATGCTCCTTCGGAGCTGTTTATAGGGATGTTATGGCCTGTGCCACTTCCCTTAACCAAAAGCAGTGTAGAGAATACATTCAAGAAGGGCACTGAGAAAGCACAGAAGCCTGAAAGGGACAAATATATCATAACAGCCTATCACACTAGACTGCACAGTAATTGCATTTATAAAAACAAGGCAGATCAGATTGTGTGGGTGACAGTTTCACATCTCATGTCAGGATCTGAGGTACCTACAACTCTCTGCAGTGTCCCAGCACCAAGAAAGCCCAGCTGCTTCAATAGAGTGTACCTCAGGGACTCTACATTTATCTCAGAACTGGGAGCCGGAATCACCAGACAAAGTAGGATGAAGTTGAGATCAGATGGGCCATCCACTGATGCAAAGGGGTGTTGCTAAGAACTGGACAAATAAAGAAGAGGAGGACAATGTGGGACAATTCCTAAAATCATACAAGATGAGCCCTCCATGAGTATCAGAAAGTATAACAAACCTTGAGGGCAGTCTCAACATAGAGGCCAGAAACAGAATCGGTACAGTCAAGTGGTTGAACAAGCAGCACCCCCCAGGCAAACTCTGCTGGTGCAATGGTCCGTTGGCGGTGCTTGTGGAGGACGGGAAGAGGCGGAGAAGTTTTTACCTTGGGCAATTGCCTACTTTGTCCATGTCTTACACCAGCTCCGCAGTCCTGCCAAGGCTTAACTTGTGGTCTGGTTCATCCCTTAGTGTCAACTAACAGTCAGAATCTTCAAAATACCTGGGATGTAAATTGCACAACTAACAAAATGTAAGGACATGATAAATACTTTAAAATGTAAAAAGTATTTCCTTAATTTATGGAACTATTTCATATTAGTGCATTAGATCACAACATTACATTGACATGTATTTGAAGTGAAAGTTTCTAAACATGAACTTTGAAACGTTGATTAAGCATCCCTTCTGGCACTGCCATAAGTGAGCCAATAGCCTGGTGTCTGTTACTTCATGGCCAATATTATTGTTATGGATGGTGGACGATAACAGGCTATTAAAACATATACAAGTGAGATTTGTGTACAGGTCCCATCTTGAACTGAATTACTTGAAAGTGCTCTCAAATGTCACTAAAGAGTAAATTACGTACATGAAGTAAATTGATTTGACTTAGATCACACAATTCAGTCATACATGGAAGCCTAGATTTGATCCCAGGTTTTCTGGTTACATGTAGTGCAGGTAAGCCACTGACTAGATTAATTTATTTTTCTCAATCTTGTTTAACATCAGAGGACAGTGTTTTTTTACAATTCTGTCATATAAATAGTATGTTGTATTCAATAAACACAGATCACAGGTTATACGGACACAATGTCTAAAAAAGGTACACATTGAAGATAAGGGAAGGCATGCCACTATGTGCTACTATCACAGACTTTCACAGAATTTACATAGCTATTCAACACAGTCAAAGTGCATTAACAAAAGTATGAGTACTGTGATTCTGAGTGCAACTGAGGTGGGGTTAATGAGTTTATAAGCAGAGTCACAGGCATGGCTAAAAAGTACCAAATATTTTGAAACTATTTTGTTGATCTTTCACCAGCAGGTAACTGCATATAAAGCAACACTCACCTTCAATAAGAAGTACATTTTTTATTTTACAGAGTTTGATATAGTGCAAACTTGACCCGAAGGTATCAGAGCGCTTTACATAGCACCAGTTGCGTTACATGAGGACACATTCAATTTCTGTTAGGCACGGGGAGATTAAGTGATTTGCCCAGAATCACAGGATGTTCAGCGTCGTTGCTGAGACTCGAACCCAGTTCCCCAGATTCGAGGTCGACCGCCCTAGCCGTTAGGCCAACTCCTCTCTGAAAGCATGTTAGAAATGGGGGTCTCTAGTTGGCAGGTTGCTACCCTGCCCAAATATGGACCCATCTTAAACTTGTAAAATAACCCCTGCTCACCCCATTGGTAGCTTGGCAAGAGCAGTCAGGCTTATCTCAGAGGCAGTGTGTAAAGCATTTGTGCATAACGTTCAGTAATACAGTGAAAACACTACAAAAGGACACCACACCAGTTTTAGAAAAATATCCAATATTTATCTGTGTAAAACAAGATCAAAAAGATAAAAATCCGACATACAGTTATTCAAAATACTCATAAAGCAAAAGTAAACTTTAAATACTGTTCCTTGAAGTGGATAGCTCCGTCCGGGGCTACCACGACGGTGTGGATCAACAAATCCCATGGTTCCAGCCGACCGAGGCGGTGCGGCCTGGCTGAGGTATCGGAAGACCCTTTAAACAGTACCTTTTGTTCCGGCCGACCGTGGCGGTGCAGGCCTGTGGTGGCAGGCGTCGAAGCTGCAGTGTGAAGCGCAGCAGTGCGGCATGCGGTGCCCTCAGTTATGGTGCAGGCAGCGGGTCAGTGGCGGTTGTCCAGCGGCGTTGGTGAGACCAGGGCTGCGGTGAGAAGTGAGGCTGTGCTCGTTGCGGTGCTGATGGTCATGGTACAAGCAACTGTGCCCGTAGAAGGTCGGCAGTTGATGGGGCTGGTGTCGGTGGGCCGAGGCTGCTGTGTGGGACAGGGCGGTGCTTCATGTAGCTTACAAGCGGTGCCCACAGACCACGGTGCAGACCGTGGTGGCGATGTCATCTGGCAGCATCGTCGCCGGTGAGACCAGGGCGGCGGCCTGAAGCGAGGCAGTATGGAGTGCGGGGCCCACAGGTCGCGGTGCAAGCAGCGGCTCGGTGGCAGCCGCGGACGTCGTCGTTGGTGAGACCAGGGTTGCGATGTGAAGTGCGCTGGTGCCCTCTGCGGTGCATTCAGGTCACGGAACCACCGGCGGTCTTGGTGATGGTGTCAGATTGTGGTTTCCCTCTGTGGCAATTGAGACAGGCAGAAGAGGGGGCAAGCTCTACTTAAAGCCCTTGGAGACACTCAGAAAGAAGATGCAGAAATTCCAGTCCAGTCCTTCCTCTTGAGCACTTTGCTGCATGCTTTGCTGTGTTGGCCTACAGTGGCTGCTTCTGTCTTGGAAGCAGCCACTGTAGGCCAACACAGCAAAGCATGCAGCAAAGTGGTAGTCTTTCCCCACAGCTTCTCCAGCTCTTCTCCTTGGCTGGTTCCTTGATCCAAAAGAGTTCTAAAGTTCTGGGGTCAGCGCCCCACTATTTATACCACATTGCCCTTTGAAGTTGGTACCAACAAAGTTCCAATTGCATACATAAACCAGTTCCGCCTGGCCCAGGCCAGGTTCACTCCAAATGGTGGACACAGCTTTGTAAGAGGCAGCCACAGTCCATTCAGGTGCAAGCAACAACTCATTCTACTACTCTAATTGCAGCTAGGTCTATTCAGCCTGGCTAGGAGTCACCCAGGAAAAGGCAGGACACACCGCAAACCCCCCTTGGGTCTGTCTAGGGTGAATGCACAACCAGCTGTGCCCAGACAGCTAATACACAAAACAGGCAGAGGCACATGGATGGTTAGACAAGGAAATACCCACTTCTAAAAGTGGTATTACCAAACACACAATATAAAAATCATCTTTACTAAAAGATTTATTTTTAAATCCTGAGCTCAGGCATACTGAACTCCACTTTTCTATCAGCTCCCTTGGCCAGCTACATTTGTAAGAGTGTTACAAAGCAGCCCCCATTTTAACCTGTGGGAGAGATAGCCTTTCAACTGTGAAAACGAAATGCACCATATTTCACTACCAGGACATGTACAACACACCAGTACATGTCCCACCTTTCACATACACTGCACCCTGCCTACAGGGGTACATTGGGCCTACCTGAGGGGTGTCTTACATATAAGAAAAGGGAAGGTTAGGGCCTGGCAAGTGGGTGCACTTGCCAGGTCGACAAGGCAGTAAAAACTGTGTGCAGACACTGTAGGGCGGGTCTGAGAACCCTTTGAAAGGCTGCTTATGTGGGTGGCACAATCAGTGCTGCAGGCCCACTAGCAGCATTTGATTTACAGGCCCTGGGCACCCACAGTGCACTGTACTAGGGAGTAGCTGTAAATCAACATAAGCCAATCAGGGAAACACCAATCATGACACAATTTACAGTAGGAGCACTTGCACCTTTACACTGAAACGGCAGTGAGAAAGTGCGCGGAGACACTAAACCAGCAAAACGAAGTCCAGCATATCACCAAACCAGGAGGTCAGAAAGAAAACAACAGAGGAAACACGCCAAAATATGGCAGGTCTAACAATGCAAGTTAAATTAATCAGTGGGAAATGCGCTACTTTTTGTTATAAAACATCTATAGCTTAATACGATCACTGAAGATGTATGTGTGTGCAACCAGAAAACCACAGAATTAAATTCAGTTTAATTAAATAGCAGTGAATAGTGACTAGTGTATTTCTAGTGCTATGAGACCCTAGCCTTTGACAGAATGCACTGTGAATGTGTAAGTTATTGTTTAAAACTAGCATTACAACTAGTACAAGATAAGCTGCCATAAAATGCACAAAAAAGTTAAGATCAAGGTATAAAAAGTACTTCCAAATTAAAGATTTTAGTAACACACAGACTGTAGCTAGTGCAAACATTTTTTGCAACGTTCCATTAAAAGCAGATACTTCACAGCTCAGCTAGTAAAACTCGTACAACACCTCGAAAAAAGAATACATCTTTGTTCTTATGTACAAGTGATTCCATCAATTGACACGAATACCAGCTTCCAAGCAGCCTTTACATTTGCAAATGAACCAATTGCACACGTTTGCATTTCTGGCAGGCAGCAGGCAACCTGGCAAGAATGTTTGTTTCTTTTTTAGCTGCCTGCCCCTCCCTCGTCCTCACAGCACAGGAGACTCCCTCCCTCTTAAGCTGAGGCATCTCAACTGTTGCAATTATCCTATTTCTTTTAGCAGAAAGGCTAAAATTACATACAAAAGTTGTCCTTTTAAACAACAAACATGAACAAGGGCCATTAGGGCTAATTTATGGACAGTCCTTGTAAATTACGGATGGTTGGTCACCCTAAGTGAAATAGATATTATAAAACTAAGACAATGGTTCACTCTGCAGAAAATTGGTCAAGCATACATGCTTTTCGTAATTAAAAAGTTGACCTCATATATTCATAGTATGCCAGCAACGTTCTAAAATCTGTCTTCAGTTTAGTGTCTAATCCTGGGCTCTGGTAGCACACTTTACTTTAAAATAAAGTCCGACAAAAAAACCAATAGTATATTTATGTGTAAATGTCTCACTAGAAGGCACTTTAAACTTTAAGAGATTGGACCTTAAAAAGAGGTGTAACGTGTCTTGGATTCTTCTAAGGTCCTTGTGAGAAAATGGGTTGTTGACTGGGTGTGAGCACTGGCTAAGCAACTGCCTCAATACTTTGGAGGGTGAACCACAAAAAGTCATTAAATTAACCTGTGTTTAACCCTAAACACAAAAAGTAGTCAGGCTAAACTTACATGCAAGTATTTATGCAGCACACAAACAATATTAAAGTGAAAACACAACCCAAGAAAAATCCCAAACCAGTTTAGAAGAATAGAGTAAATTTTAATAAATTATGTGAAACCAAAACGACAAAAGTCCGATCAGTAGAACCTGAGGTATGAATTTTTAAAGGTTTTGGCAAAAACTAGTGCCTAAAATATCAAAGCGCTAACTGCAAAAATCTAGTCGCGTGAGACCGTGTCAAAAGTTAAGGCCGACTGGGATGGAGTGCAGTTCATATATAAGAAGTGGATTGGGCCTGGTCAGCACTTACTTTCAGGCATAGAAAAATTCTTAAAGAAAATGTTCTGTGAAGGTAAAGATCAATGGGACAAGACTGCAGGAGGTGTCTGAGGAGGGAGCGTCATCGTTGGATAGCCTTGGGTCGACTACTGTAGTTAAGATTTCTACATTCAGACTTAGGGCCCGATTACGATGTTGTCAGGAAGGCCATCCCAGAGCTGTCCGGAGTCGGACCGTCCAACCGACTCGTACTGGGATCCGGTTCTAACAAACAACGCATTACGATGCCCAAAACCCTTTACTTACCGAACGACTCGGTCACTTCGAATCCGTCTTCATTTCCTAACAAGAAGCCTTAGGAAACGCAGAAAGGAGTCGTCTGGAGGCATTTCCCAGACCGAATCCTACCTGAAAAGTACAATGCGTACTTCCCATGCGCCGAATCGGTCGCTACAACCAACACTTCAGAGGATCCGGAAGGGGAGGATTTCAGCTCCGATTTGCACCACAACATGATTCCTGCGAATGAGACGGTGCAGCCATGTATCCCATTGCGCACATCATCCCCATACTATACGCCTACAAAGAATACTACCACCCCAACTGACACGATCATCGCAGACGGTAAGTCCGACACCTACCCCTACACAATAATGCAACTACCCCACGAAAGTCTATACAAGAGAAAGCAGGGGTGCAACTACAACCAAATTGGTGGGGGAGAATGCTTCCAGAAATGTAGAGGCAATTTTCGGGGGGGCTAATACTTCCAGCAATTCTGACCCAAAGGGGGTGCTGGGGGGCTCATACCCCAAGCAATCAATCAAAATGTAGAGGCAAACCTGGGTTTGGAGGGGTTAAATACCCCAGCAATGTAGAGGCAAACCTGGGTTTGGGGGGGTTAATACCCCCAGCAATGTTGAGGCAAACCTGGGGTTGGGGGGTTAATACCCCCAGCAATGTTAAGGCAAACATGGATTTGGGGAGCTAATACCCCCAGCAGTGTTGAGGCAAACCTGGGGTTGGGGGGCTAATACCCCCAGCAATGTAGAGGCAAACCTGGGGTTGGGGTCTAATACCCCCAGCAATGTTGAGGCAAACCTGGGTTTGGGGGGTTAATACCCCCATCAATGTTGAGGCAAACATGGGTTTGGGGGGGGCTAATACCCCCAGGAATGTTGAGGCAAACATGGGTTTGGGGGGGCTAATACCCCCAGCACTGTAGAGGCAAACCTGGGGTTGGGGGGTTAACACCCCCAGCAATGTGTACCTGAACAATGTAACTAATGCTCATGCAAAGTGCCTCAATATGTACAGGTGGAGTTCATGCTGCAGGAATTCTTTAAAAAACAAACCCAAAGGTAATTTTGCTGGAAATGCATTCCCACACTGTGGCAGCAAAAGAAACTGGCAACTTTGAGGAATGGGCAGAGTGGAGATGCTGGTGCTCTAGGGACTGTTGAAAAACAAATAAAGCCTCATCATCTAGTAAATGGTCCCTTAAAACGTGAAATACTCAGGTGCTGATGCACAAACATGACAGACCAGCCACACACAGCAGCTTAAGGACTGTATGTGTGTGTGTGTGTGTGTGTGGAAGCTGTCTCAGCCTGGGCTGACACACACGACGAAGGGGCTGAAGCCCATAGAGCCCTGTGTTGTCTTTGATCTGAAAGTGTTCTGCATAGGCTTGGACTGGCTATGTGTGAAATTGGACCTTGGTCGATGGGCCGGTGCACCAGGGTGACCTGTAGGCCACAGTTTTGGGGCCTCTTTAAAACACACCAAGAGACTGACTTACTTCACCAGTCCCCACCAGGCCACTGCAATGTGGCGCAAGTATGTTGTCCGCTCACCAGCTGTGCTGTAAATTGAGGCTGGGGGACAGACTCTGTAGAATACTCACCTTTTCGCACTGCCTTGCGTGCCGTAACAGAAGCAGTGTCATCTCCCCCACCCACCCATCACTTTCAGGTCATGGCACGGGCAGGGAGGTTGCGTTGTATGTAGGGGCCTTACAGGGAGGCAAGTCTCATTTCGACAGTATAACCTAAACACCACCATCTTGATCAGTAGCACTGTGCCTTGTGAAACCTCCCTTAATAGGTAAAAAAGCACAGAGGCTACAATGAAAGAGATGATCACAGAATGTTTGCCAATTACTTTCAGAGTGCTCAAACATCATTCTGATCCCAATCCGACCATGGGTCCCTAGCATGTTGTGCATGTCCAATGAGGGAATGTCATCATCAGGTAGGTACACTTAGCCTGCCAAATAGTATTAGAAACACACTTTTGACGGTGGAACAGGAATTGCCATAACCACACATATGTATGTATCACAAAGTTAATGCATGAGTCCACCACAACACGCACTGAAACATTGCAGGTCAACAGAACTCCAATGTAGTCACAAATGTATGACACTGTGATGCCACTGTGTACATTAAAGCCCAGAGGATATTGCCCCAGACAACACACTACTTCACAGACCCAGCCACTCTGCACTGATTTAAGTGCCTCCCAATACAACAACCTGGAAGTGGTTGTGTCACATTCATCTTTGAATTATTTGTAGACAAAATCCATCTTGCTTTTGAAAGAAGCATGGGCCAACAACAATGTGGGATACAGTCACCAGGTGTGGACTGTGGGCGCTGCACACAACTCCCAATCTGTATGTGTACACGGTCATCTTTGTAGAATGTCACTCACAGCAATTCTGCATCGAGCTCCTCAGGCTGTAGTGTGTGTCGCAAAAAAATATCCCATGTTGAATGTGCAGATTGTATCCTGCAGAGTAGTCGGAGTATGCATGAGTCTCGGGATGTAGGATCCACCAACAGTGTTGGAGGATCTAGTGCACAGCCTATTGTGTAAGATAAGCTGCCAGTACTGGTGAGGATGCCAGGGGGGGTGGCTCAATCTGTGGCTCCCAAACACAATCGACAAAGCCATCCTCAAGCCAGGGGATATGGGTACATCTTGTGAGGATGAGAGATATGTGCAGAATGAAGTCTGCTATGTCCACATTTGGCACTGAAACACTGTCTCCAAATCTATGAAAACATCAAGGAGACCTTCCACAAAGACATATTGCCATCACACTCCAGGGCAGGGTTTAATGGCCAAAATGGGGGCACCCATGGACACACACAAGGGCTACCCTTGCCAAACCAGATTCGAGGTTGCAAAATATTGACAATGCAAAAACTCATTGGAACTGGGTGTAATGTTCCAGTGTCACATGTGTGTTTGCATACTGTGCAATGTGTTTTCCTCAGAACAACCAGATATATCATTACAATGAGTCCATCTCCCTTGGTGTCCCCATAACTTGAACATTCAAAGTCAGTATGCCAATAATAACCATGTGTGTGTAGTCTACTGGGAAGTGTGGGGATGCGTTTCTGGAGTAGTCTGACACCAAGTGGCACAACAACACACATCATTGTCTTCTCACTTGAGGGGGCTAAAGCCCTCTAAGCAATGTACTGTAATCCAATGTTCCAGCATCATTACATTACAATATAAGCAATCACCACCTCCATCAAAAGGCAGTAAGCAAGGGCAAGAATGAACAATCAGTGACTACAACTACCTACAAAGGGTAACTCCACACAGCTGCCCACACACAACTCAGACAAGGCAAAGCTAGGTGGAAGCAAATTGTCATGTGAGGACAATAGGTTTTGCATATGCCAGTGTACTCAAAGCGGCCTTTACAACAATCAGTCATGAAAATTCAGTGGCAGACAGCAAGCTGCAGCAAACACATTCCACATCTTCATATTTACTCTGGCTATTGTTTTTGCCTACTTACATACACATAATCTACACATATGCACATTTCAACATTACCTCATGGCCTGCATGATCTCTACTTGTGTGGCTATGACCCCTCTCACATCCACCTTAAAGTACATGCTTACTCTCAAAACTATTATACACACACAAGCATGTCATAAGCACCCTCTGGTGCATCTATACAGAACAGTATGTCTGCCCCACAAGCTCAAGCATTGTACTCAAACTCTTCAAAGCTGATTAAAAAAATCTCACACTTGCGCTACCCTTTTTACATCCACACCTACATTCACAGAACAACTCTTCATCACTATGTACACAACACCTCTCACATACATGACATGTACACAATGTATTGTACCCATCACCTCCTCAGCAGATGTCAAACGTAACACGTCAAATGGACCACTCTCCTCACCAGTTGCACCCTCAGTAATGTCTTCGATTGCACTCATATCACAATGTGCAGCATCACAGCCCACTCTGACATGCTCACTTAACATATCACCACATCTCACAACAAGACACTTACATTGCTCAATGAATATGTCCTCAGCCTTTTGCATATAAACATACACCCACCATACTCTGCTTAAGTTCTACAGATTGTCATTTCTAAAACAAATGCATCCACAGATTCAAACACAACATACAACAACTATACAACACCTTATATGTCACCGTTCAGCACCCTAATTTTCACTACAGGTGTATACCCTTGACATACACTTATCCACTTTGTTACAAATGCCAAGTATAACCTTGTCTCACTGTGGCCCTGTCACATCCACATATGAATTTCATGCTCCATACCACCATTGACTTATGCACATTAACAACTATCTTCACTCATTGAAACTGCCCTGTTATAGTCATCTCTCACCGTAGTGACACAGACCACAGCTCTCATATCCTACCAGAATCCAACCTTGTCTACCTGGTCATACCCCTATCACATCTACCTATTCCTACAACACCTTGCACAGGATTTAACCAGTCTAACAAGCTTGTATACTCTGATTCACATCCTTATATGTTTAACCACTCACATTGGGTGAATGTGGATACCTCATGTCTCCTACACAAGAACTGCCTGTGAACTTAACTCATACCTTACACTCTCTGACAATCACTAAATTTGTCCTGCTACCATGATGTATGAATCTCCACTCCATCTCAAAATTTGAAAGACTAGTCTCTCTCACCTTTGCCCTTGTTTAAGCAAGCTCAGCACATGCAACATGAACCTTGGATAACACATCTGCAGCTGGGCCTCATATTAAAAAAAACACTTCCTCCCCTGTGTGGCAACTAAGAGCATGGATGTGACACTGGCACCTGTAGCATCTGCACAGTAGATGGACACACATCACTTCTGTGCACTCACTGTCCACCTGGCTTACCACATGTAGCACTGGGCAATCCAACAGACATAACAGCACTTCTAGTTCAGCTCAGTGTGATCTGGAACAGCAACAATCATAGCTTAAAAGGACCCCATTGTTAGTCATCCACAAATGACAAAATGCACACAATTCATATACTCAACTGCGACTGGTGTGTGGTTGTAAATATGAAATCTAAGCAAGGACAAAAAAAAAAAAAACCATACACGTGATGTCCCCAAACAAAAGCAGGATGGCATGACTGACATATAAATTAGAAAGCAATGGACTATTAAGACAACACATACCTTGCCTAACATAAATCCCTGCAGAATGTGGAGTCCTTAGAGGCAACAGGGTCTGAAGACTGTGAGAATACTGCTCACCTTACACTCACCATGGGCTCAGGAAATGTATCAGATGAGTACACAGCCATGAAGGGTATTTGCCTACAGTGGCATGCCACCTGTGGCAAGGTTGTCATTGCCACTAGTCTACCAGATCTAAAGAAGACATAGACATTGGTCCATCATTATCAAGTCACATGAAAGATTTGTACCATTACCTTGTGTACATGGGTGTGTCCAAAGTCACTACCAAGTAGTCAAAATCCATATGTACCCAGGTGTATCGATGAGACAGGTGTCTTTCTGTACATCACAAACATATGCAGCATGCTCCTTCTAAAATGTTGCACTTTGAAACACTTGCACTATGTTGACATATGAAAGCATGACCTTTGTGCAATTGTGATGTAAAAAAGTAAAGGTTTGTGACTTCATGTCACACTCATAGCCAAAACTGATGTGAACGATGACACCCAGCAAATGTAGACACCAAAATCTTGACAACATACTATCAAAGGGAACATACTCCATGGACCATATGCAATGCATGCCATACTAACATCATTGTATACCTACACTACTAATTGTACATGCTTCACAGTTCACTAAAAAACAATTTGTGGGACACAGAGATAAGCAATGAAAAACTTGAAGCAGGCTTTGTTCTGCATGAAAAGGCAGAAACTTAAGATAACTGAAGGCCAAAGGCCAGTCCATATATGTTCATATGCCCAAAGGGCACAAACAACTTGCCCATCAACTCTTGCCTGCACCAAAACTACAAGGGGTCACCTCCCCTGGGAGGGGCATCTAGGGGGCATGCCAGGCACC
This sequence comes from Calotriton arnoldi, assembly GCA_963921515.1. Classification (NCBI taxonomy): domain Eukaryota; kingdom Metazoa; phylum Chordata; class Amphibia; order Caudata; family Salamandridae; genus Calotriton; species Calotriton arnoldi. The sequence goes on along the minus strand of CAWUFW010005886.1, from coordinate 270,624 downwards.
AAAGGTACAAAACTAGGGAGGACTGGGTTGGATTTTGGGAGTGATGGGATCAGGAGGGGTGTGTGGGTCCACTGCAGTGGTTGGGTCAGATTGAGGGGGTGGTGGGTCCACTGCAGTGGTAGTCTCAGACTGAGGGGGGGGTTACAGCTGTAGTGTGAGAGCTCGATGGAAAGTGTTGTGGGCTTGGTTTTACCATTTTTGGTATGGTATAACCCTTAATGGAAGGTACAGCAAAAGGGAGGGACTCAGACTGTTTGGGAGGGTTTTTTGTGTGTAGGAGGTACTGGTCTGGGGAAGTACGGGTTGGTGGAGGGGTTTTGGACTTGTGAGACTGGGAGGATTTGCATGGGGGGTTTGGGCTTCTCTTTTTAGAGGGGGCAGCAGCTTTAGATGTCAGGGCCGGTGGGGTGTGTTGCCTCTTCTTCTTGGGATCGGGTTTGGATGGGTCTGTAGGGAAGAGGCCAAGGTCACATAGGAAGAGTTTCTGGACAGAGGGGGGAACAGGAGAGGAAAGGATAGGGGTTATGGAGGCAGAGGGTTCTGAGGTCTGCGGAGTGTCTGTGGATGCATGTGTGTTATCTGGTGGTATGTCACTGGTGGTGAGTGTGCTGTGTGTCTCCTGAGTGTGTGTGTGTGTGGGTTTGTCCTTCTGTGTGTGTGTGTATTTGTGTGCTGCGTGTGGCTTTTGAGGTGTGTGCATGTGTGTGTTTGCCTGTGCTTGGGTTAGGGAGGGTAGTTGGGACTGTGGATGGGGAAGAGGCAGGAGGGGGGAGGGACTGCTGGAGCTGGGACATTGCTGCTGTCAGTGTGGAGGCCAGAGCCTGATTGGATCTGTGTAGGGCAGACATGTGAATGCCCTCCAGGAATGATACCATTTGTGTAAGATGGGTGGTATGCACCTGGAGGACATTCAGCACTGCTGTCTGCCCCACAGAGATCTGCCTCAGGATGTCGATGGCCTCCACACTGAGGGTAGCAGGGGAGACAGGGGCAGGGGGGAGGTGCCTGGTGTGAAGGAGATGGGTCCCCTGCCACAGGACCGGCCACGGACACTGGGCCTGGGAGCAGCTGGGAGGGTGGAGATGGTAGTGGACTCCGATGTAGAGGAATCATCCCCTGTCTCCTCCACCACCAGGGAGTCATCACTGGAGCTTGACTGGTCTTCAGATGCTGCAGATGTTGTTGCAGACCTGCCCACAGTGTGGCTCCCAACACCCTCCGCACCAAAGGATCCCTCCACATCCGACTCCGCACTGGACCCAGACTGGTGAACTGCTCCCCCTACATCCGTGGCACTGCCTCCTACACTGGCCAGTGTTGATGCTGTGAACAAAAAAAAACAAAAAAACATAAGTCATCTGTATGTACTTGACACACAGGTAACATCACAGATCCTCACAGTTTAAACAACTACATCATTTTAACTAGTGCTATCATCTTTTGATACATTTACATACATGGACCTTGTCAGTCTGCAAGTTAGCCATTGCTCCCTCACACATGATGTTATCTGCAACATTGCGTGTATCAACATCAAATGCCATAACCACAATGTCAACTACTTCACTATGTAGCAGGTGATGTATCGTCTTTTGCACCTGACAGTCTCATCTCCTGCAAGGGAGTTCAGAGATCACAATGGGAAAAGGATTCTCACAATTGAATTGAGACATGGTATCCATTCTGCAATCCCTAGTCATCAAATTGGTAGCCATTGGCTCTAATGGCACAGGTCAAATGACTTCCTTGTCAAACTTTAAACTGGCGTGGTCATTGCATGAGTCATGTCACACAGATAACAGTGATTGTGGTCATTTGTACTGTAACTCAGGTTCTCTACTGTCGGGTCACACATCTGACTCTAATTGAGGATTCACCAAGGTAGTAGGCATAGCTAGGGTGAGAGGCATGTGGCCCACTGTCTTGTGTCATCTAGGCACAGTGTCATGAAGATGAATCAGAATGTTGTGCACATTGTGAACAGCTCACCATTTTCAAATGTGAACAATGGTCAACACACTTCCAAGTCCGATGACTGCATCTTCACAATGCTTCTGGTGGAACACCATGCCCCTGGCCCATCTGGGTGCATTGTCTGTACAGACTATCAGTACCGAACCTCCATTCTTCATGAGTCCAGTCAACACTGTGTACCAATCCTGTCTAGACTGCAGAAGTCCCCATTTGTATGGCCCAAGTCTGAATGTCCCTCAATTCCATTAGACATATCGCACACTTCTTACAGCTTAGATTCCTCTTCTTTCCCATCTCATTTTGTTGACTTACTTCAAAATGATGCATATATTACACCTCTCAGGCTGACACTGATGCATTATATACATGGTTTACAAAGCCCCAAGTATGTAAAGTCAACAGCGTTTACACACATGGCAACTATTGTGAATGTGTATCTAACATCATACCTCACATTTTCAGCCATGTTTCAACCAGTGACCACCTGTATTTGTCAATGAATGGCATGTGTTGTCACTGTTACAAAGTCAGACACATGGACTCACTCTTTTGAATGGAGAGGATGGAATCTTCCACACAATCATGTGACAGGCCAGTGTGATAGATGACCAGAGTTAGCATACCTGTAATTGGCCCATGGGATACATTTTATAACACTGAGCACCACGGCTGGGACCTAACATTGGTACAATGAGCAAGCAAAGCTCACCAAGGCCTAAACATTTATGTCATCTGCTGCAGGGATGTATAGCATGGCCTTTTCACACTTGTGTGCTCCAATAACAACATGCTTCACAGATTTGTGGAAACCACACTGAGAACAGGTCATACATTAGTCAATGTGCTGGCACATGTTGGGCAATTGCATTACTCCAGAAGGTTACCTCCATGCACATGTTGTTGCAATTTGTGGTGATCACATGAGCATGGCACTACTGTCACTTCCCTGAACATAACTGACTCACATCTCCCTGATGAAAGGGGCATAACCAGGCATCGAATTATCCTTGTGCATATGAATCTTACAAAACTGATCAGTGGGTTTGGCTGACTTACAACCTGTTAAAGGGGCAGCAGGCTAAGGTACTGTAACATGCATGTTTAACAAAGGTGTGCGACAAGACACATACTCACCCCCTCCTCCTCCTTGCTGCTGTTTGGCTTTCAACTGCCCATCCAGGTCAGGGAAGACCACCACTGGGATTTGGAGCATATGGGGGTTAGGGTTCGCCACCCGCCTCTCTTGCCTGGAAGTGACAGGCCCAGCTGGACTTCAGCGAACTTCTTGGTCCAGCCACAATGGTCCTGCCACCTCTTGTGGCAATGACGTAAGCGCTGAGTGTCCAACCCCACGTCGCACACCTTCCGCAGCTTGGCCTTCTCATGGGGGTTGTCCTGTAAGGATGACATGGTGACAGACCCTTAGTTCACATGCAACATGTTTCTGAGTCAGACAGTTGTACACATAGGTCATGGTCAGATTGGCAACAATGTCTAAGGGGTAGGCATATTGCATTATGTGCAGTTGTCCTGTGTTCACTCATGGCTCCATCCCATGAGAACAGTGATAAGATGTTTACCCCGTACACACACTTCTACAGCAGTGTACCTGCCCAGAACAGTTCCCTAGACACTTAAAGTTACAAAAACACAATTTAGATGCTTGCCAATGATATTCCTACTTCTAGTAGTGCATGGTAATTGCACATGTCCAATGAAAATGCAGTGTAATCATCACTCATCTGCTCCTCTGGTTTGCCATACAGCAGGCTGTACAGTGGCAGGAGTGTGTCCAGCAGGGCCTGGTTCTCCTCCTCTGTGAAAGCTGGGGCCCTGAGCACTGTACGAGACATAGTAGCTCCCAGAGGACGTGGTAACAGCAGCAGAGAGATGGGGAGGTGCAGGAATGATGCAGGTAGTGCAGGCAAGTGAAGTCTCTAGGGAACAGACAGACTTATATCTAAACAGCAGAGGCGGTCTTAACCCATGCAGCCAAAGTGATAGGTTCGTGTCGGTCACCTTTTCTGAATCGGTCCAATGCATAATATTGCTTGCAGACGACACGTCTACGGCTACGTTAAAAAACTCATCATCGGACCGCGAGTGACTTTGATACATTGGTGATGGAAGGTTACCGAGTCGGTCTCCACGCGATGAGGACACGATTCACAATGCGCGTCTGTCACCATAACAACCAACAGCCAATGGCTGTGACCGAATCGGTTCAGATGCGGCTACCGCGTCCTTTGAATACTCACCCACGTCTGTCACCATAACAACCAACAGCCAATGGCTGCGATCGAATCGTTTCCAATGCGGCTACCGCGTCCTTTGAATACTCACCTGCGTTGTTCAGCATTACAACTTGCAGCCTATGGCTCAGTCAGAATTGGTTAGGACGCGGCTACCGCGTCCTTTAAATACTCACCCGCGTCGATCAGCATTACAACTTGCAGCCTATGGCTCAGTCAGAATCGGTTAGGATGCGGCTACCACGTCCTTTGAATACTCACCCGCGCCGTTCAGCATTACAACTTGCAGCCTATGGCTCAGTCAGAATCGGTTAGGATGAGGCTACCGCGTCCTTTCAATAATCGGTCAGCAGGGCAGACACTCCTGTAATTGATGTATTTTTGTTCATTACATGTGTGGAAACAGTTTTTTCATGATGAAATGGACCTTTAAATAAATAGCTCACACTCCCATGAGGAGCTAACCTTGAGGGGCACATGACACACGGTTTTTGAGGCCAATACCAACATTAAGACAAAACTACTCCTTTTACCCTCCTAGGCTTGGTCACAGTGCCAATGAGTTTTGGGGGATACACATGTTTTCTTTACATATTCACTGCTTTTGGGGACTGTGTGACCCAGTGTGCAATCTGTGAGATGTCTGACTGTAAATGTTGGGTGTTGAAGTCATGGAGAAAGCATTTACCTTTGAATGAGTAGACCGTGACATTAAGCAGCCACATCAGCTTGTGTTTGTTATGTGAATTACTAGTGTATCTTTGTGTCCCAGACTTAAGTGGATGATGGCGTAATATATATGCAACACCTACATTGTTCATGTTCTGTGAATGTGATTGTGTGTGTTTGGCAGACATGACAACATGACATTGTCCACCCTGTGACAGTGGTGTGCATGATTCTCATTGTGAGACGCTGTGTGTATCATGTGTCCCACATATCTGGCATTACATGATCCTATTGTGGGTACCTTTCAACCATGTAATGGTTGTCTCAAACCTATATCTCGGCTTATTTGGTGGGGAGTTGTGGAGTATGTGATGCTTGATCACATGAACGGAGACAGACAGTAGAGACTTTTTATAGCACTCTAATTGCTGTGCCACCATACCTTGGAAACATGTCTGGGACGGCTACTAATGCTGTAATGTGTATCTAGGGTCAGCCTTTTTAATAGAAATGTGTATTTACTATGTTCTGTACCTTTATTTGTGTTCAGATTTCATGTTCAGTTGCACTGAATGCATGTTGCTTCGTACATTGTAAACTGACACCAACTCTATTTACACTCTACACATAGGTATCGCAGATGACCTCCAGTCTATAGGCCCTTTCCCGACCTCCAGACCATGGAAAAACGGGATCCCAGCAGAAAAAAACGGTTCACCAGGCCAATTATTGAGGAGTTGCCTGAGCAGTTGGCACTGCATTTGCAGCCTGGTCGCACATATCCTATTGCGCTGACCCCCAAGGTGAAGGTGATGGCAGCCCTACATTTCTTTGCCACGGGTTCATTCCAGTATACAGTGGCAACATCTGGTGCCATGTCACAAACCATGTTCAGCCATGTCCTTCGGGATGTGTTGGAGGCCTTGCTACATTACCTGGACCTGTACATTAAGTTCCAGACCCCTGGAGGGTTGTGAGACATCAAGGGGGAATGCGTTGGGACGGATACCACATGTCATTGGCTCAATTGATGGCACCCATGTTGCTTTGATCCCACCACAAGCAAATGAGCAGACATAACGAAACCGCAAACATTACCACTCTATCAATGTCCAGGTGGTATGTCTGGCTGGCATGTTGATCTCCCACATCTGCGCATGTTTCCCTGGCTCAGCACATGATGCCTACATCCTGAGGAATAGCGTCATCCCCCATTTGATGTCTCAGCTGCAACCTGACCGTGCCTGGCTTGCTGGTAGGTGATGTTGTATGTTTATGTTGTGGTGTGTGTTGATTGTATGTCAGACAACTTAAGTCCTTTCTGTGTTCAATGTAGGAGACTCTGGATACCCCAACCAGCCCTGGTTGCTGACACCACTCCGTAACCCTGTCACCCCTGCAGAAGTTTGGTTTAATGAGGCCCATGGTAGGACCAGACGGGTGGTGGAGCGGACTTTTGACCTACTGAAGACCCGATTCCGCTGCCTGGAACTCACAGGAGGAGCCCTCCAATATGCCCCATTGAAGGTGTGCAAGATCATCACAGCTTGCTGCATCCTCCACAACCTGGCTAGAAAGAGGGCAATACCTCTCATATTGGATGACGGAGACCAGCAGCCACCAGCGAGGGAGGATCCAGGACTGGGACATGTTGCCAGTGGTGATGAGGAGGAGGGCTTGGATTGCGACGACAGCTCATGCACACCTTTTTCACATGAGTGTAAGTATGCAATGAGAGGAGGTGACAAAGCCCAATTGTTTGTTAGTGTGTTGCTGGTGTACAATGTGTATGTATGCCTGTGAGTGTATGATAATTAACACGATCTTTTCCAATGAAATGGTTCAATTAAGTTTGAAGGTTAACGGGTACAGTGCTCACATGAATCCTAGCTAGTGTTCACACAGACAATTTTGTGTTTTTGATGAAAATCTCTGCAAAATTGGGCCAACTGATTCATGAGTTCCTGACTCTGTTCTATGTTTCTCTTTACCAGGGTACTTTGCCTTGTCGTCTGCAGACTTGTGAGCTCACCAGACCCATGATGCAGTGACATATTCCATCATTGAACTGTTATGGAATTTCCTGGCATGCACTTATTTCTGACCTGATTGTCATCTTTTGTTCTTTTGTGCTTTTTGACACAGTGTGATGAGATCTGATTTTGTGTGAAGGCGCCAGGTTGTATCTGGAGAATAAACCTATGCTCCACATTGAGGTGTGCCTTGTGTGTTTTCACACATCCAAATATTATTTAGAAATAAAAACATGTACCATTATGATCTGGTTTGTGGACAATGATTGTTGATTGTGTTTGAAAACGTGATATTTTTGTAGACAGTAGACTTAAATGGCATCAGTACCATGGACTATGGGTTGTGTGATAACCTGGTTGTGTCTATCTATCATGCTGCGACAGGTTACATTTACTTACAAGGCAGTAGTTATCATTTCAGAGGTGATTTTTCATCCAATGTTGTTGACACTTTCTTCTTTGTGATTTTGTGCATCATTTTAATCTGTACATTTGGGATTCAAAGTCACGACATGAGCAAGTATTTTGTTCAAAGTTATTTATTTTAGCGCATGACATAATGACTTCAATCCACTCATTGGGGGAGTATTCAACAAAACATAAAAATCAAAGTGCAGATAGGAGTTGCTGGTGTTTGTAGATGAAGTCTCCAAAAGTAAATCCACAGTTATTTGAGTCCAAAGTCCAACTTAGACCCTCCAGTCAATGTGGAACAGTTCAATTACAGTCAACAAAGTGAACACTTGGCACACAATGGAGGATATCAGGAGCAGTTTGTCACTTCCTGAGGGTGATGCATAGCCATCTGTCTCTCAAGGATTCTACTTCGGACGACCCTTTTTACGGTTTTCGGGGGGGGGGACCCTCAGGTGCAGGCAGCGGCGGTGCTGGGGGCTCTCAGCCAGAGTCCAAATCCCTCCCTGTGGCTTGTGCAGATGTTGATACACTGGATGTTGTGGGCACACAGGGAGATATAGACATGTTGTTAGCAATTTGGCGGAGGCAGGTGCCAATGTCCCTGTGCACCGCAGGCATTTAATCAATTTTGCTCCTGCACATGTCCATTTTTTCATAGTGGGCTGCCTGCTGCTGTTGAATGGTCCTGAGGATCCCAACGACCTGGCCAAAATCTCCTGTGCAACCCTGATAGGCGTGGAGGATTCTGGATAGGTGTGGGTGTTCCTCATCAGCTGCACCAGTTGCATGATGGCCCTCCCACCACCCCTACCCACCCGAGCATGCCCAGTTGGTGGTGGCACAGTCAACACTGGGCTTCCTTCCTCATTGACAGGGATGTTGTTGTCTGCCAACTCCAGAGTGCCCTGTGTTGCTGTGCTGTCAGTGGTGGATTGGGCTGTTGTGTCCGTGGGGGTAGGGGTCAGCTGGGTGTTGTCAGCTGAGGCGGGAGTGGTCGCAGAGGATCCTGAGGTAGCCATTGCTGGTGCTGTGGGGATACCCACACCTGATGGGCCAGGTCGTTCCTCATCGTCCGAAGATGGTTGAGAGACCTCTATACCGGAGAGCTCCTGGTCGACCAGAGTCTGGGACTGGCTGTCCTGGTTGCTTCCAGTGGTGCTCCCAGCTCGCCCTGTGAGTACATAAAAGGCACAATCATTGATGTGAATGTCTGCCTCCCCTCAAATCGTACCCATTACATAGGCTACTGGACCTAATGATGAGTTTATATAGGCAGATTGGCCTCCTTCATCCATGATGCAGGCCTATGTTTTTGGAGTACAATGTATTTTGGACAAGTTGTGGATTAATGGACATGTCCATCTATGTGCATAAATGGACATGTTGTGTTCATTTGACATTACTTGTCCAAAGACATTGACTGGTTTGTGACACCCTGTGAATGGCACGGGTGTGGCTGCCTACACACTCACAGTCTGTTAATCTTCCCAGATATTTTTGGAATGGTGTGAGTGAGGTGCTTAATGTTCTCATCTCATTCTACACATGTGAATGGCTGTGAGTAGCAAAATGTGTGACTGTTTAGCTTAGTGCCGACACTGATTATGTATTTTGTACATTGACTCCATAGTCAGATGAGTTCTCAAACTTGGCTTTCTGCCATTTTGTGGCAAAGAACTTTGATAAGCTGCGGTTTGTGTGCTTGTGCTTTAATTGTGAAACTTACACCTCTCCTCCCACCCAGCCCCAACAGGCCATCAGGAACAGTGTTCTCCAGACAATTTTGGTAAGTGTACTTGCAAGATTTCTGTCACTGGTGGCTGGTGTTTGCAGCCCAGAGGCAAATGTGGTAGTTGTGAGAGGTTCAACCATCAGTCCCCAGTGCCAACCATCTTGCTAGTACACATCCCCTCACTGTCAGGTAGCCATAGGCCCAGATGAGCTGTTTAGTTTGTGTGGGAGGAGGAGTGTTTGCACTTACTCCGTCTCCCACCAGGCCCTGACCTACATACACCTTCCCACCCAGCGCAAACAGCCCAACAGGACTTAGGCTAACCTCACTGTGTGTCCGAATGTACCTGCAGGATGCCTGACACTGGGCACTGGTGTCTGACTTTACAACAACTCCACTCATGGCCTTCTGCTCCATACTCCAGTCCCCACTCTCAGGCATTTTGTTATTACATTTGCACTCCCTGTCAGGTAAGCATGCTTCATGGTGGGCCAGTAGGGCTGGGTGGGAGGAGGAGTGTTTTCAATGGCCAGATCTCCCATCAGGCCCTGTACTACAGACAGTCTTTCCACCATGCACAACAGTACCCCTAGAACTATAGTTTCCTGAGAGTGAGTGGATATGTACTGACATAGCTGGCTGACACTGGTGCCTGGTGTTTGTAGCACAAGGCCTTGTTGGTAGTTGAGGAAAAGTCAGAGAGCAGTGTCATACATCCTGCTATTACATGTGGAAACACTGTGGGTAAGCTTAGTTCCTGTTGTGCTGTTTGTGGTGGGTGAGAAGGTGTATGTTGGACAGGGCCTGATGTGAGTTGTAGCCCCTGGAGAAGGGTATGATCAACCGGTTCAAACAACGTGGTTATTCAGATACCATACTGAATGCTGCCTCACAACGGACATGTGAAATACATAGGGAAAAAGCCCTGTTTAATCCTTCAAAAACAAGTGCAAAGAAAAAAGACACTAGGCAACAGCATAGATTCATAATTACATATAACAAGGAACATGGCAGGATAAGGCAAGCCATCCGGTCGTGGAAGAAGCCCCCCTGCGAGCGCAGCGTCCCCGAGGTGAGGCCATCTGGTTTCAGTAGGGAGGTAGTCCGTCACGAAGGAGAAAAGATGCAGCATGTTTTTTGAATGACTGAGCATCAGCCCACTGTGGTGTTACGAACTGTAAACTGCATGTACCTGCAGGACGGACTCACTTAAGTTTTTTTTAATCTGCAACTTCAAGTACCATGAGGCCACGGGAGTGGCCATGCCCACTGGGGAGGTGTTTGTGATTTAAATTGTTGCATTTTGCCGGTCCTGCTGTACGTGTCAATTGCCAATGATTAAGGGTCAAGAGGACCCGAAACGCGTCTGGCAGTAATCCTTTGATGATGGTTTTGTCAGGAACTGTTTGCAGCCTTCATGATTAAAGATTGGAAATCAACCTACCTGTGCGGCTCTTCCATATGGGTGAACTTTTTTTTATGGATATGAGCGGCCCACACCGGTCGCGGAAGAAGCCCCGCTGCGAGCGCAGCGTCCTTGAGGTGAGGCCATCTGGTTTCACTAGGGAGGTAGTCCGTCACGAAGGAGAAAAGATGCAGCATGTTTTTTGAAAGACTGAGCATCAGCCCACTGTGGTGTTACGAACTGTAAACTGCATGTACCTGCAGGACGGACTCACTTGAGTTATTTTAATCTGCAACTTCAAGTACCATGAGGCCACGGGAGTGGCCACGCCCACTGGGGAGGTGTTTGTGATTTAAATTGTTGCATTTTGCCGGTCATGCTGTACGTGTCAATTGCCAATGATTAAGGGTCAAGAGGACCCGAAACGCATCTGGCAGTAATCCTTTGATGATGGTTTTGTCAGGAACTGTTTGCAGCCTTCGTGATTAAAGATTGGAAATCAACCTACCTGTGTGTCTCTTCCATATGGGGTAACTTTTTTTGATGCATATATATATATATATATATATAGATAGGTAGATAGATAGATAGATAGATATATGTACACACACATATAAATACACACACACATATATATATGTATGTATTCGCTACGGTATCGGAGGCTGGGGACTCTCAGGGCTCGTACTCCAGGTGTCTCGGTATCCCACAAATAGCCACAAATGTTCCCCTGATCCTTCGGCGGAAGGAAGAAATACGAGCCACAACGGAGCTGGTAGTACTTTATTCCAACGACAGGGAAACAGATGCGTTACTGCCCACACTAGTCACATGTTTGATAGCATCTGTTTCACTGCCTATGGAATACAGGTCTCCAGTACAACCAGCTCCGTTGTGGTGTGTGTGTATATATATATATATATATATATTTATGTAGTTATAGTTAGGACCTAGTTTTCTTAGGAAAAGTGTTTTTTGACTTGCCTACATCTTTGGTGTCATTAACGATTCTTCAAAAACAATTCCCAAGAAAGTGCCCCGGTGATTCTTGTTGCACATGGAAAGTTTCGGAGTGATGCGTCAAGAGGGGGCCGAGAAAAAGGAGGGGGTCAAAAAACATGGATTTCCCATGTTAATTCGCATAGGAATTTTAGACAAGGCTACAGCCCGAACTGTTGAACGGAATTACACCAAATTTGGCAGAAAGGTAGATATTGGTCCAGGGAAGTGCCTTTTCATGATTTGCTGGAAATCTGTTCAGTAGTTGTGGAGTTATTAAAAGAAATTTGAATCCCGGGGCAGGCAGCTGTAAATGGAGTAAATGGATTGGGGGATGAAGTCCCCTTGGCTGCTGAGGGTCATTGGGGGCTTAGAAGCCCTCCTGTTACCAGCACTAAGTCTCACACAGTGAGATTGCTGAAAGCTGGTGGGAGGCCCCTTTCTCCATCACTCTGCAAACATGCCTAGTAGTTAAAAAACATGGAAATTAACTTTAAAAAACCAAAGGTTACAGGGGCTTATAGTTAGGAAATAGAATTTAAAAAAATCATAGAAATTCCCTAAAAAAACAAAGGTTACAAGGACGTTATAGTTAGGAATTAGCTTTTAAAAAACCTTAGAAATTCACAGAAAAACCGAAGGTTACAGTGACATTATAGTTAGCAAATAGAATTAAAAAAGCCTTATAATTTCACTGAAAAAACAAAGGTGACAGGGACGTTATAGTTAGGATCAGATTTCACTCATACAAAACAAGTGAAATTCAGCAGCTATAGTTACCGGAGCTAACTATCACGTACACCCCTGCAATGCACTGCTTATGACCTCACATATTACATCACACATGACATGGTCAGTGACATCACTGATGACATCTCAAATGACATCACTGATGACATCATCCACAGAACCACTCGTACACCTACTCACGCCCCATACAACCTCTTGTTCACCCACTCACAAACCCTTACAACCACTGACATACCCATTCACATACCTATGCTAGTACTCACACACCCACTCACTTTTCCATAGAGCCACTCACACACCCACTCGCTCACTCATACACCCACTCAACCAACCATTCACTCACCCATACAGCCACATAACCACACACTCACCCATACAGCTACTCACACACCCACTTATTTACCTACAGTCACACACCCACTCACTCACCCAATCCGCCCCTCAACACAGCCACTCACTCACTCATAGAAGCCCTCATACATTCACTCACACAACCACTTACACACCCATTCACACATTCATACAAGCACTCACACATTCCTGTACTCACCTATACAGCCATTCACACAGAGACTCACTGTCCAATACAGTCACTCTGACACAAAGTCACTTAATGAAACATCTACTCAAACAGCGACTCACTCACCCATACAGCCACTTACACACCCAGTCACTTACTCATACAGCCATTCAGACACCCAGTCACTCACCCATACAGTCACTACACACCCACTTACCCACTGATAGAGCCACTTACATGTCACTCACCCATCCACACAGCCACTGACACACCCACTTCCCCACCAATACAGCCACTCACACAGCATCTCACTCACCTACAGAGCTAATCACACACACAACCACTTATACACCCATACAGTCACACAACCAATCACATGATATATATTAAAAGTAGTATCACTCATTAGTAGTACACCTAGTATACTACTTTAAGTTTTGTAGTACCTTAGTATATATGTTTAACAAGAATAAACTCCTACAAAATACTTACACTCACTAGATGGTGTCATCAGTGATGTAATTTGAGATGTCATCAGTGATGTTATCAGTGATGTCACTGACCATGTCATGAGTTATGTAATATGTGAGGTCATAAGCAGTGCATTGCGGGGGCGTAAGTTTTAGTTAGCTCAGGTAACTATAACTGCTGAATTTCACTGGTTTTGTATGTGTGAAATCCGACCCTAACTACAATGTCCCTGTAACCTTTGGTTTTGTCAGTGAATTTCTAAGGTTCCTCTAATTCTTATTGCTAACTATAATGTCCCCGTAACTGTAACCTTTGGTGAATATATATATATATATATATATATATATATATATATATGTTACCTACTGGCGGTCGCCAGTAGGTAGTTATAGTTAGGACCTTGTTTTTATTCAAAAAGCATTTTTTCTTTTGCCAATATCTTTGGCGCCGTTTGACAAATCTTCGTGAGATTTTCAATACTAATGGCCCGCTCCGGTCAGCTCCTGTCTTGAAAGTTTCGGGGTGATTCATCAAGCAGGGGCTGAGAAAAAGGGGGGTCCCAAAACGCATTTTCCCCATGTTATTTTCCATAGGAAACTTTAGACACGGCTACAGCCCGAACTGCTGAACGGAATTACACCAAATTTGGCAAAAAGATAGCTCTTGGTTCAGAAAGCGACCTTTTTTTTAAATGGTGTCAATCCGTTCAGTAGTTTCTAAGAAATTCAAAAAATAACAAAATATCAATATCTGGGCGGAGCCTAACCACACATCTCATTGTGAGATCTGATTGGCTGTCAGCACTTCATCCTGGAATTGCTGGCAGCCATCTTGGGACCAATATACATGATAGCACCCCATTGAAATGCATTGTAGTGAATAGAAGATTTTGAGGGTCACCAAAAGGAGAACTATAAAGGGTGATAACAGACTTTAGTTACATTAGAATTCATTTGTTGATGGTACCATACTAATTTTAGGAATTGTGGTGTGTTCTAAGGTGATTTTACCCTGGGAAAACCTTCTGCTGGGATATCATGAATCCTGTTTGAGAGAAAACTATTTTCTCATGCTTGTCCCATAGAGGTTTGGAAGGTGCTCCAGAAGCTAAAATGAAAGCATATTTTCTGTAAATTCACATAATCTTTCTCAGTCATGTGAGAATGAAGTCTGACATTCTCAGTAAAACATGTACATCCAACAAGGGCAGAGACTGTCAGTTGATTCCTTTGTGTTCTACTGCAGCTTCCCAGAGTGTTCTAAAGAACTACTAGAGCGCTAACAGCCTTACTTATGACAAAAGTATGGCACACCTGAAGCCATCTTGATTGGAATAAACTGGTAACACTTAAAACATTTAATTTAAAAAGGAACAAAATGATGGGGTTCATTTTGTCATAGAAATTATGGTTAGTGCTGTAGAAAGAAAAATTAGGACATGTTTTAAGTGAGATCTCAAATATCTTCCTGTTATATTTCAACAGGAGCAGCCTGTCAGTTGATTCCTTTGTGTTCTACTGCATCTTCCCAGAGTGTTCTAAAGAACAACTAGAGCGCTAACAGTCTTACTTATGACAAAATTATGGCACACCTGAAGCCATCTTGATTGGAATAAACTGGTAACACTTAAAACATTTAATTTAAAAAGGAACAAAATGAGGGGGTTCATTTTGCCATAGAAATTATGGTTAGTGCTGCAGAAAGAAAAATTAGGGCATGTTTTAAGTGAGATCTCAAATCCTCTTCTATTTCATTAGAAAATTCTGACATGCAGACTGAAACAATCATCACTTTCAATACCAGCAGTAAACTTCCAGTTAACTCCCTGGTGAGCAGTAGCTTTACTACAGTGATCTAATGAGCAACTAGAGTGCTAATATTCTGAATTTATGGCAAATGTGTGACACATCTGAATGCCTTCTTGATGGAATCAAAGTAAAAAACTGAAAGCATTTCCTACTGAGGCGACTGCAGTAAATGAGGAAATTAGGAAACTTGATAACAAATAAGTCTCCCAAGATGGCCACCAGAGAAAAAAGAGCCCAAATGTAGCACAAATATCACCCAGATGTAGCCCACATATAGCCCATTGACAGAAGTGTGCAAAACACTTTTTATTTTTTGTTTTTTTGCAGTTTTATATAGTGCAGACTGGTCAGGTATTGGAGCGTTGCTCTTACTTGGACCCCTTATTGCGTATTTTGCACGAAGTACATGAGAGTGATCTTGCGAAACATTGAACTTTACTATTCTGTTAACCTGAAGTTGCTCTGAACCGGGCTTTGTAACACCCGTTTTTACCTACTGGTTTTAATTAATTCTCACTGTATTGTATTAAGAAAGAGGATTTACTGTTTTTATGTACACTTTTATGATCTATGTTTCTAAATCAGATCGAATAAAGTTTAATGAATTTAATTGAAGTCTCCCAAGATGGCCACCAGAGAAAAAGGAGCCCAAATGTAGCACAAATATCACCCAGATGTAGCCCACGTATAGCCCAGTGACAGAAGTGTGAAAAACACTTTTTATCCTTTGTTTTTGCAGTTTTATATAGTGCAGGCTGGTCGGATATTGGAGTGCTTAACATGAGCATTGGTTACATCATACAAGGACAAACTCATTTTGGTTGTAGGCATGGGGAGATTAAGTGATTTGACCAGAATCACAGAATGTCGAGCTGAAGCAGATACTCCAACTTGGTTCCCCAGTTGCAAAGTCTGCAGCTCTGGAAGTAACACCACATTCTCTCCCCTAAGCGTAACATTTAATCAAGTGGTCAACTGGATAAAAAAAATAAAGATAACAAATAATTTAAAAGTGCTTTGTCGCTATTTGAGAACTCAGAAAATATGTCCTCATTTTAGTTTTTTAGAGCACTAACCATAATTTCTATGCAAATAAGACCCTCTCATTTCTATAATTTCTAAAGGAAATGCTTTAGGTATTACAGTTTTGATTACATCAAGATGAGCGTCAGGCGTGCAACACATTTGTAATAAATATAGAATGTTAGCAATCTAGTTGTCTCTTGTCTCTTTCTGCACCTCTCTTGCCTCTTTCTGGACATCTCTTGCCTATTTCTGCAGCTCACTCTCTTCTTTCTGCACCTCTCTTGCCTCTTTCTGCACCTCTCTTCCCTCATTCTGCAGCTCACTCTCTTCTATCTGAACATCTCTTGCACCTCTCTTGCCTCTTTCTACACCTCTCTTGCCTCTTTCTGCACATCTCTTGCCTCTTTCTGTACCACTCTTGCCTCTTTCTACACCTCTCTTGCATCTTTCTGCACCTATCTTGCCTCTTTCTGCACCTCTCTTGCCTCTTTCTGCACCTCTCTTCTTTCTGCACCTCTTTTGCCTCTTTCTGCACCTCTGTTGCCTCTTTATGCACCTCTCTTGCCTCTGTCTGCACCTCTCTTGCCTTTTTCTGTAGCTCACTCTCTTCTTTCTGCACCTCTCTTGCCTCTTTCTGCACCTCTCTTCCCTCTTTCTGCAGCTCACTCTCTTCTTTCTGCACCTCTCTTGCCTCTTTCTTCATCTCTCCTGCCTCTTTCTGCACCTCTCATGCCTCTTTCTGCACTTCTCTTGGTTCTTTCTGCAGCTCACTCTCTTCTTTCTATACCTCTCTTGCTTCTTTCTGTAATTCTCTTGCCTCTTTCTGCACCTCTCTTGCCTCTTTCTGCACCTCTCTTGCCTCTTTCTGAACATTTCTTCCTCTTTCTGCACCTCTCCTGCCTCTTGATGCACCTCTCTTGACTCTTTTTGCTCTTCTCTTGCCTCTTTCTACAGCTCACTTGCTTCTTTCTGCACCTCTCTTGCCTCTTTCTACACCTCTCTTGCCTCTTTCTGCAGCTCACTCTCTTCTTTCTGCACCTCTCTTGCCTCTTTCTACACCTCTCTTCCCTCTTTCTGCAGCTAACTCTCCTCTTTCTGCACCCTTCTTGCCTCTTTATGCACCTCTCTTGCCTCTTTCTGCACCTCTCTTGCCTCTATCTGCACCTCTCTTGGCTTTCTACTCCACTCTTGCCTCTTTCTGCACCTCTCTTGCCTCTGTCTGCACTTCTCTTGCCTCTTTCTGCATCTCTCTTGCTTCTTTCTGCGCTTCTCTTGCTTCTTTCTGCACCTTTCTTCCTTTTTCTGCATTTTTCTTGCCTCTTTCTGTACCTTTCTTCCTCTTTCTGGACCTCTCTTGCCTCTTTCTGCACCTCTCTTGCCTCTTTCTGCACCTATCTTGTCTCTTTCTGTACCTCTCTTGCCTCTTTCTGCACCTCACTTGCCTCTTTCTGCACCTTTCTTCCTCTTTCTGCACCTCACTCTCTTCTTTTTGCAACTCTCTTGCTTCTTTCTGTGCCTCTCTTGCTTCTTTCCGCACTTCTCTTGCTTCTTTCTGCACCTCTCTTGCCTCTTTCATCACTTCTCCTGCTTCTTTCTGCACCTTTCTTCCTCTTTTTGCACCTCTCTTGCTTTTTTCTGCACTTTTCTTGCCTTTTTCTGTACTTCTCTTGCTCTTTCTGCACTTCTCTTGCTTCTTTCTGTGCCTTTCTTTCTCTTTCTGCACATGTCTTACCTATCTAGGTGTAGTTAGAAATTAGCATTTAAAAAACCTTAGAAATTCACTGAAAAAACCATAGGTTTCAGGGACGTTATAGTTAGAAATCATCATTTAAAAAACCTTTGAAATTCACTGAAAAAACCATAGGTTTCAGGGACGTTATAGTTAGAAATTAGCCTTTAAAAAACCGTAGAAATTCACTGAAAAAACCATAGGCTTCAGGGATGTTATAGTTAGTTGGACATTTCACTAGTACAAAACTAGAGAAATTCGCCTGTTATAGTTTGTTGAGCTAACTATAACTCGCGCCCCGCAATGCACTGCTGATGACGTCACATATTACATCATTCATGACATGGTCAGTGACATCGCTGATGACATCACTGATGACATCTCAAATGACATCACTGATGACATCACTGATGGCATCATCCAGTGACTATGTGTTTCTGTAAAGTTTAAATATGTTTTATATATATATATAATTCACTGAAAAAACCATAGGTTTCAGGGACGTTATAGTTACAAATTAGCATTTAAAAAACCTTTGAAATTCACTGAAAAAACCATAGGTTTTAGGGACAGTTATAGTTAGTTGGACATTGCACTCGTACAAAACCCGTGAAATTCCCCCGTTATAGTTAGTCCAGCTAACTATAACTCGCGCCCCCGCAATGCACTGCTGATGACGTCACATATTACATCACTCATGACATGGTCAGTGACATCACTGATGACATCACTGATGACATCTCAAATGACATCACTGATGACATCACTGATGACATCATCCAGTGACTGTGTGTTTCTGTAAAGTTTAAATATTTTTAATATATATAGGAAAAGACGTATTGAAGAATGAGTGGGTGTGTAAGTGTCTGTATGGATGATTTAGTAGGTGCGTGACTGACTCTATAAGTGAGTGATTTAACGTATCTTACTGAATGCATGGGTTAGTGACTAAACTGGGTGAATGTCTGTATCCGTCTGTCTGTTGCTGTGTAAGTGGCTGCATGTGTTTGTGAATAGCTACATGAGTGTCTATATGAGTTATTGAATGCTTGTCTGAGTATCTGTATGGGTGCCTGAGTGTTTGTGTGGGAGGGGTGTGTGCAACTCTGTGCATAGATGTGTGAGTGGGTGATTCACTGGGTGGATGGTTTCAAGAGTGCAACTGTGATAGACTGTATGGGTGGGTAAGTGTGTGTAAGAGTGTGTTAGTGAGTGAATGTATGTCCCAGTGGTACATGTGTGAGTAACTACATATGTGAAAGGCAGTATATATGTGTGTTGGAGTATATAAATAGCTATAAGCGAGAGTGAGTGATTGTGATAGTGGCTGTATGGATGAGTGTGTGCTTGTATCAGTGATTGTATAAGAGCGTAAGAATGTGCTACTATTTGTATGAGTAAGTGAGCTGCTGTGTGTATAACTGTATAGGTGAGTAAATGGTAGTGTGTTTAATTATTTGCATGACTGACTAGGTGTGTGAGTACCTCTATGGATGAGTGGCGGTGTTTGAGTGTCTATATAGGAGTATGAGTGCATATGATAGTCCTGTACTGAGTGACCGTAAGTATGAGTGACTGTTCGGGTGAGTGAGTGGATGTGTGCGTAGACCTAAGAATCAGTGAGTGGGTATGTAGTTATTGGTGTTGGAGTGTCTATGGTTTTGCGAATGGCAGTCTGTAATTTAGAGTGGGTGTATCAAAGGTTATATTAGAGTGTGAGGAGGTGCATCAGATTATCACGTGGATGATGTCATCAGTGATGTCATTTGAGATGTCATCAGTGATGTCATCAGTGATGTCACTGACCATGTCATGAGTGATGTAATATGTGACGTCATCAGCAGTGCATTGCGGGGCGCGAGTTATAGTTAGCTGGACTAACTATAACGGGGGAATTTCACGGGTTTTGTACGAGTGCAATGTCCAACTAACTATAACTGTCCCTAAAACCTATGGTTTTTTCAGTGAATTTCAAAGGTTTTTTAAATGCTAATTTGTCACTATAACGTCCCTGAAACCTATGGTTTTTTCAGTGAATTTCAAAGGTTTTTTAAATGCTAATTTGTAACTATAACGTCCCTGAAACCTATGGTTTTTTCAGTGAATTTCAAAGGTTTTTTAAATGCTAATTTGTAACTATAACATGTCTGAAACCTACAGTTTTTTCAGTGAATTTCAAAGGTTTTGTAAATGACAATTTTTAAATGTATTAATTGTTATATAAATTTTTTTCATACTGATTTCCAAATTTTTTAGAAACAATTTTTTTTTACATATTTTATTTTTAAATTACATTGTAATTACATTATACATTACATTACAAAAAATACTTTCTCAGAATGAATTACTTTAGTTTAATTACTTTGCACATAGGCAATAGACTTTTAAGTACAGTAGTTACAGTTGTTGCAATGGGCAACACATTTTCAAACACAATGCAACATTCAGCTCAATGTGAATTTCTAGTTAAATGCAATTAGTTACTTTATGGATTACTGGATCCTAGATTCAGTCCTGGGACATCTCCTGTAAACAGTTGAGTAAAAGCATTTTGGTTACAGTCGTGATTTTTAAGGAATATTATTGTACTTTAAAAGTTCACACTTAGAAACTTTTTCTCATAGAATCACCAATGTTATCCTATGGAAGGAAATTCACTTAGAAGTTAAAAACTGTTATCGTTACTTTTTCTTACTCAGTGTTGGATCCTGGATCCAGCACTGGTGCATCTCCTGTAAACAGTTGAAAGAATGCGTTTAAGTCATACAGGCGATTTTTTAGGAATATTTGTAGTTTGTGAAAATCGACACTTTGAAACTTTTCTGCTGAAAACCAGACAATGGATTCCTATGGAAGGAAATTCAAGTTACTGGTAAGTACGGTTAAAATTACTTTTGAGGATCAGTACTGGGCTGAAAGATGCAGCACTGAGGTCTCTCCTGATAACAGGTGAGTAAATCGGAATTCGTATTTCGGCTGATTTTAGAGGACTATTTTAAAGTTCCAAAACTCCACACTTAGAAGAATTTCCAAGTGAAACCAGTCAATGTTAGCCTATGGAAGGAAATTCAAGTTACTGGTAAGTACGGTTAAAATTACTTTTCAGGACCAGTACTGGGCTGAAAGATGCAGCACTGAGGTCTCTCCTGATAACAGGTGAGTAAATCAGAATTCGGATTTCGGCTGATTTTAGAGGAATATTTGTATGTTTCAAAAATCAACACTTAGAAACTTTTTCAGCAAAAAGCAGGCAATGATATCCTATGGAAGGAAATTCAAGTTACTGGTAAGTACGGTTAAAATTACTTTTGAGGATCAGTACTGGGCTAAAAGATGCAGCACTGGGTTCTCTCCTGATAACAGGTGAGTAAATCGGAATTCGTATTTCGGCTGATTTTAGAGGAATATTTTAAAGTTCCAAAACTCCACACTTAGAAGAATTTCTGTAGGAGAGTAGGATCTGCCTCTTATGTTGCCCCCACTTTTTTTCTGATGTTAGCACTGGTTTCTGGCTATAGTCTGGCTGGGTCCCTGCCAATCAGGGCCCCAGCCTCTCTGTTCTCTCTAAACGACATGGAGTGCACTCTAGGTGCACTAGTGATTGGATACTGTGGTGCCTTATGAGTCCCTAGTATATGGTACCTTAGGTGCCAAGGGCATAGGTACTTCACAGGCCTACCAGGGGCTGCAGCATATATTATGCCACCCCTGGGAAGCAGTCTAAATCTGACACCACAGGCCTGCTACTGCAGCCTGGGTGAGGTGGTGTTAGCACCCCTCACTGAGATATAGGTTTCCTATATCTCTCCTGCACACACATATAAACCTATCAGTCACCCCTAAGGCAGGCCCTATCAATCCTGAGGGCAGGGTGCTTGGCTTCTATGTGAGGGGGTGCCTCTGCATGAGCAGGGCCCCTCTGCAGTTCTCAGAGTCCATTCTCTGGTGCTGTTTGTGGATGCGGTTAAACCATATACTATTTAAGTGCATTATATCCTCGCGGTAAATGCTAACTTTGGAATGGCTGCATCAAAACATGTCGTGTTTGGTGTCAAACATCTTGGAATACTACCCCCCGCCAATCTTGGCGGCGGGGGTAGCATTCCACCCTTCTAGAGGGATAAGACATGTACCTGCTGTGGAAACGCGGTAGAATCCTAAAGAGCCCTGGCATCACAAAATGGATGCCACCAGTCACAGACACTGGGCTGCCCTCCTGCTGATGACCGAAACTCGCAGTGGAGGAAGCCCAACAATAGGCATCCTGTCACAGGGAGGTGTAACCACCTTCCAGACAGGGTTTAGTGTATTGGGGCTGGGTGGGTGCACTCTTAGAGTGCTTTGAAGTCCTGCACTGGGGGAGCAGAAGGCTCCTCTGTGCATATGCCAGTTCAAACCAGCTCAGGGGCTACCTGCCCCTGCTCTGGCGCGAAACTGGACAAAGGGAAGTGGGTGTAGCCACCCCCTCCCTTGACCCTCCCATAGGTGGGGTCATAGAGCTAGTCCATCCCCTCTTTTTAGTATAAGAGGGGGAACCTTGCCATTGCAAAGCAGATAACCCCTGGACGACGCTCTACAGAAGAATCCTGGCCCTTCGACGTTCCACTACCTTTGGAAGACAGAAGAATCTCCCTTGGAGTCAAGGAGTGACTCCCCTGCTTGGCAGGCACCAAAAACGACAACGACGGTCGCAAACTACGCCGCTCCCGCCGGAGTCCGAAGTCCCTGCAGCCCAAGAAGTGGATTTCCTGACCTCTCCCAGGCCATCGTGAGTCCCCAGCGAAGCTGAGGCAAGTGGACCCCACGAGTAACGAGGAACCGTGACCCCTGGGTACCGTGCACTATTGTCGAGTGCAACCCCTTCACAACGTTCTACGAACCTGTGCTTTGGACCACGTGTGGTCCCGACCTCCAGCAGGAATCCCTCCGAAGATCAGAGGCCTACACCGTCCCGAGTGACCGTGGGCCCCTGTTGAGTGATTCCGCCCGAGGTGTCTTCGCGATCCCTTGCCCGCTGGCTTGTGGGTCCCCAGAAGACTTCTTAACAGAAACCAAAGGGCTCCCCTGGTTGCTCCAGGCCTGCCCTGACTTACCCTCGCTGGGTGAGTTCCACAGACCTTGCTGGTCTGCGCCATCGACTTTTCTCCATCTCCCCGAGACTTGCGGCTGCCAAGGCTTGTTGGCTCCGATCGAGTTGCCGACACCGCAGTCAGCTGCAGACGTCGAGGGACACACCGAATCCAGCTCCTGGTCGTCGTCGACGCCTCCTGGACCACGTGGCTGAAGAGTCAAGGCACCCGCAACCGACCTGAAGCGACCGACGACGGTGGGCATCCATCTTCCTTGCCCCGGGTCACTGCCAAGTGACTTTGAACACTGTCCCCTCTGCTTTCAGGTCATCCTTCTTCAGAATCCAGGCTTGGATTCCACCGGACACTTCTTCAGCTCCCGCAAGCAGCAAGTCTTCTTTGTTCGCCATTGAAAACGACGCCGCGACCCGACACCAAAGGACACCTGTGCACCCGGCTTCCCTGGGTGAGGTAACTCCAGCACTACGGTGCTCCTGTGGGTGTGGGCCCTAGAACTACTTACCCTGTAAGTGACTTGCTTGTAGGTTCTCCCGAAGTATCCTAAAACTCTTTATTTCCAACCGCGACTTGCCCCATTGAAGTTAACGGCGATTCGCGCCTGTGTATCCACACTGCACGCGTCCCCCGTGGGTCCTTTACTTACCTGCCTTGGGTGGTTTCGTGAGGCCCCAGCACTTCTGAAGGCCCTAGGCCTTGTCTCCTTGCAAGTCGTTGTTTCTAAGTCTCTTACTTAGTATATGGTCTGGTACGCCCCTAGGGCCCCAGCCATATTTTGTGCTTAACTTATTGTGAAACGTTGATTTGTGCATATGTTTGTCTTCTAATCTCATAAAGAGATTAGTAGAGAGTTATTTAGAAATAAATACATATATATTTGATATATATACCTGTGTGGTGTCTTTTCATTTGGTGATTCAAGAGATTATATGGTAAAACAAGCTGCTTTACATTCCTCCGAGACTTAGCCTGAAGGCTGCTCTCCACAGCTACCACTAGGATAGCTTTCTTTAAAAGGTTGTCTTAAACCTATCTACCATAAGAGTCGATTTGCCCTGGTGCAAGGTGTCCACTTTAATTAGTGAACAGCATATACCAGGCCAACTTCTCACATTGGTGGGCAGCGTGTGGGATTCCAGCTTGCCATTGTTTTACCAGAAAATCTCTATTTGAATTACTAACTGAAAACCATTATAGGTACTCAAGGTACATATAAAGTCAAGCTTAGTATCAATAAGTTCTACTGAACTTAGAGCTGTGTTCCAAGGGATAGCACACCCTTTCCACAGCTCAAGCTAGGATCAGTAGGCCACAAACTAGTGTAGGTAGTACAACACTGCACAACACTAGAATGTCCTTAAAGGGTGGACCCAGTGGATCCACTCAGCCTCAGTATAAGGACATGGCTTTCTCTGACTTGAGAGCCATGTGTGTTGACAGACACCTGAGGATAGGACAGAGTCCCTCAACCCTGCACCTGATAGATCTGCTGACAGCAGATGACCTGAGATTGGCTCTAGGAGCTAAAGGGTTTGAATCAGTGGGTGGGTCAGTCATAGTATCTGGGTCAGATGATGAAAATCAGAATGACCAAGACTCTGTGATTGAAGGGCCAGGCTCCAAGGAGCCTGAACAGGACAGAGGAATTCTCCCTAAGAGAACTGGCAGAGTGGATGAGAGGCACAGATCCCCTTCCAGGGAATCTGAGCACTCTTATCACTCTGGCAGAGAATTTGTCCAAGAGAGGAGCTCATACTTTAACTTAAGAGAGACCTCCTCTGAGAGAAGGTGCAAACTGCTCCAGTATGAGGAAGCCAAAGTGGCCCTCAGAACCAAGCAGTTGGCACTGGATAGAGAAGCCCTGGAGATCCAGAGAGCTTCCAGAAGGGAGGGTTTAGAACCCCCTGGTGGCAGCAACAGTGTCCCTAGAGGCAGAGAATATGTCCCTGACCATAGGAACCTGAGCAAGGTTGTTCCTCCCTACCAGAGTGGGGATGATATCCACAAGTGGATAACTGCTATGGAGAGGGCCTGTAGAGTACAGCAGGTCCCCCAAAAGCAGTGGGCAGCAATCTTGTGGCTCTCCTTTTCAGATAAAGGAAGAGACAAGCTCCTCACTGTTAGAGAGGAGGATGCTGATGATTATGAGGTCCTGAAGAGTGCACTGATAGATGGGTTTGGCTTAACCACTGAGCAGTACAGGTTAAAGTTCAGAGATACCCAGAAGGCACAGACTCAGGACTGGACTGACTTTGTTGATTGTGCAACCAAGGCTCTAGAGGGTTGGCTGGTTGGCAGTAGGGTTACTGATTTCAAGGGATTGTATAATCTGATGATGAGAGAACAGATCCTAAATAATTGCCAGAACCAGTTGTTGCATCAGTACCTGGTGGACTCTGATCTGACCTCTCCCCAAGAATTGGGAAAGAAGGCAGACAAATGGGTCAGAACCAGGGTGAGGCAGAAAACCCAGAACCAAGGGGGTGACACTAAGAAGCAAGATCCTAAAGGCCCTGAGAAAGGTGGGGATAAGTCAAAAGACCAGAAGTCTTCACAAGGGCCCCAAAAATCTGCATCTGGTGGGGAGTCACAGTCCAACAAGGGAAAAGGCCAAAAGAAGCCCTGGTGCAAATTCTGTAAACAGAAAGGGCACTGGACTTCTGATTGTACCAAGTCCAAAGACCAAACCACCACCACTCCTGCCCCTAAGGCAACTGTGCCCCCTAGCTCAGCTACTGGTGGAGGTGGTACTCAGAATAAGGGTGTAGTAGGGTTGACCCTGGGTTCTGAAGTGGATTCTGACCTAGTCAGAGTGACCACTCAGGCAATGCTGATTTGTGAGGGAAACATTGATATGTCCTTCCTAGTAAGCCCCAGTAATCTGGGCAAGTACAAACAGCAGCCTTTGATAAATGGCAAACAGGCTTTGGCATTTAGGGACACAGGTGCTAGTGTCACCATGGTGGCAGAGGACCTAGTGGACCCTGGACAGATCATCCTGGGTGAAATGTACCAGGTGACCAATGCAAGCAATGTCCAGACCAACCATAGTCTGGCAGTTGTGAATTTCTCCTGGGGAGGGGTAACTGGCCTCAAGAAGGTTGTAGTCAGTGCAGACCTCCCTGTAGAATGTCTATTGGGCAATGATCTAGAGACTTCAGCCTGGTCTGAAGTAGAGTTATGGACTCATGCTGAGATGTTGGGCATCCCTGCAGAGGTATTTGCTGTGACCAGGTCACAAGCAAGAATGCATGACACTGAACCAGCTCTGGATCCTGGAACAATGGACCAGATGCTTCCCAAGAGGAGGAGCAGTAGGGTTAAGGCAGTGCCTTCCCCTCTGTCTCAGATCAAGGATTCACTTCCAGAGGGAGGTGAAGCAGAACCTGAAGAAGGAACTGCCCCAGAGGGACTTGAACCTGACCAGGTTGAGTTCTTGGGGGCAGGGGGCCCTTCCAGGGAAGATCTGAGTAAGGAGCAACAGTGCTGCCCCTCTCTTGAACCCCTCAGACAGCAGGCTGCTGCTGAGGCTGCTGGGAGTGCTAGTGGGTCCCATAAAGTTTATTGGGATGAGGGACTCCTATATTCTGAGGGTAGAGACCCAGCCCCTGGAGCCACCAGGAGGTTGGTAATACCTCAGAAGTTTAGGGGGTTCCTCTTGACCTTAGCACATGATATCCCTTTGGCAGGACACTTGGGCCAAAACAAGACCTGGGACAGGCTTGTTCCACATTTTCATTGGCCACACATGTCAGAGGACACAAAGGAGTTTTGTCGCTCCTGTGTCACTTGCCAAGCCAGTGGTAAGGCAGGTGGCACAACAAAGGCCCCCTGATACCACTACCTGTGGTGGGGGTACCCTTTGAAAGGGTAGGGATTGACATTGTTGGTCCCCTTGACCCTCAGACTGCATCTGGGCACAGATTTATCCTGGTGGTAGTGGATCATGCCACCAGGTACCCAGAGGCAATTCCCCTGAGGACCACCACAGCCCCTGTGGTGGCAAGAGCCCTCATTGGAGTTTTCTCCAGAGTGGGTTTTCCAAAGGAGGTCATTTCTGACAGAGGTACCAACTTCATGTCAGGATATCTGAAAGCAATGTGGAAGGAGTGTGGTGTAACTTATAAGTTCACCACTCCCTATCACCCACAATGCAATGGTTTAGTTGAACGCTTCAACAAGACCTTGAAAGGAATGATTAAGGGACTCCCAGAGAAGCTTAGGCGGAAATGGGACCTTCTTCTTCCTTGCCTTTTGTTTGCATACAGAGAGGTTCCACAGAAGGGGGTTGGCTACAGCCCATTTGAGCTTCTGTTTGGGCATCCTGTGAGAGGTCCACTATGTTTGGTAAAAGAGGGCTGGGAGTTACCTCTCAAGCCCCCAAACAAGATGTGATGGACTATGTACTTGGTCTCCGCTCCCGGATGGCAGAGTACATGAAAAAGGCAACCAAAAACCTGGAGGCCAGCCAAGAATTGCAAAAAGCTTGGCATGACCAAAAGGCTGTGCTGACTGTATACCAGCCAGGACAGAAAGTGTGGGTGTTGGAGCCTGTGGCCCCAGCCAGCCCTCCAGGACAAGTGGAGTGGCCCCCATACAATAGTTGAACAGAAGGGAGAAGTCACCTATCTGGTGAATCTTGGAACTCCCAGGAGCCCCCTAAGGGTGCTTCATGTCAACAGATTAAAGCCATATGTTGACAGGGCTGACATGGGCTTGCTCATGGCAACTGATGAGGACCAGGAGGAGGAGAGTGACCCTCTCCCTGACCTGCTCTCTCAGAACCCTGATGATGGGTCAGTAGATGGTGTTGCTTTGGCAAGCAGCCTCACTGACCATCAGCAAACTGAGTGCAGACAAGTTCTGCAACAGTTTAGACATATGTTTAGCCTGACCCCTAGTCAGACTACCTGGTGCACCCATGAGGTGGACACTGGGGACAGTCTGCCTGTCAAGAATAAAATCTACAGGCAACCTGACCATGTCAGGGACTGTATCAGGACTGAAGTCCAGAAAATGTTGGAGTTAGGCGTGATTGAGCCTTCAGATAGCCCTTGGGCTAGCCCAGTAGTCCTGGTACCCAAACCTCATACCCAGGGTGGTAAGAAAGAAATGAGGTTTTGTGTAGACTACAGAGGCCTCAATGCAGTCACTAGGACTGATGCCTATCCCATACCAAGGGCAGATGAGCTGATTGATACTTTGGCCTCAGCCAAGTATCTAAGCACATTTGACCTAACAGCTGGCTACTGGCAAATCAGATTAGCTGATGATGCAAAAGCCAAAACAGCATTTTCAACCCCTGGTGGGCACTACCACTTTGTGGTGATGCCCTTTGGATTGAAAAATGCACCTGCCACTTTTCAGAGGTTGGTGAATAAAGTTCTGGCAGGGATGGAAACTTATTGCTCAGCTTATCTAGATGATATTGCTGTCTTTAGTTCCTCCTGGCAGGATCACCTGGTCCACCTCAGAAATGTTTTGGAGGCCCTGCAGAAAGCAGGCCTCACTATCAAGGCCACCAAGTGCCAGATAGGGCAGAGTCAGGTTGTGTACCTGGGCCACCTTGTAGGTGGAGGCCAGGTTCAGCCTTTGCAGAGCAAAATCCAAACCATACTGGAATGGGTTGCTCCAACCACCCAGACACAGGTGAGAGCCTTCTTAGGCCTGACTGGGTACTATAGGAGGTTTGTCAAGGGATATGGATCTATAGTGACCCCCTTGAATGATCTTACCTCTAAGAAAATGCCAAAAAAGGTTCAGTGGACAGCTAGCTGTCAAAAGGCATTTGAAGACCTAAAGCAGGCCATGTGCACTGCCCCCATCTTACAGAGTCCAGACTACACCAAAAAGTTCATTGTCCAAACAGATGCTTCTGAGCTGGGTGTGGGAGCTGTACTGTCTCAACTGAATGATGAAGGTCAAGACCAGCCAGTAGCTTTTATTAGCAGAAGGCTGACCCCTAGAGAGAAACGTTGGTCAGCTATAGAGAGGGAGGCCTTTGCTGTGGTATGGGCCCTGAAGAAGCTGAGGCCATACTTGTTTGGTACTCACTTCATAGTTCAGACTGACCACAAGCCCCTCCTATGGCTAAAGCAGATGAAAGGTGAAAACCCAAAACTTTTGAGGTGGTCCATTTCCCTACAGGGGATGGACTATACAGTGGAACATAGGCCTGGGACCCAACATGCCAATGCAGATGGACTCTCAAGGTATTTCCACTTTGAACACGAAGACTCAACTGGTCAAGGTTAGTTTAGTGTCCCTACGTTTGGGGGGGTTGTGTAGGAGAGTAGGATCTGCCTCTTATGTTGCCCCCACTTTTTTTCTGATGTTAGCACTGGTTTCTGGCTATAGTCTGGCTGGGTCCCTGCCAATCAGGGCCCCAGCCTCTCTGTTCTCTCTAAACGACATGGAGTGCACTCTAGGTGCACTAGTGATTGGATACTGTGGTGCCTTATGAGTCCCTAGTATATGGTACCTTAGGTGCCAAGGGCATAGGTACTTCACAGGCCTACCAGGGGCTGCAGCATATATTATGCCACCCCTGGGAAGCAGTCTAAATCTGACACCACAGGCCTGCTACTGCAGCCTGGGTGAGGTGGTGTTAGCACCCCTCACTGAGATATAGGTTTCCTATATCTCTCCTGCACACACATATAAACCTATCAGTCACCCCTAAGGCAGGCCCTATCAATCCTGAGGGCAGGGTGCTTGGCTTCTATGTGAGGGGGTGCCTCTGCATGAGCAGGGCCCCTCTGCAGTTCTCAGAGTCCATTCTCTGGTGCTGTTTGTGGATGCGGTTAAACCATATACTATTTAAGTGCATTATATCCTCGCGGTAAATGCTAACTTTGGAATGGCTGCATCAAAACATGTCGTGTTTGGTGTCAAACATCTTGGAATACTACCCCCCGCCAATCTTGGCGGCGGGGGTAGCATTCCACCCTTCTAGAGGGATAAGACATGTACCTGCTGTGGAAACGCGGTAGAATCCTAAAGAGCCCTGGCATCACAAAATGGATGCCACCAGTCACAGACACTGGGCTGCCCTCCTGCTGATGACCGAAACTCGCAGTGGAGGAAGCCCAACAATAGGCATCCTGTCACAGGGAGGTGTAACCACCTTCCAGACAGGGTTTAGTGTATTGGGGCTGGGTGGGTGCACTCTTAGAGTGCTTTGAAGTCCTGCACTGGGGGAGCAGAAGGCTCCTCTGTGCATATGCCAGTTCAAACCAGCTCAGGGGCTACCTGCCCCTGCTCTGGCGCGAAACTGGACAAAGGGAAGTGGGTGTAGCCACCCCTCCCTTGACCCTCCCATAGGTGGGGTCATAGAGCTAGTCCATCCCCTCTTTTTAGTATAAGAGGGGAACCTTGCCATTGCAAAGCAGATAACCCCTGGACGACGCTCTACAGAAGAATCCTGGCCCTTCGACGTTCCACTACCTTTGGAAGACAGAAGAATCTCCCTTGGAGTCAAGGAGTGACTCCCCTGCTTGGCAGGCACCAAAAACGACAACGACGGTCGCAAACTACGCCGCTCCCGCCGGAGTCCGAAGTCCCTGCAGCCCAAGAAGTGGATTTCCTGACCTCTCCCAGGCCATCGTGAGTCCCCAGCGAAGCTGAGGCAAGTGGACCCCACGAGTAACGAGGAACCGCGACCCCTGGGTACCGTGCACTATTGTCGAGTGCAACCCCTTCACAACGTTCTACGAACCTGTGCTTTGGACCACGTGTGGTCCCGACCTCCAGCAGGAATCCCTCCGAAGATCAGAGGCCTACACCGTCCCGAGTGACCGTGGGCCCCTGTTGAGTGATTCCGCCCGAGGTGTCTTCGCGATCCCTTGCCCGCTGGCTTGTGGGTCCCCAGAAGACTTCTTAAAGAAACCAAAGGGCTCCCCTGGTTGCTCCAGGCCTGCCCTGACTTACCCTCGCTGGGTGAGTTCCACAGACCTTGCTGGTCTGCGCCATCGACTTTTCTCCATCTCCCCGAGACTTGCGGCTGCCAAGGCTTGTTGGCTCCGATCGAGTTGCCGACACCGCAGTCAGCTGCAGACGTCGAGGGACACACCGAATCCAGCTCCTGGTCGTCGTCGACGCCTCCTGGACCACGTGGCTGAAGAGTCAAGGCACCCGCAACCGACCTGAAGCGACCGACGACGGTGGGCATCCATCTTCCTTGCCCCGGGTCACTGCCAAGTGACTTTGAACACTGTCCCCTCTGCTTTCAGGTCATCCTTCTTCAGAATCCAGGCTTGGATTCCACCGGACACTTCTTCAGCTCCCGCAAGCAGCAAGTCTTCTTTGTTCGCCATTGAAAACGACGCCGCGACCCGACACCAAAGGACACCTGTGCACCCGGCTTCCCTGGGTGAGGTAACTCCAGCACTACGGTGCTCCTGTGGGTGTGGGCCCTAGAACTACTTACCCTGTAAGTGACTTGCTTGTAGGTTCTCCCGAAGTATCCTAAAACTCTTTATTTCCAACCGCGACTTGCCCCATTGAAGTTAACGGCGATTCGCGCCTGTGTATCCACACTGCACGCGTCCCCCGTGGGTCCTTTACTTACCTGCCTTGGGTGGTTTCGTGAGGCCCCAGCACTTCTGAAGGCCCTAGGCCTTGTCTCCTTGCAAGTCGTTGTTTCTAAGTCTCTTACTTAGTATATGGTCTGGTACGCCCCTAGGGCCCCAGCCATATTTTGTGCTTAACTTATTGTGAAACGTTGATTTGTGCATATGTTTGTCTTCTAATCTCATAAAGAGATTAGTAGAGAGTTATTTAGAAATAAATACATATATATTTGATATATATACCTGTGTGGTGTCTTTTCATTTGGTGATTCAAGAGATTATATGGTAAAACAAGCTGCTTTACATTCCTCCGAGACTTAGCCTGAAGGCTGCTCTCCACAGCTACCACTAGGATAGCTTTCTTTAAAGGTTGTCTTAAACCTATCTACCATAAGAGTCGATTTGCCCTGGTGCAAGGTGTCCACTTTAATTAGTGAACAGCATATACCAGGCCAACTTCTCACAATTTCCAAGTGAAACCAGTCAATGTTAGCCTATGAAGGAAATTCAAGTTACCGGTAAGTACGGTTAAAATTACTTTTGAGGATCAGTACTGGGCTGAAAGATGCAGCACTGAGGTCTCTCCTGATAACAGGTGAGTAAATCGGAATTCGTATTTCGGCTGATTTTAGAGGAATATTTTAAAGTTCCAAAACTTCACACTTGGAAGAATTTCCAAGTGAAACCAGTCAATGTTAGCCTATGAAGGAAATTCAAGTTACCGGTAAGTACGGTTAAAATTACTTTTGAGGATCAGTACTGGGCTGAAAGATGCAGCACTGAGGTCTCTCCTGATAACAGGTGAGTAAATCGGAATTCGTATTTCGGCTGATTTTAGAGGAATATTTGCACAATGGTGAAGGGAGGGGGCGGGGCCTGAGGTGACATCTGTGCAAACGCGCCCCGTGGCGCATTTTAAGTTGGGGGATTAAGTCCCCTTGAATCATGAGGGTCCCTACAGACCAACTAGCCCACCAGGAACCTCCAGTATGCGCCAGGGGCTGCGTTGCAGAGACATGTACAGAGGCCACACCCCTTTTACACCTCTCTGCAACGCAGCTCTGTGGCGCTTTCTGGACGTACCTGTTGGGCTAGTTGGCCCCAGGGACCCTCAGGATTGAAGAGGATTTAATTCCCCATCTCAAAACGCGCCACGGGGCCTGTTTGCACACATGTCACCTGAAGCCCCGCCCCCTCCCTTCACCACTGTGCAAACGCGCCCCGTGGCGCGTTTTAAGTCGGGGATTAACTCCCTTGAATCCTGAGGGTCCCTGGAGTCCAACTAGCCCACCATGTTCCTCCAAAAAGCGCCACAGAGCTGCGTTGCAGAGAGGTGTAAAAAGGGCGTGGCCTCTGTACACCTCTCTGCAAGGCAGCCCCTGGCGCATACTGGAGGTTCCTGGTGGGCTAGTTGGCCCCCAGGGACCCCCAGTATTCAAGGGGATTCGTTCCCCTCTGCAAACGCGCCAGGGCGCGTTTGCAGAGTGGTGAAGGAAGGGGCGGGGCCTGCGGGCCCGATCGTTTTTTTTCCTTTTTTTTTTCCCCCCTGAAGGGGGGCCGTGTGTCCCCCTTCCTTTTTCCTATTTTTAGGCCCTGGGGACCCCATCCCCAGGGCCTTACCCCACTTTTTAAATTAAAATAAAAAAAAAAAGCGGGAAGGGTGCCGCGTGGCCCCCCTTCCCTGGGCCTGTATTGGCCCCGGGACCCCATCCCCCGGGGCATGGCCTCTTTTTGTTTTTATTTGGAGGGGGCTGCGTGGCCCCCTCCTCAGGCCATTAAGGCCCCGGGGACCCCATCCCCGGGGCCGGCCTTGCACTTCTTTTTTTTTGTTACTTTGGGGAGGGGGCTGCGTGGCCCCCTCCGTGGCCTCTTATGGCCCCGGGGACCCCATCTCCCGGGGCCTGGCCTCTCGTTGGGGACTGTGGGGGTCCCCAATCCCCCCACAGTCCCGCCGGCTCCCGTGTCCTACGGGAGCCGGCATTGCTTTACACATGGGGAGCTGCTAAGATGCAGCTCCCCATGTGGAAAGCAGTCGGCTTTGGATATTGGAAGAGAGAGCAGGTTTCCTGCTCTCTCTTCCAATATCCAAAGCAAGTTTGCAATGACAGGACGGGAGCCACGAGGCTCCCGTCCTGTCATTGCAAACAGCAGTGTCCCGGGGGTAGGCACCCCGGGACACTGCAGGAGCCGGCCCTGGGGGTGGCGGTCCCCAGGGCCACCACAGGCTCCAGGAGGGGGCCGCGCGGCCCCCCTCCCTACATCGAGAAAGCCCGGGGAGGTGGTGGTCCCCGGGGCTTGGGAGTCCAAAACAGACCCCCATTTTCATTTTTCTTAGTGCCCCGGGGAGGTGGTGGTCCCTGGGGCGTGTGGGGGCTGGAGCCCCCCACACAGGTTTTTCAAATATAAAAAAGAAGCCCCGGGAGGTGGTGGTCCCCGGGGCTGCGGGAGAGCTCAGAGCCCTCCCGTACCATTATCCATAAAGCCCCGGGGGGTGGTGGTCCCCGGGGCTTGGGGGCCCTTAGAGGCCCCCACACATAAAATGAACCCCCCCAGCATGCCCCCGGGACTTGGCCCACCCGGGGGCCAGTGCTGTCGAGCGCGGTAGACCGCGCTTCGATTTTCTCGGCAGGGTTCGCGCTCCCTGAGCGCATCCTGCCGATTTTTGCCCAGGGGGTCCTTGTGGGACCCCTGAGCAGACCTAGGGGTCAGGGTGTTTCTACCCTGCCCCCTTTGTGCGCTTTGCGCACTTGTTTCTGTCCCTCGGTTCTACCGAGGGACAAAATAACTGCCAACACTTCCTGATTTGGAGTGTTGACAGCCAATTAACATAAAGCTCGTGCTCGGGAGGATCCGCGGCCCTAGATATACCTATCTTTTTTTCTTTTGATTTTCTCAGCAACTACTGAACGGATTTACACCATTTAACAAAAGGGTTCTTTCTGAACCAAGAACTACCTCTTTGCCAAATTTGGTGTAATTCCGTTCAGCAGTTCGAGCTGTAGCCGTGTCTAAAGTTTCCTATGGAAAATTGCATGGGGAAAACGCGTTTTGGGACCCCCTTTTTTCTCAGCCCCCGCTTGACGAATCCCCCGAGACTTTCAGGGTAGGAGCGGACCGGAGCGGGCCACAAAGTTTGAAAATTTTGCGAAGATACATCAACCGGCAAGAGAGTTATTTCAAATAGAATGTCGCGGATTTCCTATGGATAATAGGTTGTAACTATAACTATCTACTGGCGACCGCCAGTAGATAATATATTATATATATATATATATATATATATATATATATATATATATATATATATATACCAAGGTGTATTGAAGAATGAGTGGGTGTATAAGTGTCTGAATATATGATTTAGTAGGTGCGTGACTGACTGTATAAGTGAGTGATTAATCGTGTCTTACTGAATGCATGGGTTAGTGACTAAATTGTGTGAATGTCTGTATTAGTCTGTCAGTTGGTGTGTAAGCGGCTGCATGGGTTGGTGAGTAGCTACATGAGTGTCTATATGGGTTATTGATTGGTTGTCTGAGTATCTGTATGGGTGCCTGAGTGTCTGTGTGGGTGGGTGGGGTGTGCGTGACTCTGTGCATAGATGTGTGAGTAGGTGATTCACTGGGTGTATGGGTTCAAGAGTGCATCTGTGAAGGGCTGTATGGGTGGGTGAGTGTGTGTATGGGTGTGTTGGTAAGTGAATGGATGTCTCAGTTGTACATGTGTGAGTAACTACATATGTGAAAGGCAGTATATGTGAGTGTTGGAGTATATAAATGACTATATGTGAGAGTGAGTGATTGTGAGAGTGGCTGTATGGATGAGTGTGTGCTTGTGATTGTAGAAGAGAGTAAGTATGTGTTAGTATCTGTATGAATAAGTGAAGTGGTGTGTGTATAACTGTATAGGTGAGTAAATGGGAGTGTGATTGATTCTTTGCATGACTGACTAGGTGTGTGAGTAACTCTATGGGTGAGTGGTGGTGTGTGAGTGTCTGTATAGGTGTATGAGTGCATATGATAGTGCTGTATTGATGAGTGACTGCATGTATGAGTAACTGTATGGATGAATGAGTGGACATGTGTGTAGACCTAGGAATCAGTGAGTGGGTATGTAGTAACTGGTATTGGTGTGTCTATGGTTTCGAAAATGGTAGTCTGCATTTTAGAGTGGGTGTATCAAAGGTTATATTAGGGTGTGAGGAGGTGCATCAGATTATCACGTGGATGATGTCATCAGTGATGTCACTGACCATGTCATGAATGATGTAATATGTGATGTCATCAGCAGTGCATTGCGGGGGCGCGAGTTATAGTTAGCTCAACTAACTATAACGGGCGAATTTCTCTGGTTTTGTACTAGTGAAATGTCCAACTAACTATAACGTCCCTGAAACCTATGGTTTTTTCTGTGAATATATATATATATATATATATATAACACAAATTTATATATACAATACATGTATTCAGACAAACCCACATATCTAAATATATACACACAATTCTATGCATACATACATAAACACACATATATGCATTACACTTAGGGCCCGATTATGATGTGGTTCGGAAATCATTCTGACCAAATCGGTTTGGGAATGGTTTCCGACCAACTCGGATCAGGAGAGTCCGTCCGACCGATTATGATGCACCCGGATGCTTCCAGATACGATTCGGTCAGACTCCCTTTAACTTCAATGGGAGCCTATGTTCCGACCTAATGCATAGGCTCCCATTGAAGAAAGGGGTGGCTTGGGAAAATCGGACTCCTCCTGGTGCCTGCCACACTGTGCATGGCTGGTAAGGGGGGAACCATGGGTACCCCCACGGGCCCGATTGGGAAGGCTCCAGGTGCAGGGGGGCCCGCGACAGGCCCCAGACTCTGATTCCGACTGCCGATTTGAGTCGGACGGCACCATTTGGGAAGGCTGTCTGAATCCAGCATCGTAATCGGTTGTTCAGAAATGCGGCTCGTAGAGACGTACGAGTCTGCTCTGTACGGCTCGGTCATTTTGAATGCCGTCAGGTTCGGATTAGGATATTCCTAATGCCTAACTCACATCGTAATCGGTCGATCGGAAACCTTTCCGATTCAGGGTTCGATTCCGATCTCGCTTGGAAGGGCTCCTGACAGGATTCGGAACAACCAAATCTGATTCAGAGCCACTGTTTCCCTCTGAATCGTCCTCCATTCTGAATGACCAAGTACGATGTGAAGATCTCGTCCGCGCCGACCAAATTATTTCCGAACCCGAATCTGTCTGTCCGACTCGTCCGGAGCCGAATCATGCCTCGCAATGGACCAGCCTTCTGAACGAGCAAGTACGATGCACGATTTGGACAACCGTCTCAGTGAGATAAAATGGCTGTCGGAATCGGGCTTCGGGAAGCCAGAGCAGGCCCCCCTGCACCCGGAGCCCTCTGAATCGGTCGCAGGAGGGTGCGCCTGGGTCCTCCCGATCCAAGCATGCACAGTGTGATGGGCAACATGGGGTGCCCACCACAGGGTGTACGCTTTTCCCCACCCTCCCCTTTTATGCTATGGGAGCCTGTGTACGCGTTGGTGTACAGGCTCCCATGGAGTTCAATGGGAGTCTGAGTGAATCCATCAGCATACGGCTGCATCTTACTCGTTCGGTCAGACTCGCACAGCGCGATTCACAAGAGAGCCCTCTGGAGGGCTTTCCTAGCAAGATCGTAATCGGGTCCTCAGTCAGAAAGACACGTTCCCTATCCAATTTGGACGGAGCAAATGCCTTTAGGAGGCCTTCCAAACCGCATCACAATCGGCCCCTTAGTAATTTTTTGTACAATGAATTGATTCCTATGTATTTACACCCATGTGTACATATATGTAATACTTTTTACATAGTCAGACATAGACATGTGTGTTGTACATAATTACACTTAGGCACAATTTATTTATTTATTTATGAGTTCATTAATTTATTTATGTATTAATTTATTGTATTTTTTTTAATACCTAAAAATATATTGTTATACCTTTAGAGGTACATTTTCTATAAACATATTTACGTAATCAGACATATATGTATTATCATAGACAGTAGCACACACCCATATACAGAAAACTCATCTGCACATGTTATCAATATACAATGACATGCTTATATCTTTTATGCATATCTTTATAGAGATATGCATATACATATGTATGTAACATTTATTTAAATAGCATACTATACAAATATGTGTTGTGCACATATATATATGTACATTTTGAAGTTTCCATCTATGCCGGGTGCTACCACTCAGTCTATATATATATATATTCACTGAAAAAACCATAGGTTTCAGGGACGTTATAGTTAGTTGGACATTTCACTAGTACAATACCAGAGAAATTCGCCCGTTATAGTTAGTTGAGCTAACTATAACTCGCGCCCCCGCAATGCACTGCTGATGACGTCACATATTACATCATTCATGACATGGTCAGTGACATCACTGATGACATCACTGATGACATCTCAAATGACATCACCCCCCAGGGCCAGCTCCTGCAATGTCCCAGGGTGCCCAACCCCGGGAAATTGCTGTTTGCTATGGCAGGGCGGGAGCACGGCTCCCACCCTGCCATAGCAAACCCTGCTTTGCTTCATTGAAGCGAGAGCAGGAAACCTGCTCTCACTTCAATGAAGCAAAGCAGGATTGCTTTTGAGCAAGGGGAACTGCATGTCAGCAGCTCCCCTTGCTCAAAAGCAATGCCGGCTCCCGCAGGTGGCGGGGAGCAGGCGGGACCATGGGGGCATTGGGGCTCCCCCCACGGTCCCCAACGCAAAGGGCCGGCCCCGGGGATGGGGTCCCTGGGGCCAGGAGTGGCCCGGGAGGGGGGCCACTGGACCCCCTCCCATAAAATTCATTTAAAAAAAAAAAAGGCTGGTCAAGCCCCGGGAGATGGGGTCCCCGGGGCCAAAAGTGGCCCAGGGAAGGGGGGCCACGCAGCCCCCCTCCCAGAAAATAACAGAAATAAAAATAAAAAAAACGGCAACTCGCCGGAGGCCCCAACCCATTCCTGCAGCACTCTGCAAACGTGCCCCCTGTCGCGTTCTAAGTTGGGGAATTAAGTCCCCTTGTGACCTCATTGTCACAAGATCACAATGAGGTCCTCTTGTGTCCTGAGGACCTCAGGACACAAGTGGACTTCATCCCCGAGCAGCAGTGCGCCAGGAGCAGCGTTTGCAGAGTGGTGTAAAAGGGGCGTGGCCTCGGACCACCTCTCTGCAATCCAGCTGTGTGGCACTTACTGGAGGTACCTGGTGGGCTAGTTGGCCCCCAGGGACCCTCAGTATTCAAGGGGACTTAATTCCCCAACTTAGAACGCGCCAGGGGGTGCGTTTGCAGAGTGGTGGGGAAAGGGGGCATGGCCTTTGTCCACCTCTCAGCAATCCCACTGTTTGGGGCTTACTGGAGGTAAGAGGTAGGCTAGTTGGCCCCTAAAGGACCCCCAGCAGCGAAGGGGACTTCAATCCCCATCCAAGAGCGCGCCAGGGAGCGCGTTTGCAGAGTGGTGGGCAAAGGAGGCGTGGCCTGCTATGAGAATTTAGCAATCCTACTGTGTGGGACTTACTGGAGGTAATAGGAGGGGTAGTTGGCCCCCAAGCATGTCCTTGGGGGCCAACTACCCCTCTTGTTACCTCCAGTAAGTCCCACACAGTGGGATTGCTACGACGTCTTCGGAGGCCATGCCCCCCTTTCTCCACCACTCTGCAAACGCGCCTCCTGGCAGACTACGGGATGGGGGATGAAGTCCAATTTGCTCCTGCAGGACTTTGGGGGCCAAGAAGCCCTCCTGGTACCTCCTGTAAGTCCTATGCAGCGGAATTCCTCAGCGCTGGTCGGAGGCCCAGCAGCCTTTCTCCACCAGTCTGCAAACGTGACTACCAGTTAAAGAAGTGTTCGCAATGTAATAGGTTTCGCATTTGCGAGAATTAGAGCTATTGGCGTTGTAAATGCAAAAGTTTTTTACTAATGTTTTTTGGAGTGCAGTGGATGTATGTGCAGTGGTATGTTGTGCAGTGAAATTATGTGGATAGAAAGTATGTGTTATTTAGTGTATAGGAATTATGTAGAGTGGGATTATGTGTTATGGAGAGTGATTATGTGGTATAGTAGTCTGTGTTGTGGAGTGGTAACCTCAGGTTTAGTCTTCCTCATTTCCATAGAAACTCAACTATGAACTCAGTGAGACAAAAAAAGAAGGAATCACTGAGGAGCACTTGTGGACCTAGTCAGAGGTATTGTAGTGTAGTTCCTATTTCCCTAATAGGCTCTGCGCATTGGAATAATATAATCTATAGGTTTGACATAGGACTAAGGTCGGTATGTCCCTATCGATTATATTAAACTTAATTACCTGTGCCAGCTAGCTCAGAGGCCACTAGAAACTCCTTGAGAACAAGAAGGGAGTAGTTTCTGGCAACCGAAAAACATGACAACTTTATTTCCCTTTAGAAGCGGAACATATCTCAGAATCGTGGAAACAATAGATAACAGTTTCACTCATTCAATCGTGCATGCTTAGTTTCTGCAGAGTTACACAGAAAGGAAAGACGGGCGTTTCAATAAAAGGGTTTTATTGAACAGTCTTGTTTCTCGTGTAAGAGATATGTGCTGTTATGATCACAAGACGGTATGCAAGATAAATAATGTACAGCGTAAGCAGTAGAAATAAATAATACTGCTCCAGCATTATCTTTTAGCATATATTCCCATACATAAATAGCATGAGCTAAAAATGCAAGTACTCATACGATGCGTCTCTAAGCTAGTTCTACCCCAGTGTACCTAACCTAGACTAGGTGTAGGGAAGAGTAGAAGTAGGTGGAGTATTCTCTGTTATGGTAGACTAAGAGTGTGTTGAGTCTAATATGTAAAGGGTCCCTCTAGGATCTAGTCAGCTCCATACCTTGAGAATGAGAGAGGTGGGAATCTCCTGCCGGGTCTTGGAACTCTAACACCCCGCGAAGGGAGTCAGAACACTGGAAGCTGGATTCGTCTGCGTGCAGGAATGACAGCGTCTTCTCAGTGCGTCAGGCTGGGATACGGGCTCCTCGGAAGTCGAGGTCTCCTCTAACTTGCTTGGGCAAGGGAAGGTATATTTATACCTGGTAGGTGTCGAGGAATGTTAGCATTGACGTGAAGTCGGACATAGGAAGACGTCAGGAATGAACCCTTAAGGTATAACGGTTCATACATAATAGATGAGTTCTTGGAGAAATCATTAGTCCTGTGCTAGGGGAACTCCCGAAGCTTAAGGGTCTGGTTTCTAAGAACTCGTTGTGACGTTAGGGTGGACGGATGTCGGTGACCATGCCTGTATTTGGAGTGCACAGTTAATGCGTAAATAAGGACAGGGATTCTATGCCTATATAAGGACAGGGCGAATTGTGCCTATATAAGGACATGATTCAGGAAAACCTATATACGGACCCCTAAAGCGGAATACAACACCCACTCCATCTTCTATTGAATGATAAGACGAAATGCTAAACATTTTGAAATGCTAAACATAAAATTGAGTACCACATATCGCTAAAAACATTTCTAAAAGCATTTTAAAAGAAGCTCAAAACTGTTGAAATGCAATAGGTACTGTACATTTAAAGCAATGATTCCATTCTAAGCATGTAACGGAAGTAAAAATGCAACGAGAATGAAACAGTAATATATACATTAGACGAAATGGTCGATAAGTTCTTAAAATCAAACCATTGTATATCATGGAATTAAATGAAATGTTAGACAAGTAAGGTGACAATGTGTCCCTGGAAGTATTCAAAGAAGTCCGTTTTATAAGACTAGTTCTACTGTAAGCAGATTGTTCATTTGCCATGTCTTTCAGAAATTTAAAAAGAAAAAAGTTCAATTCTGGGAAAAAGTTCCAAGTTTGAAAAATATGAAGGCCAAATTTCATTGTTGCCCTGGTACACTGTGAGCCGAATCAAAGTCAGTGTAGGGATCTGGCGTAAACATTAGATCATCTATGTCCGTAGCCAAAATATCATCCACCGAAGTCGGTGACAGTTAGAACACCTCGTTCAGAATGTTAATTGCACAGAGATGAGAAACATCGCCTTCAGCAGAAGATGCAATGTTCACGTCCGTTGTTACCTGTGTGCCCGTTGATCCATCTCGTACCTCAGCAGCAGCCGGAAGCGTCTGTGAGATCTCAATGAATGCCGCCATCAGGATTGGAAGCCTTTGGGGACAACACACAGCATGGGCCATTATCGGGTCCAGCAGAGTATCGATATCCATTGGCATGACTGATGGGAGTGTTAGACAGATGTCTAGCACGCATTCTTCACCGCAAAACAGGCAGCGTAGAACAGGTAAGATGCAATCTTGCCAGATTGGTCTGAATGACAGGAACCACGTTGTATTAAGTTCCCGTAGACGAGGCATGCCCAAAAGCTGTACTATTCGCTCACGGCATTTCCATTCAAGGAGGGCTCTCTCCACATCGCTCGGAGTGATGTTGGCGAAGAGGCTTGCCATAGCGTATTAGGAGGAATAGAAACAGTATTCCTGCAACAAGTGCTAGAATTAACGGCACACCACCCAACACCGAATGTGCGAAGTTTGGGATTATTCCGAGGACAGCCTGGAAAGGTGCTAATAATCCGGAACAGATGGTCTTAAATACATGTACAATTCCGCTTGTATCTGACATGTTAAAGATACGTCCTATCATTTCTACAAAATGTATAGGGCAGTTTGTACGAATTAAAGCTTGTATCTCAGCCGAAGTCCTTGCAACTTGTAGATCATAGGTTTCTTTGGCCGAGGTTAAAGGCACTGATTGTTGTATAAGCATGGCTTTCATTCTGCTTAAAGTATCAAATCAAATAAAAGAGACATTCAGCGAAGGCCATAACAGCGACTCCCTGACTGTGTCTATTGGGGCAAACAATACTTGCATACAGCAAGTGACCCTGGAGTTGACCGTTACTAGATATGGGATGTCTGGCAACATGCCACAGCAACTCTGATCATTCAACATGAGGTAACTCCCATTAGAAAGTTGTCCAAACGTTGGATTAATCACAGCAGCTGGTGTACCCTGCTGGTGGCAGGACAAATTTGCCACAGAACCATTACAAGCCCCGTGTAAAGATATGTCCTGACAAATCAGTGAACCGCTCAGTGCATTTTTACAGTGTGTACCGCTTAGAAACACTGCACGATCCCCACTCCAACATCTATATGTGTAAGGTAAAGTCCAGGATGTCTTAATGTATTCTTTACCCAACCTTTCATATTTGCCTGCTTGCATCTATTTAAGGCAATACTGAAACTGGAAAGTAGTCACAGGTAGACTAATTTTGCTGTGAATAAGCCATTCCGTAGCTGGTTTTTCTGCCACTGTGAACGGTAACTTTTCAAGTTTTTCAATGCTCAGTACTGTATACTTAGCTCCCCTTTGTGCCAGTTTGATCTGTTTATCTGTTAGATTGTATTCTGCAAACAGAGCCGTCGTGTTGATAAAACGCCAAGGCACATAGCCAGCACACAAAGATTGCAGCGTCCAGCTTAATAACATAATAGAACGTAACTGAGACTGGCCTTGTTGTAACATGGCTAAATCTCTTGTTCCAGTATGTCGATAGCAGAGGATACAATACTGTCCAATGAATAAATTCTGGAGGACAAAGTTGTTAACCCATTGTCTACCACAGGGAGAGTTTTCTCTAAGTTAATACGATCAAGTTCACGTATTCGTTCTGCGGCCTCCATCTGTGATACCTTCCATGCTTCATTATAAGCAGCATAGATGCCGGCATATATGAAACATTTTTGACGCGGTTTTCTTGGTCCAAGCAAGAATTCCCTAAGGTCTGCGTCTTCTTTAAGTAAAGATAAGTGTTGTTTCACATCCTGAAGTGTAGATTTTTGCAGCCAATCGATGCATAATTTTCCTACACTGTATGTTGTTACTACCCCCGGATGCTGTCTTTGGACGTATCGTGGATCTGGCCTATGAATAGTAAACCCCTGTGTTTTATTCAGGAATCTCCCTTGACAGTTGTTTGTGTCTGTGGGCCAGATCAACCATTTTCTCCAATCAGGATTTGTTCTGTTGAATTGTAGTATGGTGTCAACTGTAACCGCTGCCTGTGTATTATTATCACTTGCAGGTGTTGGTACAGAAGGATTTTTCATGTCTTTAATCTTGGCTAACCCAAGGCAAGACGTTTGTTGGACCGTGTCATTCAAAAACATTATTTGTTGAGGGACGATACAGGCTCTAAACAAAGCTTCTATCCCCTGCACTTGCCAATCTTTAGTACCCCAGACAGATTTTGTGTCTATTGTCTCTTTCCACAAGTCGAAACCATGTCTAGACAGTTGGTCAATAAATGTTGTAGAGTAAATCTGTTTTGTATTAGTTAACATAATTTTCAGTCCTGTTTTGTTTACATTTTTATAGTAAAACGTTTCTGGATCAGATGTATTGTATCCTGAAAAATATGGAAACTTTTTAGCAAATGTTTTTGAACTACCTTTTGGTGGTGTAGGGCAATGTTCCCATTGGTTAAACATAAACACATTTCTAGGTGTTGCAGATTTATGCAAAAAATGATGACCATAGTGGTTATAGCAATACAGCTGTTCATAGTCTGATGAACCCTCTAAATATTCATTATTAGAAAATGCAGCAGATTTTTCTAGGTCAAACATTATATTATTCACAGTTTCAAAGTCCCAATCATCTGAAAAGGTACTGGATGAAACAAAATCACCTAGTGAAATTTTAAATAAATGTGGAA
This sequence comes from Calotriton arnoldi, assembly GCA_963921515.1. Lineage (NCBI taxonomy): Eukaryota > Metazoa > Chordata > Amphibia > Caudata > Salamandridae > Calotriton > Calotriton arnoldi. The sequence goes on along the minus strand of CAWUFW010005886.1, from coordinate 226,386 downwards.
TGTCCAAATGGATGTATCTCCCATTTATAAGCACGCTCATAGTCATAACCAAAGCTAGCCAAAGCAGGAAGAAAAATATTCCAGAAATAACCCAAAGTTCAATCCATGGTGAAACCAGATAAGTCTTTTTAAAAAAATGTAAAAAGTCTTGTACTTGCTGTTTAAAAGTTTTTGATGCTGGCGACGTCTCAGGCTCACTCGGATCCTCGGAAAACATATCAAAGTTAATGAAGTAGCCAGAAGCAGTTCTGTCAATTGTTGGAATTGCATCAGGATTTGTAGAAATTAATGGTACCAGTTGATCACTTGTTACATTGGTGTAGACAGGTGTATTTGGACGAACTGTTACTTGAGTTTCAAGAGGGATGAGTTCCATAGCATTGTTGCTCAGTCCTTCATCTGTTACTGCTGAATTCTCGATGGTTATCAGTCTTTCAGTCTGAACCTCTTGGATAGTAGCGAGAGGAGTGTGTCTGCTACTAGGTCGGAGTCCACGAGGCCTACTATTTAGTATTGGCCACATACTGTGGTTTGATGAGGTCGATTGACACAAATCTTTTCTCCTTTTTTCCAGCAAGGGGCGGCAGAAGTACTGTTCTTGTTCCGTGTATGGCTAGGACAGGTACTGGTTGTCTGTATGAAGGTCCAAATTCCTTCTTGTCCGCAATTTTTTCTCTGACTAGATCCCCAACTTTTGGAATCCAGACAGGCCTTGCTGGGACCGCCGGTTTTTCCCCAGTGGTGATTGGCTGCAGGAACACGTTGCTTTGTTGCGTTCTTAATTTGTTTAAGTCCTGTACAACAGCCAAACGATCTTTGATATCAAAGGGTTTATTTTCCACCACTGTGCCACTGCATTCCAGATCTGGCACCCACATTCTTGTCCCAAATAGGACCTCAGATGGAGAGACCCCCCCTAGAGAACTTCTTGGCAAATTGTTTAATGAGCGTTGGACCCCATATAGATGTTTGACCCACCCATCACCCGAACCTAATACCCTAGCTGTTATAGACTGCTTTATGTCCCGGTTTTTCCTTTCCACAACAGAATTTCCCTCAGGATGAAACGGAGAGGAGTACCGCAATGCAACGCCCAGACTGGCCATGGCGTCTTTGTAAGCCCGAGAGCTAAACGCAGGGCCCTGGTCAGAATGTAGCGTGCCTATTGCGTATGTGCCGATAAAGACTCGCAAATCTTTTATAACAGTTCGAGCGTCAGCCGAGCGCTGAGGCCATATCCATAGGAACCTTGATTTAGTATTTGTGGGATTGCACTTGTCCATGAGGACGCCTGTGCATAGATAGTCTAATGCTGTCTAACAATGGTGTCTGTGCAGGGCAGCTACATTCGTAGCATGGTGTCTGGTGGCTTTTGCGCTGTAATTTACAGTCTATGCAGTTATTGATGAATATGTGTATTTCTGTATTCATCCCAGGCCACCAGTACATCTCTTTTAATGTCAATATTGTTTTAGAGATCCCTTGATGTGACAGACCCTCCCCCAGATGTGTTTCATAAATCAAAGCTGCTCTACGTTCCATGTTTGGAATTACCCTATCCCCCACTCCAGGGATTCTAGCAAAAGGAACGTTGTTCGCATCAATTACATAAGAGTACTTGAGTGGAACATTTTTGGTAACGCTGCACCACTGCCTTTGCTTGTAGCATTGACAGCCAACATTATCTCACTGTCTATTTTCATTTTTGAACGAGTGATCGCAGCTACGGAAGCCGTCTGAACAGCCCCCTTTGCGGCTTCGTCAGCCAATGAATTCCCTGCAACGTGAACTCCATCACGTTGATGACTCAGTGTGTGTATCACGTGAGCCTTTGGTAGTTCGCTTTTTAACTGAACTACTTGTTCCCAAAGCGTTTTATGCTTTATTGTGCCATCTTTTGCATCTTTCAACCCGTTTTCAAGCCAAGTTTGTATATATTCATTATACGACTGCACACAGTAGAAAGAATCGCACACTATTAGTGTGGGGAATTCGCGATCTGTACTTTCAAGTGCCAGTTTGAATGCTTGTAGTTCAGCTCGCTGAGCTGTGCAATCTCCTAGAGATTGGGTTTTTGTGACCATAGGTCTGAATTTGCCATCGCGCATGCGACCTTTAACGATTGCGCACGCTGCACTGTAAGCTTGCTTATTCCCTGTTGCGGGCTGTGCGGATCCGTCAGTGTAAATTATGAATTCGTACTGATCGAGAGGCAGAATCTCAATGGGCAGAGGACATTCATGTTCATATTGCAGGAATGCTTGTGTTTTTAGATCAGGATCAAAAACATATTCAACATCTGTTGCAGCAAGAGAATTAACCCATTGTATCCATCTAGGATGTAATGCTTTAGCATTTGGAATGCTTGCCTTTGTTACCGCCTCTAAGGCCGGAACTGGGGTTACGACAATAATTTGTTTCCCTTGGGCTAAAGCTCTTTCTTTTGCTACAGCGGTTTGAACTGCTGTCAGTATTTTTTCTGTTGAAGTGAAGCGCATTTCTGCTTGTGTATACAAATGTGATTTGTATGCAATTGGTACTTTCTCACCCTCATTAAATGTTAAGTAGGTGAATCCGCATTGATCCGAAATTATTCGGATCACTAAGTTGCGTTGACTTACGCGTGTTTGTAAGTGATTTGTTGCTAACATGTTAGCTTGGAGTGAACGCAAGATTTCTGTGTGTTCTTGTGTCCAAGTTTTGATTGAAAAATCAGGTTTGATTAATGCGTAGAGAGGTTTAACCCTTTCTGCGTAAATTAGAATGTAAGTTCTTCCAAAATTGAGGAAACCCAGGATGGATTGTAAATTTTTCAGCGTTTTTGGAGGTTGGAGCAGCGCACACCTTTCTAAAAAGTTGGCTGCCAAGCTCTTGCCTTCACTTGAAAGCTCGTATCCTAGAAACAGGACATTGAGATGGGCAATTCTGGACTTTTTGAAGTTGAATTTGTAGCCCTCAGAGGCGAAGCCCAGTATAATGGTGCTCACCCTGTTCAAGTGTTTGTCCAGGTCATCGTCTGTCAGATAGATGTCATCGACATAGGACAATGCCTCATTGTCATAAATTTGTAGTAACTCCGTTACTCTCGCCGAGAATAACCCCGGGCTATTCTTGAACCCTTGTGGAGTCGACAAAATTGACGCTGGGTCCCCATTATTGAGAAAGCTGTTAAGTACCTGCTTTCAGGTGCTATGTTTTGACAAAAGAAACCATTTGAGATATTCAATGTGGCTTTATATTTTTTACGCACAATGTTATTCATTAATGCTGTACTATGTGCATTTTGCACTGCAAATGTTTTAGAACAAGTGTTTAAGTGTCTGTAAAACAAAACTAGACGATATGTATTGTCTGGTTTGGAGACAGGAAACAAAGGCTTGTTCATTGAAGAGGTGCATGTTTCAATCACCCCCTGGTATTCAAGTTGATCTAAGATCTCCCTGACCTGTTTTTTAGCTTCTTGCTTTATTGGGTACTGCCTTTGTGCAGTAGGCTCATTTTTAAGATGTATTTTATGGTGAGGTGAATCCTCATCCCATCCTACATGATTTTTGTATAATGCTGGGGCCTGGGCAACTGCCCATTTCCTGGCATAAGTATACTTTAGATGAATTGGAATATGGTTAGAGAAGGCTGGCATAATAATGTCCTCGCCATGTGGGCACTCCCTGACAAATTGTGGTGGCCAGTCTTTTTCCGCTAGAAGTATATCATAACCCTTTGAAAGTTTTTCCCAAAAGAGTGCTTTCACCTGTCTGGGTATGTCTCCCTCCATCTGGAGTGTTATTTCATATAACTTTTGTGGAGTACTAACCCTGGTGTCTACAGTCTCAACTGTAATGTACTCATTCAAGTCCACTATCTCCAGAAGTTCCTTCAGGTTCTGGCGAGCTATTGTGACTTCTGCAGCACTGTCCAGCATTGTCTGAGCCCATTCTCCGTTCTTGAGTTGTGTTCTCAGTATCCTCGGCATGTCTGACTTTCAGACCTGCTACCTTCTTCTTTGAGAATTGAGGTTTTGATTTGTTTTTCAGAACGTGTTTGTCGTCTTTCGATTTCACGCGTTCTTCTCTATGTTCTGACCGTCCTCTTCTTTCCGATGTCTGTGACGAGATCTGAAAGATACGAGAGGAACGTGTATCAGTATTTTGATACCTGTCAGGCTTTTTCAAATTATCCCTATTCCTGAGGTTATACCTCCTTTCAGAGGGCTCCTTTTGAGGAGACCTACCTCGGGATTGAGAACGTTTCTCGCTTGAATTTTGTTTATTAGTTTCACACTTCTTTTTAGAAGATGTAGGAGTTTGTTTATTAGAGTCCTTCTCAGGACTTTCAGATAGTTTTGGCTTCATTGGTCTTCCACCCAAACTATCTCTGCCTAATTCTGCATAAGATTGTTCTATTATTCTGGGTAGTTCTGTTTGATGTTCTGTAACATCGAATTCCCTTAATCGTTGGCGGATCGCCACTGCTGCTGCCTCCCCTTTAATATTAGATAATATTATTGTTGAGACCTGGTCGAAATTTTTCAGTAATTTCATACCTAAATTTAGAGCAGGCTTTGCCCCGTATTCGTTTTGAATTTGTTTCAGGACATCAGGTATTACCGCAATTGACGGAACACCATGTGTTTTAGTATAGATGGCAGCAAAGACTGAGCCCCAGGTGGTGCAGTCTTCCAGTTGTGGTGTGATCCCCATCGGTAAACAGATGGTTAGGATTATGTGTTTCTCATACGGGCTAGTATTTGGAAATACTGCTTTGATTTGAGTAATTTTTTGAGCTATCCAGAATGGAATTTGCTCACGTTTTGTGGGCATTTTCCCCATGACTGCTTGTAAAGTCTGTGGAGTAATTTTTAGTGTATTCCCCTGTTGAGGGGTTTGATTTGGAATTGTCAATGGTGGTTGGACTGTGAGAGTCCGCATGACATATTGGACTAATTGTCTGTAGATTTTTATTAACTCTGTAAGTTGAGTAAGTAATTCCTCGTCTGACATTACATCGATGTCAGGATGAGGTGTGTAGCCGGCTAGAATCGGCCAAGTTGCTCCTGGTCTACCTAGTGGACCGAGCCTGGTAATGTTTCTGTGATGTTTTAGGGCGCCTTTAAACCAGAGCTGATGCTCCTGGTATGTTAGTGGAATTTCAATATCCTCGAAAGGAATATATTCCTCTGGTGGATCATCTTCTTTGTAGAAGTGAAACAGTTTTGTTACTGAATTTGATTCAGGAAATATGACCCATGAATAGAATACCTCTGTCTGAAAGGATTCGTGTGCCTCTATCACAAAAACTGCTCTACCTCCTCTTGGTGGTAGGCCATGTTTTATAAGTTTTAGAGTGATGGCTCTTCTTAAGTTTGAATGGATGTCTATAACACCCTCCTCGGTTTCATTTAAACCTGTAAAGTTAAAAGCTGGTACGACTGGGTCAGCCGCAGCTCCACCGTTTCCGGTGTTATTGTCCCCGTGTATGGACATTTGTTTTTTGAAAAATGTAGAACAAGTTTCAAGGAAACAAAAGATAAGGTGCACAATATTTTGGAACACTGTATCCTTCAACGTTGAACAAACCAAAATAGCTAATATATAGGGTTTTTTGTCCTATTTAGCTTTGGCGGATATTTAACCCTACCCACTCCAGATGTCTTATGGAGTATGTGAGTAGGGGTCTCTGAGAAAAGCACGAATGAGTTACTCAGTATCTAGCGTTAAATTACTGCCTTACCAAACCATTGGGCGCCATGTAGTATAGTTTCTATTTCCCTAATAGGCTCTGCGCATTGGAATAATATAACCTATAGGTTTGACATAGGACTAAGGTCGGTATGTCCCTATCGATTATATTAAACTTAATTACCTGTGCCAGCTAGCTCAGAGGCCACTAGAAACTCCTTGAGAACAAGAAGGAGTAGTTTCTGGCAACCAAAAACATGACAACTTTGTTTCCCTTTAGAAGCGGAACATATCTCAGAATCGTGGAAACAATAGATAACAGTTTCACTCATTCAATCGTGCATGCTTAGTTTCTACAGAGTTACACAGAAAGGAAAGACGGGCGTTTCAATAAAAGGGTTTTATTGAACAGTCTTGTTTCTCGTGTAAGAGATATGTGCTGTTATGATCACAAGACAGTATGCAAGATAAATAATGTACAGCGTAAGCAGTAGAAATATATAATACTGCTCTAGCATTATCTTTTAGCATATATTCACATACATAAATAACATGAGCTAAAAATGCGAGTACTCATATGATGTGTCTCTAAGCTAGTTCTACCCCAGTGTACCTAACCTAGACTAGGTGTAGGGAAGAGTAGAAGTAGGTGGAGTATTCTCTGGTATGGTAGACTAAGAGTGTGTTAAGTCTAATATGCCAAGAGTCCCTCTAGGATCTAGTCAGCTCCATACCTTGAGAATGAGAGAGGTGGGAATCTCCTGCTGGGTCTTGGAACTCTAACACCCCGCGAAGGGAGTCAGAACACTGGAAGCTGGATTCGTCTGCGTGCAGGAATGACAGCGTCTTCTCAGTGCGTCAGGCCGGGATACGGGCTCCTCTGAAGTCGAGGTCTCCTCTAACTTGCTTGGGCAAGGGAAGGTATATTTATACCTGGTAGGTGTCGAGGAATGTTAGCATTGACATGAAGTCGGACATAGGAAGACATCAGGAATGAACCCTTAAGGTATAACGGTTCATACATAATAGATGAGTTCTTGGAGAAATCAATAGTCCTGTGCTAGGGGAACTCCCGAAGCTTAAGGGTCTGGTTTCTAAGAACTCGTTGTGACGTTAGGGTGGACGGATGTCGGTGACCATGCCTGTATTTGGAGTGCACGGTTAATGCCTAAATAAGGACAGGGATTCTATGCCTATATAAGGACAGGGCGAATTGTGCCTATATAAGGACATGATTCAGGAAAACCTATATACGGACCCCTAAAGCGGAATACAACAGTATGAGAAGGGCCACTGGAATTATGTGACTGTTTGGCTGCACCGACTTTCGCACAATTATACATTTTCTGCATTAGCCACATAATTCATCATCTGCTCCCTAATCTGCAGATTTGAACAAAAAAAGCCTTGTTTCTACGTCAAATGGCTCAAACGTTACCAAAAATACAGCGACAAGTATTACAGCGTGGTGGAAGGCCCTTTGCAAACCTAGAATGGTCACCTGTTACTTATTGCTAAATGTGGGTGTTAAAGTGGTACTAATGGTGTGCAAGCCACTCTTGCTTCCTTCTGCACCTCTCTTGCCTATTTCTGCATTTCTGTTGCTTCTTTCTGCACATTTCTTTCTTTTTCTGCAGTTGTCTGGCCTCTTTCTGCTAATCTCTTGTACTTTCTGCACCTCTCTTCCCTCTTTCTGCATGTCTGTTGCCTCTTTCTGCACCTCATTTGCTTCTTACTGTACCCCTCTTGCCTCTTTCTGCACCCTTTTTTCCTGTTTCTGTACCTCTCTTGCCTTTTTCGGTACCCCTCTTACGTCTTTCTGCACCCTTTTTGCCTCTTTCTGCACCTCTGTTCCTTCTTTCTGCACTTATTTTGTTTCTTTCTGCACCTGTCTTGCTTCTTTCTGCACCCCTCTTGCTTCTCTCTCCACCCCCTCCCCTCTTTCTGCACTTCTGTTGCTTCTTTCTGCACTTATCTTTCTTCTTTCTGCAGCTCACTTGCCTCTTTCTGTACCTCTATTGCCTCTTTCTGCAGTTCTCTTGCCTCCTTCTGCACTTCACTTGCCTCTTTCTGTAACTCTCTTGCCTCTTTCTGCACCTCTCTTGCCTCTTTCTGCACCTCACTTGATTCTTTCTGCCCCCCTTTTGCCTGTTTCTGCAACCCTCTTCCCTCTTTCTGCAACTCTCTTGCCTCTTTCTACACCTCTCTTCCCTCTTTCTGCAACTCTCTTGCCTCTTTCTACACCTCTCTTCCCTCTTTCTGCACCACTCTTGCCTCTTTCTGTACTTCTGTTCCTTCTTTCTTCACCTGTCTTGTCTCTTTCTGCACCCTTTGTGCCTCTTTCAGCACCTCTGTTGCTTCTTTCTGCACTTCTATTGCCTCTTTCTGCACCTTTCCTGCCTGTTTCTGCACCTCTCTTGCCTCTTTCTGTACATCTGTTGCCTCTTTCTGCTCTTCTCTTGCTCTTTCTGCACCCTTTGCGCCTCTTTCTGTACCTCTGTTGCTTCTTTCTGCACTTCTCTTCATTCTTTCTGCACCCCGGCCTGCCTCTTTCTGTACCTCTCTTGCCTCTTTGTGCACCTCTCCTACCTTTTTCTGCACCCCTCTTGCCTCTTTTTGCACCTCTGTTGGTTCTGTCTGCACTGCTCTAGCTTCTTTCTGCACCTCACTTGCCTCTTTCTGCACTTCTCTTGCTTCTTTTTACACCTCTATTGCTTCTTTCAGCAATTCTCTTGCCTCTTTCTGCACTTCTCTTCCTTCTTTCTGCACCCCTCCTGCCTCTTTCTGTACGTCTCTTGCCTCTTTGGGTACCTCTTTTGCATCCCTCTTGTCTCTTTTTGCACCTCTGTTGGTTGATTCTGCACTGCTCTTGCTTCTTTCTGCACCTCACTTACCTCTTTCTGCACTTCTCTTGCTTCTTTCTACACCTCTGTTGCTTCTTTCAGCAATTCTCTTGCTTGTTTCTGCACCTCTCTTGCATCTTTCTGCACCTCTGTTGCTTCTTTCTGCTCCTCACTTGCTTCTTTATGCACTCCTCTTGCCTCTTTCTGCACCCCTATTTCATCTTTCTGTACCTCTCTTGCCTCTTTTTGCACCCCTGTTCCCTCTTTCTACACCTTTCCTGTCTGTTTCTGTACCTCTCTTGCCTCTTTCTGTACCTCTGTTGCTTCTTTCTGTACTTTTCTTGCCTCTTTCTGCACCCTTCAAGCCTCTTTCAGCACCTCTGTTGCTTCTTTCTGCACTTCTCTTCCTTTTTTTTGCACCCCTCCTGCTTCTTTCTGCACCCCTCTTGCCTCTTTCTGCACCTCTCTTGCCTCTTTCTGCACCTCACTTGCCTCTTTCTGCACTTCTCTTGCTTCTTTCCACACCTCTGCTGCTTCTTTCAGCAATTCTCTTGCCTCTTTCTGCACTTCTCTTGCTTGTTTCTGCACCTCCCTTGCATCTTTCTGCACCTCTGTTGCCTCTTTCTGTACCTTACTTGCTTCTTTCTGCACCCCTCTTGCCTCTTTCTGCACCCCTCGTTTCTCTTTCTGTACCTCTATTGCCTCTTTCTGCACCCCTGTTCCCTCTTTCTGCACTTTCCTGTCTGTTTCTGCACCTCTCTTGCCTCTTTCTGTACCTCTGTTGCTTCTTTCTGCACTTTTCTTGCCTCTTTCTGCACCCTTCAAGCCTCTTTCAGCACCTCTGTTGCTTCTTTCTACACTTCTCTTCCTTTTTTTGCACCCCTCCTGCCCCTTTCTGTACCTCTCTTGCCTCTTTGTGTACCTCTTACCTCTTTCTGCACCCCTCTTTCCTCTTTCTGCACCTCTCTTGCCTCTTTTTGCACCCCTGTTCCCTCTTTCTGCACCTTTCCTGTCTGTTTCTGCACCTCTCTTGCCTCTTTCTGTACCTCTGTTACTTCTTTCTGTACTTTTCTTGCCTCTTTCTGCACCCTTCAAGCTTTTTTCAGCACCTCTGTTGCTTCTTTCTGCACTTCTCTTCCTTTTTTTTGCTCCCCTCCTGCCTCTTTCTGTACCTCTCTTGCCTCTTTGTGCACCTCTCACCTCTTTCTGCACCCCTCTTGCCTCTTTTTGCACCTCTGTTAGTTCTTTCTGCACTGTTCTTGCTTCTTTCTGCACCTCTTTTGCAAATTTCTGTATCCCTCTTGCCTCTTTCTGCACCCTATTCCCTATTTCTCCACCTTTCTTGCTTCTTTCTGTACTTCTCTTGCTTCTTTCTGCACTGCTCTTGCTTCTTTCCGTACCTCTCTTGCAAATTTCTGTATCCCTCTTGCCTCTTTCTGCACCCCTGTTCCCTCTTTCTGCAGCTTTCTTGCCTGTTTCTGCACCTCTGACTTAGAAATAGTTTTAATCCCCCTGCCCTATTATGTACTAGGGCCTTACAGGGGAGGTCATACCAATTACAGGGGTACCCCAACCCATAGTGTACCCTAGTGTATGTAGGTGTTTTCACTGTATTCTAAGTGTCTTTTAGGATAGCACTGGCTCCGGGCCTGGTTAGTCAGAGTGAGTTACCACCAGTACCAGTCAGCAAAACGTTGTGGGCACAGGATGACTTTGCAACAAGGCCTCTTTCTGCACCTCTGTTGGTTCTTTCTGCATATCTCTTGCTTCTTTCTGCACCTTTCTTCGTCTTTCTGGACTTCTGTTGCCTCTTTCTGCATTTCTTTTGCTTCTTTCTGCGCTTTTCTTCCTCTTTCTGCACATGTCCTACCTCTGTAGGAATAGTTAGAAATTAGCATTTAAAAAACCTTAGAAATTCACTGAAAAAACCATAGGTTTCAGGGACGTTATAGTTAGAAATTATCATTTAAAAAACCTTTGAAATTCACTGATAAAACCATAGGTTTCAGGGACATTATAGTTAGAAATTAGCATTTAAAAAACCTTTGAAATTCACTGAAAAAACCATAGGTTTCAGGGACGTTATAGTTAGAAATTAGCATTTAAAAAACCTTAGAAATTCACTGAAAAAAACACAGGTTTCAAGGACGTTATAGTTAGTTGGACATTTCACTCGTACAAAACCAGAGAAATTCGGCCGTTATAGTTAGTTGAGCTAACTATAACTTACGCCCCCGCAATGCACTGCTGATGACGTCACATATTACATCATTCATGACATGGTCAGTGACATCACTGATGACATCACTGATGACATCTCAAATGACATCACTGATGACATCACTGATGACATCATCCACGTGATAATCTGATGCACCAACTCACACCCTAATATAAACTTTGATACACCCACTCTAAAATGCAGACTACCATTTTCGAAAACATAGGCACACCAACGCCAGTTGCTACATACCCACTCACTGATTCCTAAATCTACACACACATCCACTCATTCACCCATACAGTCACTCATCAATACAACACTATCATATGCACTCATACACCTATACAGACACTCACACACCGCCACTCATCCATAGATTTACTCACACACCTAGTCAGTCATGCAAAGAATCAATCACACTCCCATTTACTCACCTATACAGTTATACACACACCACCTCACTTATTCATACAGATACTAACACATACTTACTCTCTTATACAATCACTGATACAAGCACACACTCATCCATACAGCCACTCTCACAATCACTCACTCTCACATATAGTCATTTATATACTCCAACACTCACATATACTGCCTTTTACATATGTAGTTACTCACACATGTTCCACTGAGACATCCATTCACTCACCAAAACACCCATACACACACTCACCCACGCATACAGCCCTTTACAGATGCACTCTTGAACCCTTTACACCCAGTGAATCACCCACTCACACATCTATGCAGAGTCACACACTTCCCACACAGCCACACAGACACTCAGGCACCCATATAGATACTCAGACAACCAATCAATAACCCATATAGACACTCATGTAGCTACTCACCAACCCATGCAGTCGCTTACACACCAACTAACAGACTGATACAGACATTCACACAGTTTAGTCACTAACCCATGCATTCAGTAAGACACGTTTAATCACTCACTTATACAGTCAGTCACGCACCTACTAACTCATCCATTCAGACACTCATACACCCACTCATTCTTCAATACACCTTGGCATATATATAAAACCTATTTAAACTTTACAGAAACACACAGTCACTGGATGATGTCATCAGTAATGTCATTTGAGATGTCATCAGTGATGTCATCAGTGATGTCACTGACCATGTCATGAATGATGTAATATGTGACGTCATCAGCAGTGCATTGTGGGGGCGCTAGTTATAGTTAGCTCAACTAACTATAACGGCTGAATTTCTCTGGTTTTGTACGAGTGAAATTTCCAACTAACTGTAACGTCCCTGAAACCTGTAGTTTTTTCAGTGAATTTCTAAGGTTTTTTAAATGCTAATTTGTAACTATAACGTCCATGAAACCTATGGTTTTTTCAGTGAATATATATATATATATATTACCTACTGGCGGTTGCCAGTAGGTAGTTATAGTTAGGACCTTGTTTCTATTCAAAAAGCGTTTTCTCTTTTGCCAATATCTTTGGCGCCGTTTGACCAATCTTCGCGAAATTTTCAAAACTAATGACCAGCTCAGGTCAGCTTCTGTCTTGAAAGTTTGTGGGTGATTCGTCAAGTGGGGGCCGAGAAAAAAGGGTGGTCCCAAAACGCGTTTTCCCGATGTTAATTTCCATAGGAATTTTGGAACAGGCTACAGCCCGAACTGCTGAACGGAATTACACCACATTTGGCAAACAGGTAGCTCTTGGTTCAGAAAGCACTCTTTTTTTTAAATGGTGTAAATCCGTTCAGTAGTTCCTGAGAAATTCCAAAAATAAAAATATCAATATCTGAGCACCGAAGAGGATTCGCGAATCCTCCCGAGCACGAGCTTCATTCTGATTGGCTGCCAACACTCCAAACCAGGAAGTGTTGGCAGCGTCACAAGAAAAAGGTGAAGAAAAGATGAAAAACAAGAAAAGGGAGCAGGGTAGAAACACCCTGACCCCTAGGCCTGTCAAAAAAAGCATTTTTTTAAATAATTTCGGCCGATTTTGCGCCGGGTGCGCGAATCCGGCTGAAATTATATAAAAAAATGAAGCGCGGCCTCCCGCGCTTCGTTTGTTTTAAACCCCCGGGTGGGCCAGGTCCCGGGGGCAATTGTTAATTATGGTGTGGGGGCCTGTGAGGGCCCCCACAGCCCCGGGGACCGCCACCTCCCCAGGGCTTTGTTTATCATATGCAGGGGGCACACGGCCCCCGCAGTTCCGGGGACTGCCACCTCCCCGGGACTTTTTGTTAAAAAATGCGTGGGGGGCTCCTGCCCCCCCACGCTGCCCCAGGGACCGCCACCTCCCCGGGGCTTAAATTAATTTAGATAAGTGTGGGGAGGGACTCCTGCCCCTCCCCACACTGCCCCAGGGACCACCACCCCCGGGCAATTTTAAATAAAGGGCAGGGTCTATTGCGGACCCCTGGCCCCGGGGACCACCACTTCCCTGGAGCTTTAAAAATGCTGGGAGGGGGGGGCCGCGCTGCCCCCCTCCTGGTGCCCTCGATGGCCCTGGGGACTGCCACCCCCCAGGGCCGGCTCCTGCAATGTCCCGGGGTGCCCACCCCATGGACATTGCCGTTTGCTATGACAGGGCAGGAGCACGGCTCCCGCCATGTCATAGCAAACTCTGCTTTGCTTCGTTGAAGTGAGAGCAGGAAACCTGCTCTCGTTTCAACAAAGCAAAGCAGAATTGCTTTTGGGCAAGGGGAGCCCCCTCCCGAATAAAAAATAAATACATTTTAAAAAAGTGGCAATGCCCCAGGGGATGGGGTCCCCGGGGCAGATAAAGGCCTCAGGAGGGGGGCCACGTGGCCCCCCTCCATTAAAAACTTAAAACTATGTATATGTGGCCATGCCCCAGGGGATGGGGTCCCCGGTGCCGAAATTGGCCTCAGGAGGGGGGCCGCGTGGCCTCCTTCCTGTTTTTTTTTAAGCCGGCATCTCGCCAGAGGCCCCGCCCCCTCCCTGCACCACTCTGCAAACGGGCCTCCTGGCGCGTTCTAAGTTGGGGGATTAAGTCCCCTTGAATACTGAGGGTCCCTGGGGGCCAACTAGCCCACCAGGTACCTCCAGTAAGTGCCACACAGCTGGATTGCTGAGAGGTGGTCCGAGGCCACACCCCTTTTTACACCACTCTGCAAACGCACCTTGTGGCGCACTGCTGGTGGGGCGATGAGGTCCTCTTGAGTCCTGAGGACCTCAGGACTAAAGTGGACTTCATCCCCCGAGCAGCAGTGCGCCAGGAGGCGCGTTTGCAGAGTGGTGTAAAAAGGGGGTGTGGCCTCCGACCACACTCAGCAATCCAGTTGTGTGGGGCTTACTGGAGGTTCCCGGTGGGCAAGTTGGCCCCCAGGGACCCTCAGGATTCAAGGGGACTTAATCCCCCAACCCAGAACGCGCCAGGAGGTGCGTTTGCAGAGTGGTGTAGAAAGGGGGTGCGGCCTGCTACCACCTCTCAGCAATCCCACTGTGTGGGGCTTACTGGAGGTGACAGGCTAGTTGGCCCCTAAGGACCCCCAGCAGCAAAGGGGACTTTAATCCCCATCCAAGAGCGCGCCAGGGAGCACGCTTGCAGAGTGGTGGGGAAAGGGGGCATGGCCTGCTATGAGAACTTAGCAATGCTGCTGTGTGGGACTTACTGGAGGTAATAGGAGGGGTAGTTGGCCCCCAAGGTTGTCCTTGGGGCCAACTACCCCTCCTGTTACCTCCACTAAGTCCAACACAGTGGGATTGCTAAGAGGTCTTCGGAGGCCACACCCCCCTTTCTCCACCACTCTGTAAACACGCCTCCTGGTACAGTACTGGTTGGGGGATGAAGTCCACTTTACTCCTGAGGGACTTTGGTGGCCAAGAAACCCTCCTGCTACCTCCTGTAAGTCCTACGCAGCGGAATTCCTGAGCACTGGTTGGAGGACCAGCCCCCTTTCTCCATTACTCTAGAAATGTGACTACCAGTTACAAAAGTATTTGTAATTTAATAGGTCTACATTTGCAAGAGTTAGAGCTATTGGTGTTGTAAATGTAAAAGTTTTTTACTGGTGTTTTTGGAGTGCAGTTGATGTACGTTGTGTGTAGTGGAATTATGTGGTATGTTGTGCAGTGAAATTATGTTGATAGAAAGTAAGTGGTATTTAGTGTATAGGAATTATGTAGAGTGGGATTATGTGTAATGGAGAGCAATTATGTGGTATGGTAGTCTGTGTTGTGGAGTGGTAACCTCAGGTTTAGTCTTCCTCATTTCCATAGAAGCTAAACTATGAACTCAATGAGAAAAAAAAGAAGGGATCACTGAGGAGCACTTTTGGACCTAGTCAGAGGTATGAGCAGGGCCACTGGAATTATGCGACTGTTTGGCTGCACCAACCGTTGCACAATTATACATTTGCAGCATTAGCCACATAATCCATAATGTGCTGCCTAATCTGCAGATTTGAACAGAAAAAGCCTTGTTTCTAGCTCAAACGGCTCAAACGTTACCAAAAATGCAGCGACAAGTATTACAGCGTGGTGGAAGGTCCTTTGTAAACCTAGAATGGTCACCTGTTACTTATTGCTAAATGTG
Source organism: Calotriton arnoldi (assembly GCA_963921515.1). Classification (NCBI taxonomy): domain Eukaryota; kingdom Metazoa; phylum Chordata; class Amphibia; order Caudata; family Salamandridae; genus Calotriton; species Calotriton arnoldi. The sequence goes on along the minus strand of CAWUFW010005886.1, from coordinate 211,091 downwards.
GGTGTTAAATTGGTACTAATGTGGTGGCAGCCACTCTTGATTCTTTCTGCGCCTCTCTTGCCTTTTTCTGCATTTCTGTTGCTTCTTTCTGCACCTCTTTTGCCTCTTTCTGCCGCTCTGTTGCCTCTTTCTGCACCTCACTTGCTTCTTTGTGTACCCCTCTTGCCTCTTTCTGCACCTCTCTTACCTCTTTCTGCACCCCTCTTCCCTCTTTCTGCACCCCTCCTGCCTCTTTCTGCAACTCTGTTCCATTTTTCTGTACTTCTTTTGTTTCCTTCTGCACCTCTCTTGCTTCTTTCTGCATCCCTCTTGCCTCTTTCTCCACCCCTCTTCCCCTTTCTGCATGTCTGTTGCTTCTTTCTGCACTTCTCTTGCCTCTTTCTCCACCCCTCTTCCCTCTTTCTGTATCTCTGTTGCTCCTTTCTGCACTTATCTTGCGTCTTTCTGTACCTCTCTTGCTTCTTTCTGTACCCCTTGGGTCTCTTTCTGCACCCCTCTTCTCTTTCTGCACTCCTCTTGCCTCTTTCTGCACCTCTGTTCCTTCTTTCTGCACTTCTTTAGTTACTTTCTGCACCTCTTTAGCTTCTGTCTGCACCATTCTTGCCTCTTTTTCCATCCCTCTTCCCTCTTTCTGCACTTCTGTTGCTTCTTTCTGCACCTCTCTTGTCTCTTTCTCCCCCCTCTTCCCTCTTTCTGCACCTCTGTTACTTCTTTCTGCACCTCTCTTGTTTTTTTGTGCACCCCTCGTGCCTCTTCCTGCACCCCTCTTCCCTCTTTTTGCACCCCTTTTGCCTCTTTCTGCACCTCTGTTGCATCTTTCTGCACTACTCTTGCTTCTTTCTTTACCTCCCTTGCTTCTTTCTGCACCACTCGTGCTTCTTTCTGACCCCTCTTCTGTCTTTTTTCACCCCTCTTGCCTCTTTCTGCACCCCTGTTCCTTCTTTCTGCTTTTCTTTTGTTTCTTTCTGCACCTCTCTCGCTTCTTTCTGCACCCTTCTCGCCACTTTCTCCACCCCTGTTCCCCCTTTTGGCATCCATGTTGCTTGTTTCTGCACTTCTCTTGCCTCTTTTTCCATCCCTCATCCCTCTTTCTGCAACTCTGTTGTTTCTTTCTGCACTTCTCTTGCTTCTTTCTGCACCTCTGTGCCTTCTTTCTGCAACCCTTGTGCCTCTTTCTGCACCCTTCTTCCCTCTTTCTGCTTCCCTCTTGCCTTTTTATGCACCTCAGTTCCTTCTTGCTGCACTTCTTTTGTTTCTTTCTGCAACTTTCTTGCTTCTTTCTGCACCTCTCTTGCCTCTTTCTCTATCCCTCTTCCCTCTTTCGGCACCTCTGTTGCTTCTTTCTGCACCTCGCTTGCCCCTTTCTTCACCCCTCTTCCCTCTTTCTGCACCTCTGTTCCTTCTTTCTGCACTTCTTTAGTTACTTTCTGTACCTTTCTTGCTTCTTTCTGTAACCCTCTTACCTCTTTCTCCATCCCTCTTACCTCTTTCTGCACTTCTGTTGCTTCTTTCTGCACCTCTCTTGTCTCTTTCTCCACACCTCTTCCCTCTTTCTGCACCTCTGTTGCTTCTTTCTGCACCTCTCTTGCTTCTTTGTGCACCTCTTGTGTTACGGGGTCACTCACCTGCACTCCGGTTTGTTCCTTCCTTGATGCCGAATGTTCACAGATCCCTCCAGAAATTTCCAGGACGGCAAGGAAGGTACTTGCTTGCCGCCCTGCCAACTCCCCGGGGGAAGGGGGATGGGAGTGAGAGACAAGAGAAACAAAGAAATCTCCGATGGCGTTGCTGATTATGTCTCTCAGGAATGCCTCTCTGGTGGGATGGATTGAAGGAGGTTTTTTCTATTTGTAGAAGGTCTTCAGAGCAATGTTTGATTACTCCAATCAAAAAGAAATAATTACATTTATCACAGATGTACTTCTAGTATTTCCTTATGACAGTTTTCTTAATCTTACTTTTCATATGCCTACCGATTCTATCTATGTGGGGCTTTCTGAATCAGTAACTTCAGTATGAAGCACCCGCATTCACACTACCTCCAAAAGTACGCTCCAAAAAATATAAGCTAGAATACAACGATATCAGAAGAGTATTACCAGTCAAATCTAAAGAACGCTCAAATGACATGAACTGTATGCATTACTTTGTTTCATTAACATACCTGTTGTGTCTGGGACTGAACTCCAAAGGATTCGCAAACTAAAATGTAAATGAGAAACAAAGGAAACACAAGCACTAATACACAGGTACAAATGCTGAGACAAATACCCTTAAACACTTTCATCAGTGTGATTGCACTTCAATTTGTGTGAAATGTCCTTTTTTCAATAAAGAGTCAATAAACAAACTCTCCACACTTTTCTAAAAGAAAACTATTCCTAAAGTCTCTAATAGTGTCTTGCCTTGGGAGTATTTCCGTTCGAGAGCACTCCAAAAGTTCTGGCAGGCTTCAAGGATTCTAAATGGTAATTATAGTCTTACCGCGGTAAAAATGCCTCAGAATGCAACTTGCCGATCGTGTTTCTTCGGTTGCTAAGCAACCGGTCTTCACGTCTTGTTTTCTTCTTTCAGGAGCCGGAAGACGCGCCAGGGAACAAGATTCAAGGGAACTTCTGAAACTGGAAACTCTTCAAGAGCCGAAAGGATGAAGAGAGCGTCGCTGGATCAGGATGGAGTCAGGTGAGTACCGGGGTTTTCACAAAGCAAAGCGTGAGAGCAGGAGCGAGCGCGATTTAAATACCCAAGCGCTCCGCTCTTGTTCCTGAATGCACGTGTGCACAGTGTGACTGTTTCCACGTGCGCACGTTGGCCAAACTACAGTTTGCATAATTTTGCGTTTGGGGAACGCCCGAGGCCAAAAGGCACATGTACTGGAAGCAGGGAAAAACGGGGGCACATGTTTAATTATGGTTTGGTTTGGCAATTAGTTTGCCAACATAACAGCACATGGTTTGGACGCAGGGAAAAACGGGGGCACATGTTTATGCTGAATAAATATCAAAGTGACAACACATGCTCATTTGATACAAAGTCATGCCAAGAGGAATATCATACTGTTGTGTGCGGAATAACAAGATCCTTTTAACAGTCATACATGAAACATGAATACAATCTTCACGAAACTGCAGCTGAAGTCTTCCCACCTATAACAGTTCCCCCCCAAAGGTCTGTTAAGGGGACGAGGCTTATCGGGATGCAAGGCATGAAACGCTCTAACCAATCGTGGGGCATGTACATGGGCTTCGGGTTCCCAAGATCTTTCTGAAGCGTCATAGCCTTTCCAGTCAATTAAATAATGTTAGCGACCATGTATTCTTTTGGCGTCTATTATACGATGTACCTCATATTCAACATGGTCTCCAACAACAACAGGTGGGGTGGATTATCTGTCCTTGTTAAGGGATTGTAGGGTTTAAGAAGGGACACATGGAAGACTGGATGGATGGCATGATCTTCTGGTAATTCTAACTTTACTGAAACCGGGTTCAAAATTTGGCAAATAGGGTAAGGACCGATATACCTTGGTTTTAATTTTTTAGGGCCCTCCAATTGAATATTCCTGGTGGATAAGCAGACTAGATCACCTATTTTGTAGGGTGGTTCAGGAGTTCTGTATTTATCTACAGTTATCTTAGTTTTTATTTTATTTTTGGCTAAACTAATCTTGGCTTTTTCTTGCAATTCCAGTAATAGTTTTAATCTTTCAGTGACCGCTGGCATACTATGTACTGGGTTTGGAAGAGTGGTAGGAAGTGATCTTGGGTGAAACCCTGTAGAAAAGTAGAAGGGAGAACAGCCCAACGCTGAGTGCAGACTGTTATTATAAGAAAATTCTGCCAGCGGTAGCATCAAATCCCATTGTGATGATACTGTAGAAGTGAGACATCGTAAACTCTGCTCAAGATATTGATTTACTTTTTCGGTTTGACCGTCAGTTTGGAGTTGACAGGCAGATGACAAAGCTAATTCAATTCCCAACTGAGTGCTAAGTTGTTTCCAGAATTTGGAGATGAATTGAGGGCCACGATCGGAAATAATTTTACTTGGAAGCCCATGAAATTTCATGATATTGTTAATAAATATTTTGCTAAATTCCATTGTGGTTGGAAGCTTTTTTAACGGAATGAAATGTCCCATCTTAGACAATAAATCCACTACTACCAAGATTGTAGTGTAATTATTGGACTTAGGCAAATCTGTAATAAAATCTAAACTAATGGTTTGCCAGGGATATGGCGGTATTGGAAAAGGTTGCAATAGGCCAGTCGGTGCTACGTGAAGTGATTTGTTCCTAGCACAGACTGGACAGGCTTTTATGTATTGTTGAACGTCCTGTCTTATATCAGTCCACCAGAAATTTCGTAAACATAACTCTAATGTTTTACTCATTCCAGGATGTCCAACAATACTAGAGTCATGATTCCAGTGTAGTATCTGTTGTTGTAATGCTTTTTGTGGTACATAGAGTTTATCATTGTGAAAGTAGTATCCGTAACGAATAGAATTGTTCTTATTGGCTAACCAATGCTGCTGATCCAAATGTTGAACACTATTTTATAGTAAGCAAAAAATTATCTGCTTGAGTTAAAGCTACTATCTTTTCAGATGGAACTATGCATTGTGGGTGATTGAGTTCGTCAAAATGACTCTCACTAGACAGTCTAGACAAAGTGTCAGATATGATTTGTTTCTGCCCAGGGCGATAGGTTATTAGGAAATCAAATTTGCTAAAGAAATGCAGCCAGCGCATTTGTCTGGGAGTAAGTGCCTTAACAGAAGAAAAGAACTGAAGGTTCTTGTGGTCAGTAAATATGGTTATGGTGTGCTTTGCACCTAACAGATGATGTCTTCATTCCTGAAACACTGCTTTAATTGCCAACAATTCACGTTCTGCCACCGTATAATTTTGTTCAGCTGGTAACAGCTTTCGTGAGTAAAAGGCAATGGGATGCAAATGACCAGTGTTATTGTCCTTCTGCATTAACACACCTCCTAAAGCGTTTTGAGAGGCATCCGCCTCTACAAAGAATGGTTTGTCAGGATCTGGATGGATTAAAATGGGTGCTGAGGTGAAAGCCTGTTTCAATTTGTTAAACGCTCTTTCAATATCTGAGTTCCATTGGAACTGCTGGCCTTTACGCAACTGCTGTGTTATTGGAGTGACTATATAGAGCCAATATCCTAAGAATTCTACTTTTCTTGTATTAAAGACACATTTTTCAAGTTTTGCGAATAAGGAATGTTCTCGCAATTGTTGTAAAACAGAATGAACATGTTGTATATGCTCCTCAGTCTTGGAGAAAATTAATATGTCATCGATATATACAATGACACAAACATCAAGTAAGTCATGGAGCACTTCGTTTATGAAATATTGAAACGCAGCTGGGGCGTTACAGAGACCGAACGGCATGACCGTATATTCAAATAGACCGTATTTCGTGCGAAATGCGGTCTTCCATTCGTCTCCTTCTTTTATGCGAATAAGATGGTATGCACCCTGCAAGTCAAGCTTAGTGTAGATGGTAGACCCCTTGACTTGATTTAACAGGACTGGAATGAGTGGAAGTGGATAGCGGGTCTTAATTGTTGCTTTGTTAATTGCACGATAATCGATGCACACTCTGAGATCGCCGGACTTCTTAGCCACAAAAAAAAGTGGCGAAGACACAGGTGATGTGGAATGTCTGATAAAACCGATCTCTAACAATTCGCCCAAGTAAGTTTTTAAATACTGAGTTTCAGGCTCGGTTAATGCGTAAATCCTGCTACAGGGTAAAACTGCGCCAGGAATTAAGTCAATCCTGCAGTTGTACACCAGGTGTGGTGGTAACTGGGTGGCTCGGACAGGGCCAAAGACATCAGAAAAATCCTCATAAGCAGGAGGTAAAGATGGAGGACAATTTTGGAGGGCAGAGCAAAATAATGGGACTATTGGGTCTTGGGTTTCCTTGTAACATTGGGTTCTGCAATACGCGGAGTCTAGAGTGACTGTCCTCTTGACCCAGTCTATTTTCGGGTTATGTAATTCTAACCACGGAACTCCAAGTATTACGCCAAAGGTAGGTGTATCGATTAAATCAAATACTGTTTCCTCGGTATGACCGTTTTCTCCAACTAAGGTTAGTGGCACAGTATGAAATTTGATCAATCCAGAAGAAAGGGCCGAGCCATCAACAGCTCTATCCGGTTCTGGCTCTGCTTTAGGAATTTGAGTAATGCCTAACTTTTTAGCAAGTTCCGGGTCAAAGAAATTGCCTGTGGCACCTGAATCTATTAGTACTGCAAGGCTGTGTCTTTGTTGAGCGGTAATAATGAACGTTAGCCTGATGGTCATATGTTTAGGAATGCTATTGATGATATTAGTGGCATATTGTGAGATCTGTAGTGTGTCTTTTCTCGAAGAGACGACCTCATAACTCCTCGAGAGGCCTAGTTTCCCGACTCTGTAGTGGTCTTATCAGTAATAGCAATAGCCTTCTTTTTCTTAGGCTTAACTGGACAGTCTTTGGCAAAGTGACCCGCTTTGCCACAATATAAACATAAGTTTCCCTTACGTCTCCTATCCTTTTCTTCCGAGGACAATGGACCTTTTATTCCACCAATCTGCATTGGTTCTATGATGTTGTTTTTATCCTCTACTTCTTTCTTATCATTTTTAAAGTGTAAAACTCTTGCCTCACTTCTGGGTCTTTCATTCTTTCTTTCTCCTAATCTATGGTCAAGCTTAACCACCAAGTCCAGGAATTCAGTATAATCATTAGGTAGGTCAACGATGTGGGCTAAAGAATCCTTTAGGTCATCTTTCAGGCCCCAATAAAATAATGAGATTCTTTTCTCTTCGGGCCAGCGTGTCTCAGAAAGCAATCTGTTAAAACTAGTTATATAGCTGATTAAATCTTTTGATCCTTCGCGTAAATTCAATAACTCGTTATCAGATGCTTGAATAAAAACATGTTTGGCAAATAAGCGAGACATGGCTGCCTTGAAGGCTACTAAATTGTGAAGTGAAGGATCATTGGTGTCAACTAAAGGCATAGCCCAATTAGCCGCTACCCCTCCTAAGTAGGAAATAATAAACGCAACTTTAGTGGTATCAGAGACAAAAATTTGCGGCTTGCACAAGAAATGCAATTGACATTGGCTCATGAACGATGCAAAATGGTTACTATCACCCATGAAGCGTTCCGGATTAGCCAGAGGAACAGGGGTAGGAGAAACTACTGTAACCTGAAGGTTCTGATCAGTGTGTGAGCTCGAGGAAGGGAAGGTGGTTGAACCAAATTTGGAGGGAGTAAGAATGTGCCTGTTATCTGACATTTGCCGGTCCTTCCAACTAGTGAACTCAGATTTAACTCGTGCTGTCTCTTGTCTAAGGGCGTGATTTTCCTGCCTAAGCTGTTGCATTTCTTCAGTTAATTTCTGAAGTAATGCAGCCATTTGTGAGGAATCCAGTTTGTCTTGCTCGAACTCCTCCATAATTACCAGAATCAAAGAAAGAACAATAAGTAGGAGTTGTTTTTAGGCTTCGCTTTCTGTTACGGGGTCACCCACCTGCACTCCAGCTTGTTCCTTCCTTGATGCCGAATGTTCCCAGATCCCTCCAGAAATTACCAGTGATCCAGCGCTAACAATAAAAATAATTCTCCTATTATGCTTTGGGTCATCCAGGTGCAATTATTTCTCCAACACACACACTATATCCATATGACGGTGGGGCCCATAACACCGCATATACATTCACTTACTCATTTGTTCCCTGGATTTCCTCCGTCATGAACCTAGGAGAAAAACGATTCGCTGGAAGGAGACGGGATACCTCTTTTATAATGACATAATATTTCTCGTTTGCTTTTAAGGTATTCCGCTCATTGGTCGATGGACCAACTAGTAGGAATCAGTTGATGGTGATTAAGACCAGCTCAATCACAATAAACTCTTTAACATTTCATTTTTAATCATTGAGCTAAAGAATCACTGAGTCATTTGTTTAAGGAATAATAAAGTTTATATAAAGTTTTGAATGCAGGAAATGAGTTTAAGCTTATTATTCAGATCATTACTTTTATCATCAATATAAAAATAATTTGAAATTGCAAAACATTTTTATTAGACGGAAAAATGAGGTTATCATAATAAGAACTCTATAGATGAACCTATCTATCTATCGGGGAAAACCCTAATAATTCTAATAAAATCTATCAAGAAAAAAGTTCTCCTAAAGCAGCATCTTTATACTCAATTGGAAAAGGAAAATAACAGCAGCAGCATCAGCTCGTCAGCATTAGCAACCGCAACTTCTCCCATCTACAGCATCTAACTCACGCAGCATCTAACTTCAGCAGCATCTCCCGCAGCATTCTAACAGCATACTAACCCCTCCCACCAAGAGTAGGTCTTCTTATACCCTAATTCTAGTTTACAGCATAAAATGTTTCTTCTTCATGGCGCGATTCATTCTCATTGGTCAAAACCTCAGGCCCATATACATTTTAATCTAACTTCCTGGTCTCAACCAGTTCCGTGTGGAATGTCCATGCAAGCATCGTTTCCCACAGTTCATGCAATTGCTCATCCGTTTCGATCAGTCCAAATTGTATCTTTTTCTGTTACATTTTGTGTAATACAGTTCCGTCTATTGATTCAGTCGGGCTTCTCACGCTTCTTGCTGATCATCTTGGCACACAACAGCTCAGAAGGGTCACAACAGCCTTGAAAATACTTTCATCTTAGCCTCTCAGCATCAGCGCGTGATCATCCCTTTTCCACAGCCTCTCGCCTCTATCACATGGTCTCCCGCTCATGCGTACTCTAGCAACTCGCGGCCATTTTATACTGCTGCTCGACAGGCCTAAGCGCACTATTTTCAAAGATAAACAAAATATTGTTAAAACAAAGAAATATAAACCCTTTCGTTTCCCTCCCGTCTTTCTACGTACCCCAATTAGGTATTACCTAGCAAGAAGCAACATATAAAGCTGTCCCTTACTTACCATCGCTTTATTTTGCAACCACACGTTTTATTTAAAGCACAGATCATGCGTTTATTATTGAATTAGTACGCAAATGTTATGTTATGTTAAACACGTAAACAATTATAAGTTGATTAATTTTGCACACAGAATGTCGTGTTACCTTTAACCCTTAACATATAACATACATTGTTGGTTATTTACTTAAACGAACATGTTTATTAATTATTTTACGAAAATATTAGGAGGTTTAATTTTTTTTTTTCATTTACCCTGCTCCATCAACTTCCCCCTTTGGTGATTTTTAATATCACCACAAAACCCAAGTTATACAATTTTCTCAGACAGCATATATCTTTTATCCGTTTGCTTTTGTTAGTTTATACAACTGTATCCCTTTCAACCTGTTTCTTCGTTTTCTTGTACATGTTCTCTTTTATTTCTTCTAACTCTATTTCACCCATTTCTCTCTCTCTTTCCCTGTTTATCATGTTTTCTTTTTCTATCTTATTCTGCCTTCTTCTTCTCTTTATACATGTTATTGCAAGCTTCAGTACTAATATTATTATTATTATCACGGTTGCTATTATTATAACTTTCCCTATTATTAATCCACTCATTCTTGTTAACCAATTTATTACAGAAGAAAACCCTTTACCAAGTTTTCCCCAAGCACTTTCAACCTCCAGTGGAACAAGTTCTTTGTGCAAATTTGTAATATTTGTTATATACTTCTGTATATTTTCGCTTTTATCTGGAATGTAAGTGCAACAATGTTGGACTTTCAGCATTCCACAGACTCCGCCCTCTTTTGCCAAAAGAATGTCAAGGGCAAGTCGATTTTGCATCACCATAGCTCTCATGGCAACCATCTCGGTATTTACCATCAAGAACCCTCCAGCAGTATCTGTAGATAAACGATCTACCACTGTGGATAATTTCCGAATTTTAAATGCATTCAAAGATATTCCCACTGCTGGTATCAATGCACCAAAAATATCACCTACTATTTCTGAAAAACTTTCCCTTTTTCTACGTGTAAAGGTATTTATCATTTTGTGTGTTCCTTTTTCTTTTCTATCCATATGAAAAATCTTTGGAAAGACCAGGCCTAAGTAACATGACCCATACCAATGGTCCGGCAACCTATAATAAGCCCTATTTCCGCAAACATAATAAATCCCTGGAAATATTGGATCTTTTCCCCCTTTGAATCCCCATCCACCTAAAATTTGGTAATTGTCATGGCAATTACTGGAACCCACAAAATAATTATCATATCTTGTCTTATTTCTTCTAATGCACAACCTTCCCTGTTGGGGCCAATCCAGAGTCATAGCTGCATTTGTCTTTTTCTTGTCATGATTGTCTTCCTCAAACGCCCAAAGAGGTGTTTTTGTCTCTTCTATCACTTTTCTTTGAAATTTCACTCTTCTCTCTTCAACCATCTCTAAAAATACTTTTTCTTCCTTCTTTAACTCACAGGTAAGGTTGTATCTAATTATATTATCTAATGTTAAAATCTTATCTTCTAAAAAATATTCACCAAACGTTTTTCCCTCTTTTATTTTGTTAAGCTCGGGAACTACAGAAACTTTTGCAAAAATCTTATTTATGTCAGTGTAATAATATTCTAATCTACCTGTTTTATAAAATAAACTTGCTAAAACGCTACATGTTATTCCATATGTCAAAGGGAGGTGATGATAAGTCACACCCTCTGCTACAGATGCAGGCAACTGCATACAAACATAGCAATCTCTTACATCCATTGTTTCTACATACTCATATAATAACTTAGTAAAAACATTTTTTGAAAAATCTGTTATTGATTTGTCCTTATGTAATTCTGCACTACTCTTTAAAATAACTGGCTCTTGAGTGTTAGCTCCTTTTTCTTTCTCAGTGTTATTAGACATTTCTACTACAGCTAAACTAATTGGAATAGTGATTGCTAAAACCACCCATACTGTCATTAATAATCCTGTACAAAAACAGCACATCTTGCACCATCTACTTAAAAACTCACATTTACATTTTCTATCTCTAGTATTCTCCATTTTGTTTTATAACCTTATTTATTTGTTTTCCAGAAAATTGTGTCACTACACCTCAGAAATGACCTGTTTTGCCACTCTGTACTCCAATGTTTTGTCTTTGCTTGGTACTTTCTTTTAATTCTTTCTCAGAATTCTTTCTTTGTCACATCCGGTAAAATCGTCAGATCCAGTGTTTTGTCAAATCCGGTAGAAACTATCTAAACTTCTTCAGGTTTGTTGCACTTCACTTTCTCCCATCAGGTTTCTTTGTTCTGGGTTTTCGTGAGTGTTCTTTTCTTCTTTGTTCTTTTCTTCTTTGTGACTAGTCAAAGCACGATACAACCATTCAGGCGATCTATACTTCTGATTTACCTTCTTTATTCTTTTCGTTTTCTGCAAATGTTTTCCACCTTGTTTTTCTTGCTCTCTTTGACTTGTTATTTCATTCACTTGTTCAGCACTTTTCCCATCCAACCTTATGATTCTGTATCTTAACTTTCTTACTTCGTTGGGCCAATTGTCTCCTTTTCTTGGCCTTTTTGCTTCACTCCCTTTTTCTTCTCTTTCTGTTTTCCAATTTCTTTTTCTTGTCTCTAGTATTTGATTTCTTTCTTCTCCACTTTCTTCAGACTCTGTTTCAATTCTTTCGCTATTTCCTCTTATTTTGAAACTTATAATTTCATTTTCATCTACTTGTGGTTCTTTTCTTATCTTCCTTCGTTCACCTATTTCTGTCCCTCCTCGAGGTTCTTCCGAATTTGTGTCAGTCTCTCTATCTGCTTCTAAATTTCCCTGTTCTTGTGTTTGACTATCTGTCCCTACTGCTCCTCGGGGTTTTTCCGATTTTTCTAGCTTTTTGTTTGAAACTCTCCCTTCTTCATCTATTAATATTATCTCCGAAGGATTTTTACCACAACTTGTACTTGGTTGCTCACTGTCACTATCTTCTGGCTCAGTTTCTTCTCTTATGCTCTCAAAATTCCAATTTCTTTTTATAATTTCTTCACAATCCGAATGTTCTGTATCAGATTCTGAACTGGTGTCTGATATTTCCAGATGTCGACTTACAGGTCGATCTTCAAATTCTGGAACTTCAGCTATTTCTTCTATTTCTTCTTCTTCTTCTGTCGTTGCACTTGTAGTTGGGTCTTCCAGATGTCGACTTACAGGTCGATCTTCAAGTTCTGGCACCCTGTTTGTTTCTTCTTCTCTTTCTGATGCTGAACTGTTATCCAATACTTCCAGATGTCGACTCACATGTCGATCTTTAGGTTCTGGAACTCTGATGGTGTGACTGGCATGTACCCAGTGTTTCACTCCTGCACACTTGACTGCAGTGGTCGTCACCAGGATCACTTGTCGTGGTTCGTCCCAGCGAGGAACCAAACAGTTTCTTCTCCGGTGGACTTTTATTCGAACCCAATCTCCTGGATTCAAGTCGTGAGCTGGTTTTCTTTCAAGAGTGGTCGCATCCGGTCCAACCTGATGAAACACAGAACGCACCACATCAGCCAATCCTTTGCAATAATCCAGCACTAGATCATCAGTTATAGTCAGTAGTTTGTTGACAGGTACTTGTGCTTGTCTCATTGCTCGTCCCATGATTATTTCATGGGGACTGAGTCCAGTTTTCCTTTCCGGAATACTTCTGATTGTCATCAGAACTAATGGCAAAGCATCTGGCCATTTGAGTCCTGTAGCTTGACACATTTTTCCTAACCTGTTCTTGATTGTTCCATTCACTTGCTCTACTATTCCAGAAGCCTCTGGTCTGTATGCACAATGCAGTTTCTGTTTAATACTAAGTGCTTCACAAATCAGTTTAACTAATTCATTTTGGAAATGTGTTCCTCTATCTGTTTCAATCGTGACTGGAAAACCATACCTCGGAATGAATTCTCGCAGCATAAGTTTTGCTACCGTAATACTATCATTCCTTCTTGTTGGGTATGCCTCCACCCAACGGGAAAACAAACAGACGACCACTAGGACATACCTCAGTCTGTTGCAAGGTGGCATTTCAATAAAATCCATTTGCATTCTAGTGAAAGGACCCCCTTCTCGTCCTATTGTTCCTAGACTCACTACTGTCTTCCTTCCTGGATTTAACTGTTGACAAATAAGACATCTCTGACAAAGACTCTCAGCTATGGCTCTGAATTTTGGATTGTACCATGTTTGTCTAAAAAGTCTGATCATTGAATCTCTCCCAATATGGGCTTGTCCATGGTACATCCGTGCCATGTCAGAAATCATGCTATCAGGCATAACTGGTCTCTCATCCCTGTAAACCCAAACATCAGTCTCTTCATGTTTTCTACATCCTGCTTTTATCCATGTATCTTTTTCCTCATCCTCTGCAGCTTCTTGTAACTGTCTCACCTCATCCCATGTTTCAATAGAGTTAGTAAAAAGCAAAGGACAAGAAATATGCTCTCTTTCACGACATTTATTCAAAGAAACCACATTCTTTGCACAATACTGTGCCATTTCGTCAGCATATTTATTACCAACAGTTATGTAGTCTTCCCCATTTTTATGTGCATTGCACTTCACTACAGCGATCTGTTTAGGCAGCTGTATCGCCTCAAGCAACTTTTTCACAAAATCTCCATTCCTGATGGGCGTTCCTGCAGACGTCAAGAAACCCTTTGTGACCAAATCTGACCAAAATCATGCACAACCCCAAAGCCGTACTGGCTATCTGTCACAATCGTAACCCGTACATTTCTTCCCAACTTACATGCTTGAATCAGAGCTACTAATTCTGCGACTTGGGCAGACCGTACACCTTTCAGACAAGATGCTTCAATTACAGTTGCTACTGTGCAAACTGCGTATGCTGCACTTAGAACTCCATCACTCGTTCTCAAACATGAGCCATCCACAAACAGAATATAATCTGATTCTTTCAAAGGCTCATCTCGTATATCAGACCTTGGTTTTGTACAGTATTCGAGCACATTCAGACAATCGTGATCTACTTCATCCATTTCAATCACACTCTCTTCATCTGGCAATGATGTTGAAGGATTCACATTCATACATCTGTCAATGGTCACATTATCTGCACTCAAAATTACTTTTTCATACCTAGTCAGCCGACTATGTGTCATGTATTGGGTTTTTGTTCTTGTCAAGAGAATTTCCACAGAATGGGGAACATACACTCTCAATGGATACCCCATCACTATGCCTTCACTCTGTTCCAGACTCACACAAGTAGCAGCAACTGCTTTCAAACATCCAGGCAACGCTTTCGCTACAGGGTCTAAAACAGCTGAAAAATATGCAATTGGTCTTTTCATAGTTCCATGTCTCTGTACCAAAACTGAAAATGCACATCCATCTCTTTCACTGCAATACAGCTCAAAATCTTTCTCATAGTCAGGCATTCCCAATGCTGGAGCCTCACACAATTTCTTTTTCAGCTCTCTGAATGCTTTCATTTCCTCATCATTCATTTCAAAAGGATCTTTAACATCCTTCTTTGTCAGTTTCTGCAATGGTTTAGCAATCAGTGAAAAACCGCTTATCCATTGTCGACAATATCCAACCATTCCCAAAAACATTCTTACCTCTCTTTGTGTCATTGGAGCTCTCATTCCTTGAATCATTTTTATTCTTTCAGTCGTTACCTTTCGCACTCCTTTCTCAATTTTATGCCCTAAATACTGGACTTCTTGTTGACAAAACTGCAATTTTGAAGGGGACACTTTATGTCCTCTTTTTGCTAAATGATTCAGCAAAGCAATTGTATCATTGACACATGCTTCTTTCGTTTTTGATGCCACCAGTAGGTCATCAATATACTGAACCATCACTGACTTTTCTGGCATTCTTAAATCTTCCAATGATTTCTTTAGGATCTGATTAAAGATTGAGGGACTTTCTGTGTACCCTTGAGGAATTCGGCACCATGCCAAAATACGCTCTCCAAACCTAAACGCAAATATTGGCTGGCTATCTGGATGCAATGGAATAGAGAAAAATGCATGACACAAATCAATTACTGTGTACCATTCTGCTTCACGTGGAATCTGGTATAGAATCACAGCAGGGTTCGGTACTATCGGGCAACAAGGCACAACAATTTTGTTTACCTTTCTCAAATCCTGTACAATTCTATATGTTCCGTTTGGCTTTTTCAGTCCCATTATTGGCGAATTACATGGACTGCTCATGATTTCTTTTAAAATCCCTTGTTCAATCATTTTATTTATTACTGGCGTTATTCCTTCAATTATTTCTGGAGTCAATTTATACTGGGGCGTATTTGGGTAACTCGTTCCCTCTTTCACTGTTATTTTAACGGGATCTACTCCTTTCATTAAACCTACATCTTCTCCTGTAAAGTCCCACACTTCTTCTTTCACTGTCCTTTTCAATTCAATTGGGATTTTCTCTGCATCAAATACAGGAAACAAACCATTTACTTCTGGTTCTAAATTCACCATTGTCATTTTATACAGCACATCCTCATCTGGAGTCTGAAATGCAATTCCGTCTGGGGTACAATAGATAGTGCAGTTCATTTTGCACAATAAATCGCGTCCTAAAAGGTTCACGGGACTACAATCACATACCACAAATCGGTGCATTTCACTAAATGGACCAATTCTTACCTTCACTAATTTAGTAAGAGGCGTTTTAATTTGCTGATTCGAAACTCCAACTACTTGGATATGTTCACCTGAGAGAGGAAGGTTTGGAATTTCCACTGACCTAACAGTAGAACGGGTAGCTCCAGTATCAACAAGGAATGTTACATTTGCACCATTCACTTCTCCATCCACAAATGGACCAGACTGATCTACCTCTAGAGTTGCGCCAAGCACGCACTCTTCCCCCTCTCCTAGGCACCGTCAGGAACTTTCATCCGTGTCATCCTCATCCTGTCGTAACCAATATTGAGAAATTGCAGCTGCACGCGGCAACTGTGTTACCTGTTCTCCTCCGTAGAATCCTGTTTCTGCACTGTATTTCTGTTGGTTAACACTCTTGGGAAGTGGTGGTTGTGGCACCTGACCTTGTTGAGTAACTACCTCACTCTGCACCTGTGAATTTAATGATTGATTTTCCACATTAGGTTTTGGAGGAAATTTACACTCGTTTCTCCAATGTCCTAGCTTTCCGCA
The DNA here is from genome assembly GCA_963921515.1 of Calotriton arnoldi. Lineage (NCBI taxonomy): Eukaryota > Metazoa > Chordata > Amphibia > Caudata > Salamandridae > Calotriton > Calotriton arnoldi. The sequence goes on along the minus strand of CAWUFW010005886.1, from coordinate 194,939 downwards.
GTTGTGGCATGGCCACTTTTTCTTTGCCTCATCTATGCTCATTTGTCCTTTTCCTTTACCTATATTAGGTCGGGATTTAAACTGTCCTGTTTCACTACCAGTATTACTCAATTGAGCTTCTTGCTTCTCTGCAACTTTCACTTGTGCCCACATGGCCTTTTCTTTCAATTTACGCTGTTTACTCTCAATTTCATCACTACAATACTTAGCATATCTCAAAACTTCGTCCACTGTGCTATTCTGCCAACCAATCAAGTGCTGCTTAATCATTTCACTTATCTCTGGTTTTAATCCATACACAAACCTATATACAAAATGACTCATATCCTTCTCACTCAGTGTCTCATAACCACTATACTGTTTGAAAACCAACAACAATCTCTCATAGTAGGCGTGCACTGACTCTTTGCTTTCCTGCGTTGTTCTGTCTATTTTTACCCAATCTGTTTCTTTTGGTGGAATTTTATTTTTCAAAAAGGTAACTACTTGGTCATACTTCCTCATCACTTCTGGACCTGGCGCTCCTGTTTTAGCATCCCTTGGATATTCTACAGTTGGCCAATCAATAGTAATCTTACATTCTGTCCACAAATCAGCTGGCACTACTATATCAAACAATCCATCCAGATCTATCCACAGCACTTTTGACACCTTAACAAATCTTTCCACTTGTCTGTACCATTCTACTGGTTTCTCTCTCAATTTTGGGAAGTCATTTGTAAATGACAGTATATCCTGTCTGGTCCATGGAACATGCACATAACTACCTCCTGGAGTTTCTCTCATCGGGTACTCCCTAACAACTGGTTCCCTATCTGTCACTGCAAAAGCCAAAGATGCTTTATCTGTTGTTTTCTCATTCCTCTTTGACCATCTATTTCTCCATCTATCCACATCACCCCATTTTCTCAATAAAACAATCAACTCTTTTATTTGGGTCAGTCTTCCTGATGTGTTCAAATTCTCTATGTCTTTCTCACAAAAATCTACTCTGTACGGTTTCTGCAACGTTCTCACTTTCACAAATTCCACTCCTAGTTCACTTGCTATCTCTTCCAATTTGTCATGTAAATTTCTAGCTCTCCAAGTAAGACTTTTGCACAAAAACATAATCTCATCATCCTGGTAATTTTTTAATTTTTCTGTACCAATGGTTCCCAAAATCAATTCTTCCATGTCTATTTTCAACCTAATTACATCTAATGGTTTTTCTTCCGGTTCTTTTGCTTTTAGCGCTTTCATCCATTCATTTAACTCTTCTGGAGTCGGACCTACAGGCGTACTATTTAATTCTATCCAATCGCTGCTTTTTTCTGGTGTTCCTGATGCGGACTCTGTCACCATAGGCATTCTCCTAATCTCATTCTCATTTATCGTCAAATTTGTAGGTGGGCTTGGTCTATAGGTACTAGCCAAATTGTGTGCCCCTTCATTATTCAGTTCCATCCCTTCTCTTTTTCTTTGCAAATGTGAATTCATGGGAATCACTAAGGAATGTTCATTAATTTTCTGATTCTCAAAAATTGGCATTACTGGACCTATCGTTACTGGTACAGTTACAGCTTCCATATTCTTTGTCAATTCTCTTATTTTCTCAGTCAATTCTTTTGTCGTTTTTGCTAATTCAGTTGCATTGTCACTTTCTATCTCTTCATTTTGTGAAGTTTTAAATGTTTCTTGTGACCTATTTGTTTCATTTCTTCGTTCGGGTATTTTATTCCTCCCAGTTTCCATTGGCGGTGCATTTGGTGTCACCACCGCAGAAGTCTGTTGGTATGGAGGTGGGTTTCTGTTTAAAATATCTTCCAGCAATTCGTCATCTGTTTCACTACCACCATACACATACTTTTCTACCACTACATGTTTCTTTTTCTCGGTACACTTTCTCTTTGCTTCTTCCTCAACTGTAAAAGCTGGAAACAAACCTCCTGTCATGTTAGCATATCTCCAACGCTTTACTCTGTCCTCATGATTTATTCCCCACAACCTTCCAGGCAAAAACTCATGATTCTTTAATCCTCTGGATCTCTCTCGCTCATACATCTCATCTTCCCATTCCGTTAAAGCTTCAAACTGGGTCGGTCTAGGTCTAGGTTCTAACATTACCATCTTTTCTCTCAAGTTCCGTAGTACAGCTACATTAAATGAACCATTCTCAGGGAAAGCCAATGCTCCATCATTCTTGGTGTATTTTGTCCAATTTTCTAACCATATGCATGTGTGATATCCATATTTCAGCATCATATGTGAAGCTGGTGATTTCGGCGGAGGAATTATTTGTCCCTCTCTAGTCACTACCTTTTTGTCCTTCTTAAAGAAGTTCTTAACTTTCGACATCCATGACGTTTTCTCTTTTCCATACTCATAGTACGACATGATTCACAACCTTTTTCTCCTTAAACGATCCGCAATTCAACACTGTTCTCTGTGCGTTATCTCAACCAATACTAGCGCGACTCACACCAACACTCCAATCACAAACTTCCACGTCACTAGATTATTCGACCAATCCTAGCGCGACTCACACCAAAGCTCCAATTAGAGCGATTTCTGTCTACGGCGCACTGTCCAATCCCAGCGCGGCTTTTGTCTACGTCAGTCCTGCTCCTGTTTCCATGTGACTAGCGCACTGTCCAATCCCAGCGCGACTCTTGTCTACGTCACTTCTGCTCTTGACCCCTCCTTTACAAAATTTATCGGCAATTTCTTTTTCAACAATTCTTTGTTAGTTACAACATTTAAAACATTTCCATTGTCTGATTCGCTAAACCGAAAAGATAGCTTTGACCATTTACACAAGAATTCTGTATTTTCCAGTAGGCAGCGCTTACCTCTACCCTACCACAGAATTTTCAGTTTCGCCGATAAAGTAGCACTTCCCTCTACCTTACCCTTCTTTCAAGCAATCAGTAAACCTGTTTCTCTGGGGATAAAACACATGTGGAGACTATACTGCTCCTGAGAATTAAGGCCAGAGTTTCACAAGAAAACCGATCACTATTTCACTTACACACCTTTTATACACAAAATGTCCCTATTATAACACAACCTGTGTTATTACCAAAAATGAACTCAGACAGTGTACAATTCCATGTGACTTCTCTTGCCACACGTGTTCCACTTCCTACTTCCCAGAAGCGTGAAAACTTACATATAACATAACGCGACTCAACAAAAAGTGTTAGACATGAACTTATCAATAATCAATAATCACCAAACTAATCTATAGAAACCATAACTCTGCTACCAAGAAATCTGATCCAGCGCTAACAATAAAAATAATTCTCCTATTATGCTTTGGTCATCCAGGTGCAATTATTTCTCCAACACACACACTATATCCATATGACGGTGGGGCCCATAACACCGCATATACATTCACTTACTCATTTGTTCCCTGGATTTCCTCCGTCATGAACCTAGGAGAAAAACGATTCGCTGGAAGGAGACGGGATACCTCTTTTATAATGACATAATATTTCTCATTTGCTTTTAAGGTATTCCGCTCATTGGTCGATGGACCAACTAGTAGGAATCAGTTGATGGTGATTAAGACCAGCTCAATCACAATAAACTCTTTAACATTTCATTTTTAATCATTGAGCTAAAGAATCACTGAGTCATTTGTTTAAAGAATAATAAAGTTTATATAAAGTTTTGAATGCAGGAAATGAGTTTAAGCTTATTATTCAGATCATTACATTTATCATCAATATAAGAATAGTTTGAAATTGCAAGGCATTTTTATTAGACGGAAAAATGAGGTTATCATAATAAGAACTCTATAGATGAATCTATCTATCTATCTGGGAAAACCCTAATAATTCTAATAAAATCTATCAAGAAAAAGTTCTCCTAAAGCAGCATCTTTATACTCAACTGGAAAAGGAAAATAACAGCAGCAGCATCAGCTCGTCAGCATCAGCAACCGCAACTTCTCCCATCTACAGCATCTAACTCACGCAGCATCTAACTTCTGCAGCATCTCCCGCAGCATTCGAACAGCATTCTAACCCCTCCCACCAAGAGTAGGTCTTCTTATACCCTAATTCTAGCTTACAGCATAAAATGTTTCTTCTTCATGGCGCGATTCATTCTCATTGGTCAAAACCTCAGGCCCATATACATTTTAATCAAACTTCCTGGTCTCAACCAGTTCCGTGTGGAATGTCCATGCAAGCATCGTTTCCCACAGTTCATGCAATTGCTCATCCGTTTCGATCAGTCCAAATTGTATCTTTTTCTGTTACATTTTGTGTAATACAGTTCCGTCTATTGATTCAGTCGGGCTTCTCACGCTTCTTGCTGATCATCTTGGCACACAACAGCTCAGAAGGGTCACAACAGCCTTGACCATACTTTCATCTTAGCCTCTCAGCATCAGCGCGTGATCATCCCTTTTCCACAGCCTCTCGCCTCTATCACATGGTCTCCCGCTCATGCGTACTCTAGCAACTCGCGGCCATTTTATATTGCTGCTCGACAGGCCTAAGCGCACTATTTTCAAAGATAAACAAAATATTGTTAAAACAAAGAAATATAAACCCTTTCGTTTCCCTCCCGTCTTTCTACGTACCCCAATTAGGTATTACCTAGCAGAAGCAACATATAAAGCTGTCCCTTACTTACCATCGCTTTATTTTGCAACCACACGTTTTATTTAAAGCACAGATCATGCGTTTATTATTGAATTAGTACGCAAATGTTATGTTATGTTAAACACGTAAACAATTATAAGTTGATTAATTTGCACACGGAATGGCGTGTTACCTTTAACCCTTAACATATAACATACATTGTTGGTTATTTACTTAAACGAACATGTTTATTAATTATTTTACGAAAATATTAGGAGGTTTAATTTTTTTTTTTCATTTACCCTGCTCCATCACCAGGACGGCAAGGAAGGTACACGCTTGCCACCCTGCCAACTCCCCGGGGAAAGGGGGATGGGAGTGAGAGACAAGAGAAACAAAGAAATCTCCGCTGGCGTTGCTGATTATGTCTCTCAGGAATGCCTCTCTGGTGGGATGGATTGAAGGAGGTTTTTTCTATTTGTAGAAGGTCTTCAGAGCAATGTTTGATTACTCTAATCAAAAAGAAATAATTACATTTATCACAGATGTACTTCTAGTATTTCCTTATGACAGTTTTCTTAATCTTACTTTTCAAATGCCTACCGATTCTATCTATGTGGGGCTTTCTGAATCAGTAACTTCAGTATGAAGCATCCGCATTCACACTACCTCCAAAAGTACGCTCCAAAAAATATAAGCTAGAATACAACGATATCAGAAGAGTATTTCCAGTCAATTCTAAAGAACGCTCAAATGACATGAACTGTATGCATTACTTTGTTTCATTAACATACCTGTTGTCTCTGGGACTGTACTCCAAAGGATTCGCAAACTAAAATGTAAATGAGAAACAAAGGAAACAAAAGCGCTAATACACAGGTACAAATGCTGCGACAAATACCCTTAAACACTTTCATCAGTGTGATTGCACTTCAATTTGTGTGAAATGTCCTTTTTTCAATAAAGAGTCAATAAACAAACTCTCCACACTTTTCTAAAAGAAAACTATTTCTAAAGTCTCTAATAGTCTCTTGCCTTGGGAGTATTTCCGTTTGAGAGCACTCCAAAAGTTCTGGCAGGCTTCAAGGATTCTAAATGGTAATTATAGTCTTACCGCGGTAAAAATGCCTCAGAATGCAACTTGCCGATCGTGTTTCTTTGGTTGCTAAGCAACCGGTCTTCACGTCTTGTTTTCTTCTTTCAGGAGCCGGAAGACGCGCCGGGGAACAAGATTCCAGGGAACTCCTGAAACCGGAAACTCTTCAAGAGCCGAAGGGATGAAGAGAGCGTCGCTGGATCAGGATGGAGTCAGGTGAGTACCGGGGTTTTCACAGAGCGAAGCGTGAGAGCAGGAGCGAGCGCAATTTAAATACCCAAGCGCTCCGCTCTTGTTCCTGAATGCACGTGTGCACGGTGTGACTGTTTCCCCGTGCGCACGTTGGCCAAACTACAGTTTGCATAATTTTGTGTTTGGGGAACGCCCGAGGCCAAAAGGCACATGTACTGGAAGCAGGGAAAAACGGGGGCACATGTTTAATTATGGTTTGGCAATTAGTTTGCCAACATAACAGCACATGGTTTGGACGCAGGGAAAAACGGGGGCACATGTTTATGCTGAATAAATATCAAAGTGACAACACATGCTCATATGATACAAAGTCATGCCAAGAGGAATAACATACTGTTGTGTGCGGAATAACAAGATCCTTTTAACAGTCATACATGAAACATGAATACAATCTTCACGAAACTGCAGCTGAAGTCTTCCCACCTATAACACCTCGTGCCTCTTTCTGCACCCCTCTTTCCTCTTTTTGCACCCCTCTTGCCTCTTTTTGCACCTCTGTTGCATCTTTCTGCACTACTCTTGCTTCTTTCTGTACCTCTCTTGCTTCTTTCTGCACCTCTGTTGCTTCTTTCTGCACCTCTCTTGCCCCTTTCTTCACCCCTCTTCCCTCTTTCTGCACCTCTGTTGCTTCTTTCTGCACTTCTCGTGCTTCTTTCTGCACCCCTTGTGCCTCTTTCTGTACCCCTCGTGCCTCTTTCTGTACCCCTTTTCCCTCTTTCTGAACCTTTCTTGCCTCTCTCTGCACCTCTGTTCCTTCTTTTTGCACTTCTTTTGTTTCTTTCTACAGCTCTCTTGCTTCTTTCTACACCCCCTTGCCTCTTTCTCCACCCCTCTTCCCTCTTTCTGCACCCCTGTTGACTCTTTCTGCACCCCTGTTGCCTCTTTCTGCACCTCTGTTCCTTTTTTCTGCACTTTTTTTGTTTCTTTCTGCACATCTCTTGCTTCTTTCTGCACCCCTTGTGCCTCTTTCTGCACACCTCTTACCTCTTTTTGCACCTCTGTTCCTTCTTTCTGCACTTCTTTTTTTATTTCTACGCCCTTCTTCCTTTTTTTGCATCCCTCTTGCCTCTTTCTGCACTTATCTTACGTCTTTTTGTACCTCTCTTGCTTCTTTCTGCACCCCTTGTGCGTCTTTCTGCACCCCTCTTCTCTTTCTGCAGTCCTCTTGCCTCTTTCTGCACCTCTGTTCCTTCTTTCTGCACTTCTTTAGTTACTTTCTGCACCTCTCTTGCTTCTTTCTGCCACCCTCTTGCCTCTTTCCCCATCCCCCTTCACTCTTTCTGCACTTCTGTTGCTTCTTTCTGCACCTCTCTTGTCTCTTTCTCCACCCCTCTTCCCTCTTTCTGCACCTCTGTTGCTTCTTTCTGCACCTCTCTTGCTTCTTTGTGCACCCCTCGTTCCTCTTTCTATACCCCTCTTCCCTCTTTTTGCACACCTCTTGCCTCTTTCTGTACCTCTCTTGTCTCTTTCTCCACCCCTCTTCCCTCTTTCTGCACCTCTGTTGCTTCTTTCTGCACCTCTGTTGCTTCTTTCTGCACCCCTCGTTCCTCTTTCTGCACCCCTTTTCTGTCTTTCTGTACCCCTCTTGCCTCTTTCTGGACCCCTGTTCCTTCTTTCTGCTTTTCTTTTGTTTCTTTCTGCACCTCTCTTGCTTCTTTCTGCACCCTTCTCGCCACTTTCTCCACCCCTGTTCCCCCTTTTTGCATCTCTGTTGCTTCTTTCTGCACTTCTCTTGCCTCTTTTTCCACCCCTCATCCCTCTTTATGCACCTCTGTTGCTTCTTTCTGCACTTCTCTTGCTTCTTTCTGCACCTCTGTGCCTTATTTCTGCAACCCTTGTGCCTCTTTTTGCACCCTCCTTCCCTCTTTCTGTTCCCCTCTTGCTCTTTTCTGCACCTCAGTTCCTTCTTGCTGCACTCCTTTTGTTTCTTTCTGCAACTTTCTTGTTTCTTTCTGCACCCCTCTTGCCTCTTTCTCCATCCCTCTTCCCTCTTTTGGCACCTTTGTTGCTTCTTTCTGCACCTCGCTTGCCCCTTTCTTCACCCCTCTTCCCGCACCTCTGTTGCTTCTTTCTGCACTTCTCTTGCTTCTTTCTGCACCCCTCGTGCCTCTTTCTGCACCCCTTTTCCCTCTTTCTGCAAATTTCTTGCCTCTCTCTGCACCTCTGTTCCTTCTTTCTGCACTTCTTTTGTTTCTTTCTACAGCTCTCTTGCTTCTTTCTACACCCCCAAGCCTCTTTCTCCACCCCTCTTCCCTCTTTCTGCACCCCTGTTGCCTCTTTCTGCACCTCTGTTCCTTTGTTCTGCACTTCTTTTGTTTCTTTCTGCACATCTCTTGCTTCTTTCTGCACCCCTCGTGCCACTTTCTGCACCCCTCTTCCCTCTTTTTGTACCTCTGTTCCTTCTTTCTGCACTTTTTTGTTTCTTTCTGCACCCTTCTTCCCTTTTTTGCATCCCTCTTGCCTCTTTCTGCAGTTCTCTTGTCATTTTCTGTACCTCTCTTGCCTCTTTCTGCACCTCTCTTGCCTCAGTCTGCCCACCTGTTCCCTCTTTTTGCACCCCTTTTGCCTGTTTCTGCAACTCTCTTGCCTCCTTCTGTACCTCACTTGCCTCTTTTTGCACCTCTGTTGGTTCTTTTGCACTGCTCTTGCTTCTTTCTGCACCTCTCTTGCATATTTCTGCACCCCTCTTGCCTCTTTCTGCACCCCTCCTGCCTCTTTCTGTACCTCTCTTGCCTCTTTGTGCACCTCTTCTACCTTTTTCTGTACTGCTTTTGCTTCTTTCTGCACCTCTGTTGGTAATTTCTGCACTGCTCTTTCTTCTTTCTGCACCTCACTTGCCTCTTTCTGCACTTCTCTTGCTTCTTTCTACACCTCTGTTGCTTCTTTCAGCAATTCTTTTGCCTCTTTCTGCACTTCTCTTCCTTCTTTCTGCACCCCTCCTGCCTCTTTCTGTACCTCTCTTGCCTCTTTGTGTATCTCTCCTACCTCTTTCTGCACTCCTCTTGCCTCTTTTTGCATCTCTGTTGGTTCATTCTGCACTGCTCTTGCTTCTTTCTGCACCCCTCTTGCCTCTTTCTGCATCCCTCTTTTCTCTTTCAGCAATTCCCTTGCCTCTTTCTGCACCCCTGTTCCCTCTTTCTGCACCTTTCCTGCCTATTTCTGCACCTCGCTTGCCTCTTTCTGTACCTCTGTTGGTTCTTTCTGCACTTCTCTTGCTCTTTCTGCACCCTTCGTGCCTCTTTCAGCACCTCTATTGCTTCTTTCTGCACTTCTCTTCCTTTTTTCTGCACCCCTCCTGCCTCTTTCTGTACCTCTCTTGCCTCTTTGTGCACCTCTTCTACATTTTCTGTACCGCTCTAGCTTCTTTTTGCACCTCTGTTGGTTCTTTCTGCACTGCTCTTGCTTCTTTCTGCACCTCACATGCCTCTTTCTGCACTTCTCTTGCTTCTTTCTACACCTCTGTTGCTTCTTTCATCAATTCTCTTGCCTCTTACTACACTTCTCGTGCCTCTTTCTGCACCTCTCTTGCCTCTTTCTGCACCTCACTTGCTTCTTTCTGCACCCCTCTAGCCTCTTTCTGTACCCCTCTCCCCTTTTTCTGCACCTCTCTTGCCTCTTTCTGCACCCCTGTTTCCTCTTTCTGTACCTTGCCTGCCTGTTTCTGTACCTCTCTTGCCTCTTTCTGTACCTCTGTTGGTTCTTTCTGCACTTTTCTTGCTCTTTCTGCACCCTTTGTGCCTTTTTTAGCACCTCTTTTGCTCTTTCTGCACTTTTCTTCCTTCTTTCTGCACCCCTCATGCCTCTTTCTGTACCTCTCTTGCCTCTTTGTGCACCTCTCCTACCTTTTTCTACACCCCTCTTGCCTCTTTTTGCACCTCTGTTGCCTCTTTCTGCACTTCACTTGCTTCTTTCTGCACCTCTCTTGCCTGTTTTGGCACCTCTGTTGCTTCTTTCTGCACTTCTCTTGCCTCTTTCTGTACCTCTGACTTAGAGGTAGTTTTAATCCCCCTGCCCTTATATGTACTAGGGCCTTACAGGGGAGGTCATGCCAATCACAGGGGTACCCCAACTCATAGTGTACCCTAGTGTATGTAGGTGTTTTCACTGTATTCTAAGTGTCTTTCAGCATAGCACTGGCTCCGGGCCTGGTTAGTCAGAGTGAGTTACCACCAGTACCAGTCAGCAAAAAGTTGGGGGCACAGGATGACTTTGCAACAAGGCTTCTTTCTGCACCTCTGTTGGTTCTTTCTGCATATCTCTTGCTTCTTTCTGTACCTTTCTTCCTCTTTCTGGACTTCTGTTGCCTCTTTCTTCATTTCTCTTGCTTCTTTCTACGCCTTTCTTCTTCTTTCTGCACATGTCCTACCTGTGTAGGCATACTTAGAAATTTGCATTTAAAAAACCTTAGAAATTCACTGAAAAACCATAGGTTTCAGCGACGTTATAGTTAGAAATTAGCATTTAAAAAACCTTTCAAATTCACTGAAAAAACCATAGGTTTCAGGGACGTTATAGTTAGAAATAAGCATTTAAAAAACCTTAGAAATTCACTGAAAAAACCACAGGTTTCAGGGACGTTATAGTTGGACATTTCACTCATACAAAACCAGAGAAATTTGGCCGTTATAGTTAGTTGAGCTAACTATAACTCGCGCCCCCGTAATGCACTTCGGATGACGTCACATATTACATCATTCATGACATGGTCAGTGACATCACTGATGACATCACTGATGACATCTCCAATGACGTCATTGATGACATCATCCATGTGATAATCTGATGCACCTCCTCATACCCTAATATAACCTTTGATACACCCACTCTAAAATACAGACTACCATTTTCGAAACCATAGACACACCAATACCAGTTACTACATACCTACTCACTGATTCCTAGGTCTACACACACATCCACTCATTCACCCATACAGTCACTCATACATGCAGTCACTCCTCAATACAGCACTATCATATGCACTCATACACCTATACAGACACTCACACACAGCCACTCATCCATAGAGTTACTCACACACCTAGTCAGTCATGCAAAGAATCAATCACACTCCCATTTACTCACCTATACAGTTATACACACACCACCTCACTTATTCATACAGATACTAACACATACTTACTCTCTTATACAATCACTGATACAAGCACACACTCATCCAAACAGCCACTCTTACAATCAACTCTCACATATAGTCATTTATATACTCCAACACTCACACATACTGCCTTTCACATATGTAGTTACTCACACATGTACCACTGAGGCATCCATTCACTCACCAACACACCTATACACACACTCACCCACCCATACAGCCCTTCCCAGATGCACTCTTGAACCCATACACCCAGTGAATCACCCACTCACACATCTATGCACAGAGTCACACACCCCCCACTCACCCACACAGATACTCAGGCACCCATACAGATACTCAGACAACCAATCAATAACCCATATAGACACTCATGTAGCTTCTCACCAACCCATGCAGCCGCTTACACACCAACTGACAGACTGATACAGACATTCACACAGTTTAGTCACTAACCCATGCATTCAGTAAGACACGTTTAATCACTCACTTATACAGTCAGTCACGCACCTACTAAATCATCCATTCAGACACTTATACACCCACTCATTCTTCAATACACCTTGGCATATATATATAAAACATATTTAAACTTTACAGACATACACAGTCACTGGATGATGTCATCAGTGATGTCACCAGTGATGTCATTTGAGATGCCATCAGTGATGTCATCAGTAATGTCACTGACCACGTCATGAATGAAGTAATATGTGACGTCATCAGCAGTGCATTGCAGGGGCGCGAGTTATAGTTTTGCACGAGTGAAATGTCCAACTAACTATAACGTCCCTGAAACCTGTGTTTTTTTCAGTGAATTTCTAAGGTTTTTTAGATGCTCATTTCTAACTATAACGTCCTGAAACCTATGTTTTTTTCAGTGAATATATATATATATATATATATATATGTGTGTGTGTGTATATATATATATATATATATATACATATATATATATATATATATATATATATATAGATATGTATATATATATATATATTCACTGAAGAAACCATAGGTTTCAGGGACGTTATAGTTAGAAATTAGCATTTAAAAACCTTAGAAATTCACTGAAAAAACCACAGGTTTCAGGGACGTTATAGTTAGTTGGACATTCCACTCGTACAAAACAAGAGAAATTCAGCCGTTATAGTTAGTTTAGCTAACTATAACTCACGCCCCCGCAATGCACTGCTGATGATGTCACATATTACATCATTCATGACATGGTCAGTGACATCACTGATGACATCACTGATGACATCTCAAATGACATCACTGATGACATCACTGATGACATCATCCATGTGATAATCTGATGCACCTCCTCATACCCTAATATAACCTTTGATACACCCACTCTAAAATACAGACTACCATTTTCGAAACCATAGACACACCAATACCAGTTAGTACATACCCACTCACTAATTCCTAGGTCTACACACACATCCACTCATTCAACCATACAGTCACTCATACATGCAGTCAACCATCAATACGGCACTATTATATGCACTCACATATCTATACAGACACTCACACACCGCCACTCATCCATAGTTACTCACACACCTAGTCAGTCATGCAAAGAATCAATCACACTCCCATTTACTCACCTATACAGTTATACACACACCACCTCACTTATTCAAACATATACTAACACATACTTACACTCTTATACAATAACAAATACAAGCACACACTCATCCATACAGCCACTCTCACAATCACTCACTCTCACATATAGTCATTTATATACTCCAACACTCACATATTCTGCCTTTCCCATATGCAGTTACTCACACATGTACCACTGAGCCATCCATTCACTCACCAACACACCCATACACACACTCACCCACCCATACAGCCCTTCACAGATGCACCCTTGAACCCATACACCCAGTGAATCACCCACTCACACATCTATGCACAGAGTCATAGCACACAGACACTCAGGCACCCTTACAGATACTCAGACAACCAATCAATAACACATATAGACCCTCATTTAGCTACTCACCAACCCATGCAACTGCTTACACACCAACTGACAAACTAAACTGTGTGAATGTCTGTATCAGTCACTAACCCATGCATTCAGTAAGACACATTTAATCACTCACTTATACAGTTAGTCACGCACCTACTAAATCATCCATTCAGACACTTATACACCCACTCATTCTTCAATACACCTTGGCCTATATATATATATATATAAAACATATTTAAACTTTACAGAAACACACAGTCACTGGATGATGTCATCAGTGATGCCATTTGAGATGTCATCAGTGATGTCACTGACCATGTCATGAATGATGTAATATGTGATGTCATCAGCAGTGCATTGAGGGGGCGCGAGTTATAGTTAGCTGAACTAACTATAACGGCCGAATTTCTCTGGTTTTGTACGAGTGAAATGTCCAACTAACTATAACGTCCCTGAAACCTGTGGTTTTTTCAGTGAATTTCTAAGGTTTTTAAATGCTAATTTCTAACTATAACGTCCCTGAAACCTGTGGGCTGCGCTGAGAGCCACGCACCCCTGGCGTTCAAACCTGGGGGCCGTGCTGGGAGCCGCGCACCCCTTGCATTCACACCGGGGGGCCGCGCTGAGCACCGTGCACCCCTCGTGTTCACACCAGGGGGCCACGCTGAGCGCCGTGCACCCCTCGCGTTCACACCAGGGGGCCACGCTGAGCGCCGCGCAAGGGTCGCAACTCCAAACTTTTGGCGAAAAAAAACCGTCTACTACTATTAATTTATATTTTTGAAAAAAGGGAGGGGTACCGCGTGGCCCCCCTCCCAGGCCATTTTTGGCCCCGGGGACCCCATCCCCCGGGGTATAGCCTCACAGTTGGGGACCGTGGGGGGTGCCCCAATGCCCCCACGGTCCCGCCGGCTCCCCGCCTCCTGCGGGAGCCGGCATTGCTTTTCCACAAGGGGAGCTGCTGACATGCAGCTCCCCTTGTGGAAAAGCAATCCTGCTTTGCTTCGTACAAGCGAGATCAGGTTTCCCTGCTCTCGCTTCCATGAAGCAATGCAGGAGTTTGCTATGGCAGGGCGGGAGCCGCTCGGCTACCGCCCTGTCATTGCAAATAGCAGTGTCCCGGGGGTGGGCACCCCGGGTCACTGGAGGAGCTGGCCCTGGGGGGTGGTGGTCCCCAGGGCCATCGAGGGCTCCTGGAGGGGGGCCGCGTGGCCCCCCTCCCTCCGTTTCATTGGAGGTGGTGATCCACTCTAACCAACATTAGGGAAACTGTTGGTATTCAGAGGGTTTGAGTTACTATTCCCTCTCCCATTCACGCATTGGACTTTGGAGGGGTTAGATTCGCTATTCACACTCCTGTCTGAGCAAACAGTCGGGAAACTGTTGGACTTCAGAGGGTTAGATTTACTATTCCCATTCTAGTCCAAGTAACAGTAGGAAAAGTGTTGGACTTCGGAGGGGTTAGATTTACTGTGCCCAGCCAATGTATGCAACAGTACGGATAAATTCATAGGGATTGCATAAATTATTCGAACTCATAATTATTTTCTAGAAAACAATGAAAAACCCAAAAACAAAACAATTTTACATAATTTTTTATAGAAAAATGAATGCTTACAATGTAAACTTAAAATAAATACAAAATACAAAATAATTAAAAAAAAGGAAAATTAAATTCCCTTCCATCGCTATAATCCAAAAAACAGACAAACACCCCATAAAATATTTAAATCAATAAAAAACCCTAAAAAAGTAAGTAACTAAAAACAATCAAAAATACATTTTACAAATATTAATATTGATAAAATATAGCAATATGTTGATAAACCAAGCAAAATCAATTAAATCATAAACAATTCAAATGTACATAATTATCAATATAAAATCATTAAGATTAACACTTAATGTATAAAAATAATTTCAATGACTTCCCATCCTTTTTCCTTACTAACCAAACAACCCACTACTAAAATAGAAATTACTAACAAAAGAGAAAAATGTGAATATACATTAGAATTTAAATTTTTAGTTTACTTAAATAAAATAACAATTAAATAATAAAGCAATGAAAACAATTATTAATCAATCAAATATTTAATTTACAATAAAAAATGACTTACCATATAATTAAAATAATTATAATATAACTAATTTCCCATCCTGTTCGGCTACTAAAATATAAAAGCCTAACATAAATGTAAAAATGAAAATAAAAATTTAATTTAAGAAATTAAACTGGAATTCGAAATGAACAAACAAAACCTTAATAAATAAAGCAAAAATTTAACAATCAAACAATGTACATAATTAATTAAAAATAGAAAATTAACATAAAAAGTAAATGAATTATAATTCTCACCCTATTCCTCTACAAATCCAACTACACACTCCTACATTATAAGTTACTAATTTCATTTTGAAAATATACACTTAAAATGGCAAACTATATTCAAATAATAACAATTATACTAACAATGCTAACACCTGAAATGAATAAATTTAATAATATATATTACATTAATAAAAAACAATATGTATTACACCTATAGTAAAGTAAACAATGAAATACAACAATAGACTCAAAAACAAAATTATGTACCAATAAAAACAATATTCCTACCTTGGATATGTTGTTCCACAAAATGTTGGTAGTCACAATATTTTTGACACAATGTCACAAAATATTTTTAATCCGATTTGTGTCATTCACCATATCAAGTACTCGCATCCCAGTGGTTAAACCTAGCTCCACCAAACCAATATCTGGATGTAGAGCCCCATGAAGAAGTATGCCACTATTTGTGGGTGAGGACCACCAACAACCCATGGTTGTGATCTAAAATACTCTCATAACAAGCCTTACCATGGAGCACTAGAAGCTTAGCTATAGTGTTGTGTGACAATTATATTGTAGTAAGGAGGTATTAACAAGCCGGTTTCTCTCCTTTTAAGTATACACCTAATGAAACAATCCTGCAGTGCAACACTCTAACGAAGAAAAAATGAATGCGTCAAACCAATATGCAATCATGAAGTATTTTTTTTAAAAAGGAGTTGGGGATAGGCTGGCTATGGACATTGACCATGACTGGCTGCAAGGTTTGTCAGCTTCTCGTCCCTCCACTCGCATATGCTGCATTGTGGGAGACAATTATATCTATATTTACTTTATTCCTCCTTCCAGTACTAGTCCTAGCAGCAGTTACAAAGCAAAGCAGAGAAAATAACCAAAAAAAGAGGATTAAGAGAGAGAGAAAGAGACAGATACAACCTCACACATTTAACTGTACAACATTAGAATAATAAATAATTTTCATTTTTTAAAAGGACAATGGAATCATGAAAAACAGAGGCAGGAAAATTGTTTTTAAACTATGTCCTTGGCTGACCTAAGTCTCCTGCAGCTTTCCACTGTGCTGCTCTTGGAAACTGCTTATTTATTCAGAATTCTTTAATACAACCTTTCACTTAGCTGGTCTGACTTCATCAGTGGGAATGCTTGTAAAGAACACATGTGCTGTTGTTACAAGAATGACCTCATAAAATTATCTATCGCGCCGCAAGTGCCCTGTGGGCCATACAGTGAGTATCAGTGGTCCAGACCTAGAAGGTTATCAATCCAAAACGATGCCCACTTAGGAAATCTGAGCTTCTCTTTCCTGTTCTGGGCCAATCAGTGCTTAATTTGTAACATAATAAAAGCTGGTGCCCAATACTCTGCTCAGAAGCCTGTGGCCGGTGCTATTAAATGTCGGTCCGCTGAATACCAAGGCTGGTAGTCTAGAATCCACCTCAGGCCTCTTTAATCCACTACCAGACACTCCCATCTCCTTTATCTCACTCTTATCAGTCTCTGCTTTCTCCTTTGTGACAGGTTTTCCCTCTTTCTCTTCCTCCTTTTTTCCCCTTTGTGGGATTTCCCTCTCTTGGTCAATATCTAATGAGGAAAAATAAGGGATGGTCCCTAAAAATATGTTCCGGTGTGCCCCATCGGCAACCACCAGTGTAAAGTAAGCACTGTTAATGGCAGTGGCACTATAAAATGCCAGGTATAGAGAAGCACACTGCTTGGCAACATTGCATGGTGGTGGGTTTTCTGTTTTTGCAAGCAGTTTGTCAGGAATCACCCGCGGCATCCACTGACAGGCTCCATGTGAAGGAGCCGGCGCGGCTAGTGCAGAACTCCATTTCCCAGAAATGGAGAACGTCTGACGTCAGACGCGCCTTCACGCTTTACGTCCCGCAAGCCCGGAAAAGGACGAGAACCGGAGGAGAAGCAGCCGATTATTCTGGAGGATTACTGACGGGTTATGCCCGTGTTTCTTTGCGGCTTCACTGTTTTCCTGGTCGGGTAAGGGTGCCTTTGGCACCGCTTTCCTTTCTTTGCAATCTTAGCTTGTGGTGCTACCGAAACAAGCTCTTGCTGATATTCCTGGCATTTATTGTTCGTGCCTGCATTTTCCTTTCGTTGGCGAGTCCATAGGCTTAGGGGCTCTTGCAAGGGAAACTATCAGGACAATATCTATGACCTGAACCTTGTATCATAGATTTCGAGGTATATTACCTTTTGGGGGCAATATTTGAGACTCCCCTGTTGGCGAGTCCAGTGCAGTGACTCATGCAGGGGAGTTATTTTTGCTACCTTTCATTTACTTACGGAGAGTGACATTAACTCTCTGAACTATTCCTTTTTCTTGTCACTTATTGTGGTATCAAGTTATATCGTTATCAGAAGAGCCGGATCAAGCCTCAATTCTTTGGTTCTTTTGATGACATACAGTGGTTCACAGAATAAGGGAGTTACCCTTAACGTTTCAATGTTGGCAAAAAAATGTTATTGCTTGCTTATGATGATAATGAACAATTCTGCACCCTACTTTATTTATCTATGGCAATGCCTTGTGTTTTCCTTTCAACAGGGGGGTCAGCAGTAGGTGGTCAGTCCGTAGGCATCACCAGGCTTCTTTCACTGCTACAGAGGGTAGGTGTAGAGGAGCAGAGATAATTAAAGCGCATACATATGGGTATCTTTAGCTAGATAGAGATCATCGCATTTATGTGGTCTTCTGTTTTGTTCTTACAGTATGCGGTGTACAGAACTGAGATCACCTGCTCACCTCCCCTCTTCGTGAGAGTGCATTTTCTTTCTTTACAGGTAGATACAGCTGGGAATATAAATTGCTAGAAGGGGTTAAGTTAGTTGCCTGACTATTCTGGAAAGAGTATTACTATATTCTCTTTTTGTATTCATAGGTCTCCCTCCCCTCTGTCCCCATCCTTCCCTTCCCCTGCTTGACCATCCTAAAGTCTGCGTAATTCTTTAACCAGACTTGGAGCTGTTGAGAGGTGGACCCCTTTGAGCATCGGTTCGATCCTGAGGATACGATTGGTCTGGGACACAGTTCTTCTCCCAGCACTTCCTTTATCCTGTTTGTTGTTTTCCTCATATCCCTTCCCTCAGGATAGTCCTGGTTAGGTCCTTGCTGTTTTGGTGTTTGTGCTTTATTACAGTTATTATTTGCTTCCAGTCTCCTTCACTTCCTCTAGGCCAGAGGTCTCCAGGCCTGGTAGGAGGTGAGTAATATTCAAATATTGTTTTCTGTAATTATTGTACTGCTTTTTTTTAATGAATTATATTCACATTTTGTTACCATTTCTTGAACTTGTTCCAAGAACCTGGAGCGTCCCATCTAGTTTTGTAGTTTTTCCTTATTTTCTCCATGTTTTGTTCCCCTGTGTCCGCATGGCAATTTCTTTCTATGTACATATATGAACATATTGTACCCTGAAGACTTATGGGTGCTGGAAACTGGGGATTATCTGTGATGTTACCTTCTATTATACTGAATTCATGACAGTCATCTCGTTGTCTCTCGTTCTTCAAAGTGGCTTCTTTCAATCACAATATATTTCTGGTGTTAACTCTTTACTTTTGTGCCTAGTCTTGGTGTTAGTTTGATGTCCTTATAGGACCTTTATTGGTCAGGCTGGGTATAGCATCTTTTCAATTGCAACTGCCATAGAATGTATTTTAGTCCTTTTCATTATTATTCATAGTATGTTCATTGCAATTTGGGGTTGTCTTAGTTACTCTGTGTTTTACTGGCAATGTGTGATGCATTGGGGTGGATAAGATCAAGTCTTTTACCTGGGCCAGCTCCAAGAATGTGTGTAGGGCTTGACTACTCCAAGTCCCCTGAGGGTTGAATTCTAAGGCCTGGGTGTAAGATGTTATCTTAAAAAAATCATTCATAAAATCAATAGGGGTAGTCCACACTGGGTGTATTTTAGCGTTACACATTTCTGCTCAAGTCTGTTCATCGACGGTGAACACTCTGGTGTCTGAGTTAGCGGCAGACTCATTGGTACCTCAATAGTTAACAGTAAAGGGAATAACCCTTCACACAGTAATAGAAATTTTGGGGTTCAGCTTTTCCCTCTGATCTTGAACTAAATTCAGTTTGTGTTTTTTAAGTGTTTCCGTAAATATGCAAATATTCATATAATAAAAAGTATATTGAAGGTCTAAGAAGTTCGCTCAAATTAAAGTGAAAAAAAGGCAGCAAGATCATACAGATGTTTCCCTCACACATTCACAAGTGCAATCTCGGGAGGACTGGGCCACCTCCTTTACAAGCCTCAGATGTTCATGTCCTGTCTTTTACCCCAGGAGAGGCTATCGTGGGACCAGGCTGAAAGTGCTGGTGTTTATTTTGTACACATTCAAGATAATCTTAGATTTTCCCGATCACTGAGGCACACATGGTGACAGCCAGTCAAAGCGATTTATCATTCTTAATTAACATGCTGACTAATATGTACAAAGGGCCCAAAGGTGGCTTTCCCTGCTGCTTACCTTCTAATGGTATTTAAATAGAGCCTGGGTTGTGGAGTTGTGAATGCCAAGTGAGATCTTCTGGTGTGTAGCTTCAGGAAGCTGTCGTGGAAGATGCTGTCTTTAGGAGAAACAGTATGTAAAGCCCATGCATTATATTTCTTAGTTATGTGCTTTTAGATGAACATTTTAGGGATTTAGAAAGTATGATTTTTTTAAACTTTGTAGTGTGAATTTCATAGCTTGTAGACACTTTTGTAGATTCAGAAAGAGAATTTAATTCTTGTGGATGGGACTTATTTGCGGACGCTGTAAACAAAACCCTTCTTACACTTTCCACCACCGCGTGCCTTGTGTCCATGCATTAGGGTGCAGTGGAGGTAAAGACTCCATAGTCATGCAACCCAGTATGCAGGACTGGCAGCGGAGAGGCCAAAATATAACAAGGCCCTCATTGCGATGTCGACGGACGTTGAGGTCGGCCGGTCCCGACTGCATTATTAGGATGCGACCGCACATGGTGCGGTCGCACACTCCCTTTCTCTATGGGAGCTTGTGATGTGGCCATAGACCGGCTGTGGCACAAGTTCCCATAAAGAAATGTGTGTTTTTATTAATCCCTGCACTGCGAGGCAGGCATTTGGTGGTGCCTGTCACGCAGTGCAGGGATTAACAGAGGGGCACCATAGCTGCCTCCCAGGCCTCCAACCGGAGGCCGCTGTGGCAAGGGGGCCCTGCTAGGAGCCCCAAAGTCGCTTTCCGGCAGGCTTTTCATGTCGGAAAGCCCGCCATGAAAAGCCTGCCGGAAACCAACATCATAATCCCCACGGCGTAAATGCAGTGCATAGGAGATTATGAGCGGCATCCGACTGGCTGATGGGCTCCTTTAGCCCGTCGGAAGCTAGTCGGTCCGACTGGCCTGTTTCAAATCCGACAGCCTTCATCGAAATAATGCTGTTGGATTTGAAACCAACAATGGCAGGTCGGAGGCTTCTGACTTACATCGTAATAGGGCCCTATATTGTGTCAGCCACTAGGACAGCTTTGTAAATCAACATCCTGGACAGAGGCGACTACCTCCTTTCATAAAGGAAACCAAAAACGTCCTCAGGGGGTAATGATTCCGGGCCAGAGTTCACTGAGAGATAGAGAGGTGAATACTTGTCGTAGCGAATAAGGGACACATTTATACCATTTATACAAGACAAACCTAGCAACATGAAAGAACTTTTAAAGTTAGTAACTTTTATCCCTACAAAAATACTACGATTTATTAGAAGATCATGCATCCTTTTATGCAAAGTAAAGCTCCTTCGCGGAACCCTTTTGCCTGATGTGTCTTCATGGGCGTGAAATGAGGAAATGAAGGACCGGCTCTGCTATACATCCATTAAAAGGGTTTACTAATATGAAACAAATTTCCGACTATGATGAAATGACAATCACTCCCCTAGAGTACTCCTTTCATCATCAAGGTGAGCTCCCAGCCACCGACTCGACCTATTCACTAAAGCATCTATGAGTACAGGAAGCCCCACTATAGGAGTACTCTCTTACATACCTTTGTGAATCAGCACCAAACATTCAACGTTATGTAAGAGTACTTAAAAGAGTGCTCATGTAGAGCAACTTCCCGTACTCATAAATACTTTTGCCCACCTCACTGCATTATCAATGACTAAGACCCTGACCGGAATCAGTAAAGAACCTCAGAAATGTAACTGATGACACAACCTCACAAACTAAAACCGACATAAATAAAATGTACTCAGTAGGTTTAGTGGGTTTCATTTCGTTTTTCCAAAGGGGTATTGCTAGTTAATTAATAATGAAAATAATTGACAGCGCCTCCTTGGGTAATATGTTTAAGATTCCTGTCCATCAACTGTTGTTTTTGCAATTGTCACCCCGAGTGGGACGGGTATGCCCAGACGTGGGTCCCGTGCTCTCCATGCCACTGGAATCAAGCTATCCTGGCTGAAGAGGGGTGAAACCCCGAAACCGGTCCTAGGATGCTTGTTTCCAGTCCAGGGAGGACCTGGCTTGGCAGTTCGGGCTGGACTGTTCCCATGAGGCACAGGGTCAAGACTGATTTGCATATGGCTGGGTTCAAACTGGAATGGCATGGTGAGCAAAAAACGATGGATTCAGGCCCAGATCTCTGTACTGGGGTGAATGTATGACATTGTTCTGCATTCTGTCCATCAACTGTTGTTTTTGCAATTGTCACCCCGAGTGGGACGGGTATGCCCAGACGTGGGTCCCGTGCTCTCCATGCCACTGGAATCAAGCTATCCTGGCTGAAGAGGGTGAAACCCCGAAACCGGTCCTAGGATGCTTGTTTCCAGTCCAGGAGGACCTGGCTTGGCAGTTCGGGCTGGACTGTTCCCATGAGGCACAGGGTCCAAGACTGATTTGCATATGGCTGGGTTCAAACTGGAATGGCATGGTGAGCAAAAAACGATGGATTCAGGCCCAGATCTCTGTACTGGGGTGAATGTATGACATTGTTCTGCATTCTGTCCATCAACTGTTGTTTTTGCAATTGTCACCCCGAGTGGGACGGGTATGCCCAGACGTGGGTCCCGTGCTCTCCATGCCACTGGAATCAAGCTATCCTGGCTGAAGAGGGGTGAAACCCCGAAACCGGTCCTAGGATGCTTGTTTCCAGTCCAGGGAGGACCTGGCTTGGCAGTTCGGGCTGGACTGTTCCCATGAGGCACAGGGTCAAGACTGATTTGCATATGGCTGGGTTCAAACTGGAATGGCATGGTGAGCAAAAAAACGATGGATTCAGGCCCAGATCTCTATACTGGGGTGAATGTATGACATTGTTCTGCATTCTGTCCATCAACTGTTGTTTTTGCAATTGTCACCCCGAGTGGGACGGGTATGCCCAGACGTGGGTCCCGTGCTCTCCATGCCACTGGAATCAAGCTATCCTGGCTGAAGAGGGGTGAAACCCGAAACCGGTCCTAGGATGCTTGTTTCCAGTCCAGGGAGGACCTGGCTTGGCAGTTCGGGCTGGACTGTTCCCATGAGGCACAGGGTCAAGACTGATTTGCATATGGCTGGGTTCAAACTGGAATGGCATGGTGAGCAAAAAACGATGGATTCAGGCCCAGATCTCTGTACTGGGATGAATGTATGACATTGTTCTGCATTCTGTCCATCAACTGTTGTTTTTGCAATTGTCACCCCGAGTGGGACGGGTATGCCCAGACGTGGGTCCCGTGCTCTCCATGCCACTGGAATCAAGCTATCCTGGCTGAAGAGGGGTGAAACCCCGAAACCGGTCCTAGGATGCTTGTTTCCAGTCCAGGGAGGACCTGGCTTGGCAGTTCGGGCTGGACTGTTCCCATGAGGCACAGGGTCAAGACTGATTTGCATCTGGCTGGGTTCAAACTGGAATGGCATGGTGAGCAAAAAACGATGGATTCAGGCCCAGATCTCTGTACTGGGGTGAATGTATGACATTGTTCTGCATTCTGTCCATCAACTGTTGTTTTTGCAATTGTCACCCCGAGTGGGACGGGTATGCCCAGACGTGGGTCCCGTGCTCTCCATGCCACTGGAATCAAGCTATCCTGGCTGAAGAGGGGTGAAACCCCGAAACCGGTCCTAGGATGCTTGTTTCCAGTCCAGGAGGACCTGGCTTGGCAGTTCGGGCTGGACTGTTCCCATGAGGCACATGGTCAAGACTGATTTGCATATGGCTGGGTTCAAACTGGAATGGCATGGTGAGCAAAAACGATGGATTCAGGCCCAGATCTCTGTACTGGGGTGAATGTATGACATTGTTCTGCATTCTGTCCATCAACTGTTGTTTTTGCAATTGTCACCCGAGTGGGACGGGTATGCCCAGACTTGGGTCCCGTGCTCTCCATGCCACTGGAATCAAGCTATCCTGGCTGAAGAGGGGTGAAACCCTGAAACCGGTCCTAGGATGCTTGTTTCCAGTCCAGGGAGGACCTGGCTTGGCAGTTCGGGCTGGACTGTTCCCATGAGGCACAGGGTCAAGACTGATTTGCATATGGCTGGGTTCAAACTGGAATGGCATGGTGAGCAAAAAACGATGGATTCAGGCCCAGATCTCTGTACTGGGGTGAATGTATGACATTGTTCTGCATTCTGTCCATCAACTGTTGTTTTTGCAATTGTCACCCCGAGTGGGACGGGTATGCCCAGACGTGGGTCCCGTGCTCTCCATGCCACTGGAATCAAGCTATCCTGGCTGAAGAGGGTGAAACCCCGAAACCGGTCCTAGGATGCTTGTTTCCAGTCCAGGAGGACCTGGCTTGGCAGTTCGGGCTGGACTGTTCCCATGAGGCACAGGGTCAAGACTGATTTGCATATGGCTGGGTTCAAACTGGAATGGCATGGTGAGCAAAAACGATGGATTCAGGCCCAGATCTCTGTACTGGGGTGAATGCATGACATTGTTCTGCATTCTGTCCATCAACTGTTGTTTTTGCAATTGTCACCCCGAGTGGGACGGGTATGCCCAGACGTGGGTCCCGTGCTCTCCATGCCACTGGAATCAAGCTATCCTGGCTGAAGAGGGTGAAACCCGAAACCGGTCCTAGGATGCTTGTTTCCAGTCCAGGGAGGACCTGGCTTGGCAGTTCGGGCTGGACTGTTCCCATGAGGCACAGGGTCAAGACTGATTTGCATATGGCTGGGTTCAAACTGGAATGGCATGGTGAGCAAAAAAATTATGGATTCAGGCCCAGATCTCTGTACTGGGGTGAATGTATGACATTGTTCTGCATTCTGTCCATCAACTGTTGTTTTTGCAATTGTCACCCCGAGTGGGACGGGTATGCCCAGACGTGGGTCCCGTGCTCTCCATGCCACTGGAATCAAGCTATCCTGGCTGAAGAGGGGTGAAACCCCGAAACCGGTCCTAGGATGCTTGTTTCCAGTCCAGGGAGGACCTGGCTTGGCAGTTCGGGCTGGACTGTTCCCATGAGGCACAGGGTCAAGACTGATTTGCATATGGCTGGGGTCAAATTGGAATGGCATGGTGAGCAAAAAAACGATGGATTCAGGCCCAGATCTCTGTACTGGGGTGAATGTATGACATTGTTCTGCATTCTGTCCATCAACTGTTGTTTTTGCAATTGTCACCCGAGTGGGACGGGTATGCCCAGACGTGGGTCCCGTGCTCTCCATGCCACTGGAATCAAGCTATCCTGGCTGAAGAGGGGTGAAACCCCGAAACCGGTCCTAGGATGCTTGTTTCCAGTCCAGGGAGGACCTGGCTTGGCAGTTCGGGCTGGACTGTTCCCATGAGGCACAGGGTCAAGACTGATTTGCATATGGCTGGGTTCAAACTGGAATGGCATGGTGAGCAAAAAAACGATGGATTCAGGCCCAGATCTCTGTACTGGGTGAATGTATGACATTGTTCTGCATTCTGTCCATCAACTGTTGTTTTTGCAATTGTCACCCCGAGTGGGATGGGTATGCCCAGACGTGGGTCCCGTGCTCTCCATGCCACTGGAATCAAGCTATCCTGGCTGAAGAGGGGTGAAACCCCGAAACCGGTCCTAGGATGCTTGATTCCAGTCCAGGGAGGACCTGGCTTGGCAGTTCGGGCTGGACTGCTCCCATGAGGCACAGGGTCAAGACTGATTTGCATATGGCTGGGTTCAAACTGGAATGGCATGGTGAGCAAAAAAACGATGGATTCAGGCCCAGATCTCTGTACTGGGGTGAATGTATGACATTGTTCTGCATTCTGTCCATCAACTGTTGTTTTTGCAATTGTTACCCCGAGTGGGACGGGTATGCCCAGACGTGGGTCCCGTGCTCTCCATGCCACTGGAATCAAGCTATCCTGGCTGAAGAGGGATGAAACCCCGAAACCGGTCCTAGGATGCTTGTTTCCAGTCCAGGGAGGACCTGGCTTGGCAGTTCGGGCTGGACTGTTCCCATGAGGCACAGGGGTCAAGACTGATTTGCATATGGCTGGGTTCAAACTGGAATGGCATGGTGAGCAAAAAACGATGGATTCAGGCCCAGATCTCTGTACTGGGGTGAATGTATGACATTGTTCTGCATTCTGTCCATCAACTGTTGTTTTTGCAATTGTCACCCCGAGTGGGACGGGTATGCCCAGACGTGGTTCCCGTGCTCTCCATGCCTCTGGAATCAAGCTATCCTGGCTGAAGAGGGGTGAAACCCCAAAACCGGTCCTAGGATGCTTGTTTCCAGTCCAGGGAGGACCTGGCTTGGCAGTTCGGGCTGGACTGTTCCCATGAAGCACAGGGTCAAGACTGATTTGCATATGGCTGGGTTCAAACTGGAATGGCATGGTGAGCAAAAAAACGATGGATTCAGGCCCAGATCTCTGTACTGGGGTGAATGTATGACATTGTTCTGCATTCTGTCCATCAACTGTTGTTTTTGCAATAAGATTCTTGTCAGGCTGAATGACGCATAGGAGATGCAGGATGAATGCTGGTGGCTTTACTTACCGGGACAAAAATGGAAACAGGACACAAACAGCCTTTCTGAGCAGAAGAATGTATTTCTACATTTTGGGGTAGATGTGCCACGGCAAAATGTTTCGTTTATGATGTAGGGAGAGGGTCCTAGTGTATTTTGGCCACAGGTTGCATCACATTTTGCACTTATGACCAAAAACGCATCATTCTGAGTTGCTTTTGGGTTCAGGACTAAGACTGATTTGCATATGGCTGGCTCCTGTCTGAAATGAACGGTGGGCAAACAAAATGTGGACTGGAATGCGCCCCAAGTATTTTCCAATGGTTAACTTTAATTCAAGCATCCCACACATCACTTTTTTGTTCTCCTCGTTGACAGTGCTTAATTTGTTAAAGATTGAGTTCCCGTGCCAGCAGCTCTGCTCAAAAGCCCGTGGCCGGTGCAAATAATCAGTGCACCAAATGCCAAGTCTGGTAGTCTTAAATCCACCTCATGCTGCTTTAATCCACTACCAGGCACTTTCTGCCCCTTTATTTTAATCTTGCAGGTTCTTGCTTTTTCCCTTTGTGAAGATTTTGCCGTCTTTCTCTTCCTCCGTCTTTCTTTCTTTTTTTTTGTTTAATAATTTTTATTGAGAATGCAAACACAATACGAAACCATTACATTGGTTAGAAGAGATGTAAGGAATAACAAAGATGTAAAAATTGATAAAAATGTTTTGAAACAAGGAAAATACTTAATAACATTTTAGAGAATATCATGTCATTGAAAACTATGTAAGAAGAGAGAAATACGTAAAGAAAAAGAAAAATTACATCAACATAATAAACAAATTTGTCCATAAGAAAGAATGCTTTGTTTGTTTGTTTTGGTTTATATAAAAAAGAAGAAAAGAGAAAGAGAGAATAGAGGGGAAAGAAGGGAGAGGGGAAGAGGTAAGAGAGGAAGAGGGGGTAGATAAATAGAATGTAATAAAGGTATTATGAAAAGGATGAGTGTGAGGATAGAAAAGAGGTAAAAGGTAACCATAATAAATCGGATTTAATCTTTTGAAATACAGAGGAATGAGAGACAGAGGCAATTCTATGTTCATCACAAATCAAATTCCACCAGAACAAAAAGGATAGTTTAGAATTATCTTTCCAACAGGATAATATAACTTTGAAAGCAAGAGCGATAAAAAGGTCGAATAGCATAGTTTTTGAAGGGAGATGATCAAAATCAGGAGATATGGTACCCAAAAAGATATTGTGAATAGCAAAAGGAATATTACATGAAAAAATCAGTAGACATTTCGACCATACAACTTTCCAAAATTTATATACATTAGGACAATATTAAAGTAAATGCATCAGAGAGCCTTCAGAGGAGAGACATGGCCAACACAAGGGAGATGTAGAATGGTCAATTTTATGTAGAAATTGGGGAGTAACAACCACTCTGTTATAAATAAAGTATAGGGATTGTGTAATGTTACCAGCCTTAGAGGTTTTAAAAATCTTTTGCCACATTCGATCCCATTGAAGGACAGAAAGTAAGTGAGATAAATCATTTTCCCATAGTAATTCGATAGGAGATTTATTCCTTGTATTAATGGGTGAGGACAAAGTTTTGTATATGAAAGAGGCTCTTGGAGTAGGATCCAAAATAACATCAAATAAGGGTGTAAAAGGAATAATTGAAATAGCATCAGAGTTGGAACTATTATTCAGGAGAAAAGTTTGGAGTACAGGAAATAATGTGTTATATTGATGAATACAAGAGTCAGGAAGGCCAAATTTTTAGGTCTCGCCTTGGCAGCGCATGCGCTGCATGCGCTGTCTCAGCGAGACTTAAAGTAATCTGTATATTGGCTTCAACTCCGTGTAATTTCTCCTGCCCCTTGCGATTGGTTTAAGTCTGGCATTGCTGTTGTTTTCTTGCTTTCTGTTGGCTGTTGATCCTATGGTAACTTCCTTGTAGTCCCGAGGCAGCGTCGCCTAAATACAGTTTTCCTCCGCTTTGCTGGCACTTAATTGCCTGCAGTGTGCCATCTGTTTTTACCCTCCCTGACGGACGTGTTAGACAGACCCTGCTGACAAATGTAAGCGCCGGTCGTGGTTGGGGGCGTGGGCCCCCTCCTCTCCCTCCTCGCCTTGTTTTTTAAAGCATCGCATGCGTTAGGTCTCACCTGGCGTTATCTTATCCTCTCTTATCCCGCCCCTCCCCATGTTGTGTTTGCAGAGCGCGTCCGACCAGGCTCCAGCTACAACTGTCCTCCATGCTTTAGAGCTGCGAGCTCTCGCTCCAGTTACCTCAGCAGCTTCCTGCAGCTCCAGAGGACTGAGGTGAGTCTCCGAATCCCCCTGCTCCCCCCCACCTTCCCTTCTGTGTCCTCCTCTCGTGCCTACTGTCCGCTCCCTACTGCGGGTGCCCCGTTACCCTGCTCTGCCCAGGTCCTTGTGCAATGGCGAAAATTGGTTTGGATTTTGTTTTAAGGGGAAGACAGCCATGGTGGTAACGAACGGGAGACTTCTAGCAGCCCTCTTATCCCGCCCCTCCCCTTCCCATGCTGCGTTTGCAGAGCGCGTTTACCGGGCTCCAGCTACAACTGTCCCCATGCTTTAGAGCTGCGAGCTCTCGCTCCAATTACCTCAGCAGCTTCCTGCAGCTCCAGAGGACTGAGGTGAGTCTCCGAATCCCCCTGCTCCCCCCCACCTTCCCTTCTGTGTCCTCCTCTCGTGCCTACTGTCCGCTCCCTACTGCGGGTGCCCCGTTACCCTGCTCTGCCCAGGTCCTTGCTTTTTGTGCCCTTCCCTTCTGTTTAACGGTGTCCTGTCTCTCTTGCCTATCTCTTCATTGGTTGTGCCCCCTTTCCTGCTCTCTTGCGCCCCCCCCCCTTCCGGCTTTCCCATATCAGCGTGTGTCCAAAATGATTATTCTTTTCAAACTTATCGCTACCTGCAAACCACTCCTGCCAGGCGCTGTGGAGCAGGACTAACACATACTCTCTGTCCTGTGTACGTTGTGGAGGGTCAGGGTGATTGGGTGTCGCAGCAAACTGTTTTGTCTTTCTCTCGGACTTTGGGGTAGCGCAGGCGTGTCCTGGTAAACTTTAGGACTGTCAACGAGCGCTGTGCCGCCATGATGTCTGAGACACGGGCTTGGTGGTCTTTGGTGTGCATTTCTGAGTGGAAGGGGTGAAGCGTTGCTGTGATACTTTCCGCAGACTGCTGCCCCAGTACAGGCGGCATGAGGTGTTGCTGCGCTGCCTGAGATTTACCAGTGTAGATTAGACTGCGCTGGACCTCTGCAGTGACAGCAGCGTTTGTACAGCCGGACCCCGCCTGTACTTTCCTGTGAAATATACCGCATCCCTGCTGAGAGTTTGGGGTACTGCCTCTTTAAAAGTGCAGAAGCTCTGCTAAGAAGTGCTGGCACTCTGTGGCTGCCCGGCCTGGTGCAGGAGTGCAGACGCGTCCTTACTGGAAGCGCAGCAGCTTGCTTGTGATGGTGTTGGTACGTGTTTCCTTAAAAGTACAGCGCCGATGATGAAATCTCTGTGAAAAAACTGAATTGTCAGAGATGGAAGCCTGGTGTTTCTTGGCTGCAAAAGGCGCCGCAAAGGGTTTAACTTGTTTCCAGGAACTCTAGGCAAGTGAGGTGCCTCTTTCCATCGACGTCCCACGGACCCCGCACTTCCAAACCCCCGCCAAACTTCAGCGCTGAAGAAAGACTTTAATAACTACTGTTCTGCATTATAGAAGTCCTTTCTAAGAATGCGTGGACCTCCTGATTTTGCCGGGAAGGAGGGGGGCCCCACGACAAAGGCTGGCAATCTGTGTTTTGTTTTTCTACCGGCCTGTCCGATAACAGTAGCCACCAGAGGATTGTGTTGTTGGGGCCTCACACATCCTGTTTAGGCTGGGTCACACATGGGGGAGAGGCCCTGCCTGGACTGTGATGCACTAAGTAGTATCATTAATTACGAGGGAGGAACCAGGGGGCCCAGGCTAAGTCAGCAAAGGCTGGAGTGAGTGGAAGCACGAGCCTCAAAAATAGTGGAAGCACGAGCTTTAAAAAAAAACCCATAAAAAAACAGCTCCTGACCTAGTGTGCAGAGCCTTCATTTAATATGTTGCAAAAGAGATTCCTGATATTTGTATATTTACCTACACATGAGCATGATAAATGAAACTCGTTTAACTATCATTTCTTACGCTTTGCAGCAGTTAACTTGGAGTTTCTAGTGGCTCAAATCGGTGTAATTTCTGAAATGTATATGTTTTCTGCGTATTTGTTGCTTAATTTTCCTCCTGAGAAAATGTCACTCATAATTTCACTGAAATTATGAAAATTTCACACATAGCAATCTGAAACCTTGGCTGCTATGCTCGTATGGTCTTTGCATTCTGGTCCTGGGGTTTTGTTATTACCATTACAAAGGAAAGCAGCCAATGTCCGGATGCAGAGAGGAGACCAGAGGACTGATCGATCTACCCTCGGATTGTAGGCCTACGTCAGATCTCTGCCTCCGCCTCGACTGGTCGTATGGGTTCAGAAGCATTGACAACTTCCTGTCTTTAAAGTTACTGTCGTCTCTTCCCTTTAGCCGCCAAATAATCGGGTGACACTTTAGGTCGCTCACGGCGTTTAGCCAACAGTACTCTGAGCGCATTGATGTCTGAGCCAACCTTGCTGTGCTAGAAGCAAAACTGCAAGTACCAAAAAGCTGGACATTAAGAGCAATTTTTATTGCAGCGCCACAAAGCGGCAAGATTGCGCACCAAACACTACTTAACGCACATAATTGGCACATTTCAGTTTCCATATTAATGCATTTTTCACAAGTTTTTTTTATTTTTTTTAGCTTATTTCTGTAGTTCATTTTGTTTTTGAAGCAAACTGACGAAATTCAAATATTAACCAAAAGAAAGTTTAAAAGCAATTAACAAATATGCATACCCCAATATCGGAGAAAGACGTCTGGGACAGCTGGACGTTCTCTTAGCAGATAACATAAAATATACCTCTTTGATAACAATGAACTGTCTTGTTACTAAGGACCAGTAAAAACAAAAGGACGTGGTAAACCTGCTGCGAGAGTTAGGAAAGAAAGAAGAATATGTAGAAAACAGAGAGAAAACCAAATAGACTCAATGATACATAGCTAAAATACAATACCATTATCAAAGCAAATGGCTTTAACTTAAACAAAGGCGAGACCTATTGCATTTCCAATGCTTGTTCTTGTAGTTGAAGAAAGGATAGAATTGAATTATTGGCTATCAATTGATGCACATAAAAATACCCTTCTCTTTCCAGTGTTTGAAATAAAAAGATTTATGGCGAAATTTAATATGTTTATTATACCATAAAGAGGAGATCAAAAAAGATTGATAAAAGTCAAATCCTTGGGAAAAAGAGTATGTAATTAATGCTGAGAATATTTTAAAATGGGGTATTTGGAAATGAAAGTACAGTTGGTCATAAACACAACATCTTGGAAGGAAAAGTCATTTAACAGTGAACGTTCAAAAGCAACCCATGTTGGCATAGGAGAATCGTGATAGTCCTTAGACATGGCATAAAATTGACGAATTAAGAAAGCAGTGTGATATAATTTAAAATCAGGAAAGCGTACACCACCCTCTGATTTAGGTCGGATTAATTTAGATAAAGCAATACGAGCACGTTTGTTATTCCAAAGGAATTTAGTACAAATAGAAATAATTTGAGAGAAATAGTAGGTAGGAATTTTAAAGGGTAACATTGAGAGCGTAAAAAGAACCTGAGGGACAATCATCATTTTAATTGTGTCAAGCCTACCCCACCAGGATAAAAATAACGGGGACCAGGAAGACAGTAAGTTTGTAAGTTTAAGTTTTAAGGAAGTGAAATTGTGGGCTAAGGTATCAGGTATGCTGGAGGAGAACCATATTCCTAAGTATTTAATCTTTTGGGGACACCAAGTAAAATTAGTTTTGTCAAACATGTAACGATAACAGGATGAGTTTAGTGGTAGAATCTCAGTTTTAGAAAAGTTTAGTTTGTACCCAGAAACAGTAGAATATAAAGCACTCTCTTGTATAAAAGGGTCTAGGGAGTTACAGGGATTAGACATATAAATTAGGATATCATCTGCATATGCAGAGAGCTTAATTTCATGAGAATTGAGGGTAAAATCAGTTATATCGGGGTTATGTCTGATATGTTCAAGAAAGGGTTCTAAACAAAGGAGAAAAAGTAATGGGGAAAGAGGACAGCCCTGTCTAGTGCCTCTTTGTAATTTAAAATAGGGAGAAAAATGGCCATTAACAAATACACAAGCCCATGGATTAGTATATAACAATTTGATATAAGAAATAAACTTTTGACCAAAACCAAACCAATGAAGAGTGTAGAACATATATTGCCAATTTATACGGTCAAAAGCTTTTTCGGCATCAAGTGAAAGGGCAGCTAAGGGAGAGGAGTACTTTTTCCCAAGGGCGAGGATATTAGAAAACATTCTGGCGTTGTCAGAAGCAAGTCTGCCTTTAATAAAACCAGCTTGATCCGGTTTTATAAGGAGTGGAATGACATTTTCTAAGCGGGAAGCTAAAATGTTTGCAAACATTTTACGATCATAGTTAATTAGTGATGGGTCGATAATTTTGATAGAGGGAAGAATCTTTATCTGGTTTGGGAATCACGACAATGAGGGCTTCCAAAAAGGAACCACATGCCTTAGAATTAGATAGGAATGAATTAAAAAGTTCCAATAGTTTTGGGGCAAAAATGGTGGAAAAGGATGAGAGTAGTTCGACGGAGAAACCATCTGGTCCTGGGGCTTTGGCCTTTTTAAAGATTTGAGAGCATCAGTAATCTCCTGAAGGGAGATATCTCTCTCAAGGGGTAAAAGAGTATCAGATAGGGAAGGGGGTTTAGGGATACCCTGAAAGAAAGTCTCAAAATCTTTTGCGGACGGAGTGGTATCTTCTGTATATAGTAGTTCATAAAAGGACTGAAAGGTATTCACAATTTCAGAATCGGAGGAAAAAAGTTTGTTAGTTTGTGCAGAGCGAAAAGGGCCGATAGTTTTACGTTCTGATTTGATTTTTAAATAGTTAGCTAACATTTTCCCCGCCTTATTTTGGCCTCCATGAAATTTAGATTTAATTTTAAGGAGAATGTTACAAGCATCGACAGTGGCAATCTTATTCAAGGTAGATTTGGCTTTAATCAGTTCTTGCAAACTTGAGGAGGATTTTGAGGAAAAATAATTGTGTTCTAAGGTCTTTAATGTTTGGAGGGTTGCGTGATATTCAGTATTTAGTAATTTCTTTTTCTTGCAGAGTATGCAATAGTAAAGGCTCTAAAAGAGGCTTTAATAGCATCCCAATTATTATGCACAGAAGTGTCCATGGATTGATTAAATTGAAAAAATTCATTAATAAAAGAGGTTGCTTCTGAAATAAAGGTTTGGTCTGAGAGTAGGAGATTGTTAAAACGCCAACGGCCTTGTTTACAAGTATTGAGGGACATATCAAAAGAGGAAAACACAGGGGCATGGTCAGAGATAAAAATGGAACCAATTTCAGAGGAATGTATAGAGGGAAGCAATGATTTAGAAACCAAAATATAATCAATACGGGACATAGTATGGTGAACATTTGAAAAGAAAGTAAATTCACAAGCATCAGGATTACATGTCTTCCAAATGTCATAGAGAGGGCGAGAGGCCATGGCAGATTAAAAGGCCTTATGAGTCTTATCAGGTTTAAATTTACATTTAGATTTTCTATCAGAGAAAGGATCTAACCAATTATTAAAATCACCGCCAACAATTATGTTAGGGTTAGAGATAGAGGATAATTTCAGTTTATTACAATGCCAAAATTCTGGACCAGGTTTGACAGGACCATAAATGTTAAAGAAAGTGACTTGTTTTTTACATATAATGGCATCAACCAAAGCCCATCGCCCATTTGAATCACATTCAGTTGATAATATTTGTGCATTTAGTGACTTATGAAATAAAATGGCAACACCACCATGGCGATCAACAGCAGGAGAAAAATAACTTGATTAACCCATTGACGTTTGAGCTTAAGTGACTCCACATCATTACAATGAGTTTCCTGTAAAAAGGCAACGTGTGTATTAAGTTTGGATAAATGAGACAATACCTTCTGACGCTTGACAGGATGACCTAGACCACGTACATTCCACGAGACAACGTTAAACATGTTGAAGGATGAAGGGGAACATATGGAAACAGGAACAACAAGCTGCAGTGCCAGTAAAAAAGAAAGAAAAACAACATTTACCAATCAACAAATACTGGAGAATGAAAGTAGTTAAAGTGAAAAGATAATAAAGGGAAAGAGAAACACTCATACATGTAAGGAAAGAATGGTAAGTGAGAACCGTGAAAAGAAATATCGAATAGAAGGAAAGATGTGAAAGGGGAAAGGAGGGATAAGATGAGAGAAAAAGAGACAGATCAAGGAAGAAGATCCAGATCTGAAATGCAGAGGATAAGAGATAAGTTGGGAACATGCTTACACCAAAAGCAATAATGGCGACAGAAGAAAGTAAGAACTACAAAAGTAGTAAAAGAGGTAGCCATAGGATGGAAACATAAAAGATGGGAGAAGAGCAAGATAGAATAAAAGAAAGTGATGATATGGATAGAGATACTAGAATTATTTTGAGAGGACATATGACATAGAAGTAAGAAGTTAGTAAAGAGAAAAGTGAGCAACTAGAAAATATTAGGGAGAAATCTCCATGTTACGTTTCGCAATGCTATGCAAAAATGTTTTCAATTTCACTGGATCCTCAAATGACAGGGAGGTGCCTTCATAGGTGATCTTGCAGTGACAAGGATGTAGAATACCATACTGAATGTTCAACTGTCTCATTTGAGGACGGAGCGCTAAGAATTCCTTACGACGAGCATTAGTAGCGTTTGAAACATCTTGTGATATGAACACATTATGGCCAGACCAAATAAGACGACGTTTTAGCTTAGCCGCCTTGAGAACACGCATCAAGTCAGTAAATTCCAGAAAAAGCATTATAATCCCACATGGGTTGGAAGAGTGAGGTTGAGGACGTCCTAAACGGTGAGCACGCTGGATGTTCAATGGTGGAGTGGCAGGAAGATCTAGAAGGTCTGAGAGGAATTTTTGCAGGAAGACCAAGAGAGCAGGCCCTTCGACGTTTTCCGGAAGACCATAAAGACGTAGGTTGTTTCGCCTATTACGATTTTCAAGATCTTCGGTGTGTAGTTTCAGTTTCTGAATTTCTTGTTCTAGCATAGGTATTTTAGTAGACAAATCTTGGAGGTCTCCCACACATTGTTCCAAATCCGACACCTTCCCCTCCATAACAATCCAGCGGTCTTCGATTTGCTGCAATTTTTCATTGGTGGCAACCATGAAAGGCTGCAAACCACGTACTTCATCCAAAATAGAGTCCAGCACAGGGTTGTTGGATGATAAAATAGGGGAAGGAGGATCATTTGTTGCTCTCTTAGGTTTGGTGCCTGAAGAAGACGGCTTAATTGATGAGTGCATTTCACTAGCCATCTGTACAGTCAGGAAGATGAATATCAACACAAGGAATTGGATGAAATTGGCCCAATAGGGTGAGTGATAGGACGCAAAGACCTATTATTACAAAGCTGTTAGAGTACTGACCAGATTAGTCCTCAGTAGTGATGACAAAAAAGGGCAAAAAATCAAGTAGAAAAAAGTCACAAAAGGACATCAAAGTAGCATGCCCAAAAAATGGTATATAGAGATTACCAAAAGGGAGAAGAAAAAATGAATATATATATAGGTAATTGATGTCAATGCATAGGGGATCAGAGTCACAAAAAGCAATATGCAGAGTCCAAAAAAGGCAGATATGGAGAAGTTCCTCTATAGAATAGGAGGCAGGAGCTCACAAAAAGGCAGCATAATTGTTTGAGGAATAGGAGATACGCACCCAGGTGTGAGGGAGAAGCAGTAAATGCGATCGGCGCCAATTCAAAATGGCGGCCGAACGCATCTGTGGAGAAAAAATCACCGCCGGGGCGTTAGGGGCAAGGAAAGCATTGTGGAAGTGCAAAAGCGGCAAAAATGCTTACCGCCGCTATTCCCCATGAAATTCCGCATTCGTTGAACGGAATGCGGGGAAATGAAGGCTACGGTGAAACAAAGACTCCGCGCCCGCGACGGAGCTCAGCTGAAAGGCGCCATCTTGGTTTGGTGTCAAAGCCACGTCCCCCTTCCTCCGTCTTTCTGACCTTGTGTTTTTCCCTCCCTTGCTCTCAGTAAATATCCGATGTGGAAAACTAAGTGCTTGTCCCCAAAAATAAGTGCTGGGAGACCCCACCAGCAACCACCAGTTCAAATTAAGCACTGATCTTCGGTGCAAAGAGAGCACACTCATACTCCTGTATGGAGACTTGTGTTGCCTCCCTGTGACTGGCTGTTTCCTACTGTTATTGAAATTGCCATCTTAAAATGGTACCTTTTCTATGATGCTGTACCTACATTAAAGGTTAAAGACTCCTACAAGCAAAGCGTCAGGCCATTTAGGTTTCCATCAGTAATTGTTATAATGATACAGTTGCAATTAACTTTTATTTTGCATACTGTAATTAAATCAGAATATTATAAATGAGAATATATGGAGTCACTCCTTAAGATAAAATACATCTTTTAAGATTGCTGTTTGCCCCATTTTATTACAATGACAAGGATAGATGTCAGGGCACCAAGGTGCTCCACCACCAATAACATAGTTGATAACATATAATATTAGTATTATGAATGTGTAGTAATCTAGGATTGGTTGCCTGCATTCACCACCATGAGCTGGCCAGTCATAACATGGCTCCTAGCTTCTCCTTTTCGTTGTTTTACCTGTTCTTTCTACTCCTGGTCATTGTGCATGTGTCAGATGTTCGACTGTCTTTGAAGTAGCTCTAGCCACAAGATTTCTAGAAATCTAATCTCAGCAGCACACTTTGAAAATGTGTAATATAAACATTGAGCTATTTTAAAAACCAATTACCAGCACTTGAAAGTAAAACCTGTGGGTAGTCTTAAAAGAGGGAGTCTATGCATGCTAGGTGTACAGAATATGGAATTATAGCAGGGTGACAGTGGATAACTGGGATGTTTTTCACCAAGCGGTTCTGAGTGACATATAATAGAAAACAAGAGTGAAGCTTGAGTTATCTATGATGTCACTAAGGACCATAAGGCGTAAAATATCCTTTATTCACTTTTTGCTCTTCTGTAATTTTATGTTATGTATGGCCCCCAAGATCATCTGCTTCTTCTTTTACTGCTATGAAGGGGATGAGGAGTAAAGGGTGTGCTATACTTAATATGGCCTCTCCTCCTTGTCCAAAATCTAAAAAAACAAAATACCTAGCTACTTTTCACCCGATGCTGCCACCAACATCCCTGCTCTCCCACTCTCCTTAAACTGTGCTGGAGTCAGCACTGCACTGGATTTTCATTATTACGTATCAAAAGTGTGACCCATCTCTGGTCGACCACTGTTGCTACATCATTGCAGTGAATACCCATAATAAAATCTGATATTTACAATAGAGGCTGTCAGTGAGAGCCATACATAACACAACCAATTCCGTAAGGAGTACTGTGTGGAACAGATCTCATTCTTAACAAGTGCAAGGCCTCATGGTACCACAGTCTATGATGCTGAAATATGTCCTATCAGCTCTTGTTTGTATAGCTTGCTTTTATAGACATGGTGCTGCTGACACAAATACATGTCCGGTATTTATTGGAGTGGCATTGCTGGCAGCTTCCCAGTTGTGAATGGTGAACTTTGAAAGTGAGGAGGTGAAAATACCTATAATTTATGAACCAAGTGAAATGATGAAGCGAACAAGCATGACTCTCTTGTGGTGAGAACATTTTGAAAATCAGGGCTGAATGTACTGCACAATTTGGCTAAAAATCCAGAGGGTCTGAATGAACTCTTCCTTTACTTTGTCAGTCAAGCTTTACCTTCCCTAGAACCAATGCTTTAAAGGGAAGTAAAGAAGTGGAGGTACATACTACTTAGAGTACCTGTTTGCTCCTGAAAAGTGCCGGTACTCTCCCATTAGGTGTATTGCAGCAGTGCTGAGAAGTGTAGGTACTCTCCCTTTTAAATGAAAGAAGTGCAGGTTCTCAGTACTGGACAGTACCAGCACATTTAAATCACTGCCTAGGACTAGGTATTGTGGAGCTTGCCCTTCCAAGAAAACTTTGAAAAAAAGATCTACATGTGGATTCAGGCATCTTCAAAAGTCTGATTATGAAGTTTCACAGTGCCATTCCCTTCCCAAAATGTACAAAGCATGTTTCTCCATTTTATTTCTCTAGCCTGCCTCTTCATGGCAGATAATTAGTGAAATGTTATGACTGAGTTTCTATTTAGATGGGGTGGAAACAAACAAAGGTACAATAGATCTCACAATGACAAGCAATAGCAACAAGAGCAAGGCAAATCCTACATGTTCATATAACAGTGCTGCTGCTCAGTTACATACAGAATCATACAAGTTACATCAACTGCACATGCTCATTTCTCAGACCGCAGTAAGAATAATATCATAGAAAGCTTTATTAATATAACTGTTGAAATTCTTCCGCAGAAGTCACAAAATAACAGCCATGGCAACACTGTCCTTGGCCAAAATCAGCAACAAGCCTGTCGAATTCAGCATGAATTATCCTTCATATACCAGCTACAAGCAATATGTCATGAATGCAATACTTGTGTCCAAAGCATAAATCTGCCAGTTTCTCAAAATAGAGACCTTTCACCATGAAATTTAAAATTTCCAGTTTGGATAAATAATAATAGATTTTGGACAACGAATTCCTAATCCACGAATGCTAAACCACGAGCAAAACCAAACCACTACATTCTTAACAACGACTTCCTAAACCACGAATTTTATTCAATTGTCTCATTTCCCGAATATACCACTGTGTTCTTAAAAAAACGCATGTTTGAAACACGAAAAAACCATGTAATTAAATTATACATGATTTTTTATAATAAACAATTTTCTTTAAAGTAACAAATTTACAATTAAATATTCGTTTTTTACAAAGACGGGCGAATTACAATAAGACATTAATAAACGCTTAAAGCTACTGTGTTCTTGTTAAATACGAACACTGGTTTGCTATGGAAGTACACCCCCTGCTGGTCAAACAATTTGCTGGATTTGCGGCAACTACTGGAAGAAGCAAAGTCACTGTTCCTATGATATCACTGGAACTAGAGTCCCATGTAAATAAACTTTGAAAATTAAGCACATGGTGGGGTAGACTGTGTGCAAAGTGATGAGGCAAGAACATGAATAAGAAAACAAACTGTCTGAATCTGGATGCAATTCACTCGGTTTCAAATTAAATACGCTATAAAATGAACATCTTCTGTGGATTGGTGCATAAAAGAATGCCTATAACGCTCTTCCTTCCTGAAAATGGTGTTCAAATAAAAATCGATTGCACGTGTGGCGGGAGAGCGTGAAAGAAAGTGCCTGTGAAAGAGTGGACATAACTCACACTACACTGTGGTAAAAAAAATGTTTCTCGTTGGCGCCCTATTCACGCTAACAAAATGGGTGAGAGCACCTCTGGGTGTACAGTATCTTGTCCCCAGTTGGACTGTCCCGCACCCTGTGAATGTCCATTAAGGCCCTGAGAGGTTCACGCTCCACTGGGTAGCCCAGGATGTTGCATAGAGTGTTGAAAGTCGTTGCTCGTGTAAGTCGTGGTTAATGATGTCGTAGAAAGGTCGTTGTTTGGAATTCGTTGTTCAGTTCATTCGTTGTAAAGGCTTCCTTATTAAGGCTGTTTCCCCTTTCATGTCTATTTATCATATGGCAAGAATTCTAACCACCATTATGGCAAGGTGGGCCAGGATCACATTTGAGTGTCCACAATAGGCCAAGGGTGAGCACGGTTGATGCAGAGCAATCACTATGCAACAGATAGCCATAGGTATGTCAAGGTAACAATAATATGCCAAGGAAGGGCACATTTTCTTGGAGTAGCCTGAATGCTGCCAAAAATGTTTCCAAAATGTGATAGAGACCATCATTATGCCAGTCCCAGCCATAATAAGTCCAAAAATGGCTATATTATGATAAGGTTGGGCCACTGCATACCTTTCCGTAAACAGACAGACAGGCAGATACACACACACAAAACCAACCTTCTTACACTCTTTATCACTCACCCCCCCACAGACACAAACCAACCTTCTTACACTCTTGATCACTCACACACACAGACACACACGCACACACACACACAATTCTTAACATGTCCAAGCAAATATACAACCTTCATCCATGAGGATGTTTTACAGTGACCTGCATTTTTCTTCAATGCAAATAGATCAAACAGACTGTTCAACATTTGTGCAAAGAACTCTGGCCACGGTATAGGCATTTGGTTGGTTCATTGTATTACTGTTGCCAGGGCAAATGTATCATTGTAAAATGTGCTTGTGCTTTGAACTGTTTTCAAGAACCCTTTTGCAGTACTGCTTCCAGGGACTAGACATGTTTCATATTTTTTTTATTTTAGTTCGATTGAGGAAAACATTTTGATGCACTGGTTATTCAATGTATTGTTATTGTGATCAATTTCCCACCTGTGTTATGTGCTATGACCTCCAGAGAGGACGGATCTGCACACTGCTGTGCAGCTTCATGTGAGTGCAGGAATGAAAGTTACACACATAACGTTCATATGCAATTCACAGTGTGATCATTGTGTTCTTCAAGCGTCAACACTCTCCTTTCTGACAGACATTATATTGTGCTCGACACGTCTTTCTCTCAATGTCTCCTCCACTACCCTTTTTCATTGCAGTTTGACTCCCTCACTCTCTCTCCAGCATCCTTCCTCTCTGCATTTAAATTTAATCTCTGTCTCTTACATGCTAAACAACCTCTCCGCACTCTATCTTTACTCTTCTGTTTTTCCTCAGCAGGTTTGTCTCTTTTTCACTCCATTGATGAACGTTCTCTCTTCTGGCTGTCTCTGGGTCATACCGTGATTATTCTAGGGGTGGGCAAACAATGCTGCTCCCCGGCGGAGTGTGCAGAGTTTTTCCCACTATGCCATCCGCGCTGTGTTATGAAAAACTTCGCAAAGCTACACGGAGCGGAGATTTTTCTCTCTCGTAGTTCGCCAATGCTAAGTTGGTGAGCGAGAAAAATCACGAGCTAGATCTCCTCCCAGCGAGATTTCTCAATGGGGGTGGTCACGGCAGATCGCATTGAGAACTCTGCCGCTTGCGTTGAGGAAGCTGCCGCTAGAGTAGAATATCTACTTGAGCGGTAGAAAGAAGCAGCACTCTCTGGCACGACACATAGTGCCATTCACACTGATTTTACAGCATGGGACAAACTCCTGGTGCTAAAAATCAGCGCGAGCAGTGCGTCGAACCACACTCTGCCGCTTGCAAACTCCGCCTAGCGCGGCAGAGTTTTTTAGGCGCTTTGCGGAGTTTCACGTAGCAGAACTCTGCGAACTCCGGCCAGGCCTAAATTATTCATCCTCCCTACTGAACACTTCCCTTTAATAACTGTAATCTGCTGTAGTTCCTTCCTGCAGTCTGTCATACTGTCTCTATTGTACTTCTTCTTGCTGTCTGTCTATCCTCTGTTCTCCTTCCTCCGTGCTGTTTATCTCTCTTTGCTGTTTCACCAATGTTTTTTAACTGTAGACTCTTTCTTTATCTGTCTTGCTCTCTCTCTCCTTCTCTAACCCTCCTTACTGCAGCCATTTTCATTGTCTCTTCTCTTTTAACGGTCCTCCATTATGTCTGTCACCTTCTTTCATTTCTTTATTCAGTCTGTCTCTCCGTGCTGCTCTGCTACTCATTCTCTCTACACTGTCTACCTAGTCCTAACCTTATGGTCTGCAATCTGACTTACTGTCTCATCTCTGTTATCATTCCTCGCTTCTTTCTGTCTTCCCTTAGCTCTACTTCCTGTATGCAGTCTGTCTCTCCAATGATAACAGTTCTCTCTGCTCTCTGTTTCCCTCCTATGCCTCTTGTATGCAGTCTGTCCATCTGTGCTGCTCTATTAATGTTTCTCCCCGAGGTTTCTCAGTCTTCTCCTAACCTTCACCCCAGGCTCTTGCTTATTGTCCCTCCTTTCTTATCATTATTTGCTGCCTTTTTCTGCTCTTCTTTCCTTCATCTGTGCAGCCCTTCATTCTGAGCTGCCCTGTCAACCTTCTTCCTGCAACCTCTCTTTGTCTCAGTTACTCCACAGACAACCTTTCACTCAGCAGTCTCTTTCTACTCCTCTCTCTCTCACTCCACTGATAACCTTTCTGTCTGCAGTCTGTTTCTATCCCTCTCTATGTCACTCCACTGATAACCTTTCTCTCTGCACTCTCTTTCTATTCCTCTCTCTGAAATTCCTTTTTCTTAGCAGTCTCTTTCTATCCCTCTATCCGTTACTCCACTGATAACCTTTCTCTCAGCAGCATCTTTCTATCCCCCTCTCTGTCACTCCACTGATAACTTTTCTCTCTGCACTCTCTTTCTATTCCTCTCTCTTTGTAACTCCACTAATAACCTTTTCTCAATTGTCTCTTTCTATCCCTATATCTGTAATTCCTCTTCTAACCTTTCTTTCAGCAGTCTCCTATATCCCTCTCTCTCTCAGTCACTCCACTGGTAACCTTTCTGTCCACACTCTCTTCCTATTGCTCTCTCTGTAACTCCTCTGATAACCTTTTTCTTAACAGTCTCTTTCTATCTCTCTCTCTGCAACACCTCTGATAACCTTTCCCTTAGCAGTCTCTTTCTATCCGTCTCTCTGCTATTCCACTGATAACCTTTCTCTTAGCAGTCTCTTTCTTTCTCTCTCTCTGTCACTCCACTGATACCCTTGCTCTCTGCAATCTCTTTCTATTCCACTCTAGTATTTTGTCTATAAAATATGGCCGCAGTGCAGACGTGCCGCTAAGGTAAGCCCATCTGCGCCCGTCCGTGACAAGCGCCAGCCATTAAGCCGGATTCACTTCGGAGGTGAGTCCCCCCATAAGCTATACTGCTGCAGAACTTCACGAATTTGGTTCCCCTAGGAGGAACTATGTTAACCCAGTACTAGAGGACTGTGTGGGCCATGTCACTTGCCTCGTCTGTAAACAGCACCTTCTCCCAATAAACCTAGGAATCAGGGAGAAGACAGGGAAGTCAGACACACCTTTAAGTTTGAAAGCATCCCTAATTAATGT
This sequence comes from Calotriton arnoldi, assembly GCA_963921515.1. NCBI lineage: Eukaryota > Metazoa > Chordata > Amphibia > Caudata > Salamandridae > Calotriton > Calotriton arnoldi. The sequence continues at coordinate 151,338 of CAWUFW010005886.1, read as the reverse complement.
TCGCTCACTCCCTAAACATGCAGTGGACATATATAACCTGATTGGAGAGGAGCATTTAGACATCTTCTTATGATGAAACCTGGCTTAATGACTAATCCTGTCCAGATCTACAACTAGCAGGGACGGATTGGTAATGCGGGCACTTGGGCATTGGCCGAAGGGCCGGTGTCTCAGTGCCCTCTGTGGGCCGTTTTCCCCCCTTTCCCAGTCCACAGAGAGCACTGTTGGCTGCCCGTGGCCCACGAAGGGGACCCTCCTAAGAGGGCGGCCGCCTTAGTGCCACATGAGGGCACACGAGTCAGTCCAGTGTTAGGGACCCACTATGGGTCCGCGTGCCTCGTCACTTCCGATAAGGGGTGGGCGGGGGATGCAGTATAAGTGCTTCTCCCCGCCCATCTGGCGGCCTCTTTGTGGCTGCCCGTTACGCTGTGGGTACGCCGTTTGGTTCCTCCTGGTCACGCTATTCAGAGGCCTTGGTCTGGCGTCGGCGGCGTAGTGATGGCATCTATGTGCAACCCCTGTTGTGGGAGAGGTGTCGGTTGTTTTCACGTCGTTGATAGGCCTCTTTATTTGCGGTGAGTCGGGACCCCAGCCTCCCCGTGGTGGGGGACAGCCCCATGGATGCCAGGTGTTTGGGTAGGGGTCACGGCATGCGAGCCTCCCGCTCACCAAGATCTGGGTGGGTGGCTCTCGTCACGGAGGTGTGGGTTCGAGCCACCTGCAGCGATTTGCAGGGGGTTGTCTGGGCTAAGGGCAATCGGGGCTGGGCTCGCCGCTCCCGCTGGGATGGGAGTTCTGGCCCCCGTGGTGGTGTCTTTGTTGTTGCAGAGTCAGTCTGAACGGTACTGCATCACGCTAGCAGAGGATCTGCGGTGGAATGCTAGAGTGCATCACACTCGCGCCCAAGACAGGTTTTGATACCAACTGAGGAATGTGTAACAGCTGGGTGGCTTTCTTGTACCTTTATGCTGACATTGATGTGCCTGTTACAGTTTGCTGGGTCTTGCACGTTGGAGGCAATGTGGTTGTGTTCCAGGCCTCGTCGGGTTGCACGCGTGCTCTGCTTTGAGAGCTAGTGCTGGAGAGAGACGGGCATGGCAGCGTGGACATGGCACGCTTGGTCCTTCTCCTGTGGAGAGCACGTGCGGCCATATTGGGCCAATGTAAAATGGTAGAGGCGGTGTTTTCACTGCGGGAGTGTGGGGGCTTTAATAGCTCTTTCCCATACACCGTAATCATCCCCCACCCATCCATCCTTCATGCGGCTTCGACCTTTGGTTGGGGAGCCCGGTTCCAGGTAGAGCTGTGACGGGAGTTCGGACCCGGTTCTGTAGCACTTTTCCAGGCCTCGGGCCGGCACGGCTTGTGCTGTGGAGGGGGCGTGTCTGCTAGATCCGGCACCCAGTCTGACGCTGCGATAGGGGATTTTTTAAGCGCCGCATGTTTGCAGCAGGAGAACAGTTAAGCAGCGTGTTGGGTGGCCCGCAGCCCTGCCGGTGCACGGGCCCCCCAATTGTGTTATGGTTCGAGCCGCGAAGTCCACATAGGTCTCACGCTATGCAGCATTTCGCAACAGCCCTGCTTTACATACCCGCGATGTTTATTTGTTGGAGGGATCTAGGGATCGGTCTACGTATGTGTTTGCCTCACTGCATGCATGGGCCTCCTGCTGAATGAATGGGGCCTCAGTCGGGAAAACCACTGACCGCTTATCCTGGACAGGGGCAAGGCTACAGGGGCATTGAGAAAGAAGAGACTGAATGGTCAAGCGACTGGTGACGGACAGTCGAGGGAGTGCATGAGACAGCGTTCGTTTCGTCAGAGTCGGGGCGGCTGCTCCCAATCGCTGCCAATACCATTGGGGGTATGCCTTTACTGGTCAGATATATGTGGAACCGGCCTGCCACAGGAAACCCAGTAGGGCAACCAGGCAGTTTGTGGACGCCCCACCCACCCCCCCTTTTTGGGGCTACTTGTCCCCGGTGGTTCATTATGAATCCGGGCGCGGAGAACAAGCGACAGCGTGGTGGGTGCATGCGGCGGTTGTTTCAGTGGTAGGCGGGCAATATCAGCCCCCACCCTCCTTAGTGTCTCCCCTCCTCTCCTTTGACAATTTTTAGGGACACACAGCTTCCAATGCCGGTTGGCAGCCATGTATTTGAAGGTGCTTTGTAGGGTGGGGATTGGGCTGCAGCCTCTCTTTTGCGGCGGGTAAACCAGCGCTACCCACCCACCGATAACGATTTGGCGCAGCTAGCAGGGACGCATGTGGGTAATTTTGGGTCCAGTGCTTCCTCAGGTTCATGAGGCTCGTCAGCTATCACCTCATCTCTCCTTTCTCTTTAAATGTGCTAAGCCCATAGGGGAGCGAGCAAACGAGTTTTCAAATTAATTGGGCGAGCGAGAGAGCGCGACGGAGAAGAGAATGCTTGCATGCTGATTGTCCAGTCAAAGCTGGAGCTGTGTGGAAAAAAGTAATGTTTCCGATATGTTGTACGCACTGCCAAGTATTTTAGCGTTTTGAATCGGCTGCAGTTTCTCCAGGCTAAGAAGTCTAAGGGGAAGGTTTCAAAGGGAGGTGAGGGTAACTTAGAGCAACGTTTGCGGTTATTCTGCCATGTACCTATTGTAGGTGTATTTTTATGGCGGATCTTTACCGGAAGGTGTCAGAGCGCTTCTCTATTGGACTGGCTACATTACATAGAGGCATCAGAGTACATGTTTTCTTCCATGAGACAAGCAGAAAGGCTCCAATTCAATAAAAAGTTAGAAGCACTAAAATTAATACAGATACTAGTGGTTAGAGTTTCACACTGGCTATTCTCTAATTAATTCCGGGAAATGATACGACATGGTCGTGCATTTATTCACCCTGATGGGGCATTCTAGGTGACTGTAAAACATTCTGTATGTAGCCAGTAGAGTTTGTTTAAATCTACAAGTCTGATATCACTGCATCTTCACCTCTGGAGCCAGAATATTCCCAGCGTCCCAAACATCTAATGACCCGCAGGCTAAGTCCCCAAACGTTCCAAGCTCATTTTTGGGCGGCCATGGGGTTCTAATTTGGACAGCATTATCATCTCTTGGCGGCGGATTGCATCTAGGTCAGTATTCGCCCCACTTTAGAATACCTCTGAGTGGCCCATAATTTGAGTTGCAGGCAGAGCACAGAGCGGGTCGTGAGCCGCTTGCTATGCAGTAGAATTTTGGCCTTCTGAACGTGGCTGCTGTGGCTTGCTTGTTGAGGCAAGCAGAGCCCTGGGCAGTGTGTGTGTGGTAAGCCTGACTGACTCGCGGGTTTTTGAGCAATCCATTGTCTGCAGAGGGGGGATGGGTGCAGTGATGGTACGCACTGCTCGGTCAGCCACGCGGACAGTAAATCAAGCCCACCTGGACGTCAGCTATGCATCCAGCCCTGGCAAACTGAACGCGAGCTCACATGCCCACCACAACACCCCTGAAACAAAATGAAAGAACAGCAGGGGAGGGGAACATGTGTTCAGCTGCTGCTGGAAGGAGTGGATGATGTCCGTATGCACTTTGGTGTTGTTGGCCTTCTTGAACAGCTCTGTGGCGGGGTGTCATCCGTGGATTAATAACATGCTATATGCCGTACGTGGGTCGCTTACTTTGCCAGTGGTTATTGTGCGTTTGGATATCGCGCAAACCTTGCCCGTGGTGTCAGGGCGCTGTCAATCAAGACCAGGCATTTGGTAGACTTCAGAGTACATGAGTCACATCAAAATTACACGAATGAAGGCTAAATTTACATAAGAAGGATAGCGAACTCAAATCCCTAATCAGATACTAGTGGTTACAGGTACATATACACTAGTGCAATTAACTATAGGATAAGATACAAACATGGTATGGGGATGTATGCACCTTTCTAAGCATCCCTCATGCTGCCAGGGGGGTTGTAATTTTGATACCGTTTAAACTGCGTTGAGCAATTGCAGCACGGTCGGTATTCACCCTACTGTTCTCAGCAATTCAGTTAGCTGGTAATGCCTCACATATACCAGGATCTGGTCCCTGGGCTAACTAAAAGGGCAGACGTGTTTAGCCTTCCTCAAGTTAGTCCCACGCCAGGCTGGCATAGTTTAGTCTCGGGGGGAGACAGTGCATGGGGGTGCAAGGGTACTGTTTGTAGCTGTTGGCTGGCAAGCGCACAGGTAATAGGTGCACCCATTCTCAGCAGACTAACCTCAGGTACATAAAGTATTTACTCCTGTTCGGCACGCAAACTCTCTTTCGTGTGGGCCGGGGTTTGTTTGAGGTTTTGGACCAAGGGGTTGCCCTTATCCAGGTAAAGGATACACATCTACTTTAGGCAACTTGCAACCACCAACAAGGTCAAGGGTCCCGGCTTGCGGTGGGTGTAAGGTTAGGGGTGGACCAGATATGTGGCCTCGGTATCCTTGTAAGGGAGTGGGAAGCTTATCAGGAGGGAGAACATATATGGTTCGGGCTTTCTGTAGTGGGATAACATAGCTATAGTCTATAGCAGCTTGCTTATGGTTTGGTAACCATTTCCCCCCTCCAGTCGGATGCAATGAAAAACAGTTATTGCTAGGCTCCTGGCCACCCTAATGCCACCAGCTGGTCCCACACAGCGGGGTGCAACAGATTGGACTCTCCCTTAGCAGCAGTGGGCCAAACGGCTGCTAGGGCCTCTCTTAGTGGCATGCAGGTGCCCTGAGTGCGAAGTAGCTAGGGGTCCCTCAGTGAGGAAGAGGGGTCCTCGCAGGACCCTCTAGTACGGGGCTGCGTTTGGAGCATAACCTGTAAATCTTAGATTTGACATGGATGTCATTTGGACCACTCACTTTTCTAATAGTTCAACCTGGGGAGTGGGAACAGAGCTGTACAGTTAGGTGCTGCACGTGGGGGGGGAGTTAATTCACCGCAGCCAAAGCTTCAATTGGGCAATCCACCCACACTAAGCTTATATCTGTTCAAGTGGGGTCACTTAGCGTCCACACTTGATTCCGTGTGCTTCACTTGCGCTGGTCACTCGAATCGTTCGAAGGCGACCAACTTATTCTGGGGGACAGGTCAAATGTGTCTCTTCACAGTACGGGGGAAATTTTCAATTTGCCTGGGCATCGTTGCATTCATATACACTGTTTCGATTAATTTTAAGAATTACTGATTTCGATATGGGCAAGTATTGGAGGCACCAAGACATCTGCAGCAGTGAGTATCGCTATGCTGCATGGATATGAAGGTTAAACTGGACTGGCAGGTCCTGCTGGGGCCCCTGCCACATGGCTACTTGCAGGTATGAGGGTGATTGCAGAGGGCATAAGGGGGGCCATGGCGAAGAAAACCCGGACTGATTCTACGGCTGGGTGTGGTGGTGGTTTCAACCTCATGGTCACAGGACCAACCCTGGTTGGGTCTTTCAACCATCATCCTAAGTGTATGTACTTACTGCAAGAATTTTAGCATGGTTAATGAGCAAGGGACTTCCAGGCTCATGCTGACAGCACGCCCCTTACCAATTTCAGGTTGACAGGTAATGCAGGCGTGCTTTTATATGTCAGGGGTGCGGGTCCTGGCAGGCGCTTTTGCAGTCACTATTTTAGTAGGGGCATTCAAGACACTGCAGGGCAGGCTTGATTGAGTGCACAAGGCAACCCTTTCAGCTTTTGAAGCGGCCCTCTTTTCAACTACCTTCAGCCTGGCCACCTTTGGGGCACTGAGAATCAGCGAGTTAGTGGCAAAGTCCGAATCAGACTCGGCTGGGTGGCATTGAAGGGACAGGATGCAGTACTCTCTGGGGCCTCCCTCAAAATTCCTGGCAAGCGCTTCAGCAGCCATTCTTCAGGATAGGGGCAGCAACTACAGCCTTTAGGGCGGGCATGTCAGCAGAGCGCATTATGCAGCAGGGACGATGGGAATCCCTATGTTTCAAAAGGACTTCCTTCCGTGAGCTACCCAAGGGAATGGCCTGAGGACATTTTAAGTTTTGTAGTCGCAGGCGAATGTTGAATGCACCTGGGACTACCCGTTGAGGCACCAGATGCCTGGTGGTGTGCAGGGTTATTGTGTAATAAGGTGCAAGTTGGAGTTTTGTTTGGTTGGTTTGCAAGAATGCAATATGTGTTAGCAACCTTACATTTCTTTAGTTGCCAGGAGCAAAGGTCTGGGTGATTGGCCATTCTGGCGCCATGAGAGTGGCACGGTGGGCAGAAAGCAGGAATGGAGGCAGGGCTTTTCCGCCACCGAGATAATTTGGTTGGGATACCCAGGCATGCGCTGGAACAGCTTGCTAAGAAGCTGCAGCAGAGACAAGGGGAGGGTGTCTCCCCTCCCAACATCCTGGTCATACACGTGTGAGGCAATGATCTGACTCTCTTGGGGAGGAGGGAACTGCTGCAAGAAATGAAGTCCTCCATGTGTAGGTTAAGCAACCAATTGGGGGCTTGTTGGTTATAGTGGTCAGAGATAACCCCTTGTTTAGTGTGGCGAGGAGCCCGGTCAGGGAGGCCGTGGAAACCTCACGCAGGAAAGTTAACAGCCATGCGTAAATTCACTGATCAGAGGGGGTTTGGATTTTTCAGGCATGGTTTGCTGCATGCCAAGTCCACAGGGTGTTTTTGAAGAAGATGGGTTCACCTGTCTAGAGGGGCATGGACTGGTTTTGTTGGACCTGGGGAGAGGCCCTGGAATCAGCAAGATGTAGGTAAGAATGCCTACCTTGTCGGGGGTTATTGTGTAAGTATGTGCAAACTGGTGTAGGTATAAAAGGGTGTGCAGTGCTCATTATGGGTGTTGGCAACCGAGCATTTCTTTATTTTGCCAGGACCAAAGGTCTGGGTGAATGGCCTTCCGTGCGTCTGGAGTGGCGCGATTGGAGGAATTCAAGAAATAGAGGCATGGGTTTTTCCATCACCAAATTAATTGGGTTGGGGGTCCCAGGCATGCACTGGAACAGCCCCAAGAAGCTGCTGCATGGACTAGGGGGGGGTGGAGTGTCTCCCCTCCCAGCACCATGATCATACACCTGGGAGGCAATGATTTCACTTTCCCGGGTAGGAGGGCACAGCGGCCAGACATGATATCCTCCTGGTGTAAGTTAAACAACCAAGGGTGGACATGTGTGTCATGCTTGCAGGTTGGGCGATGGGAATCCCAAGGCGTCTAAGGGTACAGCCGGCCGTAGGCCACCCTGGAGAGGGGTAGTGTTATTGTGCAGGCACGGGAACAGCTCCTGTAGAAGCAGTGGCACGGGCGGGAAAGGCTCCCCTCCCATCACTGTGGTCTGACACCTGGGGAGCAATTATTCGACTTTCCAGGGTAGGAGGGTCATGCTGCCTGAATTGAATTCCTCCTGGTGCAAGTTATGCAACCATTGGGGGGCATGTGAGTTTGATGTTCAGAGATAACCAATGTAGTAGGGGAGGGGCCCGGCCAGGGGATGCTGTGGAAAACTCACGCAGGAGAGTTAAGATGGCCAGGTGTAGAGGCCCTGAACAGAGGGGCTTGGTTTTATCAGGCATGGCCGGCCGCATACTAAAGTCCACAGGGAGTTTTAAAAGGATGGGGGCACCTATCCAGAAGGGGCATGCTGGCCTCCGGTCCAGTATGGGCTTGGACTTGTTTTGCGGGACATGGGTCAGGCCCTCGAATCATCTGGATGTAGGTAAGAATGCCTACCTTGGTGGGGGGCCCTGGTTGTGATGGTGGCCACACCCAGAGCTGTGGCGGAGTTACAGGGCGATCCAGAGGCTGTAAGGTACAGACGGGTACCCTCTGCAGGAGCACAACAAGGGTGCAAAAGCCAAGTGTACCCAGGGATGTCCTAGCGTTGTCCCCTGGAAGAGCGACGGCGCCCCGTTAGTCCTACGGGCAGTTGTGGGCCTGAGCAACCGGGGGCTGCCTGGAATGCTCTGCCCCCCTTTTGGGGGCGTGAGTAAGGGCGTGGACTGGCGGTCCACCGCTGGGAGGGTTGGCCCCTCCCAAAATTGGTAAGCACCGATTGGCGACGGCCACGGTGTAACCTGGCTCATCAGGCGGGCAGGCGGCGTAGGGGGGCTTGCCTGCCCTTGGATCGCCCGTAAGATAACCCACCATGTTGGCATATTTGTTATGCAAATAAACCTGCAGCAATTTTCTCCACAAACAATGTGTCGTGTGGTTTATTTACTGATGATATTGCTGTATGTGGTATGGGGAGTGTTGCCGATATTGGCACTATGTTGGCTGCCCGTGGTCCACGAAGGGGACCCTCCTAAGAGGACGGCCGCCTTAGTGCCACATGAGGGCACACGAGTCAGTCCAGTGTTAGGGACCCACTATGGGTCCCCGTGCCTTGTCACTTCCGATAAGGGGTGGGCGGGGGATGCAGTATAAGTGCTTCTCCCCACCCATCTGGCGGCCTCTTTGTGGCTGCCCGTTACGCTGTTTCCCTCCCTACCGCTTACCCGGCGTACGTGCAGGGTTTGGGGTGGGAGAAGTGTACTAACGTGTTATTTTGTGTTGCAGGCGGAGTTACAGGGTGATCCAGAGGCTGTAAGGTACAGACGGGTACCCTCTGCAGGAGCACAACAAGGGTGCAAAAGCCAAGTGTACCCAGGGATGTCCTAGCGTTGTCCCCTGGAAGAGCGACGGCGCCCCGTTAGTCCTACGGGCGGTTGTGGGCCTGAGCAACCGGGGGCTGCCTGGAACGCTCCGCCCCCCTTTTGGGGGCGTGAGTAAGGGCGTGGACTGGCGGTCCACGGCTGGGAGGGTTGGCCCCTCCCAAAATTGGTAAGCACCGATTGGCGATGGCCACGGTGTAACTTGGCTCATCAGGCGGGCAGGCGGCGTAGGGGGGGCTTGCCTGCCCTTGGATCGCCCATAAGATAACCCACCATGTTGGCATATTTGTTATGCAAATAAACCTGCAGCAATTTTCTCCACAAACAATGTGTCGTGTGGTTTATTTACTGATGATATTGCTGTATGTGGTATGGGGAGTGTTGCCGATATTGGCACTATGGACAGGGAGAGGAAAACAGCCTCACTGTGCGGCCGTTCAGCGATGATCAGATGTGGCCTCTCCTTGACCCTCTCCCCTGCCAAGCAATCACGCTGATGGTGGGCTTGGGAGGGGTGTTTGTGTGCCAGAATCGGCCTCCCAGGGGGCCAGGTGTTGCTCAGGCCATTGAGCCATTTTCACCTCGGCCCCCCTGGGGCCCTCGCAGCCCTGAAACAGTGTTTGCATTAACACCTCACCCACAGCCCTTCTCATTCAGGGCATAGTGGGCGAGGAAGAATGGGTCTCACTGTGGGGGCCAGGTAATGTTGGGAACTGGCACCATCTCACCTTAGCCTCCCTCCCACCCCCATGGAGGGCCCAGCAGCTGTGTTTTTTGCTTTATCCCCTCTCCTGCCAGGCCATTGCCCCGAGGCAGTGAAGGGCTGGGAGGGCTGAGTTATTTACAAATAGCTGAGGCCTCGCTGCTTTTCAGGTGCTCCTGCCCTGGAGGGCTGGGGAATAATTTTTTAATAGAAAGGGGCCTCGCTGCTTTTCAGGTGCTCCTGCCCTGGAGGACTGGGGGATAATTTTTTAATAGAAAGGGACCTCGCTGCTTTTCAGGTGCTCCTGCCCTGGAGGGCTGGGGAATAGTTTTTGAAGCGAAAGGGGACTCGCTGCTTTTCAGGTGCTCCTGCCCTGGAGGGCTGGGGAAGAATTTTTTAATAGAAAGGGGCCTCGCTGCTTTTCAGGTGCTTCTACCCTAGAGGGCTGGGGAATAATTTTTTAATAGAAAGGGGCCTCGCTGTTTTTCAGGTGCTCCTGCGCTGGAGGGCTGGGGAATAATTTTTGAAGAGAAAGGGGCCTCGCTGCTTTTCAGGTGCTTCTGCCCTGGAGGGCTGGGGGATAATTTTTGAAGAGGAAGGGGCCTCGCTGCTTTTCAGGTGCTCCTGCCCTGGAGGGCTGGGGAATAATTTTTAAATAGAAAGGGGCCTCGCTGCTTTACAGGTGCTCCTGCCCTGGAGGGCTGGGGAATAATTTTTTAAGAGAAAGGGGCCTCGCTGCTTTTCAGGTGCTCCTGCCCTGGAGGGCTGGGGAATAATTTTTTAATAGAAAGGGACCTCGCTGCTTTTCAGGTGCTCCTGCCCTGCAGGGCTGGGGAATAATTTTTGAAGAGAAAGGGGCCTCGCTGCTTTTCAGGTGCTCCTGCCCTGGAGGGCTGGGGAATAATTTTTTAATAGAAAGGGGCCTCGCTGCTTTTCAGGTGCTTCTGCCCTAGAGGGCTGGGGAATAATTTTTTAGGAGAAAGGGGCCTCGCTGTTTTTCAGGTGCTCCTGCGCTGGAGGGCTGGGAAATAATTTTGTAATAGAAAGGGGCCTCCTGTTTAGGTCGAGCCTAGCGCAGCGCGCATGCGCTGCTCTAGGAGATGACCTTTTGGAATCGGTCTGCACTTTTCAGAAACTCGTGCATGCCACGGCATCCACCTTGCGGGAGCGAGCAGCGGTGCGCAGGGGCCATCTGTTTGTAATTAGCGTGGCCGCGCTTGTTTACATTTGCCTTGCCTGTCTCGCGGTCGCTTTCACTTTCGTGCCGTGCTTCTTTCACCCTCTGACCACCCTCTGACAGAAACGTAACATTTGGCCGTGCCGCTTCTTTTAATTTGAATATATATATATTTTTTACATTGCTGCCTTCCGCCCAGAAACGTATATTTGACCGTCCCGCTTCTTTTAATTTTTTTTGTCTCTTAATCCCTTCTCGCTGCCATTCTCTCTTTCTTTGTCACCTCTCTGTGAATATAATTTTATTTATTTCCCTTTCTCTCGCTATCATTTTCGAAAATGAGATATCACTAGAAGTGACAGGTTTACAAGATCTTCCAAAGCTTTGTACATTCAGAGGTATTGCAGCAATGGTTTTACCTATGAGAAAACCCATGTCGCATGTCTCCTGACATTTCACCCCTTCTATAAACGCATAACATGAACATAATACTGGCTCACGGTGTTTTACAGGGTAACACTGGTGGCAAGTGTCTTGCCAAAGGTGTGTCATGTATACATGCAGCACTTAATAACTGTTTTAAAAAAAATAATAATAATAACGTTGCTCGTAGAGCTTCGTTTTTCATTTGTGCCATTTGGAAGCGCTGTAGCTAAGAGGTGTTTTTATGGTCAAAAACAGGATTTGCGAGCACACACAAAGCACTGTCCTTTTACTGCACTTACCGACCTAGAGAGGATGAGTTGGGATTCCATTGAACTCGTGACCTGCAGATCACTGCAGCAAAAATCACTGTTCTATCTTCCTACACAGTAAATAGGGTAACAACTTTTTATTGGGTTATTCTGTGTAAACAGCGTGTTCTGTGAAGGATCCTAAATTGTCAACTCTTCCCGGGCAACCGGGAGCAAAGAGAACACGCTCAGTAAAGGCTGGCCTCAAAGCAGAGCTAGAAACCTAGTGACAGATGCGAAAAAAATGTCTCGACCTTTGAGCCCTTATCCCCGGGACTCGCTTCAATGAGAAAAGCTGAAGTAGGGGATGATTCTGTCTTCTTAGTTGACCTTGTGACCTAAAATGGCAGCAGTCTGGCGGATGCTAAATTGCAGTGCTAAAATCTCATAATGAGGTGAGTCCTCTTCAGCTGTCACTTATATGGTGTGATCAATCTCAATACACTGTGTCCTTGATAAGAGAGCACCACTAAGAACTCTAAAAAAACAAAGCAAATGATGCAAAACATGTGATGAAGTACTTTAGTTGGCGTTGGACCTTTTCCAACAGTATGGAGCAGTTTGCACTGTGCAGCCGAGACTCCACAAATAATTTGTAGACTGGCACAGAAAGATCTCTCTTGTATTGGGCTGTACCAAGTTTCAGATTCCAAGACTATCCATTTGCCCATTGACTTAGGTTTGGCGTCAGCAAACCCTTTTGATTTTATTAAAATTATATATACATATATATATTGAACATACTTGCAGGGACTTTCAGCCAGCCCTCTTCATTACATTGGTCAGTTGTAGTGTCATTTACATTTTTCTTCTGCCACTTCAGCATACAACATGGGGCAGTAGGACAGCCCACATCAGCCGCTGGATAAATTGAATATGACCTATGGCTTTCTGCTCTTTTAAAAGGAGCTTTCACCTTCCGCCCGTCACAGTTTATCATTTAGCCGGGTGCAGTTTGCTTTAATTTATGCGTCCCGCCCGCTGCTTTTCATTAGAGTATTTTTTTTTTTTTTTTACTTGTGAGATATTGTACTTCCAACTAACTGCCCAGCAAGCACTTTGTCGCATAGGTCACCTGAGGTTTTCATGGGTAATCGGGGCAAGCTTGCTATCCTAGCTGTGACATTACAACTATTTCCATGTCAACGATAACAAACTCTCACCACTTCAGCGGAACGTCTATCAATGCAAAAGACCTCCTTTAAAGCAATCTGTTCATGTTGGAGAGGTGTGAGTCTATTGGACTTAGCCCTTTCTGCAGGGTCACCCCCAAAGTTTTTGCAATCCCCTCTCCAGTTTTTTGTACCAGTTTTTGTTGGCTTTTAGGACTCTCTGCACATTACCACGGCTAACCAGTGCTAACATGTTTGCACTCTCTCCTTCAAACATGATAAATTTGGCTTACACCAAATTGGCACATTCAGTTGAAAGAGGCTTTATTTAGATTGTGCAGCAGGTGTAGTGACACTGGGGCCCAAAGCTCTAGGAGCCCCTCTACCCACCAACTATTGCAATATTTTACTACTAAACAGGCAGTCACAAGTGCTCTACCACATAGCTTAAACACATTAACAAAGCCAATAGCTCTGGCAAAACACTTATAAGGTCCCAAAGGCGAGACCTATTGGCTATGCCAATGCTTGTTTTTAGGTGCTCCTGCCCTGGAGGGCTGGGGAATATTTTTTTAATAGAAAGGGGCCTCGCTGTTTTTCAAGTGCTCCTGCACTGGAGGGCTGGGGAATAATTTTTTAGGAGAAAGGGGCCTCGCTGTTTTTCAGGTGCTCCTGCGCTGGAGGGCTGGGGAATCATTTTGTAATAGAAAGGGGCTTCGCTGTTTTTCAGGTGCTTCTGCCCTGGAGGGCTGGGGAATAATTTTGTAATAGAAAGGGACCTCGCTGTTTTTCAGTTGCTCAGCTTGTAGGACATTGTCACCTTGGCCCTGTGTCCTTCCTAAGAACAATATCCTCCCACTTACATTCCTTGTGTGTTTCATGAAAGGGCATGCCCGCGAATGTGGGATACTCCCCGCGAATGTGGGCCACTTTTTTCGTCAATGCCCGGGCCAAATTGTGATCCCAATCCGACCCTGACAACTAGCCATCCCCCCAAACTATGTCTGTGTACATTTAGATAGAGAGGGGCGGAGGGGTGGGAATGGGGTGTCGCTAGCTTTTACAAAATCACTTAAATGCACTATATTCCAGGTCAAAGAACTGACAGGAACGGAGGCCTTGGGCTTCTGCATTTTTCCCGCCACTCACAGCTCCTTTGCGGGGGAGCTGTTGTATCGTCTCCCGGGATATGCGGGCGACTTCACCAAAGCTATCACCCAAGCTTTTGCTCACAAAATCATTAACTATGCTAATTTTACCCTCCTGTGTGATTTCAACATGCATTTAGATAATCCTGCTGACGGTTCTGCTCAGAATCTGACAGATACACTCACGACCGTCACCCTATCTATGTCCCCCATGGGACCGACTCATGGAGCAGAACACATAATCAACACTGTATTTTCCGATAAGGCAATTAATCTTGAAAAGCCTCAAGAGGTCCCTTGGTCTGACCATTTCTTACTTCTCTTCTCAAGACCTTTGTCCACTCCAGAGGATAACAGGAGAATCGGTCCCCCCTGTAGAAACTGTGCCAGAAACAAGGTTGACATGTCCTCGCTAAAGGCTATCTTAGCTTCTACTAAACCAGTACTAGGTGGAGACACTGTGTCTGATGAGGAGACAGTGAACAACTGGTTATCTGAGGCATCCAACACGTTTGCCCGCTTAACCAGACCAGGAACTATCAGACAGTGTCCCTCTGTCAGCTGGTTCACTACCAAACTAGCTGGAGAAAGGAAGGAATGTGAAAAATGTGAATGATTATGGCGGAAATACCATTCTGATCCTTACAAAATCTGATACAAAGCTGCCTTGGGCACCCATACCAACAATCTGAAGCTTGCTCATTGGACCTTTAATTCTAACCAAATTGTGGGAGCTAAGAACAAAAAAAAATTTTTTTTTTAAATTGGGACAGATTTTACAGACCCTAAAAGCATTGCTCCCCCTCTTGAGACAAATGCTTCCCTACTACAAAACGAAGTACGTTTTTTAAGACAAAATTCAAAAGATTCAGAACAATCTCTCAGAATCAAGGGATAATGAGCTTTGGGTGATGCCCACACTATAAGAATTCCCCTCAGTTCGGGGCAAGTTGTCACATTTCATACCGCCAAATGAATCTGAACTAATAGGGTTTTTCGCCAAGTGCAAATCAGGCTCCCACTGGATCCCTTTCCCTCTCAGATTGTGAGGCAAATAAGGGAAATCCTTAGCCCAAACTATCAGGATCTCTTCGCCACCTCATTAAGCTCTGCGACAGTTCCCACTTCATGGAAAAGGGCAAAAGTCCTCCCCTGCCTCAAGAAGCCTAATGCGGATCTTGAAGTCCTTGCTAACTTTAGATCGATCTCTGCTACTGGGGGTCCAGAAGGTCATTGAAGAGTTTGTAAATATCCAACTATCGGCTTACCTGAACACCTTCAATATTCTCCACCCCTCAAGGTCTGGCGTCAGGGCTCTCTACTGTACGGAGACAGCGTTTATGGAAACAACAGACTCCATTAAATTTACAATGGAAGCCGGTCAAAACGCAGCCCTAATTCTATTAGAGCTATCCTATTGCAGCCTGACAGCCAGTGGGGTGGAGGGGCCTGCTATAGCCTGATTGAGTTCCTACCTGGAGCACAAAGAACAGGCAGTGTGGCTGAAACCGTTCTATTCTGAGGCGAAAACCCTCAAGTGTGGAGTACCTCAGGGTTCGGCCCTGAGCCTCAGGATTATTAATATCTACATGACACCACTGGCGTACCTTATTGGATCATTTGGTATCCAAGTAGTGTCATTCGCTGATGACACCCAGATTCTGCTAACCTAGGACAATAATACAACAGAATCTAGGTCACAATGTGCTGCATGCATAGTAGCAGTATGTCATGGTCTTGGCAGGCGGCTCTATGGGTTTGACCTCTGTACACTTTTTATTCCTCTGTAAGGTGTGTGGCAAACTACATGGGCCTTTGCAACAGCCAAGTATTGGTGGCATTGCCCCATGTCATCCATCTAGAGTTCTTGCTTTATCATTTGACACAGCTCACTATGCTGTTATTTTTAAACAAAGAATCTGACTTTACCATTAAAGAGGGCTTTCAATTACAATTTCTCAGACACCTGACATGAAACAGTTACCTGTTCCCAATCAAATGTTAGGCAAAGCAATGTTATTCTATGGGAGAGGTAAATCTCACAGTAGTGAAAAACGAATTTAGGAGATTTTCACTACCAGGACATGTAAAACTTAAAAGTACATGCCCAACCTTTTAATTACAATGCATCCTGTTCTATGGGCTAAATAGGAACTACCCTAGGCGTGAAATATGTAATAAAAGGGAAGTTTAAGGCTTGACAAGGCAGTTATATTGCCAAGTCGAATTGTCAATTTAAAACATTTAGGCTGCAATGGCAGGCCTGGAATTTGTTTTAAGGGGCTACTTACATGGGTGGCACAATGAGTGCTGCAGGTCCGCTAGTAACATTTAATTTACATGCCCTAGGTATGTGGTATACCCCTCTACAAGGGACTTGTAAGTAAATTAAATATGCCAATCAGGTGTAAGTCAATTTAACCATGTTTAAAGGAGCAAGCACTTGAGCACTGGTTAGCAGTGGTAAAGTGCACAGAATTCTAAGGCCAACAAAATCTAATTCAGCAAAAATAGGAGGGGTGAGGGCAAAGTATTTGGCACTGCAGATAGGGCCAAGTCCAACAGCGCCCGAATCCCATGAGGCCTCAATGTAACCTGAAGCCTCCTTCAAAAGGCCTGGCACATTTGTAAACATGCTGAAGGGTCCCATACCACCAGAACCAGCTTGTTCCGAGAAATCAATGGATGTACTTGCCCAAAAGGATTCCTCAGCACCCCTTGAAAAACTGGCAGCAGAGCTGGACATTGCACTGAAAATCTCCACAGCGTTTGTTACCAAGGCCAACTCCCCTATAAGGATATCACAATTGCTAGGCTTCTCGCTATTATGACAAAGGGAGGGAAAGCCCCTTGACCAATACTGGAGAAATACCTCGGTTGTCAAGGAATCGAGCCGACAAAGTGGGAGGAATTGTCCTACTGAGCAAAACTCAGTACGAGAAACAATGAAGGGATCTACTAAACGATACCAGATATTATCAAGTAATCACAGAAGATCCCACCAGAAGACTGAGAAACACCATCACCAACATGGTAGAAGAAACCGAAATGTCAAATTGGATCTCAAAAAGAGACGCCAAGTTCCTATACACAAAAGAACCAAGAATACCATACTTTTATTCCTTACCCAAGATGCATAAAGCAAGAATGCCACAACCAGGACGTCCCATTGTGTCGGGCATAGCATCAGAATTGAAACCACTGTCACAGTTTGCTAATTATTACCTCAAACCCCTGGTCCAAACAACACCAACTTATCTAAAAGACACTCAATATATCCTGCGGCTAATGAAAACTGAACGAATTTGATCCACAACACGACCTATTAATAGGTCTGATATAGTGAGCCTGTATTCAAGTCTACCTCAAGAAGCAACACTGGACACTATCGAACAAATATTATTCAGAACTAACTGGGAGTTCCAAACACCCAGGCATTTCATTATAGAATGCTGCAGACTAGCCCTGACAGAGAACTACCTCAAATTCGATGAAATGTTGTACTTACAAGCACATGGGAATTCTGTGGGCAGCACATTTGCCCTAAGTCTGCCTGGCCTGTATGTAAGTAACTTTGAGGAGAAACGTATCCTGTGCAATGAGAACCCCTTCACAGTACTCATCGTCTTGTGGAAAAGATTCATTAATGATATTTTGATAATTTGGAAAGGCACCGAAGAGAAGGCACAAGAATTTCTGATTTGGATCAACACACTGGACGAATTTCTGAGATTTACAAGCACTTTAAGTAAGAGTAACCTCACATTCCTGGACATCACTATATTTGTGGAAAACATTACTCTTCGCACCAAAACCTACCATAAACCTACGCACAAAAATAATCTGCTCTTATTTGACAGTTTTCACCCACGTCCTCTGAAGGAGAATTTACCCTACAGTAAATATCTACATTTGAAACGCAATTGTAGCAGCAATCAGGGCTTCAAAGAACAGGCCAAAACACTGAGTGACAAACTGGAGTCAAGAAACTATCCAACGCATATCATCAATAAATGCTATAAACGTGCTAGGAATCAGCACAGGGAGATTCTACTGCAGGAAAAACAGACAGACAGAAAGTCAAGATGTTGTCACATGCGTAACAATGTACAGTTCCACATGAAACCAAGTGAAGAAGTTGATCAGAAAAAATTGGAACATTGTCAACACAGGCACCTACAATTTTCTGCAACCTAGGTTCGCCTACAAAAGAGAGAAAAACATGAAAGACATACTGGTGCATACCCACACAAAGAAGAGGGAGATAAGACAGAACACCGTCACAACAGCTTGGGGACTGACACTGATTGTGGGCCACTATCCTTGCGGAAATTGTTCGGTGTGCCATCTAACCTCTGCCACCAAGATACTAGACCTGAACAATGATCTGAAATGGACCTTAAGGAGACATACCAACTGCAATAGCATCCACATGGTATATAGGATCAAGTGCCCTTGCAAATTACGGTATACTGGAATGACCTGCAGAAGAATTAAAATCCTCATATGTGACCACAGATGTAACGTAAGATGCAAGAAGTCAACAACAAAGATGAGCAACCACTTCTTAGAAGTAGGAAACACTCCAAACGGCATATGATGGGTGGTGTTGGAAGTCCTAGAATACATTGGCACAAATGGTGAGAGGAACATGTTACAGAAAGAACAACGGTTGGTCTACCATCTGGGCACCTCTCGAGAGGGGCTCAATGACCAGATCCCATGGAGCCAGGTAATGAGATGAAATGTACCTTTACGTGTCAGAGGACAAATACAGTTTAATTAATTACACACAGAGGACTAATCAACAAAAATTGCAAGAACCCACCACATTAATCAATGGGCGTATTGGAACAACAAAAAATTATTTCATAAATGCCCACAAAATGATATACAGTAATTGCGCTTGATAAAAGCGTTCCGTCAAGACATGTTACTCAGCAACAGCTTTCTAAAAATGAATACCTTTACTACCAACCTCAAGATATGATTCATCCATATGTATGCGAGTATCTCAAAAGAGCAGGGGGCCCCCTGTTATGAAATATGTACATACATCCTATTTGGAATGAAGAAACATGAAGATAAGGCTGAAAGATTAAGAAAGATACGATACATTCGAATCCCATAGACTCTTTTCTGTTTATACCACAAAACGAACAAGAGAGATATTGCTTTTAATAAATAAGATCATTTCAAGCACTATATAGGGATGTTATAAATGAGGTGTAATTCATCACCTAACATGGATTAAATCAAAAGAATTTCCTTCATGGGAGTTATGAATCCCCATTGATATGCAATCTTAACTATAGAAGGTTGTCGACACAAACGTACACTGACAAATATTTTTACAAATATCACAAAAGAATACATAAATACAACCACAATCTAATTTATGATATCAACCATCTAAATTAAATTAAATTACCCCACTTTGCACATAATTGAAAAAAACTTTATTTAGTACATTTTGTGATAACAATCTCCTTAGTTCAGTAGTCTGTCTTCGCTATCTATTGACATCACTTGAGCCAATCAGGGCTAACGTTACATAAATAGGGTCTGAGCACTCCGTTCAGGTAACATTCAGGAGGGGAGAGACCAGACCATGGCTACAAGCTGCACCTCAAGTAAGTGACCGAGACGCCGACAGAGTTATTTTTCCAGCCTAGCACAAGCCTTAACTGAGGCAATCTTTTACTTTAGATTTGGAATAATTCTTCGCATGTTTATTTTCTTTTCTTTCCCTTGCTTAAGGAAGGCAGCCTACGCATCTCTCCCTCCCACCCTATGCGGAACGTTTAGTGATTTAAAAAGGTAAATCATCCGTTTATAACAGTGGAAAACTCTGCCTAAAATGGGCATTTGCCATTCTTGAGTACCCACGATTTCTAAACTAATGACAACCGTAGGAAATGTATGTATATGTGTTATTTCAACGAGTGGGGTTAACACGATCGGCACAGGCCCATCAATATCCAATTAACGTTCATGTATGAAAGCAGAACCCTGATCAGTATAACAACGTTGGGGGTATTGCACGCATTAACAGTACAGTGATATAGGCGTCTAATCATGGTCCACCATTATTTATAGAACAAATATGTGTACAAGCGGAATACTGTTAATACCCTGATTTACAAAAAATAACATTGAAGAGATTATATGTTTTAAACAGCATGGTGATATGGAGGAATGATAGTCATACATAGATTTTTAGTCTTAGTAGAAAGCACATTGAATCTAGCTAAGTGCAATTAGCACACTAAATTATGCAACCAATATTAAGGGCACAAAACAAGCATGCGATTTCACATATTTATAGGACGAAAACCAGACATATTACACGATGTCTGGTAATATGTGTGAACTAAATTTCTTTTTATTCACAGCTGAGAGCAAATGCAATCTCGCTTGCCGGAATGGATACGACCGGCCGAATAATCAGGTCCAGGGGATAGTGTTCCACCTGACGTGCGTCATATTTAAAAAGGGATTATCCTTTTCCCCTAAAGTTGGCCCTGACGAAAGCCATCGACCCGGCAAGTGCGAATGTCGGCTGAAACATGTAGACCGTTTTTTTAACCTTTTGTAAATGATGTGAAGGAAACATTACAGGTCCTATTTTTTACATCCACCTTTGTTTTTAACCTTACCCTTATCATTGTTTTGAATAAATCTACTTCTATGATAAAGAGGTCATTTTAATTCACTTTTTTACAAAGTAGATCCCAACTATTTCCTCGGGATCACCTTCTGGTGGAGGCCAACAAGACCCGATGGTGATGCTATCAACCATGACTACGCCGATGGCCAAAGACATACCAAAGGCGGAAAATGGCTGTTGAGGGTCCTACATATTTCTTATCAAGATCTCTCGAGGCCTCAGGGCTCCACTCCTTTTTGATTTTTTGTAATATATTCTGAAGCTGAGTGGGACCCCAGACTGCCTCTCTTGATAGATTGTCAACAAAATATAGGTCTGGACTAGAACAGATCTTAATTCTTTTCTGATCCCTTTCAGCTTTGCCCCTAGCATCATCAATGCAAATTTTTTCAAGAACCCTTAGCAAGCCCAAAAGTCCATTCTTCAGGAATGAGAGGGATCTGATCTATAAGGCCCAACACCCTTGTATCTGATCTACCAAAAGATCATGTTCCTGATTGAAGAAAATCATGTTGTCTATGTACAACATTGTTAGCCCCTGTGACCTGAGAAAGGTGAAACTGGCCTCAGAAGCTTGGTGGAAAACCAAGGTGCCAAAGACAGCCCGAAGGGAAGGGACTTGAATCTGTGCAGATTTCCCTACCAAAAGAATTGGAGAAGCTTCCTGTTTCCCTGAAACATGGGGACTGTCAGGTAAGTATCTTTCAAGCCTAAACACACCACTCAATCCTCCATCTGTAACGTGTCCTGTAGGCAGATTACTGTCTCCTTTTTGAAATGACGACAGAGCACAAACTGGTTGAAATCCTTCCTTTGTTTATCTTCCAAGCCAGAAAAATATTGCTTGCAAAATCTGCATATGCAATGCTCTTGACCTCTGAGGATTTCAAATTCTCCCCTTCCTGGGGAAGAAACATTGGATTTGGGCACCTGGCTTCAAAGGGAACTGCCACAAAGTCTATCTGAAATTCCCTGATAGTCTGAAGAACCCATGGATCCTTGTAACTGTTTTCCAATTCCTTTACAAAGAGAGACATTCTCCCCACGACTTTTGCAACAAAGAGAGAGAGAGTGCACTGTTAACTTGCATCCTCCCCTCCCATTAATTGGTCGCCAGTGTATCTGAAGCAAAACCGAGTCCCTCTTCTCCTCTGAGAGTAGAACACAGGTCTTGCATACTTGAATGACTGCTGTTGTAGGATGTGAAGGGGAATTGCCGGCCAGTGAAGAGACCCCTGTCTCGAATGGCACTCAGAGAGACCCTCTCAAAAAGTTTAATTAAAGATACATACACCATTTCAAGGGAGAAAAAGGTCTGTACATAATGTCTTATTTCTCGAATGAAATCATCCTCAAACAAGGTTCTTTTGCTTATTTGTGATAACCTAGTTTTGGGTCTGTAGAAGCAAATAATTTTAAAAAAAGACTCATGATGGAATTCCTCAGACAGCACAATGCCCTTAGGGCCCACCTGACACAATTTCCAGATCCTAAAGCTATCCTGAAGACTTGACTTGCTCAGCCGAACACAAAATTCTAGCCGATGGGCCTAAGATATCCCATACCTTATTCTGACACAAGGCCCATGCCTTCTCCACCCCTTTTCTCAGGTCTTTACCGTCCTTGCTAAGGAATGTTACTACCTTTGAATCTATGGTAGAAGTAAGAGCTAATTTGCCGGAAATAGTGTCCCTAGGGCATTCCGCCCGCGTTTTAGTCATAGTGGCTCTGTCCTTCGGATTCTTAATCTGTGACTTAATATATACCTCCACAAATGCAGGGGGAACCACACAGCCGAGTGAGGATGTTGTAATTAGAGGGAGTCAAACATAGGGTTACTCTTAGAGTCAAGGATAATTTCTTGTTGTAATAAAAAAGTTTTTTTGCAGGTTTAGCCTACTTTTTGCCCCCATTTGAACTACTAGTTGCTGGTTTATGACTGTGAGAGTGCACTGGAGCCTGCTAACTAGGCCCCAGTGCTCTCTTCCTAAAAATGATGTAAGCAAGTTGGTACCTCCAAGGCAAGGACTTGACCTTAGAAATGGTACCAAAGGTACACAGGGAATGGGTGTTAAAGGAGTCACCAGGGCCTGAAACACTGTTTGTGCCACCCTGAGTGACCTAAGTAAACAGATGACAGCTGGCCTGTTATGGCAGACTGCAGGAACAGTGCAACCTGCTTCAAATCGACTTTGACCTCACCATGAGCAGCAAGGTCAAAGCACTACCTTTAATATATGTCAGTCCTCCCCTAAGGTAGGCCTCCTGAGCCCAGGAGGCAGAGTGCATTATATTAAAGGTGTGGACATATACGTGCAAGATTATATGTCCCTATAGTAGCCTTTTTCCATTAAGGGTTACTATAAGTGATTAGAGAGCCATTGGATAACATGGGCTGGCACCCAGGCATCCCCAAGGTTGCCAGCTCCATTATGGCCCGCTGAATATAGTCATGTTTGGTATCAAACAACTTGTCTTATCAACCCTGGCATGAATACCATGTTGGGTTGGATGTGACATAAACCCAGGTGGCAACCTTAGAGGTTGCCCACCTGGTTGCCCTAGCCTTTCCTGTGCCCTTTCTAGTAGCCTACAACTGCTACCACCAAGACAGTAATCTGACCCCCTGGCAAGAGGTGTGAATACTCCCAGGAGTCAGAAACAAAGGCCGGACTGGGAAGGAGGTGACACCTCCCTCCCTGACAGGGTTGCTAGTGAAGTGGCACTTCAAAGCGGTGAGCTTCAAAGAGTGCACCACCTCTGGTATTTAAGCAGGATGACTCCCAAAAGAGGAAATGGTCATCCCCTGACCCAGGCATATTTCCACCTGGGCAGGTGGGAAAATTAGATAGTCAAGAGGCATACACCCTGAGTAGGCTAGCCACACCCCTAGGGGGGCTACCTGGTCTGTAGAGCCAAAGAAGGTTTCTGCCATATTTAGAAGTGGCAGAATATAGGGTTCTGAGTAGAAAAGGGGACACACCCCCTGGATGTGGTCACCTCAGGGGCGGAGTAGCCATTGGCTACTTGCACCCACAACTCTAACGCCCCTAAGTCTAGGATTTAAGAGGCACCCTAGGCACCAGAACCTCAGATCTGATTTGACTTGCAACCAAGGCAAAGAAGAGACCCCAATCTGCGACTTCAGGTCCTGCACTAAGGAAAGGCGCGATAACCTACACCTATGGCGATCACCCTGCAACTGCACGACTGCGACTCGTCCGAGACCAAATACCAGCTCCCCCAGACACAGAAACCCCTTTGAGAACCAAAGGCAACTCCAGACTCCCTTGGACTAGTGGCACTAATCCCCTGCAGCCCGCAGGTTAAAACACGCTCCTGAACCAAAGAATCACTGGCATAGGGCCCTTCGAGGGATCACCTAAAAGTAGATGGTCCAGTGCACTGTTAAATAGGTAGTCCTGACCTCCAGATAGTTTCAGGTGGCTACCATTTTCCCTCTGACCTCCAGATGTAAAAATACCATCTCGCTGGCCTTAATGCTACCAAGGCTTGTTGGTGACCAGTTTGGTTACCACCATCTTTGCTCGACCCTGCAACATGAGGGAACTATGCAGCACCTTCAACTGACCACAGCAGGGGCCCTGTTGTCGACTTTTTGCATCCTCTTCCTCACAACTGCCAGGCCAACTCTCCACCCGGGCCTCTTGGGCCAGGTAAAATTAAACTGACTGTTGTGGCTTGGTCCTGGGACCTGCATCAACTTGACCCCCCGTGGGTTCCATGTAACTTGTCACTAGTGCTTCTCACCATTGACCGAAATAATAAAGTTTTGCTGAAGTAAAATGGGCTGATTTATGTTTGGTTCCTAAATCCATAACTCTGGTTATACTCATCTAATTGTATTCGTTTTGGTGTCTAAATTAATATAAAAATCTGCTTTATTTTTATAAAGCGGTGTTGGATTTCCTTCAAGTCATGTCAATTACTTATCGTCCATGGTGGTACTCTAAAATGATTAACACATGTTCCTCTAATAAAGCCTGACTGCTCTTTGCCACACTGCCAGGACTGAGCTGTGGTTTTATTATTGTGAATCCTTGGGGTATTGTGAGGACATCAGAATTGTCAGAATCATCATATCCAGGGTCCGCATAGCATAGATCATCCAAATCATCATAAGGCCTTTTAATGTGGCCACCATCTAAACCTGAAAAAGGGTCATACCAACCAGACACTTGGGGTCTGATTCACAAAGGTAAACTTACCCATTTGTGTATTTAGGTAGGCCGACCCTATCTTTTTATGTGCAGTCATAAAGTTATTATTAAATCAGACTTTTGTGAATACCGAAAAAGATTAAACTTACACAAAAGTGTACGTTTACCAATGTGAATCAGGCCCTTGGTCTACCATCCCCTGCAGAACTGAACCAACACCAGCATTGTCTCCATCCAGCACCTTTCAATGCTTAGGGCCCGATTACGATGACGGTGGGACGTCACTGCCATCGTAATCCTTATTACTGTCCGCCACATTAGGATGGAGGGCGGATAGTTGGCGGTCGAAGAGACCCACTGCCACGGATCCAATGCTGGAGGGACTTGTATCCCTACAACAGTAGCGGTGCCTGCCAGGCACCGAAGTAGGGATTACAATGTCCCTTTCCGCCTGCCTTTTCATGACGGTTTACCCACCATGAAAAGCCAGGCAGAAAGGGGCATTGGGGGCCTGTAGTGGGCCCCCCTTCTACCCTGGCCCTCAGACATGCCCTCTGGGGGGCACCTATGCTGCCCCCCAACATATATCTGCACTATATGGCATGCACTGCATGGTGCCTGCCACATAGTGCAGGGATATGCACGGGATGCGTACTGTGTGATAAGGGGTAGAAAGGTCCCGATCCCTTACTGGCTGTATAATGAGCAAGAATTTCGTTATGATACTTGCCCTTATCAGGGGGAAGCCCCTAACCCCCTAATATGTAGACAAAGTTCAAAATGGTTGTAAGGGCAAGACTGATTTCATACTCCTTCAAGAAAAAATTCCAGTCAAACAAAGGTTCATTTCGCTAGTTGTTTTTAAGATGTGGTCACTCTATCCATGAGAGTGAGTGAAACAAACAAACTGACAGCCAACACGTGTTTCACCCCTTTACATGGCCATCTGGCCTGGGGCTTCCTCAGGGCGTTGCATAAAAGAAGAAGGGAAAAGGTCATCTGTAATAGTACGGTCCTGTATTTTCTTGTAGAATATGGGCGTAATGCCAGTCCAGTCGATTCTGTTTGTAGTATAGTCAATACTACAAACAGAATCGACTGGACTGGCATTACGCCCATATTCTACAAGAAAATATGCACTCTGCGACTGCCTTGAAGGCGGTCGCATCATGATTCATGGTGACGGACCGCCGACAGCTAGGTGGACGGTCCCGTTTCCAAAGGGATGGCGGTTAAACATTAAGTCCAACCGCCATCCTAATCAGGCCCTTAGTTTTTGTACTCTTTTACTTCCTTTGTGTATCTTTAAAGGGATATTAATGGCTGTAGCCCCAGAGTTGCCAATGCCGGAGGCAATGTTTTTAAAGGATGATGCTACTACTTTAGTAATGGAGCTAGAGACGGAATCACCTAGGAATTCTCTTAGATTACTTTTTTAAAATGTCTTCTTCAGTCTCCCTAACATTTTCGCCGTAGACCTAACCTCCATTATCCAACCAATTTGGGGAAATTAAACCCCACCAAAACCAAATGCAGAAATATAATCTCATTTTTTTTTTTACAAAGCGCCAGTAGACTTCTAGAAAACAAAATCAAGTAACCAAAACAGTGAAACGTTTAGCATTAATATGCAAGCATTTATAAAAAATTAAATAGCAAAATATTCACAAATTAAGCATGTCTGTTGACCCAGTTCATAATTTGAAACAAAAAAAAAGACTCTCTTTAGTGTTCTTCCAGTACACAGCCCCTCAGGCTGCAAGTAAAGAAACAAATAAATCCTTCCAACTCACTTGTGCTATAAAACTCGAATCATTTGTTGAACTAACTTTTTTTCCTTGCCTTCCAGCATGCTTGCGTCAAGAAAAAGACAGTAATGTCTAAATTCACCACAATGCGCATGAGCTGTAAATCAATTAACAGACCCCAAGAAGCCTGTCCTAGAGGCAAAGATCAGCTTGTAGGTCGTTTTCAGTAATGCTCCATGCCTGGATAAAATTGGCAAAACAAACAAACCGGTGTCTCCCCTAAAAAGAGTGAGAGCTAACCTTGAGGAGCAAAAACGGTCCCCTATGAATAAAGATCATCCTGTAGGGCTAGACTCCTTTGACACCATGTGGGAAATGTACCTGCCGTAGCAAAAGAAAAGATGAAGCTGTGACCTATTTGTACGATATGGGGTTGATTTTACTTGTTTTGTTACTTCCTATTTAGCCAGGGGGTTTGTGGGCCTCATAGTGCATTAAAGTGCAGTGGAAATAAACAGTAAGAAAAGGGAATACATAATACTCATCTCCGTTGTTTGTGATAGAATTAATGTAATCTATTCCTATAGAGAAAATAACTATTGGATGAAGAAATGGCACACATCTAAACTGTTGTTCTACCCTGACCTCTGAGTATTGGCGGATGAAATACCATAAACTGATGGGAGGTGGACTTGTTGGCACTTTGTCATTTTTGATACACAGATCCATTAGGTCAGGGACTATCCTCAGAAAAATAAAAAAGCAATGCCCCTGATCTGCAGAGAGTTGTCTCTCAGCATGGGTGTAGGGGGATGGGGGGTTTGGCATTGTTGCAATTTAATGTCTGATGCATTAATAGGTGACATGGAAGATTCAGACAGTGAAAGAGCCAGTGGACATCGCTCTTCAGTTCTATGTCAGCAGACGGGTACCCCACTGAGAGAGTTTTCCCCACAGTGGAGCCGGCTACAGCTCTACAATTGGGAAAACTTCCATTCACTAAACTCTTAATGAGGTGGCGATGAAACACAAGGGTGGACAGAGGATCTGCCCGTTTTTAGCACATGTCCCACTAGCAACCTTATGGAAATCAGGCTGTGTGTTGTGTACTTCCATTCACCATTTTAAAGCGTTGATGGCTCTGTTTAATTCCAATAGCATGTTCTTCCACCCTTTGTACACACCACTGAGCGTTATGTAGAGCCATCAGTGACTCTTAGCATGCAATACTTAGAGAAGCAGAATCTGTATGATATAAAAAATGTATGTTCTTTTCATTTACATTTCTCAGGAAAGTATAAACATGTGAAGCATATTCTCTGCTGATCATAAACATGGAGGCTTTTGCAATTTTCTCTGATAACATAACCCAGAGCTCCTTCTACAGTAGATATGGCATTGCAATGTGGACACCACTGGCCATCACACTGTTACTATTTTTGAGTGTTTTCCTTTGTTTTGTCGTGCTGTTGCTGCACGCCTTCTTCACCATCGCCCACTCGAGGGAACAACTACGCTACATCCTCTTCATGTACATTCTAGTCAACAACACCATCAACCTTCTCACATGTATGCTTCTGTTTTTATTAGCCCTGTTTTCATATAAAATACCAGCAGGTGGCTGCTGCGTTGTTGTTGTAATAGCATCTTCTACTTTCTATGATACTCCCAATGGCTTGGCGGCCATGGCTATAGAGCGCTATATAGCAATCTGTTTCCCACTAAGGTACTCACAGATCTGCCAGGCTGAGAGGACAAGGGTGGTTGTCCTGCTGGTTTCAGGCATCGGAATTTTCCCAATGATCATTGAAATGTTGATCTTGATCTCCACCGTGGACTACAATTTCTTTCTTCGAAGAGTGTGGTGTCTACGTGAGTCTGTCTTCATGGCTTCCCAGCAGGCAATGTTGCGATTTTCAATTGACGCTCTCAACTTTACTGTAGTTGCTTTGATCATTCTGTACACTTACATTAAAATTATGAACTAGGCCAAGAAGATTGGTGGGGACAAAGCTTCATCTTCAAAGGCCAGCAAGACGGTGATGCTCCACGCCATTCAACTCTTGCTGTGTTTAACCTCTTTCACTGCTGGACTTTCTGAAAGTCTCACAGAAAATGAAAGTTTCTACATCAGGTTATGTAATTTTTTTATGTTTATGGTGCTGCCAATTTTTTTGAGCCCATTGATTTATGGACTGCGGGATGAAACTTTCAGAAAACACATTAAAATGTAATTTCTCTGTCCTCGTCATGGAAACAACCCTGGAGGCTGTTAATGATAATCCTCAATATTCTCATCAGCCTCTTCATGTTATTGTAATAGCTTAATTGACTCCTTTTAATTACTAACCTGCTTCCTGAGTTATTGCATATATATAATACACTTAAGCTGATTTATAGTTGGAAGCTAACAGAAATTCTTCTGCTTTGTATACGAATGTCTAACTCCTCCACAGATGATTATCCTTGGATGGAGATGTTACTGGTAGAATTGCAGGATTGAGATGTTACTGGTAGAATTGCAGGATTGAGATGTTACTGGTAGAATTGCAGGATTGAGATGTTACTGGTAGAATACTGATAGAGCTGGTAACTGGTAGAATTACTTCTTCTCCAGAAGGAGCCATTGGAGGTAATTCTTCTAGTAGATTCTTCAGCTGAAGAGAAGATGCATGAAAAAAGCATGGAAGTTTTCAATTTGAGCGTCTCTAATGGTTTCAGAGCACGCTCATCTCACCAGTGCAAATTCGATATTTGTATGCAGTAGCTGTATTAGTATTTTGTTTCTATAAGCTGAAAGTGAGGAGCTTTTAAGAAATTGCAGG
Organism: Calotriton arnoldi; assembly: GCA_963921515.1. Classification (NCBI taxonomy): domain Eukaryota; kingdom Metazoa; phylum Chordata; class Amphibia; order Caudata; family Salamandridae; genus Calotriton; species Calotriton arnoldi. The sequence continues at coordinate 122,449 of CAWUFW010005886.1, read as the reverse complement.
ACAAATTCTTAATTGTTAAAAGTTGATTTGGTGATGACCATATACTGTTCTCCACTGCCTTTCGGCTAGGTTTGCACTATGTAAATATCAGATGCATACAAACTTATATACATGAAACACTTGATGACGGATGCACTTGGTGCCACTCTTATTGTGAGACAAAGAGGAATCATGCTGAGAGACGTACACAACTTGACATATCAAACTAATAATCCAAAGCTATTTCAGAAAATGTAATAATAGTGAGGCATGATAATATGGGAAACTTGCCAAGTGGATTGTTTTTTTTCAATGAAGAGGGTGTCTAGTTGTTTCTTAAATAGAGTGTGGAAAATGTGTGATTATTAAAATGGCTTCAAGAATAGGGCGTGGCACGTGACTTTATGTAAAATTGAAATTTGTAAGTTTTGATGAGGATAAAAACAATATTTATATTTATTTTTACACTGCTCATTCTTAGGATTTGTTGTCCCATATAAATTAATAACCTGCACCTTAACTCAAGAATGTGGTTCATTCCTGTCATCACTCTTGTTCGGAAAGAGACTCATCTTGGAATTATAACCTGTTAGGAATTGGGTTGTAGGTTGACTGGGGTACGAGCCTTAGTCAAGCAGCAACCACAATCCTAGTCAGGGTAAGAAGCAGGCAAACCCTAAATTAACCTGTACTCACCCTCTGGTAGCTTGGCACAGAGCTTTTCAGGAACATAATTTAGAAGCAAGGTGTAAAGCATTGGTGCAACTATTCATACAGTAAAACAGTGAAAACACTACTTCAAAAGATTCCTCACCAGGTTAGAAAAATAGAACTTAATTAAATAAATAAAACAAGACTAAACAACAAAAATCCAATTCATAGAAATTAAGATATGAACTTTTAAACAATAAACTGTAAAATAGTGCTTACAAGCAATAACCACTTACTTTGGATATCTGGTCTCCCAGGACTGGGACACAGTCAAAAATTCAGGCTGACCACGATGGAGCGCGGGCCGCCTACAGAAACCGGGGTTGGCCTGCTGAACAAAAGTACCTTGATCCTGGATGCGTCGACATCCAGTATGTGTGGTGCAGTCAAAGTGATGCATTGGTGTTGAAGCGATGCATTGGTGTCGATCCATGCAGAAGCAGCCATGCGCTGGTACTGATCCATGCAACAGCAGTGATACGTTGGTTCCGATGAGCGCAGGGGCTGCAATGCAAAGTTTTCTGCGCCGTATTTGAGGCTGTCATGGACAGAGATGCGAACACCTTGCACCAGGTAGAGCGTTGTACAGTGGTGGTTCCAAAGGCAATGTGTCAGGGCTGATCCACACAGCAGAGGCAATGCACAGGTTCTGGTCATGCAACAGGAGCGATGCGCCAGTTCCGATCCATGCAACAGTGCCTATGCGCCGGTTCGATAGAGGGTGTATGGGTTTTGTTGTTGCAAGCATCTTAGGGCTCACGATCAAGGATCCAGGACTGGGGTGGCACCACTTGGTAGGGCAGACTCACAGATGGCAGAGTCCAGGTGCAGAAGCAGGTAAATAATTGGAAGTCTTTTATGTCCCTGAGACTTCAGATCAGGTCAGGTCAGTAGGCCAGACAGCTAGTCCTTGGAGTAACTCTGGGTTCAAGTGATGCAGGTCCAGTCCTTCTCACCCAGGCAGGGGAACAGCAGGCAGCAGGACAGCACAACAATGGTTAGAGGGCTACTTAAGTGGGTGACACAATGAATGCTTCAGGCCCACTAGTATTATTTAATTTACAGGCCCTGGACACAGGTAGTGCACTTTATGAAGGACTTGTCAGTAAATTAAATATACCAATTGGGGATGAGCCAATGTTACTATGTTTAGAGGAGAGAGCACAAGCACTTTAGCACTGGTTAATCCTAAAGCCAGCAAAACCGAGGTCAGTAAAGTGGAGTAGGTAAGCCAAAAGTTGGAGGGAAGACCACCCTAAGGCTGGCAGGTCTAACATTACCTAAGGGCAGAGTTGACTGGACCAAAATAATGTCTGAACCTGTTAGTATTTTCTTAAGGTATTTACTCCATCTACTCTCAGATTACCAGGAGCATACATAACACACAACAGACACACCCCTTCAGAAATAGGATTACGTCCCTATTCAGCATATCAGTACCTATTGACCAGTCAGCACAAGAACACACACAACATGGAAAAGTCACTACATTACCAAACAGCATTGGAGAAGGAACACTCACAGACTGGTAGAGAGTATTGACATGCACATGACAGAGCACAATGCAGGACAGAACACACATCCGTTCTTTCTTTAGGACAGTGTGGCCCTCATTATCAGAATCGGGCTGTGTGCTACAGGAAAAATGCTTTTTCTAATGTGCAAAATGCAAAATGTGATTTGGTAACTTGTTACTGAATCACAATTTGCATTTGTGATTCAGTATTTGGAAGTGGCTTGCTTTGGGCGTCCCTTCCAAATGCTGACAACGAGTGGCGAGTACTGCGATCCGGAAAGTCCTGAAGACTGAATCGGAGGGCGGTGAGTGGTGAACGGGGTATAGTGAGTAGCGTGTGCGGTGGAGGTCCGGAGGCCCGGAGACCCTGGGACCGGACCGAGGACTCAATTTAAGGAGAGAACTCGGCAGGAGACCGCAGCCTGCGCCCCCTCCTTTTCGCAGCTGCAGGAGCGTGGGTTTCACTACTCCATTATTCCGCCTTGCTTCAAACCAGGGAATCATCGAGGCGTGGGGCGTGTGGACATTAACAGCACCAGCACCAGTAGCAGCATTGGAGGCTGGTGCTGCGGTACAGCCCATCCTCGCAGAGGCGGCCGGCGTTAGGCCGGTGCGGCTTGCGAGCCGGGGCGACCACCCAGTGCCCGCCTGCCCGCCCTTTCCCTCCTCGCATATTTCTGTCCTTCCTTTTCTTCCTCTGGCAGTGGGCGCTTGCCCAAAAACCTGCAGTGAGCCTTGCACTTCCTGCTCCATCGGCTAGGCTGAGGTTGCGAGAGGTGGAAGCTGAGCCCGTGCCCAGAGTCGGAGCCTGGATCCACCAAGCCTTCTCTCTCCGGTAGGCGCCTGTAGTGGCCATATTTGGCTAAAATGGAGAGACTCCCCTAGGAGGTCTATAGAAGCTGCCCGGCCCGGTCTGGGCTAGGTCCAGAGTGCGGTGTGTGGAAGTGGTAAGACAATGGAAGTTTACACCAACGTGAGGCATTGGAAGGCGGAGGTGGTTTAGCGGATGGGACATAGGATCACCCCGGAGAGGCCTAGCAGTGTGGCATGGCACGGCAGCATCCAGTGGAACCCGGACAACCGAATCTGAAGTTTGTCGAGGCCCTCACCCTCTAGCTTGATTTAATCTGAGTCTTATTCAGAGTCATGACCGCAAAAAAACTGCGTTCAGGAAAATTGGTGTTTACAAGAGCGTGTAAAAAAACCAAAGCCAATCCTTTGAGGAATAAGTCAGTACAGATAAATACTTTAAAAGGATTTAATGCCATTTCCACCTTTTTCTCAAAAAAAGAGATAAGTCAAAATAAGGAGGCAAATATGGAGCCCAAGACCGAAACTCTATTCCAAAAGGTAGAAGAAAAAGTGGAAAATATACCTCTGCCTACTATATCCTCACCTGGTATTAGAGTGACTCGGGCAGGAGATGCAGTAAGTCCTGAAATCAGAGTGGAAGGTTCTTCACGCGAAATTCATACTATTTATTCTACTGAAAATAGCGTGTCTCAGTCCGATGCTAGAGTGGAAGGCCTTTTATTGGAGGATTTTACACTCCCTGATATAAATATTAATTTAAAACACTCCTCGAGGGTTCCATAATCGCCTACGCCTCACATCTCTAATATTTCACATCTTTCAAACTCTCAAAATCATCCTCCGGGTCCCTCTATCAAAAATGCAACTCTTTAGTAGCACGCCTAGTGGAGCGTACTCAATGAACTCAAGAGCATCTATTTCTCCTGATTTGTCCCTGGGTTCGGACCCTCCAAATAAGGATCCTGATCACTGTTCCCAATAACGTGCGCGCATGGGCGCGCGCTCACCTCTGTTACATGAAGCGCGCAGTGCTGTGTGTGGAGCGCGCACACACACAGCACATCAAACAAGAACATTCGCACCGCTGCATTTAAAAAGCGAGCGGCGCGAAAACCGGGTGTTTCTTTCATGTAGAGCCCGGCTGCGGTGCATACTGTGTGCTTTTGTTTAAGTATTCATGTTAATTGCAGCGCCGTCACGAGCTGCAATTAACATGAATACTTTAAACAAAAGCACACAATCTGCCCATCACCCTGCAGCTGCGCTCTATTATGAAAAGAAATTCAGCAAGTCTACAAACAGGGCGTGAAAAGCACACGTCGTGTTTGTAGGCTTGCTGAATTTCTCTTCTTAACAGAGCTGGGCTGCGGGGTGATTGTGTGACTTTGTTAAAGTTTTCAGGTTAATTGCAGCTCCAGACGGGCGCTGTGATTAATCTGAAATCTTTAACAAAGGCCCACAATCACCCCGCAGCCCAGCTCTGTTAAGAAAAGAATTGCAGCAACTCGACAAACACGGCGTGAAAAGCACACGTCGTGTTTGTAGACTTGCTGAATTTCTCTTCTTAATAGAGCGCAGCTGTGGGGTGATTTACACTTTTCTGTGCTTGGCATAGTGTGCCACCCTACTTGTATTTTCCTGTTTCTGTCATTGCATCCAGATATATGATACAACAAGTAACATCATACGCAGGGCTTTAAGTGGGATGAAAAAACTGGGGGGGTCTCGCAAAGGGGCATGGCCAGTGTAATTAAGGCTCTGGCTTAAGACACATAAGCTAAAAATCTGTACTTAGCATAGTGTACCGCCCGACTTGTATTTTGCTGTTTCTGTCGTTGCATCCAGATATATGATACAACAAGTAACATCATACCTACAAGTCAGGACTATTGGCTTTGTCAATGGTTGTTAGTTGCATAAGATAAATAAGCAGCAACTATGGCTTGTATGTAATATTGAAAGGGCTTCAACTTAAAGCCCTGGTGACACCACGACAATGTTGCTGCTCCTGAGTTTCAAAAGAGAAGGGAAATCCAGAGAGAAAATGACTCTCTTTAAAGGATTTCCCATCCCCTACAAGTAGGGTGACTAGAGCGTGCGACCCAAAAACCGGGACATTTCGCAAAAATAGAGGAAGGACCACAAATTTACATCAATAAAGTGGCAAATAATGACAGTCCTCATCCTCATAGAAACACAGAACAGGCACTAAGAAAATAAATAAAATGTAATTTTTAAAACCAGCATCATGCCTGTTCATTAAACTGCTTACTTATAACAGCTGCTTACTAGCCCTGCTTTGGAACACCTAAAAAACATGCCTCTCACTGTTTTTAGTTCACCCTCTCAAAAAACCGGGACATGAGCCACTTTTCCCGAAATCTGCCGGGACAACTGTTTAAAAACCGGGACGGTCCAGACAAATCCGGGACTCCTGGTCACCCTACCTACAAGGCTCACCAGGCATGACGTCATGCCCTAACTTCTCTACTAGTGAGAAGTGAGCAGTGTGAGCACGCGCACATCGATGTACCTAGTGTCACTGCAGTCTGGAAAAAAACGGACTGCCTGGGCCAGGGCATAAAACAGAGCCCGATAGAGACCTGTTTCGAGGCCCCCTTTAAAAAACTGCCAGTGCTCAGCACCGGTGAGACCCGGCCCCTTTCGCCCTAATATATGCAAGTACAAAAAAGCGAATCTCATTAACAGTCAAACTGCTTCTTGTTAAAATGTCACATTTTGTCAAAAGGGGTTGTTAAAACTGTACTACCAGCGTGACCATAACAGACACTCAAGCAAGTCTCGGTCATTGGCAGCCTCATCACAACTAGAAAGATGGCTGGAGAATTTCGCTGTTTTCAAATTTTAGATGGATTTAATTTATACCAGCCATTGTTGCTGCGTATTTATCTTATGCAACTAGCAACCGCTTACAAAGTCAATAGTCTGACTTGTAGGTATGATCAGGGCTTTAAGGGGTGATCTTCTGTACAAAACTCAGCTCTGAAATTCATCAGGTTAAGCAGACTGTCTTGTAATAGGAGCTTGCCATACATCTAGTAGTGCAGCTTCCGTACTGTGGTTGGGACAGAAAAGTGACTAATGGGAATTCAACAGTTGGCTTGCTTCTAAATATTTTTCAAATTGTAGGGTGATTATTCTTTCCAGGTTTAATGGGGTCAGAGGAAGGAAGAAAGGGAAATGTTTGTGGTATTTCTCTATTTTTTTAATGTAGGTGCTCATTATGGCAAGTCTGAAGAATAGACTAGATAAACCTTGACCCAGTGAGACACTGATGATGGTAACAGTAGTCTTGAGCAGTGGAGGAGCAGAGTCTTTTTAGGGTCTTAATTATTGTTCTATTATTGTCTTGAGAAACTGACATCTAGAAAGAGTGTTTTTTATGCATGATGATCTGTGACCTGAGCATTCTACGGGACTAGATGATGGACCAGTGCAGTGATGGTGCAGGTTTTCACAGATCTCTTGTCAGCGTTGTAATGTTGGTCTAAGTTTGTATTTTTCAAGGATTTGAAAGTTGCATAGCAGTTCAGTGATCACTTTTCTCACCTATAAAAGCCTCTAAGCGCACTGCCCACTCCTAGTCATCCCGTTTCACTTCATCTGAAAGTTTTCTTGTTAATTGCAGCTCCAGGCGGGCTCTGCGATTAACCTGAAAACTTTAACAAAGACCCACAATCACCCTGCAGCTGCGCTCTATTAAGAAAAGAAATGCAGCAACTCTACAAACATGGCGTGTAAAGCACACGCCGTGTTTGTAGACTTGCTGTATTTCTCTTCTTAATAGAGCTGGGCTGTGGGGTGATTGTGTGACTTTTAAACTTTTCTGTGCTTGGCAGAGTGTGCCTCCCAACTTGTATTTTCCTGTTTCTGTCATTGCATCCAGATATATGATACAACAAGTAACATCATACCTACAACAAGTCGGACTATTGGCTTTGTCAGTGATTGTTAGTTGCATGAGATAAATAAGCAGCAACTATGGCTTTCATATAATATTGAAAAAGCTTCCACTTAAAGCCCTGGTGACACCACGACAATGTTGCTGCCCCTGAGTTTCAAAAAGAGAAGGGAAGCAAGTGTTAGTGAAGAGAATACTCCCGACAGATGGATCAGTCATTTACACACTTGCAGCTGCCATCTGCTCAGACCTGCATCTTGGCAAGATTAAAAATCTTGGCAAGGCCTAACCAACCTTCCACCCTTCTTAGTTCGTCCAGGTGAGGAATCGATCAGATAGGACTAGGACACACACACTGAAAGGCTGTTCGAAAGGAGCCCAGACATTTAAAGGAGGAACTAATGGAAAAGAAGAATTTTGAGAAGGAGGATACATCAAATTACCCTGATAAAGTCCCTATAAGAGATGAAACGCCTTGGCTGGGTCTGTTTTAAGTGTCTTAGAATTGGATACTTAATAAAAAGAACTTTATGGAAAAAGGCACCAACGTCTAGAAATTAATTGAAAGACAAAATATGGAAAGCAATTGAAAACAAAAGAGTGATTACAGATACATTCAATTCAAATTGGAAAGTTTAAAGTGAGCAAGGAAATTAGGTTGCCCTCCTAATATTGTGAAAGCATTTACCACATTTGAGAAGCTGGCTCAGTATATGATGTACACTTATGTAAGTGGACACCTTGCACTGATCCAGACAACCCTTATGATGATTTTAGTGGTCTTAGACAACCTTAGCAAACTTTCTAAGTGGTAGCTGTGAAGAACAGCCTTCAGTCTTAGTCCAGAAGGAGTATAAAGCAGCTTGTTTTACCAGAACATAATCTTATAGGTATAGAGTAAGAGAAAAAGAACCACAGTGTATTTATAAAAATATGTATTTAATATAAGACACTCACTAAAACATTTAAATATCTCCTAGCCAGAGATATACACAATACTTTGCAATAGAAACAGGTAAGTAGTACGGAAAACAGAGTGGTCCCCAGGGGGATACCAAACCATATACTAAAATAATGGTATACGAACCACGACTCGAATCAAGACTATAGTCAGAGGCCGTAGTAGCGTCGGGGACCCAAGTAACCACCAAAGGTGAGTATCTAGGAGCCCCACGGAGGTCGTGTGCAGTGTAGGAACACAACCGCGTTCTCCATACAAATCAACGTGTAAGTCGTGGTTGCAATTTTAAAGTAGGAGGACCCTCAAGTCTCCATAACCCCTCTCTCTTTCATATTTATTTTGTTTAATAGCGCCACTCATACCAGTGTAAGGTGTTAAGCACTTTACATCGCATACACATTACACAGAGACACTAAATCATAGTGTGTAAATCAATGTATAGGAAATGTTACATCAGACAGAGGAATAAAATGTCTTCTTAACAGAGCTGGGCTGCTAGTGTTTTAAGCAAACGTTTGTAGTGATATTTGGCGCTGCACACACGCGCAGTGTGGTTCCTGGTGCACATAGCCATGGCTGCAGCGCACAGAGACCCTACACTGCCGCACACAGAGGAAACAAATTAGAGGGAACATTGATCCTGATGATAAAATATTGATGTCTGAATCCTTGTTCTGCCTGGAAAGAGTCTTATCGTCCATTTTAGCTCTTATGGAAAGATCCGTAAGCAACTCAGATTATATCTTGGATTCACTTTTGTTATTGACTAAATCAATAATTTCAGACTATATACATCCTAACAGTAAAGTTTCCATCCCTATTTCTCATAGGCCTAACTCTTGTTTAGAGATCCCTCCTCTACACCTTCAGGCACCTAATTTGAACCAAATGAAATCTACCCAAACGTGCTCTGTTTTCTATCCGAACTATCGTGATTTTGGCACTCAGGTGGGCATGCCCCTTGATTCCCCAAAACATAAGGATAAAGAAATTGTTGACTTATTTGATGAATCTCAGCCTTTCTCGCTACAGCAATTCTTTGATCCTGAGGCCTCTGTGTCGCTGCCTGCTAAACCGCCCCTTTTGATCACAGAAAAGGACAAAATAAATTTAGAACGTAAAGTTTTCCCAATTTTAAAAAAAAAAACAGGGCTTAATAAAATTGTTCATCTTACTACGGAGGAACCAAAAAGCGGAACATATTCCACCAGAAGAAAAGACCTAAAAAAATGAAAGAAAATCCGCTGGCAGAATGGAGAAAATAAAAGGGGAAAAATCCGGAGGATTAAGAAGAAAAGGGCAAAACAACTCAGTTTCAACCCTAATATAAATTTGCCTTTGCCTCCGATCCCTGCTCTAAATGATCAGAAGAGGGAAGAAGTTCAAGTGGAAGTTTCTCCAACGGATTTTAGCTCACTTCTGTTGAACTCTAGTACTGCAATCCCGGTGTCACAAGAAGCTACCATTTTAAACTTAAATACTACAGCGGGGGCAAGATGTAGTCTGAATCCTAACGCTGTACTATTTTCCTCTGCTATTGGCAGTGATGTGACATATAATCCTAGAAATTTGTTCAAGGGAGACTCTTATGTTAGCCTGCTGCCTTCCGTACCTCTTTCGTTGGATTTTGTTTTTATTTTTGATCATGAGCTATATATGAATAGGTCTTATCTATTGAGCTGTTTCGCTGGAATATACGATCTACAAATGATCCAGAGTAGTGATTTGGCTTTGGTTCAAGTTTTAAAAGATGGCAATCTTGGGGGAGCCAGAGTGACGTTTGGCTCTAAGGTGACTTCCCATATAATAATCACAAATTCTGATAAACTACGATGTTGTGGTATCGACGTTCTGGTCCCTAATGAGGAGAAAACTCCTGAAAAAGAGCCCGTTAATAGGCAGTCTCCCACCATACTAGATCTATCATCTTTTGATTCTCTCCATTTGGAGAGAGAAAGGATATTACAGGTCTCTCTCGGTAAGGATGGAAGGAGAGTCTCCCTCCAACCAGAGAAAAAGAGTTGTCATGCATTAACTGTAGATGAGGAAAATAAGAAATGGAGTTGGGTGGCAGGGGCACTCAATGCTAATAGTTCTGTTGGCCTAATATTTGGGAACTCTTCCTAGCAAGGGCCTTAAACTGATCTCCTGGAACGCAGTCGGCTTAAGCACAAATAAAACCAAATTGTTATTCTTGAAAGAACAGAATGCCGACATAATATGTATTCAAGAGTCCTGGATTATAACGAATTGGTCAATTGAAGACTATTATGTGCTGAGCCGCCCTGCGCTCCCGGTGAGCAGGGGACATGCGAAAGGAGGCACTGCCGTTCTGCTTAGATCAAGCCTCAAATGGATATATAAAATAATCCCGCATGCCTTTAATCTAATCCCTTCTAATTATAAATGCATACATACCACGGGCATATCCAATACATATTTACTAAAAGACCTGTTTGCCTTTGTCTCATCTATCCTGGAAAATTCAGAATGTAAGAACTTAATGTTGGTTGGGGACCTTAATGCTAAGGTTTCCACCCATAGTATGGGGCTTTTTGCTAATACCAATAAGGATGAAGCACTAAATATCCCGCCTGCTCAATTTCCAAATCATAGCCGAACTGATAAAAGAGGAACAATTTTATTAGATGGCTTAAGAAATTTGGATTTATTGATAGTCAATGGGAGACTAGAAAAAGATATCCCAGCTAAACATACACGTAAGGGACCTAATGGTGGCTCCATTATTGACTATGTAATTGCCTCAGCAGATCTTTTTAATAGGTTATCCAATATGGAAATTTTAGAGAATCAATTCAGTGACCACATGGTGATTAGTTTAAAAATAGAGTTGTCCTGTGTTGGGGGAGCTCTTGGAATTTTAAGGATAAAGTGGTAGCTTTCAATAAAGCAAATGGCAGAATTCACTGGAACACTCTGGCTGTTACAAAACTTAAAGAGTCCTTAACTATTTTAATAGGAGATCAGCAGTTCATAGTATCAGAAGAGCTAGACCACCCCAAACTAATTTGTTGGATTCTTTTAGCCATAGCATAAACAGTATGGCCATGTCCTGTAAATCTAGCCACCCAATAACTAAACAGAGACCGTTTTTTAATCCTTTACTTCAAATTAATAGGGATTTAAACAAATTAGTGATGGCTCAGTTCTTGAATTATTCCCCTGAACGAAATAGACTAATAGATCTATTAAAGAGGAAAAGACAACGGAAAAAACGCTCCTTAAAACAAAAAAAGGAAGACTATGAATGGGTTCAATTAAAAGAAACTGCTTCTAAAAATAATTCTAAACGATATTGGGAAATAATTGCGGAACGTTGTGGCACTAGAATTAAATCTCTTCCTATACCAATAAATGAAGAAGAATTGAAAACATACCTATTAGAACTTTACTCCGCGAATCCTAATTCCTTTTGGTCTGACTTCTTTTTAATGAATCCCCCCAAAAATTCCGAATTTAGTAATGCTCCCTCAAAGGAGGAAGTCGTTGGACTCATTAAAAAAATGAGAGCCTCAGGGGCAATGGGTCCTGACGAAATCCCTATGTCAATTATTAAAAAACAGCCAACACTATGGGCTACATATCTTACCCCTTTGTTCGAATATTGTTATTTGCATGGGCTGACCCCCTCGTCATGGTCCGATAGTATCCTAATCCCTCTGTATAAAAAGGGTCAAAGACATCTCCCAGGTAACTACGGGCAAATAGCCTTATTAGACGCAGTGGGGAACATTTTTGCTAGCACTATTCTTGACAATCTTACTGATTGGGTTGTAGAGGAGAAAATTATCCCCATAGAGCAAGCTGGGTTCAGGAAAAACCATTCCACCCTAGACAACATTAGTATGTTGAAACTAATAGAGGAGAAATATACTGTATTTCGCAGGACAAATGTCTATGTGGCATTCATAGATTTTTCTACTGCTTTTGATAAGGTAGACCGGCCACTTCTTTGGAAAAAGCTACATAAAATGGGGGTGCCTACAACTCTGTTATCTTTAGTTATAGCCCTACACTCGCAAACATGGTGTCAGGTACTAATGGGGGGTACTCAGGGCCTATCATCAGTAACTCCTACGGAAAATGGCTTGAAGCAATGTTGCCTATTAGCATCTCTCCTGTTCTCTTTATATGTAAGAGATTTACCGGATTGTTTTTCCTCAATGGAAGGAGATGCTCCAAAGATAGGTGGCCGTCCATTCCCCTGCCTTATGTACGCAGATGATATTGTAATTATGGACCTGACCCCTATTGGTTTGAATAAAAAATTGTCACTACTGCAGAATTATACGACTGCACAATTTCTGAAGATTAGTGTTTCAAAAAGCAAGGTTTTGATTATGAAACGAGGCAAAAATAGAAAAGTCTGTAATTTTAATTGGGGAATTGGTTCCGAAAAACTTGAGATTGTAGATTCCTACCTCTATTTGGGGAAAGTTATTTCAAGTAGTACAAGGATTACTCCCCATACTGAACATAGCTCTTGCAAAGCAGCATTGCATGCAAATGGCCTACGCATATTCTATAGCGCTATGGGTCGAAGACATTTTTTACATTTGCTTTTAGTTTTTAAAGCTAAAATCCCTCCCACCTTGTTATACGCTATAGAATCTATTCCAGTAAGAGAATGGAGTTTTCTGGATAAGATTGAAGGCCAGATTTTGCGCAAACTATGCAATTTTAATACTCTTGTTCCAATAGCCGCAATTAGGCTTGAATTTGGCTTGGTAAGTTCATTTATACAAGGTTTAGCTGGGGTAATACGTTGGGGATACCAGCTAAAGAACAGCGAGCCTTTTACATTAAAGAGTTTTATGTGCCAGGAAAGTTTTGTAGGACAAATGTATAAATATTCTTTTTCTAGTGTATTTTTCTTGGCACTGAATCATTTCAGTGTGCAAGAGGATTTAGTGCTGTCTTTCTCTCTCTCAGAATTGAAATCTTTCTTAAAAATTTCAAGTGGCACAGTAAGTCACCAGAGAGATGTTAAAATCAGTAGAACAAGGGTCAGACTGGAAACAATAGCTAAGGCTTCTTCCCTGAGAGTTCCTCAGAAGTATCTTTCCTGGAATCTAAGCCACGGTATTCGCCGTTGGCTTACCCTCTGTAGAATGAACCTTTTACCATTAAATGATTTAACCGCAAATTGGCCACTTAACAGGAAAGGTGGAAAAAACTGTAACTTCTGTAATCAGGGCACCCAGAATCTTGATCATATCTTGTTTGTATGCCCAGCTTTGTCTTCACTCCGATTCCGGTGGCTTCGACCAATGTTCATACAGAATCCCCTCCCCGCTCCCGCCTCCCAGCTGTCCAGCCCTCCCCGACTCCTACTTAATGGCGGCCGCTGTGCGGCCGCGCCAGTGGCGCGCCAAAGGCAAGCCCGTCTGCACCTGTCCGCGACCCGACCGCGACCAGCGCCAGGAACCCTGGATCTCCGAACCGCCAACGCTACAACCCAGCGGCACTCCACGCACTTAACCCAGGCCGCAACAACAACTGCAAGCTAGCATCACCAGCCGACACCCATGGACCCTTCAGCTGTCACCACTGCCGGCACACTTGCAGCACCGCCAGGAACACGGACCAAACACAACTCGCCAGCAAGAACACACCCGAACCGAAGACCCTGCAATGCATCCTCCTCAACGCCCGATCACTCCACCAACATGCCACCGAAATCTGGGACCTCCTCGACAGCACCACCCCGGACGTAGCATTCTTCACCGAAACCTGGACCAACACCACCTCGGGACCGGACATCGCCATCGCCATCCCCCAAGGATACAAGGTCTCTCGGAAGGACCGCCCCACCCGCCCGGGAGGAGGAATCGCCATCGTCCACAAATCCACCCTCCGGCTGAGCACATTCTCCGACGAGCCCACAGACCTGATGGAACACCTACACTTCAAGATACAGGCCAGCCCTACCACCACCCTCATCTACGGACCCCGCGGACCGTTCACCAACTCCATCACGGATATCATCTGCCCGCAAGCCATCGCATCCACCAACTACACCCTGTTGTACTTATTACCAGCACCAACCATTCCCGGAGGGCTGGCTTACACTCACCCCACACGCATCCAGCACAGACGTCACTGGACATGTGACCCTGGTAATAAAAAGGAGTCGAGTGCACGTGCTCGTATCCAGTTCCACTATCTATCTGTGCCCGTGTGTTCATTATGTATGCAACATGCTGCCCCTGGGCCCTACCACATTACATTGTGCTCTGGACAGCGTATGCAACCAACTTACCTTTGACAGTGGGAGAAAACTTTGGTTAAGTAACTTTGTCTCGGTCATTGTACAAGTACGTACGTAGAGACTGGATGATTAGAGTACTGCAAGGAGAGTGTATAGTGAATTTATAAGTGCGTGGGGATTGGCGGAGTGATTGTATAAGTACATATGTTGGCGCACCCTAACTCCGACAATGAGCTTGTCTCTAATTGGCTGCCCTCCATGTCCCAAAAACTGAAATTTGGATTTTGCATGGCCCAGTATTGCTACAACTGCAATACTCCACTGAATGTGCAATAAACATTCACACCCACACAGATGTGTCATGTCCACCATCTTTCTTGTGTGGAACTATGGATGAATGTAGGGTCAGTGATACCCCGTACCTTCCATGTTGGCCATGTTCAGGGACTTGGCTCACAGAGTGACACATTGACGCTTGCGACCCGGGTGACGGCAGCACTACAACAAGAACACCGGCATGCCAGTGTTGCAAGATTTTTTTAAGCATTCACTAGCCCAAAGACAACCAAAAAGTAGCCCAAACTAGCCCAATATTGCTACTTTAAGGAAGGAGGGGCAGGGACATCGTCAAGCAGGCGGTGAATGGATTGGAATTGATGTTGCAGCAGGCTGCCAAGTAAATATTTGTCTAATAAAGCGCTTTAACATACTAGTTTGCTGGAGCGCTGTATATATATTTATAATCTGGCAACTAGCACAAACCTAAATGTTACCGCACAACCGGGAAAAATATAGCCCAATTGTGCGTGATCTAGCCCAATCAGGCAACAGTGCCGCATCAGTTGATTCCTCATACAGCTCACGATGGAGCCACGCCCATAGCTCCGGAGTCATTCTTCACAGCCTCACGCAGAACTGGCATACGCCAGGCCAGCCCACTCCGCTTACGCTTACAGGGAAGGACAACAACGCTACATGGCCCAGATTTTCATTGCAGTGATCTGCTGGTCACACCCTAGTTGTCAGTACGCCACAGCCACTCCCTCACGGCTAGTATACACCCACACCACACCCATCCAGCACAGGCATCACAGGACACGTGACCCTGCCAATAAAAAAGACCGGGCGCACGTGCTCGACGCCATTTCAGAGTTGCTCGCACCGGATGCACTGCGGCCGGCACAGGCACACCGGCACGGGACGGTGACTTTCGGTCCACTGAGGTATGGGTACCGTAACTGCTGAGCGGGTGTACAGCCTGCGGTGATGGCCCGTCCCGGCGGTCTGGACAGCTCAGGTTTTGTGTGCCCTGCTGGACCGCAGTGTAGGCCTGAGCCACCGAACAGGGAGGCCTACCACCACGTGCGTGGCCTCACTGTTCACTGAGTTAGTGGCACCGCAAGGACTGAGCGGGTGTGCAACCTGCGATGATGATAGGTGCACTAGTATGTCCTCTGGCATGGCAAAATCAAGACGCAGCACCAAATGTGAGACCTGTAGGCCTGCGGAGCAGGACTGCATGATGCGGAGGGTGCCCTGTCCGCGAAAAGGTGAGCAGTGAGGCCTGCGTGTGCAGCAGTGGGCAAATACGTCTGGGCGGCGGGAGTGGATACACAAAGGCGGCACAGTGATTTAGGCGTACGCAATCGTATATACTCTCCCATTACTAATTCTGTACTATGTTTAGATGTGGGAGCTTGAGGGCTCCACTAGGTCCCGGCACGTGGTTGGAGACACAGCACTCACTGTCCCTCTTCATCTCTTCCTTTCTCTCGTTCACACTCTTTCTCTCTCTCTTCTTCTCTCACTCTTTCTCTCTTTCTCTTTGTCTTCCTCTCACTCTTTCTTTCTTTTTCTATCTCTCTTTCTTTCTCTCTCTATCTCTCTTTCTCTCTCCTTTGATGGACGCATGACGCACAATCTTATCTTGCTTTTTGTCTTGCAGGCCTGCAATGAAGCGTGGCCATCCTGCAATCAACACTCAACCTGAATTGTGAGCTCCGCTCTCCGCGTGTACACTACGGGTGAGGAGGTTTCTTCGGCACGTGGTGGACCCTCTTCGACACACGCCGGTGGTGTAAGGTGAGCAGAGAGGCTTGTTTGCGCAACGGCGGGCAGTCACCTCTGGGCAGTGGGAGTGCATGGGGTGCAGCAGCCTGGGTGCGCAGCAGCTGTCATACACCTCTGGGCAGTGGGAGTGGATGGAGTGCAGCAGCCTGGGTGTAGAGCAGCGGGTAGACACCTCTAGGCAGTGGAAGTGGATGGGGTACACTAGCCTGGATACACAAAGGCGGGACAGCGATTTAGGCATACGCAGTTGTATGTACTCATCCATTACTGATTCCATTTTTATGTTTCAGATGACTAAGCTTGAGGGCTGCCCTATATCCCGGCACGTGGTTGGAGACACACCGGTGACAGAAAGGTGAGCTGTGAGGATTTTCTCCACAGTGTCAACACTCACTCTCCCTCTCCATCTCTTCCTTTCTGTCACTCACACTCTTTCTCTCTCTCTCACTCTCTATCTCTTCATTTCTCTCTCTCACACTCTTTCTCTCTTTCTCTGTCTCTTCCTCTCTCTCTCTCTCTCTCTCTCTCATTCTTTCTTTCTCTCTCTTCCTCTCTCACTCTTTCTCTCTCTCTTCCTCTCTCTCACACTGTTTCTCTCTCTCTTCCTCTCTCTCAGACTGTTTCTCTCTTTCTCTCTTCCTTGTATCTCACTCTTTCTCTCTTTCTCTGTCTTCCTCTCTCTCACACTTTCTCTCTTCCTCACTCTCACTCTTTCTCTCTCTCTCTTCCTTTCTCTCACTCTTTCTCTCTCTTCCTCTCTCTCCCTCTTTCTCTCTCTCTTCCTCTCTCTCACTCTTTCTCTCTCTTTCTGTCTCTCACTGTTTCTCTCTCTCTTCGTCTCTCTCACTCTTTCTCTCTGTCTTCCTCTCACTCTTTCTTTCTTTTTCTCTCTCTCTTCCTGTCACTCCCACTGTTTCTCTCTTTCTCTCTGTCTTCCTCTCACTCCTTCTTTCTTTTTCTCTCTGTCTTCCTCTCACTCTTTCTTTCTCTCTCTATCTCTCTTTATCTCTCCTTTGATGGATGCATGACGCACAATCTTATCTTGCTTTTTGTCTTGCAGGCCTGCGATGAAGCGTGGCCATCCTGCAATCAACACTCAACCTGAATTGTGAGCTCCGCTCTCCGCGTGTACACAATGGGTGAGGAGGTTTCTTCGGCACGTGGTGGACCCTCTTCGACACACGCCGGTGGTGTAAGGTGAGCAGAGAGGCTTGTTTGCGCAGTGGCGGGCAGTCACCTCCGGGCAGTGGGAGTGGATGGGGTGCAGCAGCCTGGGTGCGCAGCGGCACGCAGTCACCTCCGGGCAGTGGGAGTGCATGGGGTGCAGCAGCCTGGGTGCGCAGAGGCTGTCATACACCTCTGGGCAGTGGGAGTGGATGGAGTGCAGCAGCCTGGGTGTACAGCAGCGGGTAGACACCTCTAGGCAGTGGAAGTGGATGGGGTACACTAGCCTGGATACACAAAGGCGGGACAGCGATTTAGGCATACGCAGTTGTATGTACTCATCCATTACTGATTCAATTTTTATGTTTCAGATGACTAAGCTTGAGGCCTGCCCTATATCCCGGCACGTGGTTGGAGACACACCGGTGACAGAAAGGTGAACTGTGAGGATTTTCTCCACAGTGTCAACACTCCCTCTCCCTCTCCATCTCTTCCTTTCTGTCACTCACACTCTTTCTCTCTCTCTCACTCTCTATCTCTTCCTTTCTCTCTCTCACACTCTTTCTCTGTCTCTTCCTCTCTCTCTCATTCTTTCTCTCTCTCTCTTCCTCTCTCTCTCTGTTTCTCTCTCTCTTCGTCTCTCTCACTCTTTCTCTCTTTCTCTTTGTCTTCCTCTCACTCTTTCTTTCTTTTTCTCTCTCTCTTCCTCTCACTCTCACTGTTTCTCTCTTTCTCTCTGTATTCCTCTGACTCTTTCTTTTTCTCTCTGTCTTTCTCTCACTCTTTCTTTCTCTCTCTATCTCTCTTTCTCTCTCCTTTGATGGACGAATGACGCACAATCCTATCTTGCTTTTTATCTAACAGGCTGTGATTCACGAATCGACGTCCCCCCCCCACACCACCACAGCTGAACGCGTGTACAAACTGCGATGATGCGTGGCCATCCTGACAACGCCTGACAAAGTTGCTTCAGCACGTGGTGCATCCTCTTACACACACGCCGGTGGCAGAAGGTGAGCAGAGATACTTCTTTCCGCAGCAGCGGGCAGTCACCTCTGGGCGGTGGGAGTGGATAGTGTGCAGCAGCCTGGGCGCACAAGAGCGCACAGACACCTCCGAGCAGTGGGAGTGGATGGGCTGCAGCAGCCTGAGTGCGCATTCCGAAACAGATAATTTGGCGTGTGCAGTTGTATGTACTCTGCAATTACTAATTCTATACTATCTTTCAGATCACTAAACTTAAGGGTGCACTATGTCCCGGCACGTGGTTGGAGACACACCGGAGGCACAAAGGTAAGCTGCGAAGATTTTCTCCAGTGTCAACACTCCCTCTCCATCTCTTCCTTTCTCTCTCTCACAATTTCTCTGTCTGTTCCTCTCTCTCATTCTTTCTTTCTCTCTCTTCCTCTCTCTCACTCTTTCTCTCTCTCTTTCTCTCTACCTCTCTCTCACACTGTTTCTCTCTCTCTCTTTTCCTTGTATCTTACTCTTTCTCTTTCTCTCTCTCACTCTTTCTCTTTCTCTGTCTTTGTCTGTCTTCCTCTCTCTCACTCTTTCTCTCCTCTCTCTCACTCTTCCTCTCTCTCACTCTTTCTCTCTTTCTTCCTCTCTCTCACTCTTTCTCTCTCTCTCTTCCTCTCTCACACTATTTCTCTCTTTCTCTCTCTCACTCTTTCTCTATTTCTTTGTCTTCCTCTCTCTCTCACTCTTTCTTTGTTTCTCTCTTTCTCCCTCACTCTTTCTCTCTTTCTCTTTCTCCTTTGCTGGACGCATGACGCACCATCTTATCTTTCTTTTTGTCTTACAGGCTGTGATTCACAAATGGTCCAGCGATGACACGACATGGCTGTACATAGTTTTATTTGTTGTTGTTTTGTTTTAATAAAATGTTTTATATGTAAATCCATACATGACTAAGATTCTTATTTGTCCAACCTAACATGACTGTCACATTTGTTTGTGGGGGGTGGGGGTGAGGGGAGATGGCGGACAAGGAGCTCCTACTGGGGGATGTCGGAGCAGTGTTGGGTGTCTGCATGATCGTTGCCTCCATTACATCTGTTCTCAGAGACTTAAGACCCGGCGGTCTGGCTCGTAGATGAAGAACTGCGAACCGACTAGCAGGCTCATAGAGGGAGAACCGCGGCCCGTCAGTTCGCAGAGGAAGAGCTGCGGGCCAGCTCGCAGAGGAACACCTGCGGGCCGACTAGTATAGGGAAAGGTGCGGGCCATTGGCTTCCAAAGGGATAGCTGCGGAACACTGATGTGGGGAGAGGGAGCGTGAAAAGCGTATCTCGCAGAGAGACACCTCCGGTATATTTCCAGTATTGGCTTCACAGATACAACTGCGGGCCCGAGAACTCGCACCCGAAGAGCTGTGAGCCGACAAGTGGTTCGCAGAGGCAGACTTGCGGGCCCAAGTATGTTGTTGGAGGTATACTGTTGATGGTGGAAAAGGGTGCGTTACCTGCTGATGTAGGGAGACGCAGCGTGAAAGCGGTATCTCGCACAGACAGAGCTCCGGTATATTAAATTGCCCCCGGGACCTTTCTTTTATATTTTCACTCGATGCGAGGCACAAGATGGCTGCTAACACTTCCTGGTTTGAATTGTTAGCAGCCAATCAGAGGCAAGCTCGTGCTCGGGAGTTAGGCACAGTCCAGATATATAGATATCTTTTTTTCCTTTAATATCTCAAAAACTACTGAACGGATTTACACCATTTCCACAAAACCGCGCTTTCTGCACCAAGACCTTTCTCCCTCCAAATTTGTAATTCTTTCTTTGTCACACAGTACATGTAATGCACCGCTCTCATCAAGAATGGAACCAGTAATGGCACAATTTCCCTGTTGCTCCACACATAAATACATGTAAAGAACAAATCAGAATAGTTCCTTTATTTTTTCAAATTGCAAAACTTCTCTCTATTGGTTATTTTTGAACTTTCCATATAAACAGTTTTTTAAAAATTTAAGAACACATACAGGTGAGAAGTTCAACGTATTCTATCAACAAACTTTCTAGAACATTCTACGACATGTGCAGGTTAAAAGTTCATCATTTCTTCAAACCTAACGATATTTTTTTGCAACATTTTCTCGAACATTTAAGGGCACGTGCAGGTTAAAAGTTCACCATTGTTTTAAGTTCGAACAGTGCCTTCCAAATGCAAGTAGCAGGTGTGGTTGAACTGACCAAATGTTATCCTATCATATGAACTCTACGTTGAAACTGCTTTTTATTAACCAATGACAAAGATGCTTTTCGACAAACTAATATGCACCCTACTTTTTAGTAAACAATGTTTTTCATCTCCCAAACAGTTATCGTTTTGTATGAGAAAAAAAGTAGTTCCCCATCTTTAAACATATCTCTTATTCTACGAACGGACTGCATGAGCTACAGACATCTATCCATATCTTCCAGCTACACCTTCAAAATGCTAGTGTGGATCGTAGGACTATAGCTATGTTTTCTGGTGCAAGAGGTATGCAGAACAGAGACGTATTGACTTAGACCTAGGTTTACAAAATGTGGACATTAAATGGTTTGGACAGAGAGGATTGAAGTGGCACCAATTACTCCCTTTGGTTAAAACCTGTTTGCATCTCCAACTCCCTGACCTCATGATTGTGCACTGTGGTGGAAATGACCTAGGCACATTGACAGGGGTAGGTTTGGAAATGCTAATGAAGGACACCTTTAGACAATTGATGTTGCTTTTGCCTCAAACTGTCTTTGTATATTCCAATATATGCCAAAGACAGAAGTGGAAATGGTCAAACAAATTTTGTCCTCAGATTGAAAAATCTAGGAAGAATGTCAACAAAGCTGTGTCTGCATACCTCAGAGACCATAGAATGGGGTCGATCTACAACAACAACATACGTTATGATATGGCTGATATCTACAGAAGTGATGGAGTACACTTCACAGATCAGGGAAATCGAGTTTTTCTGAATAACCTGAAGCTGTGCATCCGCACTTATATGTAGCTCCAACTAATAAACACAAAGGCTCTTTTTAGAGCCGCCTTATATTCCCAATATCGGTTCGCAGACTGACAACTGCGATCCGGCTAGCACAGGGAGACCTGCGGGCCGTCGGGCAGCCTCGCAAAGGGAGAGCTACGGCCCATGGGCTCGGCTCGCACAGAGAGAGCTATGGGCCGTCGGCTCGCAAACGCAGAGCTGTGAGCCAATGGACTTCTAGTGTTTTATGGTTTAGGGTAGTGCAGTGGTGTTTGTGTAGTGTAGGGGGTCCTGCTGTGGGTAGTGTTTTAGGGTTTACGGTAGTGCAGTGGTGTTTGTGTAGTGTAGAGGGTGGAGCTGGGGGTACATTTAGGGTTTAGGGTAGGGCAGTGGTCTTTACGTAGTGTAGGGGGTCCTGCTGTGAGTAGTGTTTTAGGGTTTAGGGTAGTGCAGTGGTGTTTGGGTAGTGTAGGGGGTACTGCTGGGGGTAGTGTTTAAGGGTTTAGGGTAGTGCAGTGGTGTCATGCTGGGGGTAGTGTCTTAGGGTTTAGGGTAGTGCAGTGGCGTTTCTGTAGTGTAGGGGGTCGTGGTGGCAGTAGTGGTTTAGTGTTTAGTTATGTAGTGCAGTGGTGTTTGGGTACTGTAGGGGGTACTGCTGGGGGTAGTGTTTAAGGGTTTAGGGTAGTGCAGTGGTGTTGTGCTGGGGGTAGTGTCTTAGGGTTTAGGGTAGTGCAGTGGTGTTTCTGTAGTGTAGGGGGTCATGCTGGCAGTAGTGGTTTAGTGTTTAGTTACGTAGTGCAGTGGTGTTTGGGTACTGTAGGGGGTTGTGCTGGGGTAGTGTTTTAGGGTTTAGGGTAGTGCAGTGGTGTTTCTGTAGTGTAGGGGGTTGTGCTGGGGGTAGTGTTTTAGGGTTTAAGGTAGTGCAGTGGTGTTTCTGTAGTGTAGGGGGTCATGCTGGCAGTAGTGGTTTAGTGTTTAGTTAGGTAGTGCAGTGGTGTTTGGGTTGTGTAGAGGGTCGTGCCGACAGACTGACTCACAGAGCTCCGAGCCAACGGACTGGCTTCTAAAGGCATAGCCACGACCTTGTGATGTGGGGAGAGGCAGCGTGAAAGGAGTATCTTACACAGACACAGATGCCAGTGTTGCCTCGCAGAGTTAAAACTACACACCCGATGGCTTCTACACGGAGAGATGCGAGCTGGCGGACTAAGTCACAAAATGGCTGCCAACACTTCCTAGTTTCAACCGTTCACAGCCAATGAGCCGCCAGCTCGTGCTCGTAACCCTCAGCCAATCAGATGTCAGAATTCTCCAATATCGATATCTGTAAAATTTAATATTTCTCAAAAACTACTGAACGGATTTACACCATTTCAACAAAAGCGCGCTTTCTGGACCACAACCTTTCTCCCTCACAAATTTGGCGTAATTCCGTTCAGCAGTTTGACCTTTAGCCTTGTCTAAAGTTTCCTATGGAAAATACATTGAGAAAACACATTTTGGGACTCCCCTTTTTCTCAGCCCCTCCTTGACCAATCACCCCCAAACTTTCAAGATAGGAGCTGATCAAAAAGAGAAACTTTTTGAAAATTTCGTAAAGATTTGTCAAACGACGCCAAAGTTATAAGCACATGGAGGGCTCCAGGAGAGGGGCCGCGCAACCCCCTCCCAACATGAGTGAAGCCCGGGGCTGCGGGGACCCCAACGGGCCCCCGCAGCCCCAGCAACCCCCAGCTATTATTTTTTAAGAAATGCCCGCGGGACCTAGCCCACCCGGGGACCTCATTAAAATAAAACGCGGGAACCCGCAACTCCAGCGTGAATTGCGCGATTTAAAAAAAAAAAAAAAAATGCTTTTTTTGGCCCTGGGGTCCTTCTGGGACACCCTGAGCAGGCCTAGGGGGTCACGGTATTTCTACCCTGCCCCCTTCTCTTGTTTTATACCTTTGTTTCTCTGTTTTCTAGTGACTCGCTTCTACCGAGCCACAAGATGGCTGCCAACACTTCCTGGTTTGGAGTGTTCGCAGCCAATCACAGTGAAGCTCGTGCACGGGACTTAGGCTCCGCCCAGATATCAAAACTTTTATTTTTCATATTTCTCAGCAACCACTGAACGGATTTACACCATTTTTACAAAAGGTCGCTTTCTGAGCCAAGCACTACCTTTTTGCCAAATTTGGGGTAATTCCGTTCAGTAGTTTCGGATGTAGCCTTGCACAAAGTTTCCTATGGGAAATTGATTTTTTGACTCTTATTTTTTGTATTTCTCCAAAACTACTGAACGGATTTACCCCATTTAAAAAAAAGGTCGCTTTCTGAACCAAGATCTACCTTTCTGCCAAATTTGAGGTAATTCCGTTCAGCAGTTCGGGCTGTAGCTCGTCGCAAAATTTCCTATGGAAATTAACATGGAGAAAACGCGTTTTGGGACCCCCCTTTTTTCTCAGCCCCCGCTTGACAAATCACCCCCAAACTTTCAAGGTAGGAGCTAACCTAAAATGTGCCACGTTTTGCAAAATTTCATAAAGATTCGTCAAACGACGCCAAAGTTATTAGCAAATCAAAAAATGCTTTTTCTATGGAAACTAGGTTGTAACTATAACTACCTACTGGCAACCGCCAGTAGGTAATATATATATATATATATATATATATATATATATATATATATATATATATATATATATATATATATATATATATATATATATATATATATATGTGTGTGTATATAGATATAAATATATATATATATATATACACATATATATATATATATATTATCTACTGGTGGTCGCCAGTAGATAGTTATAGTTAGGACCTATTTTCCATAGGAAATCCGCAACATTCTATTTGAAATAACTTTGGCGCCAGTTGACGAATCTTCGCGAAATTTCAAACTTTGTGGGGCGCTCCGGTCCGCTCCTATCCTGAAAGTCTCGGGGTGATTCGTCAAGCGGGGGCCGAGAAAAAAGGGGGGTCCCAAAACGCGTTTTCCCCATGCAATTTTCCATAGGAACCTTTAGTCGCAGCTACAGCCCGAACTGCAGAACGGAATTACACCAAATTTGGCAAAAAGGTAGCCCTTGGTTCAGAGTCGTGCCTTTTGGTTAAATGGTGTAAATCCGTTCAGTAGTTCCTGCGAAAATCAAAAGTAAAATCACATATATATCTATGGCCGAGTAGGGTCCGCGTACCCTCCCGATCACGAGCTGCATGCTAATTGGCTGTCAAGTGGCTGTCAACACTCCAAATCAGGAAGTGTTGGCAGCCATTTTATGCCTCGGTAGACCCGAGGCACAGAAACAAGTGCGCAAAACGCACAAAGGGGGCAGGGTAGAAACACCCTGACCCCTAGAGTCTGCTCAGGGGTCCCACAAGGACCCCCTGGGCAGAAAAAGCATTTAAAAAAAAAAAATCGGCGGGATGCGCTTAGGGTGCGCGGATCCCACCGTAATAAAAAAAAATCACGGAAACAAGTGCGCAAAATGCACAAAGGGGGCAGGGTAGAAACACCCTGACCCCCTAGGTCTGCTCAGGGGGTCCCACAAGGATCCCCTGGGCAGAAAAAAGCATTTTTTTTTTTTTTTAAATCAGCGGGATGCGCTTAGGGTGCGCGGATCCCACCGTGATAAAAAAAAAAAATCGAAGCGCGGTCTCCCGCGCTTCGAGGCTATTTTTCCCCCGGGTGGGCCAAGTCCCGGGGGCATGCGGGGGTTTATTTATATTTTATAGGGGGGGCCTCTAAGGCCCCCCAAGCCCCGGGGACCGCCACCCCCCGGGGCTTTAAAAAAAAAATGGTGCGGGAGGGCTCTCCGCCCTCCCGCAGCCCCGGGGACCACCACCCCCCGGGGCTTCTTTTTTTAAATTTAATTCACCTGTGTGGGGGGGCTCCAGCCCCCCCACATGCCCCGGGGACCGCCACCTCCCCGGGGCACTAAGAATTTTAAAATGGGGGTCCGTTTCAGACCCCCGAAGCCCCGAAGACCACCACTTCCCCGGGGCTTTGCAGATGTGGGGAGGGGGCCGCGCGGCCACCCTCCTGGAGCCTGTGGTGGCCCTGGGGAGCGCCACCCCCAGGGCCAGCTCCTGCAGTGTCCCGGGGTGCCTACCCCGGGACACTGCTGTTTGCAATGGCAGGACGGGAGCCTCGCGGCTCCCGCCCTGTCATTGCAAACTTGCTGCTTCATTGGAAGCGAGAGCAGGGAAACCTGCTCTCGCTTCAATGAAGCAAAGCAGATTGCTTTTCCATAAGGGGAGCTGCATGTCAGCAGCTCCCCTTATGGAAAAGCAATGCCGGCTCCCGCAGGACGCGGGGAGCAGGCGGGACCGTGCGGGGATTGGGGACCCCCCCACGGTCCCCAACGAGTGGCCAGGCCCCGGGGGATGGGGTCCCCGGGGCCATTAGTGGCCCGGGAGGGGGGCCACGCAGCCCCCCTCCCCAAGAAGAAATTAAAAAAAAAAAAAAAAAAACATAAAGGCCGGCCCCGGGGGATGGGGTCCCCGGGGCCTTAAATGGCCTGAGGAGGGGGGCCACGCAGCCCCCCTCCAAATATATTTTTTTTTTTAAAAAGAGGGCATGCCCCGGGGGATGGGGTCCCCGGGGCAAATAGAGGCCCAGGGATGGGGGGCCACGCGGCCCCCTTCCCGTTTTTTAAATAATAAAAAAAAAAAAAAAGAAAATCCTCAGGCCCCGGGGGATGGGGTCCCCGGGGCCAAAAGTGGCCGAGGGAAGGGGGGCCACACAGCCCCCCTCCCATAAAAAAAAAAGATAAGAAAAAAAAAAAAGACCGGCATCGTGCCGGAGGCCCCGCCCCCTCCCTGCAGCAGTCTGCAAACGCGCCCCTGGTGCGTTGTAAGAAGGGAAGTAATTCCCCTTGAATACTGGGGGTCCCTGGGGGCCAACTAGCCCACCAGGAACCTCCAGTATGCACCAGGGAGCTGCGTTGCAGAGAGGTGTTCAGAGGCCACGCCCCTTTTACACCTCTCTGCAACGCAGCTCTGTGGCGCTTTTGGAGGTACATGGTGGGCTAGTTGGACTCCAGGGACCCTCAGGATTCAAGGGGACTTAATCCCCCAACTTAAAACGCGCCACGGGGCGCGTTTGCACAGTGGTGAAGGGAGGGGGCGGGGCTTCAGGTGACATGTGTGCAAACAGGCCCCGTGGCGCATTTTAAGATGGGGAATTAAATCCCCTTCAATCCGGAGGGTCCCTGGGGGCCAACTAGCCCACCAGGTACGTCCAGAAAGCGCCACAGAGCTGCGTTGCAGAGAGGTGTAAAAAGGGTCGTGGCCTCTGAACACCTCTCTGCAACGAAGCTCCCTGGCGCATACTGGAGGTACAGGGTGGGCTAGTTGGACCCCAGGGACCCTCATGATTCAAGGGGACTTAATCCCCCAACTTAAAACGCGCCACGGGGCGCGTTTGCACAGTGGTGAAGGGAGGGGGCGGGGCACGTTATAGTTAGAAATTAGCATTTAAAAAACCTTTGAAATTCACTTAAAAAACCATAGGTTTCAGGCACGTTATAGTTAGAAATTAGCATTTAAAAAACCTTTGAAATTCACTGAAAAAACCATAGGTTTCAGACACGTTATAGTTAGAAATTAGCATTTAAAAAACCTTTGAAATTCACTGAAAAAACCATAGGTTTTATGGACAGTTATAGTTAGTTGGACATTGCAGTCATACAAAACCCGTGAAATTCCCCCGTTATAGTTAGTTCAGCTAACTATAACTCGCGCCCGCAATGCACTGCTGATGACGTCACATATTACATCACTCATGACATGGTCAGTGACATCACTGATGACATCACTGATGAAATCATGCAGTGACTGTGTGTTTCTGTAAAGTTTAAATATGTTTAATATATATAGGCAAAGGCGTATTGAAGAATGACTCAGTGTATAAGTGTCTCAATGGATGATTGAGTAGGTGCGTGACTGACTCTCCAAGTGAGTGATTAAACGTATCTTACTGAATGCATGGGTTACTGACTAAACTGTGTGAATGTCTGTATCCATTTGTCTGTTGGTGTGCCAATAGCTACATGAGTGTCTATATGGGTTATTCATTGGTTGTCTGAGTATCTGTATGGGTGCCTGAGTGTTTGTGTGGGTGGGGTGTGTGTGACTCTACATAGATGTGTGAGTGGGTGATTCACTGGGTGCATGATTTGAAGAGTGCATCTGTGATGGACTGCTTGGGTGGGTGAGTGTGTGTATCGGTGTGTTAGTGAGTGAATGTATATCTCAGTGGTACATGTGTGAGTAACGACATATGTAAAAGGCAGTATATATGTGTGTTAGAGTATTTAAAAGGCTATAAGTGAGAGTGTGTGATTGTGAGAGTGGCTGTATGGATGCGTGTGTGCTTGTATCAGTGATTGTATAAGAGCGTAAGAATGTGCTAGTATTTGTATGAGTAAGTGAGCTGGTGTGTGTATCACTGTATAGGTGAGTAAATGGCAGTGTGATTAATTATTTGCATGACTGACTAGGTGTGTGAGTACCTCTATGGATAAGTGGCGGTGTGTGAGTGTCTATGTAGGTGTATGAGTGCATATGATAGTCCTGTACTGAGTGACCATAAGTATGAGTGACTGTACGGGTGAGTGAGTGGATGTGTGTGTAGACCTAAGAATCAGTGAGTGGGTATGTAGTTAATGGTGTTGGAGTGTGTATGGTTTTGAGAATGGCAGTCTGTAATTTAGAGTGGGTGTATGAAAGGTTATATTAGGGTGTGAGAAGATGCATGAAATTATCACATGGATGATGTCATCAGTGATTTCATCAGTGATGTCATTTGAGATGTCATCAGTGATGTAATCAGTGATGTCACTGACCATGTCATGAGTGATGTAATATGTGACGTCATCAGCAGTGCATTGCGGGGCGCGAGTTATAGTTAGCTGAACTAACTATAACGGGGGAATTTCACGGGTTTTGTACGAGTGCAATGTCCAACTAACTATAACTGTCCCTAAAACCTATGGTCTTTTCAGTGAATATATATATATATATATATATATATATATATATATATATATATATGTATATATACATATATTATATATATATATTTTTTAATACCCCTAAAAACCCTAAAATTACCTTTACTACCCCAATACCCACACCCCGTATCACACACTAAACTACTTCAAATCCTACACAAAAAAGGGATCTGTTCTAAAGCCCTGTCATGGTTCGCTTCTTTTCTGAACGATCGAACCCAAACAATTCAAATGGGATCCTGCACCTCCACCTCAAAGAGCATTAAGTATGGAGTCCCACAGGGAGCTACCCTAAGTCCCACCCTTTTCAATGCATATGTATCATCTCTGGCGGATATTAGTATGAAGTGGGGTTTTGACATCTGCTCCTACGCCGATGATACTCAATTAGTGATTCCCCTGATAAACAGATTGACCAACACCGAGACTAAGAACAACTTAATAAATTGTCTCACTGAACTCGCAGGCTGGATGTCCCAGCACTGTTTAAACAGAAACACCGGGAAGTCTGAAATTTTGCTCTTCGGGGGTGCCCAGGCGATTTGGGACAATAGTTGGTGGCCCCAGGCACTAGGCACCGCCCCAGAATCCAAGCGAGCGGCAAAAAATCTTGGCATCATCTTTGATGACACTCTATCTATGCAGGACCAAGTACGCACTTTGTGCGGAAAAGCCTTTTCTACCCTGAAACTGTTCAGACGACTCTTTCCCTGGATCCCATCTAATTGCAGACAAACGGTAACACAGGCTCTGCTCGTGAGCAGACTGGACTACGGCAATGCCCTTTATGTTGGCATGGCCGACTATCTTTTCTCTAGACTCCAGGTGGTCCAGAACGCCGCCTCAAAATTAATTTGCAATAAAAAAAATACAGTTCAGCATCCCACTGCTTGAAGGAATTACATTGGCTACCTGTTCGCCAGAGAGCCAGTTTCAAGCTCCTTTGTCTTGCGCATAAAGCCTTGCATAAAAAAGGACCACACATTTTGCAAGATAAGCTACAATTCCATGTCCCTTCGCGCAACCTGAGATCATGTCATCAAGCTCTCGCCTCAGTCAAACGCACATCCAAGGTCAGGATGAGCGACCGGTCCTTTTCCAAATTAGCTGCGGTCTTTTGGAACAACCTACCCCTTGATCTTCGCCTGACAGATGACTACTTGCTGTTCAGGAACAAATTGAAAACCAGCCTGTTCCCTAGATACTGATCCTAACAAAGACCAACTCGTATTACACTAAATTTCGTCCGAGCGCCGTGATGTCCTTCAGGATGAATGATGCGCTTTATAAATACTAATAAATACAAATACAAATACCCCTTAAACCCCAAACTTACCATTACCACCACTTAACGAATACCCACCCTGAACCCCAAAATTACCCATACACACACGCGTTTCGGTCACAAAGTGACCTTGATCACATATTGAAACGCTACACGTTACCTACTTATGAACAAAACACCTGACCCTCTCACGTCACATTTTTAAAAATAGACATTGTAAACAGACTGCACTGTGGCGCGATCTCCGCTCTTTGTAAACCGGCTCTCAATATTCATTTCTCAAAACAATTATATATGTTTTTAAGAGACATACATAAAACTTATTGATTAATAAATATAAGTTATCATGGATGTGACATTGTTAAAAAGAAACATTTCATATGCGCATTAAATTAGTTGTAGAAGGCATGTGTGGTGATAGCATGCGATGTAATGCCACTTACGTTGTAATGGCATGCTATGTAATAGCATGCGTTGTAATAGTTTAGTTGTAATGGCTGTTTCCCATATTTGTAATGTGCACACTGTGGCCCTTAGGGGCATCTGGGTGCTGAGGCACCATGTCTCTGTTGAAAAGCCAGGTTTTGAGCCACTTCCTGAACTCCGCCAGGAAGGGTGCTCTTCGGAGGTGGAGGGGTAGGGCGTTCCAGGTCTTGGTGGTGATGTAAGAGAAGGAGCGTCCCCTGCTGCGATGAATGTGGGGGGTGTGGGCGAGGGCGAGCGCAGGTGTATTGCGGGCAGGTGGAAGTTTAGTCGATGGTTGATATAGGATGGCCCTTGGTTGGGTAGAGCTTTGTAGGCGTGCGTGAGGATCTTGTACTGGATCTCTTCCAGATGGGGAGCCAGTGGAGGTCTCTGAGGTGGGGGTGATGTGGGTCCATTTGAGGAGGTCCAGGATGAGTCTGGCTGTGGTGTTCTGTATGGTCTGGAGTCTTTTCAGCAGTTGGGTGGAGATTCCAGTGTAGAAAGCGTTGCCATAGTGTAGGCGGCTGGTGAAAGAGCCTGTGTGACGGTCTTTTTGGTGTTGCTAGTGAGCCATCTGAAGATTCTGGGGAGAATGTGGAGGGTGTGGAATCATGAGGCATCAACTGCGTTGACTTTATTGTCAGTTGGCTGTCGAGGATGATTCCAAGGTTGCGTGCATGGTCTGTTAGTGTGGGCTGCTGCCCACCAGCTGTGGTCCCATACCGAGGTGTTCTTTGCGAAGATCAGTACTTCTGTATTGTCGAAGTTGAGCTTGAGGCAGCTGTCTCTCATCCATTTGGTTACTTCTGTCATGGCGCAACAGTAGTTGATTTTGGCTTTGGTGGGGTCCTCGGTGAGTGAGAGGATGAGTTGAGTGTCATTGGTGTAGGAGATTATGTTGAGGCCGTGGGATCTGACGATGTCTGAGAGGGGGTTATGTAGATGTTGAACAGGGTGGGGCTTGGGGTATGCCACAGGTGATGTCTCTGGGTGCAGAGAAGAAGGGAGGCAGTCGGATGCTTGGTGTGTGTCCTGAGAGGAATGAAGTGATCCATTTCAGGGCGGTTTGCTGTATGCCAGCAACATGGAATCTGTTGATGAGGGTGTGGTGGGGGACGGTGTAAAATGCATTGGAGAGGTCGAGGAGGATCAGGACAGTAGTTTCTCCATGGTCAAGGAGAGATCTGATGTCATTAGTGCCATTGATCAGTGTGGTCTTGGTGCTGTGGTTGGCATGGAATCCGGATTGTGAGGCATCGAGTAGTTGGTTGAGTTCAAGGTATTCAATTAGTTGTCGGTTGATGGCTTTCTCAAGTACTTTGGCTGAGAAGGGGAGCAAGGAGATCAGTCTGTAGTTTTTGAGGTTGCTGGGGTCAGCCGAGGGCTTTTTCAGGAGTGGTCAGACCTCCCTGTGTTTCCATCTGTCTGGAAAGGTTGTTGTGGAGATGGAGGTGATGAGGATGCTGATGAGCTCTGTGCTGAGTGTGATGGCCCGAGGTTGAAGAGATGGTGGGGACAGGGGTCAGTGGGCGCCCCGGAGTGGATGGACGACATGATGGTAGAGGTGGTCTGTGCAGCGAGTGCAGACCAGGTGGTTAGTGTTCGCCTGGTAATTGCTGGTTGCTTGAGGTTGTTGAGGTCAGGGGTGGTGGGTTGGGGGTCAATGTTGTTGTAGATCATGGCTATCTTGCTGGGAAGTAGTCTGATAGGGAGTTGCTGAGTTTTTGGGAGGGGTGGATGGTGTTCTCTGTGGCTGGAGGGTTGGCAAATTCCTTGACAATCTTGAATAGTACCTTTGTGTGGTTGACTGCGGTTTTTAGGCGGTTGGTGATGGCTACTCTCTTAGCTTCCTTGTTGCGCCGGTGGTAGTTGCTGAAGGCTGCTCTGTGGGTTACTCTGTCGGAGTCCTTGGAAGCTCGCCATCGCTTCTCAAGTCGGTAGCAGTTGTGCTTGGTGATTCTGAGCTCTGGGGTGTATAAGCTGGCTTATTTCGATGCTTTGTTGGTTTTGGCTGTCAGTGGGGCGACTTTGTTGGCGCATTTGGTGATCCAGATGGTGAAATTCCGGACAGCCTGGTTGAGGTCTGCAGAGGATTTGGGTTGTATGGTGCTGAGGGATTGGGTCCTTTGCATCTTGGTAACTTTCCACCAACTGCGGTGGGTGGCACTGTGGTGCTTGAAGGTTGTGTGCTGAGCTCTGCTGGAGATGGTGAAGTGGATGATGGCATGGTCAGTCCAAGTAAGCTCTGTGATATGGGTGAATATGAGTCTGTCTGTGGAGGTGAAAATGGCATTGAGTGTGTGTCCGGCTCTATGCTTGGGTTCAGTGACTAGTGAGGTGAGGCCGATTTTTTTGAGGTATTCTAGGAGGGAGGTGGTGTTGGTGTCAATAGGGTCATCAATGCAGAAAT
This sequence comes from Calotriton arnoldi, assembly GCA_963921515.1. Lineage (NCBI taxonomy): Eukaryota > Metazoa > Chordata > Amphibia > Caudata > Salamandridae > Calotriton > Calotriton arnoldi. The sequence goes on along the minus strand of CAWUFW010005886.1, from coordinate 89,931 downwards.
TGAGATCGCCGAGCAGGACGTAGTGATGGGAGTCGATGGATGGGGGGGGAAATAAGGTTGGAGATGGCTAGTCGGGGCCCCGGTGGACTGTGCACAAGGATGCCTCTTATTGTGGTCATGGCTGCGATCTGTAGTCGGAGGTTGAGGTATTCCATGAGGGATGTGGGGTTGTCGTTGGTGAAGGTGCATCTCATGGTTTCCTTGAAGAATATGGTGATGCCTCCACTGTGTCTGTTTGTGCAGTCTCTGGGTATCATCTTGTAGCTAATGGGTGTTGTGGTGGCGATGTTGGTGGGGTTGAGCCACATTTTGACGATGAATGCTATGTCAGGGGAGCGGGTGCTGATGGTGTCCCAAATTTCTATGGTGTGTTTGCAGAGGGAATGGGCATTGAGCAGGATGGATTGGAGTGGTGCAGGGTTGTGCTTAGCCTCCTGTGTGTGGGGGCCGGTGTGGGCTGGTAAGTTCTGTGCCGCATTAGAAGCGGCAGTGGTGGCAGATGAAGGGTCCTTTGGTTGATCGTGGGGAGGCCGTGAAACAGTTGTTGTTGCAGCGTCCAGGGTCTAGAGCCAGGAGGTCCATGGAGGTGTAGCAGTGGATGGTGGGAGGGGCAGAGGTTGACAGCAGCCTGCATAAGTAGTCCTGGGAGGGGGCAGCGCTGGCGGGGAGCAACGGCAGGAAAAAACAGCTGGAAGGGCGGGGAATGAGTGCAACAAGTGAAAAAAGGAACCTAGTTCCAAACAACAAAGCTCACAATAATAGCAACAAAATGATGATACTGAGCAAACATAAACAGTGACAAATACAACAGCGACAGTGGTACAATGCTAAACAGATCCCAACAATACCAGTGCAAGAAACAAGCACCCGGGTGCCCGAGGGACCGAACCTGAGGTCACTGGGCTTGAGGATGAGGCACCAGACTCCGGCGCAGGTGGAGGCAGCGGGAAGCAGCACGCAGACCAGGGAGGTCAGGGTTACTCACTGGGGCCGTGCAGCGGCCTGCATAAGTAGTCCTGGGAGAGGGGGTTGTCAGGGGAGGTGGGAAACTGGGAGCAACGGCAGGGAAAAACATTAGGAAAGGCAGGGACGAGCGCAACAAGTGGAAAAAGGAACCAAGTTCCAAACAACCAAGCTCACAGTAATACCTTCAAAATGACAATACTGAGCAAAAATAAGCCGTGCCAAATACAACAGCGACAGTGGTACAATGCTAAACAGATCCCAACAATTCCAGCTTGAGAAGCGAACCCACTGGTGACTGCAGGACTGAAACTGAGGTCACGTGCCTTGAGGACGAGGCACCAGACTCTTGCGCTAGGCGAAGGCTGTGGTGAGCGGCACGCAGACCAGGGAGATCAGGGCTACTATTAAAAACAATAAAAAGAATTAAGAAGAATTCCCTAGGTCCACAGCTGCAGTAGAAAAGCAGGGATAACATTTAGAAGAAGACGGAGCAGGGTTAGGGAAGACTCACAAAGACTATTGTATATAAGCTAAATTAAATAACTGCAAGTCAAACTTCAAAAGATTTTGCTTTTTGCATAAGTAAAAGTTATGGCAGAGAATCAAATCTGCTTGCTATATTCTACTAAAGGTCTTACTGTAGACAAACTTGTGTTTCCTCACCATAGCTAGATGTAGAATAATTGTAGGTGTACTTTAATAGTTGTATTAATAGTAATCATATTACTGTTAGTAGGGCTCAGTTGTACACCAGAGATAGAGATGCCTGTATCTACGCTTACAACTACAACACCTGAACACCCAATAGATGAAATAAAATTGAAAGCCTCATTTGCAGACTATTCAAAAGAAGAGTTTTTGACTGAACTTTATTCTAGATAAGTTCTGGAATACACACAAGCTTTAGATGCTAAAGATTGCTAGGTATGCACACATACCTAGCAATCCTTCTTCAGCTGCTGATGAGCTGACCTACAACCACATCTCCCTGTCATATGCAATTACATGTAGCATACTGCTTAGCTTATTTTATAGACAACAACGCTTTGAGTGTTATTTTTCCAATTATGCCATAATTCTTTCAAAAGTCCTGTTAGAAATTGGGTTTCTGGTTTGCAGAGGTATGCGCCCTGTCCAAGCAGGAACCACCATCCTAGTCAGGGTAAGTCAGATACACACTTAACCTGTGCTCACCCTCTGGTAGCTTGGTATGGAGCAGGCAGGCTTCACTTAAGAGGTATTTTGTAACCCATTTGTGCAACAGTAAAACAGTGCAAACACCACACAAAAAGATACCACACCTGGTTAGAACAATAGAGCTTAATTTAATGAACAAAACAAGACCAAAATGACAAAAAAACAATAAGTACAACCGGAGTTATGATTTTTAAGGAATTACTTGAAATATAGTGCTCAAAAGCATAAAGCGCCAACTGGGGCTATCTGGTCATGTTTGACCAGGTCAAAGTCAAAAGTTCAGGCCGACTGCGATGGATCGCAAGTCGGATACAGGGACCAGCCTTGGTCGACCACAAAGTACCTTGTTGCGTGGTCGAAAGATCTGAGATGCGAGCTGCAAAGGGACGATGTATCATCATCGAGTACCAGCTGAAGGTGCTGCATCATGCACTCGATAGGCAATGTACTGGATCCTCGAAGATGCGTCGGAAAGGAAGGAGCTGCACGGCGCAGTCGGCAAGTGATGTACGGGATCCTCGTAGATGTGTTGACATCGAGGGAGATGTGCCGGTTCCGATCAAGCTAGCCTTCCTGTAGAGGGGTGATACCCCGAAACCGATCCTACGATACTTGCTTCCAGTCCAGGGAGTACCTGGCCTGGTAGTTCGGGCTGGACTGTTCCCATGGGGTGCAGTGTCAAGACTGATTTGCATATGGCTTGGTCCAAATTGGAATGGCATGGTGAGTAAAAAAAATGATGGATTTAGGCCCATACCTCTATAATGGGGGTGAATGTTTGACATTGTACAGCATTCCGTGCATCAATTGTTCTTTTTGCATTTGTCACCTGGAGTGGTACGGGTATGCCCAGATGTGGGTCCCTCGGTCACCATGCCAGTAGAGTCAAACTAGCCTGGATGATGAGGGGTGATACCCTGAAACTGGTCCCAGATTTCTTGTTTCTGGTTCATGGAGTACCTAGCCTGGCAGTTCGGGCTGGACTGTTCCCCTGGGGAACAGGATCAAGACTGATTTGTATATGGCGGGGTCCAAACTGGAATGGCATGGTGAGGAAAAAAACGGATGGATTTAGGCTCAGATCTCTGTCCTGGGTGTGAATGTTTGCCAATGTTCAGCATTCCATCCACCAATTGTTCTTTTTGCATTTGTAAATAAAAGGAGCCTATACTCGCAGCATCAACTCAGCTTTTTATTCTCTCCAATGCAGCAAAAACAATGCGGCTTAGTTTTCTAATAATTAGTTAAAGCAGTTAGTGTCATGTCTGCAAGATAAATGGCCAGAGTGATGGTGAAGCATACTTTCCATTTTGGTGCGAACAATTATTTTGTGTTGGGACAGGTATGTTCCTTGCATATTACACATGTATTTTCTCCTATCCAGAGCGCCCAAATGCATGTATATCCTACCTTTTTATTTTGACCCTGGCATCACTCTAATGTAAGCATGTGCACAGAGGCTTACCCCTGTCACTTACCAAAAGAGTTCATGGTTGCTTAAGCATATTTGATCTGTAGTACCAAATCACTGCACTAGGGCCTGATTCCCGCTACACCTGATTACGCTACATGGGGTAACCTAGAACCAGGGAGAGCACCATGGGAGGGGGGGACAGAGAGGGAGTGCGGCAGATATAGCACCCTTGAACACACATGTAGTGTAGTGTGTAGTATTCAGTACAACTGTGTGATTGAAGTAGTTTCATTCTTGTAAAGATAAGCACTCAGGTGGACATCATATTTATGGTGTCTGTCAGTAGATTGTTGAGTGCTGAACTGCCCCCTTGAGAATCCAGTGCCTGATCATCATCGCTCCCTTGAGAGTCAAGTGTGGTAGTGTTGTACTTGGCCAAGTATGCAGGCCATAGAAGAATGGACCCTGGCACATCAGTGGCAAATGACCTCAACCTCCATGGAAGACACCCCCCCCCCCCTGTGGCCCTTCGAATGGAGTCTGACAATAGGATTGTCAGGCAAGGTGTATTTTAATCCTGCTATGACAGCGCTGCTGTATATTTTGTGGTTGGCCCTACAAGAGCCAGTCACAAATGCTCTTTCGGAGCTGTATATCTGAGCATTATGGCCTGTGCCACTTCCCTTAACCAAAGCAGTGTAGAGAATACATCCAAGAAGGGCTCTGAGAAAGCACAGAAGCCTGAAAGGGCCAAATGTATCGTAACAGACTATGACACTAGACCGCATAATAATTGCATGTGTAGAAACAAGGCAGATCAGATCGTGTGGGCGACAGTTTCACATCTCATGTCAGGGTCTGAAGTATGCAAAACTCTCTGCAGTGTCCCAGCACCAAGAAAGCCCAAATGCTGCAATAGAGTGTGCATCAGGGATTCTACATTTATCTCAGAACTGGGATCCGGAATCACCAGACAAAGCAGGATGAAGGACAATGTGGAACAATTCCTAAAATCAGACAAGTTGGGCCTGCCTTGAGTTTCAGAAAGTATTGCAAACCTTGAGAGTAGTCTTAACAAAGAGGCCAAAAGAGATACAGTCAAGAGGTTGAACAAGCAGCACCCACCCAGGCAAACTCTGCTGGTGCAATGGTCCGTTGGTGGTGCTTGTGGAGGACGGGCAGTGGTGGGGAAGTTTTGACCTTGAGCAATTGCCTACTTTGTCAATGTTTTACAATGGCTCCAAAATGGTGCCAAGGCTTAACTAGTGGTCCGGCTCCTCCCTAAGTGTCAAAGAACATTCCGAATCTTCAAAATACTTGGGATGTAAATTGCAAAACTATCAAAATGTAAGGACATGATAAATACTTTTAAACTGTAGAAAATATTTCCTTAATATATGGAACTATTTCATATTAGTACATTAGGTCACAACATTACATTGACATTTATTTGAAAATGAAAGTTTCTAAACATTCACTTTGAAACGTTCATTAACCATCCCTTCTGACAAAGCCTTAAGTGAACCAATAGTCTGGTGTCTGTTACATAATGGCCAATATTATTGTTTTGGATGGTGAAAGATAACAGGCTATTAAAACATATACAAGTGAGATTTTTGTACAGGTTCCATTTTGAAGTGAATTACTTGAAAGTGCTCGCAAATGTCACTATAGAGGAAATTAGGCACATGAAGTAAATTGATTTGACTTAGAGCACACAATTTAGTCATACAGGAAAGCCTGGATTTGATCCCAGGTTTTCTGTTTACATGTAGTGCAGTTAAACCACTGACTAGATTCATTTATTTTTCTCAATCCTGTTTAACATTAGAGGACAGTGTTTTTTTTTACAATTCTGTCATATAAATCATATGTTGTATTAAATAAACACAGATCACAGGTTATGCTGACACAATGTCTAAAAGAGTTGCATAGTGAAGGTAAGGGAGGGCATGACACCATGTGCTAATATCACAGACTTTCTCAGATTTTACATAGCTATTCAACACAGTCAATGTGCATTAAAAAAAGTATGGTTACTGTGATTCTGAGTGCAACCGAGGTGGGGTTAATGAGTTTAGAGGCGGGGTCACAGGCATCGCTAAAAAGAACAAAATATTCTGAAACTATTTTGTTGATCTTTCACCAGCAGGTAAACAGCATATAAACCAACACACACCTTCAATAAGAAGTAAATGGAAGTTAAATTAATCAGTGGGAAATGCACTACTTTATGATATGAAACCTCTATAGCTTAATGTGATCACTGCAGATGTCTGTGTGTGCAAGAGAGAACCACAGAACTGAATTCTGGTTGGTGTAGCAGTGAATAGTGACTAGTGTATTTCTAGTGCTACGAGGCCCAGCCTGTGACGGAAAGCACTGTGAATGTGTAAGTCATTATTTTAATCCAGCATTACACGCAGTATAAGATAAACTGCCACAAAATGCATAAAAAAGTTAGGATTAAGATATAAAAAAGTACTTCCAAATTAAAGATCTAGTAACACACAGGCTTTACCTAGTGCAAATTTTTTTTTAACTGTCCATTAAAAACAGGCACTTCACCACTCAGCTAGTAAAACACTTAAAAACATTTCGGAAAAAGAATAAATCTTTATCATTATGTTCAAGTGACTCCTTCAATTAACACCAATACCAGCTTCCAAGAAGCCTTTACATTTCTGTCAGGCAGCAGGTAACCTAGCAAGATGGTTTGTTTCTTATTTAGCAGCCTGCCCCTCCCTCGTCCTGACAGCACAGGAGACTCCTTCCCTCTTAATTTGAGGCATCTCAACAATCATGAACAAGGGCCATTAGGGCTAATTTATGGACAGTCCTTGTAAATTACGGACGGTAGGTCACCCTAAGTGAAATAGATATATTAAAACTCAGACAGTGGTTTACTTTGCAGAAAATTGGTCAAGTGTACATGCTTTTTGTACTTAAAAAGTTTAACTCATATATTCATAGTATGCCAGTAATGTTCTAGAATCTGTTTTCAGTTTAGTGTCTAATCCTGGCCTCTGGTAACAAGCTTTACTTTAAACTAAAGTGCAACAGAAAAGAATATTATATTAATGTGTAAATGTCTCACTGGAAGGCACTTTAAACTTCAAGCGATTGGACCTTAAAAAGAGGTCTAAAATGTCTAGGATTATTCTAAGGTCCTTGTGAGAAAATGGGTTATTTGTTGACTGGGTGTGAGCCCAGGTTAAGCAACAGCCAACAATACCTTTGAGGGTGAACTACAAAAAGTCACAAAATTAACATGTGCCTAACCCTGGGCACTAAAAGTATTGAGGCTTAACTTAGAGGCAATGTACAAAATATTTATGCAGCACAGAAACAATATTAAAGTGAAATCATAACCCAAGAAAAATCCCAACCCAGTTTAGAAGACTAGAGGACATTTTAATAAATTATTTGGCACCAAAACAACAAAAATCCAATCAGTAGAACCTGAGGCTTGAATTTTTAATGGTTTTAGCAAAATCTAGTGACTTAAAGATCAAAGAGCCAACCGCAAATGTCTAGTCGCGTGAGAATGGGTCAAAGTAAAAAGTTTAGACCGAGGGCTGTGGAGTGTAGTTCGTATATAAGAAGTAGATTGGGCCCGGTCAGCACTTACCTTGAGGCTTAGAAAAATTCTTGAAGAACATTTTCTCTGAAGGTAAAGGTCAGCAGGGCAAGACTGCAGGAGGTGTCCTAGGACGGAGGGTCATGGTCGGGTGGCCTTGGGTCGACGCCATCATGAAGATTTCTATGTTCGGACTTAGACGCTGAAATGGAAGTTGAAAATCTCTAGTGGGATGAGGCAGAGGGCTGTAGCCAAAGACAGTTCAATGAGGTTGTATACCCCTTTGGCGAAGGATCGCTGAAAGGGATTTTCTGCTGCGTAGAAGAACATAGCAGGAGAAGCCGCGCAGTCAATCCGACTGCTGATACTCCTCGGCGGATAGGCGAGCAGGTTGGTCCTAGTCCACTCCTGGTTCTCAGAGCAGTTTTGGGCCAAGTTTTGTCTAAGGGCCTAATTATGATAGCGGTCGGTCGGGCTGCCGACCACTATCGCAGTGGTCAGGATACTGTCCGACAAGCAATCAGCGGTACGACTGCTGCATTAGGATGCGACCACCAGGCTGGTGGTCAGAATGTGCTCCTTTTCAAGGCAGCTTGTGCTGCGGTCCATTTCCTGGGCTGCAGCACAAGCTGCTGTGAAAAGGAGCACTTCTTGCACATCCATGTGCCATGCACCATGTGGTGCATGGCACACAATGTGCATGGACGTGAGTGGGGGCACTACATGTGCCCCCAGACCAACTTTGCAGTGGCCCACGAGGGAGTGTGACCCTGCTTTGGGCCTCCAATATCCCTGTCCAACAGCCTGTGCATGGCAAGGGATATCCAAATCCTGACGGCAGTGCCTGGCTCAGCACTGCCTCTACTGTGGGCCACCACTCCGACCGCCACCCCGCCGTGTCAAAATCTGAGATCCTGTTAGAGTCGGCAGTCTGGACTCCGCCCACTGTGGGTCCGACCGCCAGCATTGAAATGTGGCAGTTGAACCAAAGGGCTGTCGGTGGTCGGACCGCCACCGACGGCCTGTCGGTGTGTGGTCCGACCGCCATCATAGTCAGGCCCTATGTCCTCAGTTTTAGGGATTGGCCATCTGGACACCTTCAGCACCGCAATCACGGGTCAAGTACTGGTGGGACACCTCTTGGGTGTTCAGGACTCAAGATGGTGGGAGCCTTTTATGTCCCTGTAGCTCTGGCCAGGAGGCCAGCAAACTAGCCCTTGGAGAACCTTCAGGTGATCCTGGGTGCAGATGAAGGTGCAGGGCTCAATGAAAGGGCTGGCCTCCGAGGATGCAAGACAGGCTCTGAGCAGCAAAGCAGTCCTTCCAGCCTACTGGCAGAGTGCACAGCAGGTCACAGCAGCAGGCAGTCCTCTAAGAGTCCATCTTCAAGTCCAGAAGTGAACTGAAGAGTGGATCTGAAGGTCTTATTTTTATACGCTGATGTACTTCTGGAAGGTGGAAGAATCTTTTGGAAAAAATTATTTGAACTGCATGGAATTTCCTGACTCACCTGCCCTGGCTCTAAGCTGGCTGCAGTGACAATACATGGCCATTAGGCAGAACACAGGCTGTTCAGGTGTAAGTAGGGCAGTACTCAGCTCCAACCCCATCCTGTTAGCAGATGGCCCAAAGAGGCACACCTAATCCTGCCATTATGTGACTGTCTGGGAGGAATTCCCAAAGTCTGTTACCTACACCCAGTCATGTGACTCAAGACAGACTGCAGGCACAAAAGGCTAAGAGCATAAAAAAGCCAACTTTTAAAAAGTGGCATTTTCAAAATTGTAATGAAAAATCTGACTTTATCATTAAAGAGGGGTTATCATTACAATTTCATAGGTACCAAACATGATATATCTACCTGCTCCCAATTGGACATTTTAGCTTATGAAATGTAATGGAATCCTCATTGTTATCCTGTGGTAGGGGTAGGCCTCAAAGCAGTGAAAAATGAATTTAGCAGTTTTTCACTACCAGGACATGTGAAACTTAAACTTACATGTCCAACCTTTTAGTTACACAGCACCCTGCCCTGTGGGCTACCTAGGGCCTTCCTTAGGGGTGACTTATATGTAATAAAAGGGGAGTTTAGGAATTGGCAAGGGGGTTTAAATGCCCAGTAGACATGGCAGTTTAACACTGCATTCTGGCTGCAATGGCAGGTCTGGGACATATTTTAGAGTGCTACTTAAGTGGGTGGCACAATAAGTGCTGCAGGCCTACTGGTAGCCTTTCATTTGCAGGCCCTGGGTATATGGTATACCACTCTACAAGGGAGTTATAAGTAAATCAAATATGCCAATTAGGTAAATGTCAATCAAACCCTGTTTAGGGGAGTGAGCACAAACACTTTAGTACTGGTTGGGAGTGGTAAAGTGCACAGAGTCCTAAGGCCAACAAAACTGAATTTCAGCAAAATTTGGAGGTAAGTAGGGACAAACTTTGGGGGAAGACCGCCCTAAGGCTGACAGGTCCAACAGTCCTCATACCTTCTTTTAAAATAACTGTGACATTCAGAAAAGTGTTTGTGATATAACAATTAATTTAATTGAATAGTGAAACAAAACCTGTTCATGAAAATGAAGGAATCCCTCTTTCAAATATTCAAGTATTTAGTGTTATTTCCTACTGAAGACAAAAACACTGTTCTTGATCCATCAACAGAAGTTGTTAGCATTTTGGAAAATTGTCACATATCAATTCCTAAATACAGTAATCAGCAGCTGAACCATTTAGAAGTTGCAAAGAGCCAAGCACATTGTTGCACCTTGTGTGCATCCATTAATACTTTTTTGTCATTTTGAGCTAAAAACATTTTTGTCGAGGTCAACTTCTCTCTGCTGAAATGCAAACCACCCTATGGAGAAAGCGAAATCATTGGGATTTATCCTTCACAATTGTTTTAATCTTCAGAACCAAATTTCAACCATGGCCAAGAGCTCCCTCGATCAGCTAAGGCTGCTGTGGAACATCAGGCAGTTAGTTCCTTAGCAGGATCTGAAAACTGTAGTTCAGGCATTGGTACTGTTCAGACTTGACTATTGGAACTCTTCTCTCTGGCCTTACACCTGGCACCCCTGAGAGCAGTGGTTCATGCAGCTGCCCACTTTGTGACAGGTCACAAATATGATCACATTGCTCCTATTCTTCTAGATTGGCTTACTATTGCAGCAAGAGCCAAATTTAAGATTGCATGCATCCCCACAAAGCCCTCCACAACATCACGCCTTCAAACCTGGTTGAAAAACTGAACATCTCTAGTGCTAAGTGAGGATTGAGGAATGCTGGAGCCCTCCTGCTGAAGCTTCCAACCTTCAGGGAAGAACGTTTTATGAAACAAGCATTCTCTGGCTTTACAACAAGGATCTAGAACTCCCTCTAACGAGATCTTTGCACAACCTCGAGTCTTTCCACGTTTTATAAGGATCTCAAACTCGTCCTATTTGAGAGACATTTTGCATGAAGCTGTGATCACTTCTCTGCATCCCCTTTTTGGCTTATGCTATCTTCCAGATTCAATCTGCTTGGCCTTTCTCCCCTGATTCGAACTGCCTGGTCTAAGGGTATTCTTTGTTGTTAATCTGTTATTTTTATATAGATTGTTCTCGAGATTCTTCTGCAAAGTTCTCTGATGTCCTTGGGACACGTTTGCGCTACAGAAAACTGCAAAAATACTAAATAATATGTTAATTATGAGGCAGGTGATGAAACACCACATATTTCATACCCTCCCTCATAATCTGCATATGACAAATTCATATTTATTCATAAAAATTAGGAGCCACCAAATGATGTTTTCTCAGCAGCCCTTCCTAAGCTCAGAGAAACCTGGGTATCTGATCAATTGGACTCCAGTGTAAAAAGGGTTTCTTTCATTAAATCCATTGTGTGATTCCAGCTGCTAAATATACTGATTTGAAAAAAAATGTTGCATCATTCCCATTTTGTTCTGATTGCCTGGTGGAATGTAGCTGTGCTGACACTGGCAGGATTCACACAGTTGAATTGGTTGTTTTGATGCAGAGACAAAATCAGTGGTGCTTCGGCATGTACCCTGCAAATTAAGCTGGTCACCTCCTCTACGTTTGGACTTAGAAAATGTTACAGAGCTTTTTCTCGCCAGTCCCTTGATGCCCTTCACCAGGTTGGATTCTGTGAGGGTTTGCAGGCTTGGGTTTCGACGAGCTCCCGGTCAAACTCTGGAAGTCGGACCTCCGGAGATTTTCAGCTGACGAACCTGGATGGCTGGCCGGCTCGAGGTTGAGGGTTGCCAACTTGGCTGGCCAGGTCACGTGGTAGTACTCCAGGCTGGGGATTCTTGGTGGTGATGGTCTAGGTGAGCCCTGTTAACTTGTAGCTTGCAAGGAGTCCACTCTTTAGTCCTTTTGAAGCAGGTTTGATCCACAGGGCTGTAGTTCCAGATTGTGCAGCAGGCGCAGTCAATCAGAGTGCAGGGCCTGGTTGGTGCAAATCAACCTTACAGCGTGGACATTTTTTTCAAGCAGCAGATCTGAGAGGCTCTGCCCCTCTCACATGCTTCTTCCAAGTTTTCTGGATCAAGCAGGAGGGCACTCCTGTCCAATGAGGTGCAGGTCAACACCCTGGACTATGACCATATCCTTCAAAGTGTGGCACTATAGTCTCATAGAGAGAACCATATCTCAAAAATTCAGGAGTGAGACAATAGCTGGCTAAGCCCTCCTTCAAGATGGTTCATCTCCATATTGTCCCTCCCCCTTGCATCTGCTCATTCCTTCCTTAATCCTATTATCTGGCTGGGTTCAAAGAGAAGGGGTGTAAATGAAACTGGCCTCTCCTGCCTGTCTCCTCCTTCTATTGAAGATTATTGTTTACAATCTCTCCCCCTGCTCTGGCATTCCTATGTAGCAGAACCCTGCCCTCCCAGAATGGCTCTCTAACCCCAGGGGCTACTTATCACTTCATCAAAGCAGCCTAGCTAATCCATTTAACTCTGACCAATCAGGTCAGACCACTGGAATGCTAAATTGTGGCTTACAGACAAGAAGAAAGTCTTATAACTTTTTGTCTGTACAATTTAGGATACTTCAACAATAGCATATTGTCTGATTTATCAATACCATTCTAGGAAGTACTTGAATGATATTTTATGACATCCTTGATATTAGTTATTATTTAATAATTTTGTGCCATGTTAACCTATGTGGCTGGGAATCTGCAATGGGGAAAATAAACTGGGCAATTTCTTCCACATCAGGGCTTTTAAAACATATTTTATAAGGTCCCTGCCTATATCTACAGGACCCCACACCCCTGGGACACGTAGGTGAGACTTTATAGGTTCTGAACATGTAAACATATTGTAGATCCTCCTTCCACAGTGCTCCTAGCACAAAAGTCAGTTTTGGGAACCACTTCACTGAAATGTGTAGAGTGAAATGTGCAATTTCACTAAACCCACGGCATATAAAACTGCCCCTCCTTATAAACACCTGACCCCCTGCCTCTGGGACACCTAGTGGAGACCCTGGGCGTACCGAATATGCCAAAACATTGTAGTTTATTAATTTGTAAGTGCCCCAAACACCAAAGTTGAGTTTGTGCACAATTTGCATCTTAAAAGCAGTCCTGCAACACAGGGCTGCTTTTAAACTGACCCCAGGCCTCAGCAGTGCACACATGCAAGTGCAGAAAGGGCTGCTGGCCTTTAAAGTGCTGTGCCCTATTGTAAAGTAGGTACTTAAAGGTAGTTTTGATACCCCTGCCCTATTATGTACTAGGGCCTAATAGGGGTGGTCATGCCAATCACAGGGGTACCCCAACCCTTAGTGTATGTAGGTGTTTTCACTGTATTCTAAGCATCTCTTTCAGCATAGTACTGGCCTTTGGCCTGGTTAGGCAGATCCCAGGGACAGTAAGAGTCAGTTACCACCAGTACCAGTCAGCAGAAAATGGGGGTGCCCAGGGCACAGGATGACTTTGCATCAGTAAAAGATTGCCACTGTCTGGGACATAAATGTGTGAGTTGTAGAGGGTTGTTGAGCTCAATGTAGTGAAAGAGAAGTGATTCCAATGTTTATTGATTTTTTAAGGCCCAAGTGGATTGGTGTGGTCAATAATGATTGGAATTCTGGTTTCTTGATAGAAAATGTGTTGTTTGGAGAGATAAGAAAGTCAGATCGCCAGTCCTTTACCTATATAATATCTAGAATTACTGTAATATTATAACCTCTAAACATGTTGTGAAATATTTAACTTCTCACATCCTTAAGTGACTCTAGTAGTTTAGTAGAGGTTGTTGCCTGTCATTATGCTGTGGTGAAACGTTTACGTACCTGATGGATTTTATCTAATTGATAGCGTCAGTAGTCTACTCTGGGGGCACACGAACTTGCCTACTTCCCTTATAGAGTACCATAGGGCACTTCATCTACAACAGTGGTTTTCCATTCTAGGCAACTAGTGTAAGATGCTATCTACATAAAATCACTCATAAAGCCAAAAGGAGTAGTCATTCTTGGTGTATTTTGGGGTTAGCATTTCTATTCAAGTCAGGACACCTAAGCTGTATGTTTTGGTGTCTGAGTTAGCGACCGACTCATTGGTACCTCAATAGTTAACTTTAAATTGAATAACTCTTCACACAGTAATAGAAATGAGGGGTTTCGCTTGTCCCTTTGACCTTGTGTTAACTTCACTTTCTTTAATGTTTGTGTAAATATTCATATAGTAAAATATGTGCAGGCCCAAGAAGTTCACCTCAATTAAAAGTAAAAATAATTCCAAAGATTATGCTGCTGTTTCCCTCACACACTCACAAGTGCAATATCAGGAGGATTGGACCATCTCCTTGGCAAGCCTCAGATGTGCATGTCCTGTCTTTTACCCTAGAGAAGGTAATTGTAGGACCAGAGTGAAAGTGATGGCTGTTGTTTTGTACACATGCAAGATCTTGCATTTTCTTGATCACTCATGCACACACTGTGAAAGATAATCAAAGCAATTAATAATTCTTAATTAACATACTTACTAATAAGTGCATCGGGCCCTAAGGTAGCTTCTGCTGGGAACGTGGGCAATTAAAGTATGCTCACCTTGTAATGGTATTTAAATAGAGCCTGGCTTGTGGAGTTGTGAATGCAAAGCCATGTGAGAGTTTCTGGTATGTGGCTGCAGGAAGCTGTCTCAGAAGATACTTTCTCTGGGAGAAACGGTATGCAAAGCTCACGCATTTCTATTTTTTAGGTATGTGATTTTTTTTATCACGCCCTGATGTTCATTTTAGGGATCACCAAGTAAAGATTATTTTTGACTTTGCAGTGTGACTTTCATAGCTTGGAGATACTTGTGTAGTTTCAGGGAGGGAATTTAATGTTTGTGGATTGCACTTATTTGGAGTCGCTGTAAACAAAAGTCTCCTTACACTTTCCACCACGTGCATCATGCCCATGCATGCTCATTCAATCCAGTGTGCAGGACTCGCAGCTGAGAGGCCAAAAGAGCCACTACATTATGTCAGCCACTAGGACAGCTTTGTAACAAAACAAACCAGACAGATGCCACCGCCTTTTTCCATGGTAGAAGCAAGAAAAATGCTGGTGGTTCTACCTGCAAGGGAACAAAAAGGGAGGAACCAGCCTTTCCGAGTAGAGAAATGTGTTTCTACAATTTGGTGTAGATGTGCTAAGGGAAATGTTTAGTTAGTGATGTAGGGAGTGGGTCCTAATGTTTTTCTGCTACATGTTGCATTACATTTTGCACTTAAAGCCGAAGAGTATATCATTCTGCTATGCCTTTGGGTGAATGGCCAGGGCTGATTTGCACGTGTCCGTTTCCTGTCTGAGGTGACATGCTGGGCAAAAAATGATGGACTGGAATGCGGCCCTTTCAATAGATGACATTAATTCAAGCATTCCAGCTATCACTTTGTTTTTTACCTCTTTGGTGCAAAGAGGGCGCACTCGAATTGCTGTGTGCAGACTGATGTTGCCTCCCTGTGATTGGCTGCTTACTACTGTTATTGAAATCACCAGTCTTAAAATCGTGCCTTTTTTATACTGCTGTACCACCAGTAGCTCTCCTACAATTTAAGTGGAGTACTCTGGCAGGCAAAGCATCAGACCACTTAGTGTGCTAATCTAGGATTGGTCGGCTGCACTCACCACCTCATGAGCTTTGCAGTTATAAAATGGCTGCTGCTTCTGTTTTTCGCTGCATTACTTGCTTTTGTCTTCTGGATGTTGTGCAGCTCAGGTGTCAGGTGTCCGACTTTCTTTGCAGCAGCTCAGTCCACAAGAGATGGTCTCAAAGGATGGAGCCTTTGTATGCTAGGAGTACAGAGAAGAGAATGACAGTGCAGTGACAGGGAATGGGGTTCTGAGTGACGTATATTTAAAATTTGAGCGAAGCTCGAGTTGTCTTTGATGTCTCTTAGGACCCTGAGGTAAACAATCATCCCTATTATTCACTTTCTAACCATCTGTAATTTTATGTTAGGCCCCCCCCCAAACCATCTGCTCCTGTTTTCAACTGCTACACAAGGGGGAGGCGTAATGGGAAAGCCATACTTCTTTGTCCCAACTGTTCAAAACAAGCATTGGTAATGCATCGGTTTCACCAATGTAATTAATAAACAGCTCCCTGACAGATAACAAGTGAGTGGAGAGGATGTCGCGCAGTGGCCAGAGCTGCTGACTCGAAAGCTGGGGATCTCGGTTTGAGTCACGGTGGCGCCGCGCAGCATCCTGTGATTCTACACACATCACTTAACCTCTCTGGGTGATAGATTGTTATATAAATATGCTGCAATAGTAAAAGGCAAAACTTTATAAAAAATATATATAGTTAACAGTATTTCAGTGGTGGGAAACTGATAAGAGAATCAGACAAGGAGCAAGCATTGGTAAATGCAGGAAAATATGCTACTGCCAATAGATATGGAGGAAAGATAAGTGGCACGCACAGGAACCAATGAGAAGCCAGGAAACAGAGAAAGTCCCTTTTAAGTTTATATTAAAAACAATAGATTTCTCAAGCACATCGCAAGCGCTGTGCAGGCGACATCTAAAAATGCCTAGCCATCCTGCCACTTACCGCCCCACCACCTTCATTGCCCTCCCACCCTCCAGCAGCCTGGATTCCCTTTATGGTGAAGTAACAGAGGGAAACAACTTTTGTTTACTACTCTCAAGGAGAGTCAAACATAACACAACCAATTCAGTAGTGAGTCCTGTGTGGGGCAGATCCTGCAAGGCTGATTCATACCAAGTGCAGAGCCTCATGGTGCCACAGTCTATGATGCTGAAATATGTCCTATCGGCTCTTGTTTGTAGCTTGCCTTTATAGACATGTTGCTGCTGACCCAAACGCATGTCCAATATTTAATGAGGTGGCATTGCTGGCTGCTTCCCAGTTGTGAATGGTGAACTTTGAAAGTGATGAGGTGCAAATATCTATCATTTAATAGCCAAGTGAAATGATGAAGCGAACGAGCATGACTCTCTTGTGGTGAGAACATTTTGAAAAACAGGGCTAAATTTACTACACAAATTGGTAAAAATCCATAGGGTCTGAGTGAACTCTTCTATACTTTGGAGGGCACTGGTTATGCTTTTCCTTCCCCAGGATCGATGCTTTATATGGAAATATAGAAGTGCAGTTGCTCACTATTTAGAGTACCTGTTTGCTGCTGAGAAGTGCTGGTACTCTCGCATTAGGTGTATTGCAGCAGTGCGGAAAAGAGCAGGTACTCTCCCTTTCAAATTAAATAGTGCAGGTATTCAGTACCGGACAGTATCAGCCCATTTAAAGCACTGCCTGGGGCAAGGTTCATTGGGGATTGCCCCTCCAAGAAAAATCTGAAAAAAAGAGCTTCATATGTTTCAGGCAGTTCAAAGACTGATTGTGTGATTTCACAGTGGCATTCATTTCCCAAAATGTACATAGTATCTTTTTCCACTTTATTTTTCTATCCTGCCTCTTCACAGCAGATAATAAGTGACATTTTAGAACTGAGTTTCTATTTGGAAGGGGCAGTGTGAAATAAAAACAAAAATAAAATAGATCTCACAATTACAAGCAGTAGCAACTAAAGCTAGGCAAATCCTACTTGCTCATGCAGCAATGCTGCTGCTGTGTTACATACAGCTTACAGGATCATACAGGTTACATCAACCATTCATGTTCATCTCTCTGAAAATATCATAGAAAGCTTTATTAATATAGATGATGAAATGCCTCTACAAAAGTCATGAAATACCAGCCACAGCATAAGTGCCCTTAGTGCTAAGAAAACAAACTCAACAGCAAGCTTTCCCGAACTCAGCATGAATTATGCCTCATAAACCAGCGTAAAAAAAGACTGCTGAATTCAATATATTTGACAACTTCTGAAAATCCAGACACCATGAAATATAAAAAATCTAATTTTGAATAAATTATCTCAAATCCAGCACACAGAAGCGTGTTATTTTCAGCAATCCAGTATGCTGCCACATAGGAACAGATTCTGCCTTTCAGGAGCGTTTATTATACGGCAGGAATTTTCACCACCATTATAACAAGGATAGCCAAGATCATGTTAGAATGTCCACATTAGGCTATGGGTGAGCACAGTTGTAGCATGGCAATCAATATTTGTTTGTACAATTTTATATTGCACAAACTTGATCCAAAGACATCAGAGTGCTTTACACAAGCACCAGATTACATGACACCAGGTCAGACATTTTTTTAGGCACAGAGGGAATACGTGACTTGCCCAGAATTATAGGACGTTTAGCAGACTCAAACCTGGTTCCCCATTTCCAAGTTGGTAGCTCTGGCCGTTAGGCCACATCTCTTCACTATACACCAGATAGCCATAGGTTTGTGAATAACAAAACAAAATGTCACCAAAGGGCACCATTTTGCCAGGAATAGCCTGAATGCTCACAAAATGACATGGAGGCGCCACCATTATGCCGGTTCTAGCTATCGTGACTCCAAAAATAGCCACATTATGTCAAGGTTGGGCCACTAAAGATCCCTCCACCCTATTGCATACCTGTCCCTAAACAAAGACTTACACCCACACACAAGTGAATGCGTGCGCACACACACACACACACGCACGCGCACGCACACACACACACACACACGCACACACACACACATTAACACATCCTATCCTATCAAATGCACAGACTTGATCCATAAGGATGTCAGACACTGGCCTGCATGTTTTGTCAATGCAAACAGATCAAACAAACTATTCAAGCACTTGTACTAAGAACTCTGGCCATGGTGTGAGCATTAGGTTGATTCATTGTATTACCACTGCCAGGACGAAACATATAATTGTGAAATGTACTTGTTGCTTTGAACTGTTTGCAAGACCTCTTTTGAAAACTGCTTCCATTGAGCAGCCATACAATTCATAGTTTTTATTTTAGTTCTATTGAGGAAAACCATTTGATGCCCTGGCTATTCCATTTCTTACTATTGTGATCAACTTCCCTCCTGTGTAATCCTTCTAATGTTTCATTGAGTACCATGTGGCCAGCATGTATGGGACCTGTCCCAACTCCCAGGAGCGAGATAAAGAGCCTGGGCATCTGGCTAGACCAGAATCTGACTTTTAAGGTGCAAGCCAGGAGGACGGTGGCAACTTGTTATGGTCTGATGAGAATGGCCCGCAAAGTGCTTCCTCTTCTCCCTCCCCAAGCCAAAAAAATATTAGTCCAATCCTTGATATTATCAAGGATAGACTATGGAAATGCACTCTACTTGGGGGCCCCACTGGCAGTAATCATGAAACTGCAAACGATCCAAAACTGCGCGGCCAGATTACTATTTGGAACATCAAAACGCCTCTCTGCGAAACCGGCCCTATGTGCCCTTCACTGGCTTCCAGTGAAGGAAAGAATCAGCTTTAAAGCTCTCTGTATTGTTCACAAGTCTCTGCAAGGGAATGGGTCTACTTTAATTTCGACAATGTTCCGCCGCTATAAGGCCACCAGGGAATTGCGTTCGGATGAACTCCATCTGGTGGAGGTCCCAAGGATCAAGAGGGCGAGAAGTGGTGGCCGCCTTTTTTCTCTCAATGCGGCAAAACTTTGGAATGCTCTACCACTTCATTTACGCAGGGAACCTAACCACCTTGCCTTTCGAAGGCAACTAAAAACTCTGCTATTCCCCTGAGTGCGTCTGCCATCGGTCACTGGCCTAGCCAAGCGCTGGGAGGCCTCCGGGTAGCCATGCGCTATATAAGTACCATTTTCATTTCATTCATTTCATTTCTATGACCTTCAGAGAAGATGCCTCTGAACACTGTTGTGCAGCTTCGTGTGTGGGTAAGAGGGGAAGTTACACATATTGGCCCGTATTTATGAAGCCTTTGCTCTGCCCGTAAGATGACACAAGGACAACTCAAAGGCTTCAGTAATACTTACAAAGCCATGCAATACCTGATTTACGTGGCCTTGCGTGGCGTTGTATGGAAATGTACGTAAGGCAGCTGCTTGCTCTTTGTTATGTTACATTTCAATGTGGAAGGCGTTCCATCGGTGGAGCATGGGCATTCCCATGCATCCACTCATGGATTTTGGCTCAATCCCAGATATACAAAGGCTTGTAAACCTGGGAATGCGTCAAAATGCCACATCTTCCTCAGTGAGGCTTGAGGTGATACACCTTTATTTCTCCTCGTTATATCCTCTTTCCACATGTGCTGAATTTTGCAGCACATGTAGAAAAAGTAAAACGCCTCTATGGATTGTTTTTGACCAGGAAGGTGTCCCTTCCTGCATTAAAACAGTCCTGTCTGTAACAAAGGCACACTTGCAGTTTGGTGCAAGGTTTCCTGCTTTGGCGCTAGGCAGCACAGAGTGCGCCAGAGGAAGGAGAGAGCAGAAATGCTCCTATCTTTGTAAATATGACTCATTTCTGCCCTCTTGCTTTCATGCAACACAGCGGAGTGACTTGCTCGCTGCTATGCGTTGCGTGAAAGTTTAGTAAATGTGCCTCAAGATTTTCATATGCACTTCACAATGTGAGCTTTGCCTTCTTCACATGTTGACACTGTATTTGCTCTTACAGACAGTATGTTGTGCTCGACATATCTGTATCTCACTGTCTCCTCCACCATCTTTTTACTTTGCAGTTTAACTCCCTTACTGCCTCTCCAGCACCCTTCTTCTTTACATTTAGGGGGATATTCACAAGGACTTATCTCCGATTTATCCCCACCTTAAATCATCAAAAGTGGAGATAGATTTAACACCCCATTCACAAGCGGGTGCAAACTGCAGACATCGCCAGTATTCCCGAGAGAACTGCCGCAAAATTTATCTCCACGGTGGACACCACCAACTAACCCTCATGAGATGCAGAGTAGGCGTTCCCGTGCAAAAACACACGAAAAAACCACAACACCACTTTCACAACGAACTGCCAGATCTGCGATGCGAACCAAAAACAGGCGATAAGCCGCGGTAGCACCAGGGAATTAACACCTGCCTTTTGCTGGTGTTGCAAAACCAAAGGGGATGATGGACGGAGTGTTGAACATTGCAAGCACTCACCCCCAGTCAACTGATCTGGGTTTAATCCATCATCATTCTTTAGCTCACTCCGCCACCCCAGTTCAGACATGGCCATATGCAAATCAGTCTGACCCTGTGCCTCATGGGAACAGTCCAGCCCGAACTGCCAAGCCATGTCTTCCCTGGACTGGAAACAAGCATCCTGGGACCGGTTTCTGGCTTACAGCCGTCATCACCCAGGCTGGTGTTGAGCAGGACGACTACCTGCAGCATGAAAGGGAGCCTAGGCCAGAGCCACATCTGAAGACCCACAGATGCCATGGAGACAATGATCATGCAGCTCGGAGACCCATGAGGGCCACAACACCCACCGCCACAACCCCCAGGCCCCCCACCCCCCTCGGACAAACACATACCGTGCACGACACAAGAGCCACAAAAAGCGCATGACGTCGCACAATGACAAACAGAAACACACATTTTGAGACGGAAGAACGAGAAACAGTCACTCATCATTGACGTAACAACCAAAAACTTTATTGAAATACAACACAAAACACCAATGCGGAAGACTCCTGTCGGGTCCGTCCGGGACAATCCTGATGTCACGGCCTGGAAAATAAATCCCAAAATAAGAACGTGTGTCATGCGCACATCAAAGGAGCGAGACACAGAGAAACAGAGAAGGAAAGAAAGGCAGAGAGAGAAGGAAAGAAAGGGAGAGGGAGAGATGGAGAGGGAGAGAGAAGGAAAGGAAGGGAGAGTGAAAGTGAAATGAAGAGATAGAAAGAGAGAGAGAAGGAAGGACACTGCCGCCCCCGCGCACCCAGGCACCACTGCTCACCTGCTGCCACCGGTGTGTCTCCAAACAAGTGCCGGGATACACTGCAAGCCACCAGGTCTGCAACCTGTAACCGAGGCAAGAGTCAATCATGTCAGAGTCCATCCCACTGCACACAGCAACAATGCCTGTCCGCCCCTGCGCACACATGCAGCCGCACCCTACCCCCTCCCGCCAGCCAGCGCTGGCTGTCCGCCCTTGCGCACCCAGGCCCCCCTGCTCACCTTTCGCCGACGGTGTGTCCACCAGTGAGCACACCACGTGCCCGTGCAAGCTCCAGGCTCCGGTCCCGCCACCATGGCATGCTCCACATCATGCGGACCCGCACCATGGACCAGCAGGTCCCACACATGATGCTGAGTCCTGAGGCATCAATGGCAGAGACCACATCAGTGCACACGTCATCATCGCAGGCTGCACACCCGCTCAGCAATTTCGGTGCCACAAACCCTGTGCAACCCGAGTCAGCGCCACATGGTGGTAGGCCCATGACGGCCGCAAGGCTTCGGGTGCCACTAACCCTGTGCAACCCGAGTCAGCGCCATGTGGTGGTAGGCCTGTGACGGCCGCAAGGCTTCGGGTGCCACTAACCCTGTGCAACCCGAGTCAGCGCCACATGGTGGTAGGCCCGTGATGGCCGCAAGGCTTCAGGTGCCACTAACCCTGTGCGCAACAAGTCATGGGCCCTTTATGATTGAGAACCGTGGAGAGTCCGTCATCCAGTCACCTCCGGCAGTGGGGAATGTGACGTTGCCGGCCCCTCATATACTCGGGGTCACATGGCCTGTGACGCCTGCGCCGGATGGGTGTGGTGTGTGTGCAAACCTGCCCTCCGGGAGTGGCCGCGACATGCTGACAACTAGACCAGCAACCTGCAGACCACTAGCGTGTAGACCTGCGACATGTGATTATGTGGCCCCCCCCTCGGAGCGTAAGGGGAGTGGTCTGTCCTGGCATACGCCGGACCAGCGCAGGGCTTGCAACAACGACTCGGGGGCTCTGGGCGTGGTGCAGTCCATGTCCGGACAAGGAAGTGACTAATGCGTGTGCCCCTGTTGTGGTGTCTACGGCACCCGCAACGCAATCGGCAACGTAGCACACTGTGACTGGAATCCCACTAGATGAGCATCATTGACGTTAGGGGGAATCACTGACCCTACATTCATCCACACATTCATACTTGAATGATGAAAGACATGACACAGCAGTGCGTTCCTGAATGTTTATTGCACATCCAGTGGAGTTCAGCAGCTGGAGCAGTACAGGGCCATGCCAACCCCACTTCTCAATATGGGCCCATGGAGGGCCAGCCAGAGTCCATCGGGGAATGACAAGGACAGAGGATGAGGAAGAGTACAGTCCGCAGTCTGGTCGCCGTGTCATTGGTCACCAAACAGGATATGGAAGTCCATGTCGTGGTCCAAGGTGAGTGCCGCAGAGTGTATCGGGGGTCAGTGGTAGGTCATGGGGCCATGTGCGGCACCAAGGAGCAACAGGCCAGGTGGCGGACATGAATGCTAGTGCCTCCTTCTGAACTCAAGCCCATCCATGTCCTCGTCCTCGGATGTGTGCTCTGCCCCACCTGTGGGTGGTGCTGTTCCGGCTGCGGCACTGTGTGCCACTGACACATCAGGGGCCGGAGGTGTATTGCCGGCCGCTCTGTGTGGCAGTGACACATCAGGTGCTAGAGGTGGAATGTCTGCCGCACTGTGGGGCACGGACACACCAGGGGGCGGAGATGTGGATGGTGTAGGGGCAGCAGCATTCATCCGCGCCACGCCTTGTGGCAGCAATGCCATGATGAGGACATGCAGAGCCTGGTAGAGCCCAGCTACATTTCGCTGATGTGCAGCGGTGGCTGCCATCCTTTCCGCCTCCATCTGCACCATGTCCTCCATGAGCCTCCGCATGCGTGCCATCTCCTGGCTGAGATCGCTGGAGCCACCCTGAGCGGACAGGTGCTCTTGTCTCCGAGTCATGACTCCAGCAATGTCAGCCAGGGCTCGTTGGAGACCATGGAGCAGTGTGTGGGTGTCCGTTAGGGACTGGAGGTGGTCCCTGATGGGACTCAGACACCCATGGATGGCGTCGAGTTTGGTAGCCATGAGGTCAAACCCCACCCGCACCTGCTCAGCCATCTCCCTCTGGACCTCCAACACACGGCGCTGGAAGGCCATGGGTTGTTCGGGGGGGTCTTGGGAGATAGCCGGGGTTGTGGGTGCCTCCTGCTGTGTGGTTTGTGGAGTGGGTGGGGTCTCCTCGTTGCAGCTGGGCTGCCCTGGTCCTGGAGGTGATTGGCGGATGAGCTCAATGATGTCTTGGAGGGCTTGGGTGTCGATGCTGGTGTCCTCCTCGTCATCAGTGAAGAGTGGCTGGGACTGCTCTGCAGGTGGCGTTGACGGTGCCCCTGCAATGTGAAGGGGAGATGCTGTGTTACAATGTGTCCACATGTATGTGGCCACATGGTACATGTTGACATTCAGACAGCATGGCAATGTACATTGTGACAGTGTGTAGATTGTAATTGTAATTGTAAAACATTTGTAAAGCGCATGGTTACCAAAGGCATCCCAGCGCTAGAGGCCAAAGTTCATGAACTACATATCAGTTTATGGAAACAGGAAGGTTTTTATACGTTTCCGGAAGACCAGATGGTTAGTTTCACACCGAATGGCAAGGGGGAGGGAGTTCCATAGCCTTGCAGCGTTATATGAAAAAAGGCGACCCCCTGTACGTGCTTTCCTGATTCTAGGTACAGCTGGCAACTGTTTATTGCATGATCGCAGGGTTCTCTCAGGATGGTAAGAGGAAATGAGGGAGCGTGTGATAGGTGGGCCAGAACCTAACAGTACCTTGTGTGAAATGCAGAGAGCCTTGAACTGCACTCTCTGCTGAATGGGCAGCTAGTGAAGGGCGGCCAGGGCAGCCCCTGCTGACTGTCGGCTGGAAATATTCAAAAGTTGTCGTGCCGCACAGTTCTGTACAATTTGCAGTTTCTTAACCGTGGAGCAAGGTGCTCCTAAGTATAGGGCATTGGCGTAGTCGAGCCTAGAAAGAATAAGGGACTGGACCACCACTTTCCTTGCAGAGAAAGGGAGGAGAGATCAGGGCCATGATCCAGAGTCATTGTGGGTGTGCACTGTGCTCTGCTTGATTGTGCATGTAGGCCATTGTGGCCATCTCCCCCGTCCCCCCAGTACCTGGTGGTTACTCACCCTGTTGCCATTGTGTTGTGTCATGTCGAGCAGTGTCCGGTGCCCCGACTCCTGCCACGGTCTCCACACTGATGACTGTCGACACCAGCTCCTCCATGTCATCCAGCTCCAGCTGTGGCGCTGGGCTCCCACCTCCAGTCTGCATTGCTGCCTTCTGGTTGGCTGCGAGTTTCTCCTTGGTCTTGCGCTTGATGTCATTCCATCGCCTCTTGACCTCGTCCATTGACCTCTTGTGCTCTCCGGCGTTCACCTTGTCCACGATGGACCGCCATAATCCATTTTTGGTGCCCAATGACACATTGGAGGAGACGGACAGTTGTTGATGGTGTTCTATCACCTCCGTGACCAGGATCCGATTCTCCTGCGGACTGTACTTCGTCTTCCTCTTCTTCTTGTCCTTGCCCTTCCCTGTCACCGTGGTCCCGGGCTGGTCGTCCGGGGTACTTGTGGGGTTGCGCTCGTCCTCTGCGCCTGCTCCGACTGCCTCCATGGTGCTTCGGTGTTGGTCATTTTGTGTTTGTGTGTTTTTTCTCCTTTTGTAGTGATTTTCCCGCCTGCCGTGTGTGTATGGCAGGCCTGGCGCTGCTTATCGCTGATTTCCTCATCGCGAATGGGCTCATTGCACGTTTTTTGGTGTTGGGGTTTGTGTTTTTATTGCCGTCGCGGTGGTTGTATCGCGGGTTTCAGGTGACTATCGCATGGTACCGCCGTGTTGTGAATTCCACGTTAACACGGGGTTATTTTCCCGCGATGGACTGCGATGTGTAAAGTTGCGTTAACATTTTTTGGAGATGTTTAGCACACGTTCTTGTGAATATACCCCTTAGTCTTTAGCTTTTCTATGCTGTAATATCCCTCGGCAGTCTGTCTCTACTCTTCTGTCTGTCCTCAGTAGGTTTGTCTCTCTTTCACTCCACTGATAAACATTATCTCTTTTGCCTGTCTGTAGGACATACCTTGACTGTCCATCGTCCCTTCAGACTCTCCCCCTCTATTGAGTAAGTCTCATTGGTGTCCGTTACTTTCTGCAATCTGTCACACTGTCTCTTTTCTATTATACTTCCTCTCGCTGTCTGTCTATCCTCTGTTCATCTTGTAGGCAGTTTATGTTTCTGTGCTGCTTTTTCAATATTTCTAACTGTAGTATCTCTCTTTTTCTCTCTCTCCTTCCCTAACCTTCTTTACTGCAGCCATTTTCATGGTCTCTTCTCTTTTAACAGTCCTCCCTTAGTCTGTCCTCTCCTTTCCTTTCTTTATGCAGTCTGTCTATCCATGCTGCTCTGGTAACCTTTCTCCCTACACCGTCTATTCCCATATTTCCTTTTTGCACTCTGTCTGATTGTCTCTTTTCTGTTATCATTCCTCTCTTCTGTCTGTCTACCATCAGCTGACCTTCCTTTATGCAGTCTGTCTTCCTGTCTCTTCAATGATAGCAGTTCTCTCTGCTATCTATGTTGTTGCTATGCCTCTTGTATGCAGTCTGTCCATCTGTTCTGATTTACTAATGTTTCCCTCTGAGGTCTCTAAAGTCCTCTCCTAACCTTCCTCCCTACGCTCTTTCTTTTTTGTCCCTCCTTTGTTATCATTCTTTGCTCCCTTTTCTGCTCTGCTTTCTGTGCAGCCCTTCATTCTGAGCTGCTCTGCCAACCTTCTTTTCTGCAGCCTCTCTTTGACTCTGTAACTCCTCTGATAAACTTTTTCTCAGAAATCTCTTAATAGCCCTCTCTCCTCTCTGTCGTCTTTTTCTATCCCTCTCTCTTGCTCCACTAATAACCTTTCTCTTAGCAGTCTCTTTCTATCCCTCTCTTTGTCACCCCACTGATAGCCTTTCTCTCTGCACTCTCTCTTTAATCCTCCCTCTGTCACTCCACTGATAACCTTTCTCTCTGCAGTCTGTTTCTGTCCCTTTCTCTGTCACTCCACTGATAACCCTCTCTGTCACTCCACCAATACCCTTTCTTTCTGTAGTCTGTTTCTGTCCCTCTCGCTGTCACTCCACCGATAAACTTTCTCTCAGCAGTCTGTTTCTGTCCCTCTCTCTGTCACTAAACTGATAACCTTTCTCTAAGCAGTCTCTTTCTGTCCCTCTCTCTGTCACTCCACCGGTAACCTTTCTCTCTGCAGTTTGTTTCTGTTCCTCTCTCTCTCTCACTCCACCAATACCCTTTCTCTCAGCAGTCTCTTTCCGTCCCTCTCTCTGTCACTCCACCGAATTCCGTTCCCTCATCAGTCTCTTTCTCTGTCACTCCACCGATAACCTTCCTCTCTACACTCTATTCTGTCCCTATATCTCTCACTCCACTGATACCCTTTCTCTCTGCAGTCTGTGACTATCCTCTCTGTGTCACTGCACCAATAACCTTTCTCTCAGAAGTCTCTTTCTGCCCCTCTCTATGTCACTCCACTGATAGCCTTTCTCTCTGCACTCTCTCTCTCTAATCCTCTCTCTGCCACTCCACTGATAACCTTTCTGTCAGCAGTCTCTTTCTGTCCCTATCTCTGTCACTCTACTGATAACCTTTCTCTCAGCATTCGGTTTCTATCCCTCTCTCTTTCACTTCATCGATAACCTCTCTCTCAGCGGTCTGTTTCTGACCCTCTCTCTGTCACTCCACTTATAACCTTTCTTTCAGCAGTCTCTTTCTGTCCCTCTCTCTGTCACTCCACCGATAACCTTCTCTCAGCAGTCTGTTTCTGACACTCTCTCTGTCACTCCACCGATAACCTTTTTATCAGCAGTCTGTTTCTGACCCTCTCTCTGTCACTCCACCGATAACCTTTCTCTCTGTGGTATGTTTCTATCCCTCTCTATGTCACTCCACTGATACAGTTTCTCTCTGCACTCTGTTTCTTACTGCCTCTCTCCTGGTATAATCCCTCTCTTCAGTCTTCCCCTTTATCACACTCTTCTTTCCCTTTTGCCAGCACCATTTCTTCTCTGTTTCTGCCTGCTCATCTCTCCAATTCTTACCCTATCTCTCAGCATCCCATTAGTCTAGTTCTGCTTGTCAGTGCTGGTATCAACAACACAGGCGCTAACACCGATTAACGGTCAGCATTGACTTTAACCATAGCATGTCATGTGACATTGTGAGAGGGTGAAGAAATACACTGAAATCATGTTTATGTATTTATTCTGTAGTCCACAATTTAAAGTGCTAACAAGTGCTCTGTCTACTTACCTAGTTTGTGTTCCTCTGAGTTCAGCCCACCTACCATGGGCCCATCTTTCTTCTTGAGTATGTAACCATACACAAACACATATAGTACTAATTTATATTTATTGTAGACACTCCACTGATAACCTTTCTCTCTGCGGTCTGTTTCTATCCCTCCCTATGTCACTCCACTGACAACCCTCTCTGTCACTCCACCAATGTCCTTTCTTTCTGTAGTCTGTTTCTGACCCTCTCGATGTCGCTCCACCGATAACCTTTCTCTCTGCAGTCTGCTTCTGTCCCTCCCTCTATCACTCCACTGATAACCTTTCTCTCAGCAGTCTCTTTCAGTCCCAGTCTCTGTCACTCCACTGATAATCATTCTCTCAGCAGTCTCTTTCAGTCCCAGTCTCTATGACTCCACCGATAACCTTTCTCTCTGCAGTCGGTTTCTGTCCCTCCCTCTGTCACTCCAAGTATTAACCTTTCTCTCTGCATTCTGTTTCTGTCCCTCTCTCTGTCACTCCACTGAAACCCTTTCTCTCTGCAGTCTGTCTCTGTCCCTCTCTCTGTCACTCCACTGATACCCTTTCTCTGTAGTCTGTTTCTGTCCCTCTCTCTGTCACTCCACCGGTAACCTTTCTCTAAGCAGTCTCTTTCTGTCCCTCTCTGTGTCACTGCACAGATGATCTTTCTCTCAGAAGTCTCTTTCAGTCCCTCTCTATGTCACTCCACCAATAACCTTTGTCTCAGCAGTCTGTTTCTGTCCCTCTCTCTGTCATTCCACCGATAACCTTTCTCTCAGCAGTCTGTTTCTTACCCTCTCTCTGTCACTCTACCGAAAGCCTTTCTCTCAGCAGTCGCTTTCTGTCCCTCTCTCTGTCACTCCACCGATAAGCTTCTCTCAGCAGTCTGTTTCTGACCCTCTCTCTGTCACTCTACCGATAACCTTTTTATCAGCAGTCTGTTTCTGTCCTTCTCTCTGTCACTCCACTGACAGCCTTTCTCTCAGCACTCTCTCTCTCTGATCGTCTCTCTGCCTCTCCACTGATAACCCTTTTCTCTGCAGTCTGTTTCTGCCCCTCTCTCTGTCACTCAACCGATAACCTTTCTCTCAGCAGTCTCTTTCTGTCCCTCTCTCTGTCACTCCACCGATAACCTCTATCTCAGCGGTCTGTTTCTGACCCTCTCTCTGTCACTCCATCGATAGCCTTTCTCTCTGCAGTCTTTTTCTGTCCCTCTCTCTGTCACTCCACCAATAACCTTTGTCTCAGCAGTCTGTTTCTGTCCCTCTCTCTGTCATTCCACCGATAACCTTTCTCTCAGCAGTCTGTTTCTTACCCTCTCTCTGTCACTCTACCGAAAGCCTTTCTCTCAGCAGTCGCTTTCTGTCCCTCTCTCTGTCACTCCACCGATAAGCTTCTCTCAGCAGTCTGTTTCTGACCCTCTCTCTGTCACTCTACCGATAACCTTTTTATCAGCAGTCTGTTTCTGTCCTTCTCTCTGTCACTCCACTGACAGCCTTTCTCTCAGCAGTCTCTTTCTGTCCCTATCTGTGTCACTCCACCGATAACCTTTTTATCAGCAGTCTGTTTCTGTCCCTCTCTCTGTCACTCCACTGATAGCCTTTCTCTCAGCAGTCTCTTTCTGTCCCTCTCTCTGTCATTCCACCGATAGCCTTTCTCTCAGCAGTCTGTTTCTGACCCTCTCTCTGTCACTCCACCGAAAACCTTTCTCTCAGCAGTTCCTTTCTGTCCCTCTCTCTGTCACTCCACCAATAACCTTCTCTCAGCAGTCTGTTTCTGACACTGTCTCTGTCTCTCCACCGATAACCTTTTTATCAGCAGTCTGTTTCTGACCCTCTCTCTGTCACTCCACCGATAACCTTTCTCTCTGTGGTATGTTTCTATCCCTCTCTATGTCAC
Source organism: Calotriton arnoldi (assembly GCA_963921515.1). Classification (NCBI taxonomy): domain Eukaryota; kingdom Metazoa; phylum Chordata; class Amphibia; order Caudata; family Salamandridae; genus Calotriton; species Calotriton arnoldi. The sequence goes on along the minus strand of CAWUFW010005886.1, from coordinate 60,133 downwards.
TCCACTGATACTGTTTCTCTCTGCACTCTGTTTCTTACTGCCTATCTCCTGGTATAATCCCTCCCTTCAGTCTTCCCTTTTATCACACTCTTCTTTCCCTTTTGCCAGCCCTTCTCTGTTTCTGCCTCCACATCTCTCCACTTCTTACCCTATCTCTCAGCATCCCATTAGTCTAGTTCTGCTTGTCAGTGCTGGTATCAGCCACACAGGCGCTAACACCGATTAACGGTCAGCATTGACTTTAACCATTGCATGTCATGTGACATTGTGAGAGGGTGAAGAAATACACTGAAATCATGTTTATGTATTTATTCTGTAGTCCACAATTTAAAGTGCTGACAAGTGTTCTGTCTACTTACCTAGTTAGTGTTCCTCTGAGTTCAGCCCACCTACCATGGGCCCATCTTTTCTACTTGAGTATGTAACCCTACACATACACATATAGTACTACTTTATATTTATTGTAGACACTCCACCGATAACCTTTCTCTCTGCAGTCTGTTTCTATCCCTCCCTATGTCACTCCACTGACAAATCTCTCTGTCACTCCACCAATGCCCTTTCTTTCTGTAGTCTGTTTCTGACCCTCTTGCCGTCACTTCACTGATAACCTTTCTCTCTGCAGTCTGCTTCTGTTCCTCCCACTGTTACTCCAACGATAACCTTTCTCTCAGCAGTCTCTTTCAGTCCCAGACTCTGTCACTCCACCGATAATCTTTCTCTCAGCAGTCTCTTTCAGTCCCAGTCTCTATCACTCCACTGATAACCTTTCGCTCTGCAGTCGGTTTCTGTCCTCTCTCTGTCACTCCAAGTATTAACCTTTCTCTCTGCATTCTGTTTCTGTCCCTCTCTCTGTCACTCCACCGAAACCCTTTCTCTCTGCAGTCTGTTTCTGTCCCTCTCTCTGTCACTCCACCGATACCCTTTCTCTGCAGTCTGTTTCTGTCCCTCTCTCTGTCACTCCACCGGTAACCTTTCTCTAAGCAGTCTCTTTCTGTCCTTCTCTCTGTCACGCTAGCGATAACCGTTCTCTCTGCAGTTTGTTTCTGTCCCTCTCTCTCTCTCTCACTCCACCAATACACTTTCTCTCAGCAATCTCCTTCTGTCCCTCTCTCTGTCACTCCACTGATAACCGTTCCCTCAGCAGTCTCTTTCTGTCACTAGCTCTGTCATTACACCAATAATCTTTCTCTCTGCAGGCTTCTTTTGTCCCTGTCTCTCTCACTCCACTGATACTCTTTCTCTCTGCAGTCTGTTGCTATCCCTCTCTCTGTCACTGCACGGATAACCTTTCTCTCAGAAGTCTCTCTCTAATCCTCTCTCTGCCAATCCACCGATAACCCTTTTCTCTGCAGTCTGCTTCTGTCCCTCCCTCTGTCACTCCACCAATAACCTTTCTCTCAGCAGTCTATTTCAGTCCCAGTCTCTGTCACTCCACCGATAACCTTTCTCTCAGCAGTCTCTTTCAGTCCCAGTCTCTATCACTCCACCGATAACCTTTCTCTCTGCAGTCTGTTCCTGTCCCTCTCTCTGTCACTCCAAGTAAGTATTAACCTTTCTCTCTGCACTTTGTTTCTATCCCTCTCACTGTCACTCCACCGAAACCCTTACTCTCTGCAGTGTGTTTCTGTCCCTCTCTCTGTCACTCCACCGATTCCATTTCTCTGCAGTCTGTTTCTGTCCCTCTCTCTGTCACTCCACCGATAAACTTTCTCTCAGCAGTCTGCTTCTGTCCCTCTCTCTGTCACTCCACCAGTAACCTTACTCTAAGCAGTCTCTTTCTGTCCCTCTCTCTGTCACTCCACTGATAACCTTTCTCTCTGCAGTTTGTTTCTGTCCCTCTCACTCCAACAATACCCTTTCTCTCAGCAGTCTCTTTCTGTCCCTCTCTCTGTCACTCCACCGATAACCATTCCGTCAGCAGTCTCTTTCTGTCACTGTCTCTGTCACTCCACCGATAACCTTTCTCTCAGCGGTCTCTTTCAGTCCCAGTCTCTGTCACTCCACCGATAACCTTTCTCTCAGCAGTCTCTTTCAGTCCCAGTCTCTATCACTCCAACGATAACCTTTCTCTCTGCAGCCTGTTTCTGTCCCTCTCTCTGTCACTCCAAGTATTAACCTTTCTCTCTTCAGTCTGTTAATATCCCTCTCTCTCTCTCACTCCACCGATACCCCTTCTCTCTGCAGTCTGTTTCTGTCCCTCTCTCTGTCCTTCCACCATTAACCTTTCTCTCTGCAGTCTGTTTCTGTCCCTCTCTCTGTCACTCCACCGATAATCTTTCTCTCAGCAGTCTGTTTCTGTCCCTCTCTCTGTCACTCCACCAGTAACCTTTCTCTAAGCAGTCCCTTTCTGTCCCTCTCTCTGTCACTCCACCGATAACTTTTCTCTCTGCAGTTTGTTTCTGTCCCTCTCTCTGTCACTCCACTGTTAACCTTTCTCTCTGCAGTCTGTTTCTGTCCCTCTCTCTGTTACTCCACCGATAAACTTTCTCTCAGCAGTCTGTTTCTGTCCCTCTCTCTGTCACTCCACCCGTAACCTTTCTCTCAGCAGTCTCTTTCTGTCCCTGTTTCTGTCACTTCACCGATAACCATTCCCTCAGCAGTCTCTTTTTGTCCCTTTCTCTGTCACTCTACCGATAACCTTTCTCTTTGCAGTCTCCTTCTGTCCCTGTCTCTCATACTCCACTGATATCCTTTCTCTCTGCAGTCTGTTACTATTCCTCTCTCTGTCACTGTACCGAAAACCTTTCTCTCAGAAGTCTGTTTCTGTCTTTCTCTATGTCACTCCACTGATAACCTTTCTCTCAGCAATCTCTTTCTGTCCCTATCTCTGTCACTCTACTGATAAGCTTTCTTTTAACAGTCGGTTTTTATCCCTCTCTCTGTCACTCCACTGATAACCTTTCTCTCAGCGGTCTGTTTTTGACCCTCTCTCTGTCACTCCACCGATAACCTTTCTCTCAGAAGTCTGTTTCTGTCCTTCTCTATGTCACTCCACTTATAACCTTTCTCTCTGCACTCTCTCTCTAATCCTCTCTCTGCCACTCCACTGATAACCCTTTTCTCTGCAGTCTTTTTCTGTCCCTCTCTCTGTCATTCCACCGATATCCTTTCTGTCAGCAGTCTCTTTCTATCCCTTGCTATGTCACTCCTCCGATAAACTTTCTCTCAGCGGTCTGTTACTGACCCTCTCTCTGTCACTCCAATGATAACCTTTTTCTCAGCAGCCTGTTTCTGTCCTACTCTCTGTCACTCCACCAATAACCTTTCTCTCAGCAGTCTCTTTCGGTCCCAGTCTCTGTCACTCCACCAATAGCCTTTCTCTCAGCAGTCTCTTTCAGTCCCAGTCTTTATCACTCCACTGATAACTTTTCTCTCTGCAGTCTCTTTCTGTCCCTCTCTCTGTCACTCCAAGTATTAACCTTTCTCCCGGCATTCTGTTTCTATCCCTCTCTCTGTCATTCCACTGAAACCCTTCATCTCTGCAGTCTGTTCTGTCCCTCTCTTTGTCACCCACAAATACCCTTTATCAGCAGTCTGTTTCTGTCCCTCTTTCTGTCACTCCACCGATATCCTTTCTCTAAGCAGTCTCTTTCTGTCCCTCTCTCTGTCACTCCACTGATAACCTTTCTCTCTGCAATTTGTTTCTGTCCCTCTCTCTCTCACTCCACCAATACCCTTTCTCTCAGCAGTCTCTTTCTGTCCTTCTCTATGTCACTCCACCGATAACCGTTCCCTCAGCAGTCTCTTTCTGTCCCTCTCTCTGTCACTCCACTGATAACCTTTCTCTCTGCAATTTGTTTCTGTCCCTCTCTCTCACTCTACCAATACCCTTTCTCTCAGCAGTCTCTTTCTGTCCTTCTCTCTGTCACTCCACCGATAACCGTTCCCTCAGCAGTCTCTTTCTGTCACTATTTCTTTCACTCCACCGATAACCTTTCTCTCTGCAGTGTCCTTCTGTTCATGTCTCTCTCACTCCACTGATACCCTTTCTCTCTGCAGTCTGCTTCTGTTCCTCCCACTGTTACTCCAACGATAACCTTTCTCTCAGCAGTCTCTTTCAGTCCCAGACTCTGTCACTCCACCGATAATCTTTCTCTCAGCAGTCTCTTTCAGTCCCAGTCTCTATCACTCCACTGATAACCTTTCGCTCTGCAGTCGGTTTCTGTCCCTCTCTCTGTCACTCCAAGTATTAACCTTTCTCTCTGCATTCTGTTTCTGTCCCTCTCTCTGTCACTCCACCGAAACCCTTTCTCTCTGCAGTCTGTTTCTGTCCCTCTCTCTGTCACTCCACCGATACCCTTTCTCTGCAGTCTGTTTCTGTCCCTCTCTCTGCCACTCCACTGGTAACCTTTCTCTAAGCAGTCTCTTTCTGTCCTTCTCTCTGTCACGCTAGCGATAACCGTTCTCTCTGCAGTTTGTTTCTGTCCCTCTCTCTCTCTCTCACTCCACCAATACACTTTCTCTCAGCAATCTCCTTCTGTCCCTCTCTCTGTCACTCCACTGATAACCGTTCCCTCAGCAGTCTCTTTCTGTCACTAGCTCTGTCATTACACCAATAATCTTTCTCTCTGCAGTCTTCTTTTGTCCCTGTCTCTCTCACTCCACTGATACTCTTTCTCTCTGCAGTCTGTTGCTATCCCTCTCTCTGTCACTGCACGGATAACCTTTCTCTCAGAAGTCTCTCTCTAATCCTCTCTCTGCCAATCCACCGATAACCCTTTTCTCTGCAGTCTGCTTCTGTCCCTCCCTCTGTCACTCCACCAATAAACTTTCTCTCAGCAGTCTATTTCAGTCCCAGTCTCTGTCACTCCACCGATAACCTTTCTCTCAGCAGTCTCTTTCAGTCCCAGTCTCTATCACTCCACCGATAACCTTTCTCTCTGCAGTCTGTTCCTGTCCCTCTCTCTGTCACTCCAAGTAAGTATTAACCTTTCTCTCTGCACTTTGTTTCTATCCCTCTCACTGTCACTCCACCAAAACCCTTTCTCTCTGCAGTGTGTTTCTGTCCCTCTCTCTGTCACTCCACCGATACCATTTCTCTGCAGTCTGTTTCTGTCCCTCTCTCTGTCACTCCACCGATAAACTTTCTCTCAGCAGTCTGTTTCTGTCCCTCTCTCTGTCACTCCACCAGTAACCTTACTCTAAGCAGTCTCTTTCTGTCCCTCTCTCTGTCACTCCACTGATAACCTTTCTCTCTGCAGTTTGTTTCTGTCCCTCTCACTCCACCAATACCCTTTCTCTCAGCAGTCTCTTTCTGTCCCTCTCTCTGTCACTCCACCGATAACCATTCCGTCAGTAGTCTCTTTCTGTCACTGTCTCTGTCACTCCACCGATAACCTTTCTCTCAGCGGTCTCTTTCAGTCCCAGTCTCTGTCACTCCACCGATAACCTTTCTCTCAGCAGTCTCTTTCAGTCCCAGTCTCTATCACTCCAACGATAACCTTTCTCTCTGCAGCCTGTTTCTGTCCTTCTCTCTGTCACTCCAAGTATTAACCTTTCTCTCTTCAGTCTGTTAATATCCCTCTCTCTCTCTCACTCCACCGATACCCCTTCTCTCTGCAGTCTGTTTCTGTCCCTCTCTCTGTCACTCCACCATTAACCTTTCTCTCTGCAGTCTGTTTCTGTCCCTCTCTCTGTCACTCCACCGATAATCTTTCTCTCAGCAGTCTGTTTCTGTCCCTCTCTCTGTCACTCCACCAGTAACCTTTCTCTAAGCAGTCCCTTTCTGTCCCTCTCTCTGTCACTCCACCGATAACTTTTCTCTCTGCAGTTTGTTTCTGTCCCTCTCTCTGTCACTCCACTGTTAACCTTTCTCTCTGCAGTCTGTTTCTGTCCCTCTCTCTGTCACTCCACCGATAAACTTTCTCTCAGCAGTCTGTTTCTGTCCCTCTCTCTGTCACTCCACCCGTAACCTTTCTCTCAGCAGTCTCTTTCTGTCCCTGTTTCTGTCACTTCACCGATAACCATTGCCTCAGCAGTCTCTTTTTGTCCCTTTCTCTGTCACTCTACTGATAACCTTTCTCTCTGCAGTCTCCTTCTGTCCCTGTCTCTCATACTCCACTGATATCCTTTCTCTCTGCAGTCTGTTACTATTCCTCTCTCTGTCACTGTACCGAAAACCTTTCTCTCAGAAGTCTGTTTCTGTCTTTCTCTATGTCACTCCACTGATAACCTTTCTCTCAGCAATCTCTTTCTGTCCCTATCTCTGTCACTCTACTGATAAGCTTTCTTTTAACAGTCGGTTTTTATCCCTCTCTCTGTCACTCCACCAATAACCTTTCTCTCAGCGGTCTGTTTTTGACCCTCTCTCTGATACTCCACCGATAACCTTTCTCTCAGAAGTCTGTTTCTGTCCTTCTCTATGTCACTCCACCAATAACCTTTCTCTCAGCAGTCTCTTTCGGTCCCAGTCTCTGTCACTCCACCGATAGCCTTTCTCTCAGCAGTCTCTTTCAGTCCCAGTCTTTATCACTCCACTGATAACTTTTCTCTCTGCAGTCTCTTTCTGTCCCTCTCTCTGTCACTCCACCGATATCCTTTCTGTCAGCAGTCTCTTTCTATCCCTTGCTATGTCACTCCTCCGATAACCTTTCTCTCAGCGGTCTGTACTGACCCTCTCTCTGTCACTCCAATGATAACCTTTTTCTCAGCAGCCTGTTTCTGTCCTACTCTCTGTCACTCCACCAATAACCTTTCTCTCAGCAGTCTCTTTCAGTCCCAGTCTCTGTCACTCCACCGATAGCCTTTCTCTCAGCAGTCTCTTTCAGTCCCAGTCTTTATCACTCCACTGATAACTTTTCTCTCTGCAGTCTCTTTCTGTCCCTCTCTCTGTCACTCCAAGTATTAACCTTTCTCCCAGCATTCTGTTTCTATCCCTCTCTCTGTCATTCCACTGAAACCCTTCATCTCTGCAGTCTGTTCTGTCCCTCTCTTTGTCACCCACAAATACCCTTTATCAGCAGTCTGTTTCTGTCCCTCTTTCTGTCACTCCACCGATAACCTTTCTCTAAGCAGTCTCTTTCTGTCCCTCTCTCTGTCACTCCACTGATAACCTTTCTCTCTGCAATTTGTTTCTGTCCCTCTCTCTCTCACTCCACCAATACCCTTTCTCTCAGCAGTCTCTTTCTGTCCTTCTCTCTGTCACTCCACCGATAACCGTTCCCTCAGCAGTCTCTTTCTGTCCCTCTCTCTGTCACTCCACTGATAACCTTTCTCTCTGCAATTTGTTTCTGTCCCTCTCTCTCACTCCACCAATACCCTTTCTCTCAGCAGTCTCTTTCTGTCCTTCTCTCTGTCACTCCACCGATAACCGTTCCCTCAGCAGTCTCTTTCTGTCACTATCTCTCTCACTCCACTGATACCCTTTCTCTCTGCAGTCTGTTGCTATCCCTCTCTCTGTCACTGCACCGATAACCTTTCTCTCAGAGGTCTCTTTCTATCCCTCTCTATGTCACTCCACTGGTAGCTTTTATCTCTGCACTCTCTTTCTAATCCTCTCTCTGCCACTCCACTGATAACCCTTTTCTCTGCAGTCTGTTTCTGTCCCTCTCTCTGTCACTCCACCGATAACCTTTCTCTCAGCAGTCTTTCTGTCCCTATCTTTGTCACTCTACTGATAGCCTTTCTGTCTGCAGTCTTTTTCTGTCCCTCTCTCTGTCACTCCACCATTAACCTAATTCTCAGCAGTCTCTTTCTGTCCCTATCTCTGTCACTCTACCGATAACCTTTATCGCAGCAGTCGGTTTCTATCCCTCTCTCTGTCACTCCTCCGATAACCTTTCTTTCAGCTGTCTGTTCCTGACTCTCTATCTGTCACTCCACGATAGCCTTTCTCTCTGCAGTCTTTTTCTGTCCCTCTCTCTGTCATTCCACTGCTAGCCTTTCTCTCAGCAGTCTCTTTCTATCCCTCGCTATGCCACTCCACCGATAACCTTTCTCTCAGCAGTCTCTTTCTGTCCCTCTCTCTGTCTCTCCACTGATAACCTTTCTCCCAGCGGTCTGTTTCTGACCCTCTCTCTGTCACTCCTCTGATAACCTTTTTCTCAGCAGTCTGTTTCGGTCCCTCTCTCTGTCACTCCACCGATAGCCTTTCTCTCAGCAGTCTCTTTCTGTCCCTCTCTCTTGTCACTCCACCGATAACCTTTCTCTCTGCGGTCTTTGTCCATCCCTCTCTATGTCACACCACCGATAACCTTTCTCTCAGCAGTCTCTTTCAGGCCCTGTCTCTGTCACTACACCGATAACCTTTCTCTCAGCCGTCTCTTTCAGTCCCAGTCTCTATCACTCCAATGATAACCTTTCTTCCAGAAGTCTGTTTCTGTCCTTCTCTATTTCACTCCACTGATAGCCTTTCTGTCTGCACTCTCTCTCTAATCCTCTCTCTGCCACTCCACTGATAACCCTTTTCTCTGCAGTCTTTTTCTGTCCCTCTCTCTGTCATTCCACCGATATCCTGTCAGCAGTCTCTTTCTATCCCTCTCTATGTCACACCACCGATAACCTTTCTCTCAGCGGTCTGTTTCTGACCCTCTCTCTGTCACTCTACCGATAACCTTTCTCTCAGCAGTCTCTTTCAGTCCCAGTCTCTATCACTCCAACGATAACCTTTCTCTCTGAAGTCTGTTTCTGTCCCTCTCTCTGTCACTCCAAGTATTAACCTTTCTTGCGGCATTCTGTTTCTGTCCCTCAATCTGTCACTCCACCGATAAACTTTCTCTCAGCAGTCTGTTTCTGTCCCTCTCTCTGTCACTCCACCCGTAACCTTTCTCTCAGCAGTCTCTTTCTGTCCCTGTTTCTGTCACTTCACCGATAACCATTCCCTCAGCAGTCTCTTTTTGTCCCTTTCTCTGTCACTCTACCGATAACCTTTCTCTCTGCAGTCTCCTTCTGTCCCTGTCTCTCATACTCCACTGATATCCTTTCTCTCTGCAGTCTGTTACTATTCCTCTCTCTGTCACTGTACCGAAAACCTTTCTCTCAGAAGTCTGTTTCTGTCTTTCTCTATGTCACTCCACTGATAACCTTTCTCTCAGCAATCTCTTTCTGTCCCTATCTCTGTCACTCTACTGATAAGCTTTCTTTTAACAGTCGGTTTTTATCCCTCTCTCTGTCACTCCACCGATAACCTTTCTCTCAGCGGTCTGTTTTTGACCCTCTCTCTGTCACTCCACCGATAACCTTTCTCTCAGAAGTCTGTTTCTGTCCTTCTCTATGTCACTCCACTTATAACCTTTCTCTCTGCACTCTCTCTCTAATCCTCTCTCTGCCACTCCACTGATAACCCTTTTCTCTGCAGTCTTTTTCTGTCCCTCTCTCTGTCATTCCACCGATATCCTTTCTGTCAGCAGTCTCTTTCTATCCCTTGCTATGTCACTCCTCCGATAACCTTTCTCTCAGCGGTCTGTTACTGACCCTCTCTCTGTCACTCCAATGATAACCTTTTTCTCAGCAGCCTGTTTCTGTCCTACTCTCTGTCACTCCACCAATAACCTTTCTCTCAGCAGTCTCTTTCGGTCCCAGTCTCTGTCACTCCACCAATAGCCTTTCTCTCAGCAGTCTCTTTCAGTCCCAGTCTTTATCACTCCACTGATAACTTTTCTCTCTGCAGTCTCTTTCTGTCCCTCTCTCTGTCACTCCAAGTATTAACCTTTCTCCCGGCATTCTGTTTCTATCCCTCTCTCTGTCATTCCACTGAAACCCTTCATCTCTGCAGTCTGTTCTGTCCCTCTCTTTGTCACCCACAAATACCCTTTATCAGCAGTCTGTTTCTGTCCCTCTTTCTGTCACTCCACCGATAACCTTTCTCTAAGCAGTCTCTTTCTGTCCCTCTCTCTGTCACTCCACTGATAACCTTTCTCTCTGCAATTTGTTTCTGTCCCTCTCTCTCTCACTCCACCAATACCCTTTCTCTCAGCAGTCTCTTTCTGTCCTTCTCTCTGTCACTCCACCGATAACCGTTCCCTCAGCAGTCTCTTTCTGTCCCTCTCTCTGTCACTCCACTGATAACCTTTCTCTCTGCAATTTGTTTCTGTCCCTCTCTCTCACTCTACCAATACCCTTTCTCTCAGCAGTCTCTTTCTGTCCTTCTCTCTGTCACTCCACCGATAACCGTTCCCTCAGCAGTCTCTTTCTGTCACTATCTCTTTCAGACCACCGATAACCTTTCTCTCTGCAGTGTCCTTCTGTTCATGTCTCTCTCACTCCACTGATACCCTTTCTCTCTGCAGTCTGCTTCTGTTCCTCCCACTGTTACTCCAACGATAACCTTTCTCTCAGCAGTCTCTTTCAGTCCCAGACTCTGTCACTCCACCGATAATCTTTCTCTCAGCAGTCTCTTTCAGTCCCAGTCTCTATCACTCCACTGATAACCTTTCGCTCTGCAGTCGGTTTCTGTCCCTCTCTCTGTCACTCCAAGTATTAACCTTTCTCTCTGCATTCTGTTTCTGTCCCTCTCTCTGTCACTCCACCGAAACCCTTTCTCTCTGCAGTCTGTTTCTGTCCCTCTCTCTGTCACTCCACCGATACCCTTTCTCTGCAGTCTGTTTCTGTCCCTCTCTCTGTCACTCCACCGGTAACCTTTCTCTAAGCAGTCTCTTTCTGTCCTTCTCTCTGTCACGCTAGCGATAACCGTTCTCTCTGCAGTTTGTTTCTGTCCCTCTCTCTCTCTCTCACTCCACCAATACACTTTCTCTCAGCAATCTCCTTCTGTCCCTCTCTCTGTCACTCCCCTGATAACCGTTCCCTCAGCAGTCTCTTTCTGTCACTAGCTCTGTCATTACACCAATAATCTTTCTCTCTGCAGTCTTCTTTTGTCCCTGTCTCTCTCACTCCACTGATACTCTTTCTCTCTGCAGTCTGTTGCTATCCCTCTCTCTGTCACTGCACGGATAACCTTTCTCTCAGAAGTCTCTCTCTAATCCTCTCTCTGCCAATCCACCGATAACCCTTTTCTCTGCAGTCTGCTTCTGTCCCTCCCTCTGTCACTCCACCAATAACCTTTCTCTCAGCAGTCTATTTCAGTCCCAGTCTCTGTCACTCCACCGACAACCTTTCTCTCAGCAGTCTCTTTCAGTCCCAGTCTCTATCACTCCACCGATAACCTTTTTCTCTGCAGTCTGTTCCTGTCCCTCTCTCTGTCACTCCAAGTAAGTATTAACCTTTCTCTCTGCACTTTGTTTCTATCCCTCTCACTGTCACTCCACCGAAACCCTTTCTCTCTGCAGTGTGTTTCTGTCCCTCTCTCTGTCACTCCACCGATACCATTTCTCTGCAGTCTGTTTCTGTCCCTCTCTCTGTCACTCCACCGATAAACTTTCTCTCAGCAGTCTGTTTCTGTCCCTCTCTCTGTCACTCCACCAGTAACCTTACTCTAAGCAGTCTCTTTCTGTCCCTCTCTCTGTCACTCCACTGATAACCTTTCTCTCTGCAGTTTGTTTCTGTCCCTCTCACTCCACCAATACCCTTTCTCTCAGCAGTCTCTTTCTGTCCCTCTCTCTGTCACTCCACCGATAACCATTCCGTCAGCAGTCTCTTTCTGTCACTGTCTCTGTCACTCCACCGATAACCTTTCTCTCAGCGGTCTCTTTCAGTCCCAGTCTCTGTCACTCCACCGATAACCTTTCTCTCAGCAGTCTCTTTCAGTCCCAGTCTCTATCACTCCAACGATAACCTTTCTCTCTGCAGCCTGTTTCTGTCCTTCTCTCTGTCACTCCAAGTATTAACCTTTGTCTCTTCAGTCTGTTAATATCCCTCTCTCTCTCTCACTCCACCGATACCCCTTCTCTCTGCAGTCTGTTTCTGTCCCTCTCTCTGTCACTCCACCATTAACCTTTCTCTCTGCAGTCTGTTTCTGTCCCTCTCTCTGTCACTCCACCAGTAACCTTTCTCTAAGCAGTCCCTCTCTGTCCCTCTCTCTGTCACTCCACCGATAACTTTTCTCTCTGCAGTTTGTTTCTGTCCCTCTCTCTGTCACTCCACTGTTAACCTTTCTCTCTGCAGTCTGTTTCTGTCCCTCTCTCTGTCACTCCACCGATAAACTTTCTCTCAGCAGTCTGTTTCTGTCCCTCTCTCTGTCACTCCACCTGTAACCTTTCTCTCAGCAGTCTCTTTCTGTCCCTGTTTCTGTCACTTCACCGATAACCATTCCCTCAGCAGTCTCTTTTTGTCCCTTTCTCTGTCACTCTACTGATAACCTTTCTCTCTGCAGTCTCCTTCTGTCCCTGTCTCTCATACTCCACTGATATCCTTTCTCTCTGCAGTCTGTTACTATTCCTCTCTCTGTCACTGTACCGAAAACCTTTCTCTCAGAAGTCTGTTTCTGTCTTTCTCTATGTCACTCCACTGATAACCTTTCTCTCAGCAATCTCTTTCTGTCCCTATCTCTGTCACTCTACTGATAAGCTTTCTTTTAACAGTCGGTTTTTATCCCTCTCTCTGTCACTCCACCGATAACCTTTCTCTCAGCGGTCTGTTTTTGACCCTCTCTCTGACACTCCACCGATAACCTTTCTCTCAGAAGTCTGTTTCTGTCCTTCTCTATGTCACTCCACTTATAACCTTTCTCTCTGCACTCTCTCTCTAATCCTCTCTCTGCCACTCCACTGATAACCCTTTTCTCTGCAGTCTTTTTCTGTCCCTCTCTCTGTCATTCCACCGATATCCTTTCTGTCAGCAGTCTCTTTCTATCCCTTGCTATGTCACTCCTCCGATAACCTTTCTCTCAGCGGTCTGTACTGACCCTCTCTCTGTCACTCCAATGATAACCTTTTTCTCAGCAGCCTGTTTCTGTCCTACTCTCTGTCACTCCACCAATAACCTTTCTCTCAGCAGTCTCTTTCGGTCCCAGTCTCTGTCACTCCACCGATAGCCTTTCTCTCAGCAGTCTCTTTCAGTCCCAGTCTTTATCACTCCACTGATAACTTTTCTCTCTGCAGTCTCTTTCTGTCCCTCTCTCTGTCACTCCAAGTATTAACCTTTCTCCCAGCATTCTGTTTCTATCCCTCTCTCTGTCATTCCACTGAAACCCTTCATCTGTGCAGTCTGTTCTGTCCCTCTCTTTGTCACCCACAAATACCCTTTATCAGCAGTCTGTTTCTGTCCCTCTTTCTGTCACTCCACCGATAACCTTTCTCTAAGCAGTCTCTTTCTGTCCCTCTCTCTGTCACTCCACTGATAACCTTTCTCTCTGCAATTTGTTTCTGTCCCTCTCTCTCTCACTCCACCAATACCCTTTCTCTCAGCAGTCTCTTTCTGTCTTTCTCTCTGTCACTCCACCGATAACCGTTCCCTCAGCAGTCTCTTTCTGTCCCTCTCTCTGTCACTCCACTGATAACCTTTCTCTCTGCAATTTGTTTCTGTCCCTCTCTCTCACTCCACCAATACCCTTTCTCTCAGCAGTCTCTTTCTGTCCTTCTCTCTGTCACTCCACCGATAACCGTTCCCTCAGCAGTCTCTTTCTGTCACTATCTCTCTCACTCCACTGATACCCTTTCTCTCTGCAGTCTGTTGCTATCCCTCTCTCTGTCACTGCACCGATAACCTTTCTCTCAGAGGTCTCTTTCTATCCCTCTCTATGTCACTCCACTGGTAGCTTTTATCTCTGCACTCTCTTTCTAATCCTCTCTCTGCCACTCCACTGATAACCCTTTTCTCTGCAGTCTGTTTCTGTCCCTCTCTCTGTCACTCCACCGATAACCTTTCTCTCAGCAGTCTTTCTGTCCCTATCTTTGTCACTCTACCGATAGCCTTTCTGTCTGCAGTCTTTTTCTGTCCCTCTCTCTGTCACTCCACCATTAACCTAATTCTCAGCAGTCTCTTTCTGTCCCTATCTCTGTCACTCTACCGATAACCTTTATCGCAGCAGTCGGTTTCTATCCCTCTCTCTGTCACTCCTCCGATAACCTTTCTTTCAGCTGTCTGTTCCTGACTCTCTATCTGTCACTCCACGATAGCCTTTCTCTCTGCAGTCTTTTTCTGTCCCTCTCTCTGTCATTCCACTGCTAGCCTTTCTCTCAGCAGTCTCTTTCTATCCCTCGCTATGCCACTCCACCGATAACCTTTCTCTCAGCAGTCTCTTTCTGTCCCTCTCTCTGTCTCTCCACTGATAACCTTTCTCCCAGCGGTCTGTTTCTGACCCTCTCTCTGTCACTCCTCTGATAACCTTTTTCTCAGCAGTCTGTTTCGGTCCCTCTCTCTGTCACTCCACCGATAGCCTTTCTCTCAGCAGTCTCTTTCTGTCCCTCTCTCTTGTCACTCCACCGATAACCTTTCTCTCTGCGGTCTTTGTCCATCCCTCTCTATGTCACACCACCGATAACCTTTCTCTCAGCAGTCTCTTTCAGGCCCTGTCTCTGTCACTACACCGATAACCTTTCTCTCAGCCGTCTCTTTCAGTCCCAGTCTCTATCACTCCAATGATAACCTTTCTTCCAGAAGTCTGTTTCTGTCCTTCTCTATTTCACTCCACTGATAGCCTTTCTGTCTGCACTCTCTCTCTAATCCTCTCTCTGCCACTCCACTGATAACCCTTTTCTCTGCAGTCTTTTTCTGTCCCTCTCTCTGTCATTCCACCGATATCCTGTCAGCAGTCTCTTTCTATCCCTCTCTATGTCACACCACCGATAACCTTTCTCTCAGCGGTCTGTTTCTGACCCTCTCTCTGTCACTCTACCGATAACCTTTCTCTCAGCAGTCTCTTTCAGTCCCAGTCTCTATCACTCCAACGATAACCTTTCTCTCTGAAGTCTGTTTCTGTCCCTCTCTCTGTCACTCCAAGTATTAACCTTTCTTGCGGCATTCTGTTTCTGTCCCTCAATCTGTCAATCCACCGATAAACTTTCTCTCAGCAGTCTGTTTCTGTCCCTCTCTCTGTCACTCCACCCGTAACCTTTCTCTCAGCAGTCTCTTTCTGTCCCTGTTTCTGTCACTTCACCGATAACCATTCCCTCAGCAGTCTCTTTTTGTCCCTTTCTCTGTCACTCTACCGATAACCTTTCTCTCTGCAGTCTCCTTCTGTCCCTGTCTCTCATACTCCACTGATATCCTTTCTCTCTGCAGTCTGTTACTATTCCTCTCTCTGTCACTGTACCGAAAACCTTTCTCTCAGAAGTCTGTTTCTGTCTTTCTCTATGTCACTCCACTGATAACCTTTCTCTCAGCAATCTCTTTCTGTCCCTATCTCTGTCACTCTACTGATAAGCTTTCTTTTAACAGTCGGTTTTTATCCCTCTCTCTGTCACTCCACCGATAACCTTTCTCTCAGCGGTCTGTTTTTGACCCTCTCTCTGTCACTCCACCGATAACCTTTCTCTCAGAAGTCTGTTTCTGTCCTTCTCTATGTCACTCCACTTATAACCTTTCTCTCTGCACTCTCTCTCTAATCCTCTCTCTGCCACTCCACTGATAACCCTTTTCTCTGCAGTCTTTTTCTGTCCCTCTCTCTGTCATTCCACCGATATCCTTTCTGTCAGCAGTCTCTTTCTATCCCTTGCTATGTCACTCCTCCGATAACCTTTCTCTCAGCGGTCTGTTACTGACCCTCTCTCTGTCACTCCAATGATAACCTTTTTCTCAGCAGCCTGTTTCTGTCTTACTCTCTGTCACTCCACCAATAACCTTTCTCTCAGCAGTCTCTTTCGGTCCCAGTCTCTGTCACTCCACCGATAGCCTTTCTCTCAGCAGTCTCTTTCAGTCCCAGTCTTTATCACTCCACTGATAACTTTTCTCTCTGCAGTCTCTTTCTGTCCCTCTCTCTGTCACTCCAAGTATTAACCTTTCTCCCAGCATTCTGTTTCTATCCCTCTCTCTGTCATTCCACTGAAACCCTTCATCTCTGCAGTCTGTTCTGTCCCTCTCTTTGTCACCCACAAATACCCTTTATCAGCAGTCTGTTTCTGTCCCTCTTTCTGTCACTCCACCGATAACCTTTCTCTAAGCAGTCTCTTTCTGTCCCTCTCTCTGTCACTCCACTGATAACCTTTCTCTCTGCAATTTGTTTCTGTCCCTCTCTCTCACTCCACCAATACCCTTTCTCTCAGCAGTCTCTTTCTGTCCTTCTCTCTGTCACTCCACCGATAACCGTTCCCTCAGCAGTCTCTTTCTGTCCCTCTCTCTGTCACTCCACTGATAACCTTTCTCTCTGCAATTTGTTTCTGTCCCTCTCTCTCACTCCACCAATACCCTTTCTCTCAGCAGTCTCTTTCTGTCCTTCTCTCTGTCACTCCACCGATAACCGTTCCCTCAGCAGTCTCTTTCTGTCACTATCTCTCTCACTCCACTGATACCCTTTCTCTCTGCAGTCTGTTGCTATCCCTCTCTCTGTCACTGCACCGATAACCTTTCTCTCAGAGGTCTCTTTCTATCCCTCTCTATGTCACTCCACTGGTAGCTTTTATCTCTGCACTCTCTTTCTAATCCTCTCTCTGCCACTCCACTGATAACCCTTTTCTCTGCAGTCTGTTTCTGTCCCTCTCTCTGTCACTCCACCGATAACCTTTCTCTCAGCAGTCTTTCTGTCCCTATCTTTGTCACTCTACCGATAGCCTTTCTGTCTGCAGTCTTTTTCTGTCCCTCTCTCTGTCACTCCACCATTAACCTAATTCTCAGCAGTCTCTTTCTGTCCCTATCTCTGTCACTCTACCGATAACCTTTATCGCAGCAGTCGGTTTCTATCCCTCTCTCTGTCACTCCTCCGATAACCTTTCTTTCAGCTGTCTGTTCCTGACTCTCTATCTGTCACTCCACGATAGCCTTTCTCTCTGCAGTCTTTTTCTGTCCCTCTCTCTGTCATTCCACTGCTAGCCTTTCTCTCAGCAGTCTCTTTCTATCCCTCGCTATGCCACTCCACCGATAACCTTTCTCTCAGCAGTCTCTTTCTGTCCCTCTCTCTGTCTCTCCACTGATAACCTTTCTCCCAGCGGTCTGTTTCTGACCCTCTCTCTGTCACTCCTCTGATAACCTTTTTCTCAGCAGTCTGTTTCGGTCCCTCTCTCTGTCACTCCACCGATAGCCTTTCTCTCAGCAGTCTCTTTCTGTCCCTCTCTCTTGTCACTCCACCGATAACCTTTCTCTCTGCGGTCTTTGTCCATCCCTCTCTATGTCACACCACCAATAACCTTTCTCTCAGCAGTCTCTTTCAGGCCCTGTCTCTGTCACTACACCGATAACCTTTCTCTCAGCCGTCTCTTTCAGTCCCAGTCTCTATCACTCCAATGATAACCTTTCTTCCAGAAGTCTGTTTCTGTCCTTCTCTATTTCACTCCACTGATAGCCTTTCTGTCTGCACTCTCTCTCTAATCCTCTCTCTGCCACTCCACTGATAACCCTTTTCTCTGCAGTCTTTTTCTGTCCCTCTCTCTGTCATTCCACCGATATCCTGTCAGCAGTCTCTTTCTATCCCTCTCTATGTCACACCACCGATAACCTTTCTCTCAGCGGTCTGTTTCTGACCCTCTCTCTGTCACTCTACCGATAACCTTTCTCTCAGCAGTCTCTTTCAGTCCCAGTCTCTATCACTCCAACGATAACCTTTCTCTCTGAAGTCTGTTTCTGTCCCTCTCTCTGTCACTCCAAGTATTAACCTTTCTTGCGGCATTCTGTTTCTGTCCCTCAATCTGTCACTCCACCGATAAACTTTCTCTCAGCAGTCTGTTTCTGTCCCTCTCTCTGTCACTCCACCCGTAACCTTTCTCTCAGCAGTCTCTTTCTGTCCCTGTTTCTGTCACTTCACCGATAACCATTCCCTCAGCAGTCTCTTTTTGTCCCTTTCTCTGTCACTCTACCGATAACCTTTCTCTCTGCAGTCTCCTTCTGTCCCTGTCTCTCATACTCCACTGATATCCTTTCTCTCTGCAGTCTGTTACTATTCCTCTCTCTGTCACTGTACCGAAAACCTTTCTCTCAGAAGTCTGTTTCTGTCTTTCTCTATGTCACTCCACTGATAACCTTTCTCTCAGCAATCTCTTTCTGTCCCTATCTCTGTCACTCTACTGATAAGCTTTCTTTTAACAGTCGGTTTTTATCCCTCTCTCTGTCACTCCACCGATAACCTTTCTCTCAGCGGTCTGTTTTTGACCCTCTCTCTGTCACTCCACCGATAACCTTTCTCTCAGAAGTCTGTTTCTGTCCTTCTCTATGTCACTCCACTTATAACCTTTCTCTCTGCACTCTCTCTCTAATCCTCTCTCTGCCACTCCACTGATAACCCTTTTCTCTGCAGTCTTTTTCTGTCCCTCTCTCTGTCATTCCACCGATATCCTTTCTGTCAGCAGTCTCTTTCTATCCCTTGCTATGTCACTCCTCCGATAACCTTTCTCTCAGCGGTCTGTTACTGACCCTCTCTCTGTCACTCCAATGATAACCTTTTTCTCAGCAGCCTGTTTCTGTCCTACTCTCTGTCACTCCACCAATAACCTTTCTCTCAGCAGTCTCTTTCGGTCCCAGTCTCTGTCACTCCACCAATAGCCTTTCTCTCAGCAGTCTCTTTCAGTCCCAGTCTTTATCACTCCACTGATAACTTTTCTCTCTGCAGTCTCTTTCTGTCCCTCTCTCTGTCACTCCAAGTATTAACCTTTCTCCCGGCATTCTGTTTCTATCCCTCTCTCTGTCATTCCACTGAAACCCTTCATCTCTGCAGTCTGTTCTGTCCCTCTCTTTGTCACCCACAAATACCCTTTATCAGCAGTCTGTTTCTGTCCCTCTTTCTGTCACTCCACCGATAACCTTTCTCTAAGCAGTCTCTTTCTGTCCCTCTCTCTGTCACTCCACTGATAACCTTTCTCTCTGCAATTTGTTTCTGTCCCTCTCTCTCTCACTCCACCAATACCCTTTCTCTCAGCAGTCTCTTTCTGTCCTTCTCTCTGTCACTCCACCGATAACCGTTCCCTCAGCAGTCTCTTTCTGTCCCTCTCTCTGTCACTCCACTGATAACCTTTCTCTCTGCAATTTGTTTCTGTCCCTCTCTCTCACTCTACCAATACCCTTTCTCTCAGCAGTCTCTTTCTGTCCTTCTCTCTGTCACTCCACCGATAACCGTTCCCTCAGCAGTCTCTTTCTGTCACTATCTCTTTCAGACCACCGATAACCTTTCTCTCTGCAGTGTCCTTCTGTTCATGTCTCTCTCACTCCACTGATACCCTTTCTCTCTGCAGTCTGCTTCTGTTCCTCCCACTGTTACTCCAACGATAACCTTTCTCTCAGCAGTCTCTTTCAGTCCCAGACTCTGTCACTCCACCGATAATCTTTCTCTCAGCAGTCTCTTTCAGTCCCAGTCTCTATCACTCCACTGATAACCTTTCGCTCTGCAGTCGGTTTCTGTCCCTCTCTCTGTCACTCCAAGTATTAACCTTTCTCTCTGCATTCTGTTTCTGTCCCTCTCTCTGTCACTCCACCGAAACCCTTTCTCTCTGCAGTCTGTTTCTGTCCCTCTCTCTGTCACTCCACCGATACCCTTTCTCTGCAGTCTGTTTCTGTCCCTCTCTCTGTCACTCCACCGGTAACCTTTCTCTAAGCAGTCTCTTTCTGTCCTTCTCTCTGTCACGCTAGCGATAACCGTTCTCTCTGCAGTTTGTTTCTGTCCCTCTCTCTCTCTCTCACTCCACCAATACACTTTCTCTCAGCAATCTCCTTCTGTCCCTCTCTCTGTCACTCCACTGATAACCGTTCCCTCAGCAGTCTCTTTCTGTCACTAGCTCTGTCATTACACCAATAATCTTTCTCTCTGCAGTCTTCTTTTGTCCCTGTCTCTCTCACTCCACTGATACTCTTTCTCTCTGCAGTCTGTTGCTATCCCTCTCTCTGTCACTGCACGGATAACCTTTCTCTCAGAAGTCTCTCTCTAATCCTCTCTCTGCCAATCCACCGATAACCCTTTTCTCTGCAGTCTGCTTCTGTCCCTCCCTCTGTCACTCCACCAATAACCTTTCTCTCAGCAGTCTATTTCAGTCCCAGTCTCTGTCACTCCACCGACAACCTTTCTCTCAGCAGTCTCTTTCAGTCCCAGTCTCTATCACTCCACCGATAACCTTTTTCTCTGCAGTCTGTTCCTGTCCCTCTCTCTGTCACTCCAAGTAAGTATTAACCTTTCTCTCTGCACTTTGTTTCTATCCCTCTCACTGTCACTCCACCGAAACCGTTTCTCTCTGCAGTGTGTTTCTGTCCCTCTCTCTGTCACTCCACCGATACCATTTCTCTGCAGTCTGTTTCTGTCCCTCTCTCTGTCACTCCACCGATAAACTTTCTCTCAGCAGTCTGTTTCTGTCCCTCTCTCTGTCACTCCACCAGTAACCTTACTCTAAGCAGTCTCTTTCTGTCCCTCTCTCTGTCACTCCACTGATAACCTTTCTCTCTGCAGTTTGTTTCTGTCCCTCTCACTCCACCAATACCCTTTCTCTCAGCAGTCTCTTTCTGTCCCTCTCTCTGTCACTCCACCGATAACCATTCCGTCAGCAGTCTCTTTCTGTCACTGTCTCTGTCACTCCACCGATAACCTTTCTCTCAGCGGTCTCTTTCAGTCCCAGTCTCTGTCACTCCACCGATAACCTTTCTCTCAGCAGTCTCTTTCAGTCCCAGTCTCTATCACTCCAACGATAACCTTTCTCTCTGCAGCCTGTTTCTGTCCTTCTCTCTGTCACTCCAAGTATTAACCTTTGTCTCTTCAGTCTGTTAATATCCCTCTCTCTCTCTCACTCCACCGATACCCCTTCTCTCTGCAGTCTGTTTCTGTCCCTCTCTCTGTCACTCCACCATTAACCTTTCTCTCTGCAGTCTGTTTCTGTCCCTCTCTCTGTCACTCCACCGATAATCTTTCTCTCAGCAGTCTGTTTCTGTCCCTCTCTCTGTCACTCCACCAGTAACCTTTCTCTAAGCAGTCCCTCTCTGTCCCTCTCTCTGTCACTCCACCGATAACTTTTCTCTCTGCAGTTTGTTTCTGTCCCTCTCTCTGTCACTCCACTGTTAACCTTTCTCTCTGCAGTCTGTTTCTGTCCCTCTCTCTGTCACTCCACCGATAAACTTTCTCTCAGCAGTCTGTTTCTGTCCCTCTCTCTGTCACTCCACCTGTAACCTTTCTCTCAGCAGTCTCTTTCTGTCCCTGTTTCTGTCACTTCACCGATAACCATTCCCTCAGCAGTCTCTTTTTGTCCCTTTCTCTGTCACTCTACTGATAACCTTTCTCTCTGCAGTCTCCTTCTGTCCCTGTCTCTCATACTCCACTGATATCCTTTCTCTCTGCAGTCTGTTACTATTCCTCTCTCTGTCACTGTACCGAAAACCTTTCTCTCAGAAGTCTGTTTCTGTCTTTCTCTATGTCACTCCACTGATAACCTTTCTCTCAGCAATCTCTTTCTGTCCCTATCTCTGTCACTCTACTGATAAGCTTTCTTTTAACAGTCGGTTTTTATCCCTCTCTCTGTCACTCCACCGATAACCTTTCTCTCAGCGGTCTGTTTTTGACCCTCTCTCTGACACTCCACCGATAACCTTTCTCTCAGAAGTCTGTTTCTGTCCTTCTCTATGTCACTCCACTTATAACCTTTCTCTCTGCACTCTCTCTCTAATCCTCTCTCTGCCACTCCACTGATAACCCTTTTCTCTGCAGTCTTTTTCTGTCCCTCTCTCTGTCATTCCACCGATATCCTTTCTGTCAGCAGTCTCTTTCTATCCCTTGCTATGTCACTCCTCCGATAACCTTTCTCTCAGCGGTCTGTACTGACCCTCTCTCTGTCACTCCAATGATAACCTTTTTCTCAGCAGCCTGTTTCTGTCCTACTCTCTGTCACTCCACCAATAACCTTTCTCTCAGCAGTCTCTTTCGGTCCCAGTCTCTGTCACTCCACCGATAGCCTTTCTCTCAGCAGTCTCTTTCAGTCCCAGTCTTTATCACTCCACTGATAACTTTTCTCTCTGCAGTCTCTTTCTGTCCCTCTCTCTGTCACTCCAAGTATTAACCTTTCTCCCAGCATTCTGTTTCTATCCCTCTCTCTGTCATTCCACTGAAACCCTTCATCTCTGCAGTCTGTTCTGTCCCTCTCTTTGTCACCCACAAATACCCTTTATCAGCAGTCTGTTTCTGTCCCTCTTTCTGTCACTCCACCGATAACCTTTCTCTAAGCAGTCTCTTTCTGTCCCTCTCTCTGTCACTCCACTGATAACCTTTCTCTCTGCAATTTGTTTCTGTCCCTCTCTCTCTCACTCCACCAATACCCTTTCTCTCAGCAGTCTCTTTCTGTCTTTCTCTCTGTCACTCCACCGATAACCGTTCCCTCAGCAGTCTCTTTCTGTCCCTCTCTCTGTCACTCCACTGATAACCTTTCTCTCTGCAATTTGTTTCTGTCCCTCTCTCTCACTCCACCAATACCCTTTCTCTCAGCAGTCTCTTTCTGTCCTTCTCTCTGTCACTCCACCGATAACCGTTCCCTCAGCAGTCTCTTTCTGTCACTATCTCTCTCACTCCACTGATACCCTTTCTCTCTGCAGTCTGTTGCTATCCCTCTCTCTGTCACTGCACCGATAACCTTTCTCTCAGAGGTCTCTTTCTATCCCTCTCTATGTCACTCCACTGGTAGCTTTTATCTCTGCACTCTCTTTCTAATCCTCTCTCTGCCACTCCACTGATAACCCTTTTCTCTGCAGTCTGTTTCTGTCCCTCTCTCTGTCACTCCACCGATAACCTTTCTCTCAGCAGTCTTTCTGTCCCTATCTTTGTCACTCTACCGATAGCCTTTCTGTCTGCAGTCTTTTTCTGTCCCTCTCTCTGTCACTCCACCATTAACCTAATTCTCAGCAGTCTCTTTCTGTCCCTATCTCTGTCACTCTACCGATAACCTTTATCGCAGCAGTCGGTTTCTATCCCTCTCTCTGTCACTCCTCCGATAACCTTTCTTTCAGCTGTCTGTTCCTGACTCTCTATCTGTCACTCCACGATAGCCTTTCTCTCTGCAGTCTTTTTCTGTCCCTCTCTCTGTCATTCCACTGCTAGCCTTTCTCTCAGCAGTCTCTTTCTATCCCTCGCTATGCCACTCCACCGATAACCTTTCTCTCAGCAGTCTCTTTCTGTCCCTCTCTCTGTCTCTCCACTGATAACCTTTCTCCCAGCGGTCTGTTTCTGACCCTCTCTCTGTCACTCCTCTGATAACCTTTTTCTCAGCAGTCTGTTTCGGTCCTCTCTCTGTCACTCCACCGATAGCCTTTCTCTCAGCAGTCTCTTTCTGTCCCTCTCTCTTGTCACTCCACCGATAACCTTTCTCTCTGCGGTCTTTGTCCATCCCTCTCTATGTCACACCACCGATAACCTTTCTCTCAGCAGTCTCTTTCAGGCCCTGTCTCTGTCACTACACCGATAACCTTTCTCTCAGCCGTCTCTTTCAGTCCCAGTCTCTATCACTCCAATGATAACCTTTCTTCCAGAAGTCTGTTTCTGTCCTTCTCTATTTCACTCCACTGATAGCCTTTCTGTCTGCACTCTCTCTCTAATCCTCTCTCTGCCACTCCACTGATAACCCTTTTCTCTGCAGTCTTTTTCTGTCCCTCTCTCTGTCATTCCACCGATATCCTGTCAGCAGTCTCTTTCTATCCCTCTCTATGTCACACCACCGATAACCTTTCTCTCAGCGGTCTGTTTCTGACCCTCTCTCTGTCACTCTACCGATAACCTTTCTCTCAGCAGTCTCTTTCAGTCCCAGTCTCTATCACTCCAACGATAACCTTTCTCTCTGAAGTCTGTTTCTGTCCCTCTCTCTGTCACTCCAAGTATTAACCTTTCTTGCGGCATTCTGTTTCTGTCCCTCAATCTGTCACTCCACCGATAAACTTTCTCTCAGCAGTCTGTTTCTGTCCCTCTCTCTGTCACTCCACCCGTAACCTTTCTCTCAGCAGTCTCTTTCTGTCCCTGTTTCTGTCACTTCACCGATAACCATTCCCTCAGCAGTCTCTTTTTGTCCCTTTCTCTGTCACTCTACCGATAACCTTTCTCTCTGCAGTCTCCTTCTGTCCCTGTCTCTCATACTCCACTGATATCCTTTCTCTCTGCAGTCTGTTACTATTCCTCTCTCTGTCACTGTACCGAAAACCTTTCTCTCAGAAGTCTGTTTCTGTCTTTCTCTATGTCACTCCACTGATAACCTTTCTCTCAGCAATCTCTTTCTGTCCCTATCTCTGTCACTCTACTGATAAGCTTTCTTTTAACAGTCGGTTTTTATCCCTCTCTCTGTCACTCCACCGATAACCTTTCTCTCAGCGGTCTGTTTTTGACCCTCTCTCTGTCACTCCACCGATAACCTTTCTCTCAGAAGTCTGTTTCTGTCCTTCTCTATGTCACTCCACTTATAACCTTTCTCTCTGCACTCTCTCTCTAATCCTCTCTCTGCCACTCCACTGATAACCCTTTTCTCTGCAGTCTTTTTCTGTCCCTCTCTCTGTCATTCCACCGATATCCTTTCTGTCAGCAGTCTCTTTCTATCCCTTGCTATGTCACTCCTCCGATAACCTTTCTCTCAGCGGTCTGTTACTGACCCTCTCTCTGTCACTCCAATGATAACCTTTTTCTCAGCAGCCTGTTTCTGTCTTACTCTCTGTCACTCCACCAATAACCTTTCTCTCAGCAGTCTCTTTCGGTCCCAGTCTCTGTCACTCCACCGATAGCCTTTCTCTCAGCAGTCTCTTTCAGTCCCAGTCTTTATCACTCCACTGATAACTTTTCTCTCTGCAGTCTCTTTCTGTCCCTCTCTCTGTCACTCCAAGTATTAACCTTTCTCCCAGCATTCTGTTTCTATCCCTCTCTCTGTCATTCCACTGAAACCCTTCATCTCTGCAGTCTGTTCTGTCCCTCTCTTTGTCACCCACAAATACCCTTTATCAGCAGTCTGTTTCTGTCCCTCTTTCTGTCACTCCACCGATAACCTTTCTCTAAGCAGTCTCTTTCTGTCCCTCTCTCTGTCACTCCACTGATAACCTTTCTCTCTGCAATTTGTTTCTGTCCCTCTCTCTCACTCCACCAATACCCTTTCTCTCAGCAGTCTCTTTCTGTCCTTCTCTCTGTCACTCCACCGATAACCGTTCCCTCAGCAGTCTCTTTCTGTCCCTCTCTCTGTCACTCCACTGATAACCTTTCTCTCTGCAATTTGTTTCTGTCCCTCTCTCTCACTCCACCAATACCCTTTCTCTCAGCAGTCTCTTTCTGTCCTTCTCTCTGTCACTCCACCGATAACCGTTCCCTCAGCAGTCTCTTTCTGTCACTATCTCTCTCACTCCACTGATACCCTTTCTCTCTGCAGTCTGTTGCTATCCCTCTCTCTGTCACTGCACCGATAACCTTTCTCTCAGAGGTCTCTTTCTATCCCTCTCTATGTCACTCCACTGGTAGCTTTTATCTCTGCACTCTCTTTCTAATCCTCTCTCTGCCACTCCACTGATAACCCTTTTCTCTGCAGTCTGTTTCTGTCCCTCTCTCTGTCACTCCACCGATAACCTTTCTCTCAGCAGTCTTTCTGTCCCTATCTTTGTCACTCTACCGATAGCCTTTCTGTCTGCAGTCTTTTTCTGTCCCTCTCTCTGTCACTCCACCATTAACCTAATTCTCAGCAGTCTCTTTCTGTCCCTATCTCTGTCACTCTACCGATAACCTTTATCGCAGCAGTCGGTTTCTATCCCTCTCTCTGTCACTCCTCCGATAACCTTTCTTTCAGCTGTCTGTTCCTGACTCTCTATCTGTCACTCCACGATAGCCTTTCTCTCTGCAGTCTTTTTCTGTCCCTCTCTCTGTCATTCCACTGCTAGCCTTTCTCTCAGCAGTCTCTTTCTATCCCTCGCTATGCCACTCCACCGATAACCTTTCTCTCAGCAGTCTCTTTCTGTCCCTCTCTCTGTCTCTCCACTGATAACCTTTCTCCCAGCGGTCTGTTTCTGACCCTCTCTCTGTCACTCCTCTGATAACCTTTTTCTCAGCAGTCTGTTTCGGTCCCTCTCTCTGTCACTCCACCGATAGCCTTTCTCTCAGCAGTCTCTTTCTGTCCCTCTCTCTTGTCACTCCACCGATAACCTTTCTCTCTGCGGTCTTTGTCCATCCCTCTCTATGTCACACCACCGATAACCTTTCTCTCAGCAGTCTCTTTCAGGCCCTGTCTCTGTCACTACACCGATAACCTTTCTCTCAGCCGTCTCTTTCAGTCCCAGTCTCTATCACTCCAATGATAACCTTTCTTCCAGAAGTCTGTTTCTGTCCTTCTCTATTTCACTCCACTGATAGCCTTTCTGTCTGCACTCTCTCTCTAATCCTCTCTCTGCCACTCCACTGATAACCCTTTTCTCTGCAGTCTTTTTCTGTCCCTCTCTCTGTCATTCCACCGATATCCTGTCAGCAGTCTCTTTCTATCCCTCTCTATGTCACACCACCGATAACCTTTCTCTCAGCGGTCTGTTTCTGACCCTCTCTCTGTCACTCTACCGATAACCTTTCTCTCAGCAGTCTCTTTCAGTCCCAGTCTCTATCACTCCAACGATAACCTTTCTCTCTGAAGTCTGTTTCTGTCCCTCTCTCTGTCACTCCAAGTATTAACCTTTCTTGCGGCATTCTGTTTCTGTCCCTCAATCTGTCACTCCACCGATAAACTTTCTCTCAGCAGTCTGTTTCTGTCCCTCTCTCTGTCACTCCACCCGTAACCTTTCTCTCAGCAGTCTCTTTCTGTCCCTGTTTCTGTCACTTCACCGATAACCATTCCCTCAGCAGTCTCTTTTTGTCCCTTTCTCTGTCACTCTACCGATAACCTTTCTCTCTGCAGTCTCCTTCTGTCCCTGTCTCTCATACTCCACTGATATCCTTTCTCTCTGCAGTCTGTTACTATTCCTCTCTCTGTCACTGTACCGAAAACCTTTCTCTCAGAAGTCTGTTTCTGTCTTTCTCTATGTCACTCCACTGATAACCTTTCTCTCAGCAATCTCTTTCTGTCCCTATCTCTGTCACTCTACTGATAAGCTTTCTTTTAACAGTCGGTTTTTATCCCTCTCTCTGTCACTCCACCGATAACCTTTCTCTCAGCGGTCTGTTTTTGACCCTCTCTCTGTCACTCCACCGATAACCTTTCTCTCAGAAGTCTGTTTCTGTCCTTCTCTATGTCACTCCACTTATAACCTTTCTCTCTGCACTCTCTCTCTAATCCTCTCTCTGCCACTCCACTGATAACCCTTTTCTCTGCAGTCTTTTTCTGTCCCTCTCTCTGTCATTCCACCGATATCCTTTCTGTCAGCAGTCTCTTTCTATCCCTTGCTATGTCACTCCTCCGATAACCTTTCTCTCAGCGGTCTGTTACTGACCCTCTCTCTGTCACTCCAATGATAACCTTTTTCTCAGCAGCCTGTTTCTGTCTTACTCTCTGTCACTCCACCAATAACCTTTCTCTCAGCAGTCTCTTTCGGTCCCAGTCTCTGTCACTCCACCGATAGCCTTTCTCTCAGCAGTCTCTTTCAGTCCCAGTCTTTATCACTCCACTGATAACTTTTCTCTCTGCAGTCTCTTTCTGTCCCTCTCTCTGTCACTCCAAGTATTAACCTTTCTCCCAGCATTCTGTTTCTATCCCTCTCTCTGTCATTCCACTGAAACCCTTCATCTCTGCAGTCTGTTCTGTCCCTCTCTTTGTCACCCACAAATACCCTTTATCAGCAGTCTGTTTCTGTCCCTCTTTCTGTCACTCCACCGATAACCTTTCTCTAAGCAGTCTCTTTCTGTCCCTCTCTCTGTCACTCCACTGATAACCTTTCTCTCTGCAATTTGTTTCTGTCCCTCTCTCTCACTCCACCAATACCCTTTCTCTCAGCAGTCTCTTTCTGTCCTTCTCTCTGTCACTCCACCGATAACCGTTCCCTCAGCAGTCTCTTTCTGTCACTATCTCTCTCACTCCACTGATACCCTTTCTCTCTGCAGTCTGTTGCTATCCCTCTCTCTGTCACTGCACCGATAACCTTTCTCTCAGAGGTCTCTTTCTATCCCTCTCTATGTCACTCCACTGGTAGCTTTTATCTCTGCACTCTCTTTCTAATCCTCTCTCTGCCACTCCACTGATAACCTTTTTCTCTGCAGTCTGTTTCTGTCCCTCTCTCTGTCACTCCACCGATAACCTTTCTCTCAGCAGTCTTTCTGTCCCTATCTTTGTCACTCTACCGATAGCCTTTCTGTCTGCAGTCTTTTTCTGTCCCTCTCTCTGTCACTCCACCATTAACGTAATTCTCAGCAGTCTCTTTCTGTCCCTATCTCTGTCACTCTACCGATAACCTTTATTGCAGCAGTCGGTTTCTATCCCTCTCTCTGTCACTCCCCCGATAACCTTTCTTTCAGCTGTCTGTTCCTGACTCTCTATCTGTCACTCCACGATAGCCTTTCTCTCTGCAGCATTTTTTCTGTCCCTCTCTCTGTCATTCCACTGCTAGCCTTTCTCTCAGCAGTCTCTTTCTATCCCTCGCTATGCCACTCCACCGATAACCTTTCTCTCAGCAGTCTCTTTCTGTCCCTCTCTCTGTCTCTCCACTGATAACCTTTCTCCCAGCGGTCTGTTTCTGACCCTCTCTCTGTCACTCCTCTGATAACCTTTTTCTCAGCAGTCTGTTTCGGTCCCTCTCTCTGTCACTCCACCGATAGCCTTTCTCTCAGCAGTCTCTTTCTGTCCCTCTCTCTGTCACTCCACCGATAACCTTTCTCTCTGCGGTCTTTGTCCATCCCTCTCTATGTCACACCACCGATAACCTTTCTCTCAGCAGTCTCTTTCAGGCCCTGTCTCTGTCACTACACCGATAACCTTTCTCTCAGCCGTCTCTTTCAGTCCCAGTCTCTATCACTCCAACGATAACCTTTCTTCCAGAAGTCTGTTTCTGTCCTTCTCTATTTCACTCCACTGATAGCCTTTCTGTCTGCACTCTCTCTCTAATCCTCTCTCTGCCACTCCACTGATAACCCTTTTCTCTGCAGTCTTTTTCTGTCCCTCTCTCTGTCATTCCACCGATATCCTGTCAGCAGTCTCTTTCTATCCCTCTCTATGTCACACCACCGATAACCTTTCTCTCAGCAGTCTCTTTCAGTCCCAGTCTCTATCACTCCAATGATAACCTTTCTCTCTGAAGTCTGTTTCTGTCCCTCTCTCTGTCACTCCAAGTATTAACCTTTCTTGCGGCATTCTGTTTCTGTCCCTCAATCTGTCACTCCACCGATAAACTTTCTCTCAGCAGTCTGTTTCTGTCCCTCTCTCTGTCACTCCACCCGTAACCTTTCTCTCAGCAGTCTGTTTCTGTCCCTCTCTCTGTCACTCCACCCGTAACCATTCCCTCAGCAGTCTCTTTTTGTCCCTTTCTGTCACTCTACCGATAACCTTTCTCTCTGCAGTCTCCTTCTGTCCCTGTCTCTCATACTCCACTGATATCCTTTCTCTCTGCAGTCTGTTACTATTCCTCTCTCTGTCACTGTACTGAAAACCTTTCTCTCAGAAGTCTGTTTCTGTCTTTCTCTATGTCACTCCACTGATAACCTTTCTCTCAGCAATCTCTTTCTGTCCCTATCTCTGTCACTCTACTGATAAGCTTTCTTTTAACAGTCGGTTTTTATCCCTCTCTCTGTCACTCCACCGATAACCTTTCTCTCAGCGGTCTGTTTTTGACCCTCTCTCTGTCACTCCACCGATAACCTTTCTCTCAGAAGTCTGTTTCTGTCCTCTATGTCACTCCACTTATAACCTTTCTCTCTGCACTCTCTCTCTAATCCTCTCTCTGCCACTCCACTGATAACCCTTTTCTCTGCAGTCTTTTTCTGTCCCTCTCTCTGTCATTCCACCGATATCCTTTCTGTCAGCAGTCTCTTTCTATCCCTTGCTATGTCACTCCTCTGATAACCTTTCTCTCAGCGGTCTGTTACTGACCCTCTCTCTGTCACTCCAATGATAACCTTTTTCTCAGCAGCCTGTTTCTGTCCTACTCTCTGTCACTCCACCAATAACCTTTCTCTCAGCAGTCTCTTTCGGTCCCAGTCTCTGTCACTCCACCGATAGCCTTTCTCTCAGCAGTCTCTTTCAGTCCCAGTCTTTATCACTCCACTGATAACTTTTCTCTCTGCAGTCTCTTTCTGTCCCTCTCTCTGTCACTCCAAGTATTAACCTTTCTCCCAGCATTCTGTTTCTATCCCTCTCTCTGTCATTCCACTGAAACCCTTCATCTCTGCAGTCTGTTCTGTCCCTCTCTTTGTCACCCACAAATACCCTTTATCAGCAGTCTGTTTCTGTCCCTCTTTCTGTCACTCCACCGATAACCTTTCTCTAAGCAGTCTCTTTCTGTCCCTCTCTCTGTCACTCCACTGATAACCTTTCTCTCTGCAGTTTGTTTCTGTCCCTCTCTCTCTCACTCCACCAATACCCTTTCTCTCAGCAGTCTCTTTCTGTCCTTCTCTCTGTCACTCCACCGATAACCGTTCCCTCAGCAGTCTCTTTCTGTCCCTCTCTCTGTCACTCCACTGATAACCTTTATCTCTGCAATTTGTTTCTGTCCCTCTCTCTCACTCCACCAATACCCTTTCTCTCAGCAGTCTCTTTCTGTCCTTCTCTCTGTCACTCCACCGATAACCGTTCCCTCAGCAGTCTCTTTCTGTCACTATCTCTCTCACTCCACTGATACCCTTTCTCTCTGCAGTCTGTTGCTATCCCTCTCTCTGTCACTGCACCGATAACCTTTCTCTCAGAGGTCTCTTTCTATCCCTCTCTATGTCACTCCACTGGTAGCTTTTATCTCTGCACTCTCTTTCTAATCCTCACTCTGCCACTCCACTGATAACCCTTTTCTCTGCAGTCTGTTTCTGTCCCTCTCTCTGTCACTCCACCGATAACCTTTCTCTCAGCAGTCTTTCTATCCCTATCTTTGTCACTCTACCGATAGCCTTTCTGTCTGCAGTCTTTTTCTGTCCCTCTCTCTGTCACTCCACCATTAACCTAATTCTCAGCAGTCTCTTTCTGTCCCTATCTCTGTCACTCTACCGATAACCTTTATCGCAGCAATCGGTTTCTATCCCTCTCTCTGTCACTCCACCGATAACCTTTCTTTCAGCTGTCTGTTCCTGACTCTCTATCTGTCACTCCACGATAGCCTTTCTCTCTGCAGTCTTTTTCTGTCCCTCTCTCTGTCATTCCACTGCTAGCCTTTCTCTCAGCAGTCTCTTTCTATCCCTCGCTATGCCACTCCACCGATAACCTTTCTCTCAGCAGTCTCTTTCTGTCCCTCTCTCTGTCTCTCCACTGATAACCTTTCTCCCAGCAGTCTGTTTCTGACCCTCTCTCTGTCACTCCTCTGATAACCTTTTTCTCAGCAGTCTGTTTCGGTCCCTCTCTCTGTCTCTCCACTGATAACCTTTCTCCCAGCGGTCTGTTTCTGACCCTCTCTCTGTCACTCCTCTGATAACCTTTTTCTCAGCAGTCTGTTTCGGTCCCTCTCTCTGTCACTCCACCGATAGCCTTTCTCTCAGCAGTCTCTTTCTGTCCCTCTCTCTGTCACTCCACCGATAACCTTTCTCTCTGCGGTCTGTGTCCATCCCTCTCTATGTCACACCACCGATAACCTTTCTCTCAGCAGTCTCTTTCAGGCCCTGTCTCTGTCACTACACCGATAACCTTTCTCTCAGCCGTCTCTTTCAGTCCCAGTCTCTATCACTCCAACGATAACCTTTCTTCCAGAAGTCTGTTTCTGTCCTTCTCTATTTCACTCCACTGATAGCCTTTCTGTCTGCACTCTCTCTCTAATCCTCTCTCTGCCACTCCACTGATAACCCTTTTCTCTGCAGTCTTTTTCTGTCCCTCTCTCTGTCATTCCACCGATATCCTGTCAGCAGTCTCTTTCTATCCCTCTCTATGTCACACCACCGATAACCTTTCTCTCAGCGGTCTGTTTCTGACCCTCTCTCTGTCACTCTACCGATAACCTTTCTCTCAGCAGTCTCTTTCAGTCCCAGTCTCTATCACTCCAACGATAACCTTTCCCTCTGAAATCTGTTTCTGTCCCTCTCTCTGTCACTCCAAGTATTAACCTTTCTCGCGGCATTCTGTTTCTGTCCCTCAATCTGTCACTCCACCGATAACCTTTCTCTCTGCTGTCTATTAATATCCCTCTCTCTCTCACTCCACCGATACCCTTTCTCTCTAACGTCTGTGTCTGTCCCTATCTCTGTCACTCCACTGTTAACCTTTCTCTTTGCAGTCTGTTTCTGTCCCTCTCTCTGTCACTCCACCGATCACCTTTCTCTCAGCAGTCTTTCTGTCCGTATCTCTGTCATTCTACCGATAGCTTTTCTGTCTGCAGTCTTTTTCTGTCCCTCTCTCTGTCACTCCACCATTAACCTTTCTCTCAGCAGTCTCTTTCTGTCCCTATCGCTGTCACTCTACCAATAACCTTTATCTCAGCAGTCGGTTTCTATACCTCTCTCTGTCACTCCACTAATAACCTTTCTTTCAGCTGTCTGTTTCTGACTCTCTCTCTGTCACTCCACGATAGCCTTTCTCTCTGCATTCTTTTTCTGTCCCTCTCTCTGTCATTCCACCCATAGCCTTTCTCTCAGCAGTCTCTTTCTATCCCTTGCTATGTCACTCCACCGATAACCTTTCTCTCAGCAGTCTCTTTCTGTCCCTCTCTCTGTCACTCCACCAATAACCTTTCTCTCAGCGGTCTGTTTCTGACCCTCTCTCTGTCACTCTACCGATAACCTTTCTCTCAGCAGTCTCTTTCAGTCCCAGTCTCTATCACTCCAATGATAACCTTTCTCTCTGAAGTCTGTTTCTGTCCCTCTCTCTGTCACTCCACTGTTAACCTTTCTCTTTGCAGTCTGTTTCTGTCCCTCTCTCTGTCACTCCAACTATAAACTTTCTCTCTGCAGTCTGTTTCTGTCCCTCTCTCTGTCACTCCACCGAAACCCTTTCTCTCTGCAGTCTGTTTCTGTCCCTCTCTCTGTCACTCCACCGATACCCTTTCTCTGCAGACTGTTTCTGTCCCTCTCTCTGTCACTCCACCGATACCCTTTCTCTGCAGTCTGTTTCTGTCCCTCTCTCTGTCACTCCACCGGTAACCTTTCTCTAAGCAGTCTCTTTCTGTCCTTCTCTCTGTCACCCTTCCACTATGGTGCAAGGGTGCCTGCGTAGGCGCTACACAGCTAAGTGTAGCGCCATCGCAGGGGGAAATGCAAGGCTGCACCATATCATTGTAAATATGGTGCAGCCTTGCGTTTCAGAAGTGGCGGAGTGAGGCGTTAAGCCATGACGGCTAACGCCTCATTCCGTCACTTCCTTGTACATATCCCCCTCTGTTTCTTACTGCCTCTCTCCTGGTATAATCCCTCTCTTCAGTCTTCCCCTTTATCAGACTCTTCTTTCCCTTTTGGCAGCTCCATTTCTTCTCTGTTTCTGCCTCCTCATCTCTCCACTTCTTACCCTATCTCTCAGCAGACCATTAGTCTACTTCTGCTTGTCAGTGCTGGTATCAGCCATACAGGTGCTAACACAGATTAACGATCAGCATTGACATTAACCATTGCCTGCCATGTGACATTGTGGGATGGTAAGGAGAAGGTGCAGAAATACAATGAAATCATGTTTATGCATTTATTCTGTAGTCCACAATTTAAAGTGCTAACAAGTGCTCTGTCTACTTACCTAGTTAGTGTTCCTCTGAGTTCAGGCCACCTACCATGGGACCATCTTTCTTCTTGAGCATGTAAACATACACAAATAGTACCACTCTATATTTATTGTAGATATTTTCACAATGCACATACATGCACTTCCACACACAGTCCTATCTTTTTATGTGAGAAGACTGCAGTCATGAAGATACTACTTGTAAAATACCTTAATGAATAGGAAACAATTGCAAACATACACTAAAGTGTATGTTTACCTTTGTGAATCAGGCCCTATGTCTCACACACACACATGCACGCACACATGCACACACACACACACACACCTATAAACACTTCCACACATATTCCTTCACTTGCAAACACATACTCTCTCTCTCTCTCTCTCTCTCTCTCTCACACACACCAAACTACACCCACACTCAGTCACACACACACACACACACTCAGGAACACCTCCATACACATTCCCTCATACACACACAACCACACACACACACACAACCACACACAGTATTGTTTATATATCACTATTAGGACCGGCCATTGACCGTAATTAAGTGTGTAATTACTATTCTAACTCCACGCGCGCCTTGATAGTAGGGAAGGTTATAAAGCGGCCGAAGCAAACCTAACTGAACTTTTAGTTTTTTGATACACTCGCTCGAAAGTACCTAAACACACTACTGGGACCGGTCCTCATAACGCACCGGTCCTCAGAAAGATAGTGTTTGTCTGGTTTTGTCAAGGTTAACCCACACTATGAGGACCGAGCCGGTCCCCACAGTGAGGGTTATACATGCCCACTTTCACACACATTCCCTCACACACACTCTCAACTATACCCACACACACACCTACACATTCAGATACAACACTTCCAGACACTCACCAAAACACACTTGCACACACATTCCCTTGCACACACATAACTACATGACCACACACATTCCCTGTAGCACACACACACACACACACACACACACACACACGCACACGCACACACACACACACACATCCAAAAGCACCCATATATGAACATCTACAGACACATAGGCATTTGTGGTTTTGACTGGGAGTTCGGGTTACAATTTTGAGTGTCCTAAAAAAATTAGAATGGATTCACTGATCTGCTGTAGTACTGCCTAAATTGCCAGAAAGCATATTTATATGCCCGGTGTGGCACCGTGAGCCACAAATTAAATTAAAAAAAGAATTTTCTGTAAAAAAATTCAGCCATTTGGTGATTGGTTGCTGTGTTGTGCTCGTTTACAGGTAAAACTGGATACATTCCTTGTTGTTGATATGAAAGACCCTGTTTCCTTCTCATGTGAAATTGACGCCATCCTTTCGGTACACTCCTGGCATAACTAAGTGGATGTTACTGTGGCAAATTGAGCCCATCCCATAGTGATGGAAAAATGCTGAAATGTGTTATTGACATGTGTTAGAAATGGGGGTCTCTAATTGGCAGAGGTAGGTACCTTTGTCTAAATAGGGACCCTTGCTTCTAGTTGGGGTAATGGGGATACACACTGTAGATAACCCCTGCTCACCCCTGGGTAGCTTGGCACGAGCAGACAGGCCTATCCCAAAGTCAATGTGTATAGTATTTGTACTCCAAAACACACAGTAATACAGTGATAACACCACAAAGGGACACCACCCCACTTTAGAAAAATAAAGTATCTTTATCTAAATTCAACAAGACCAAAACGAGAAAAATCCAACATACACGTATTAAGGATATGACTTTAAAATGGTTTTAAGCAACTGGGTCCATAGAAAACTATGGATGCGTGATTTCTCTCAAAGTACCTGTAGTTGCGACAAAATTCACTAGGCCAAACAGCTGCAGAGATGGGAAGCGTTAAGAACACAAAGAGATGCGTCAGTTCCTGAGACCATGGGGAGGCAATGCCACAGTTCTGCTGCATGCAGGAGAAGTGATGCGTCGTGTCCGGTCTGTAGGGGGAAGTGATGCGTCGACTCCAAGATGATTCTGGTCTGCGGGTGATGCGTCGGGAAAACTTGCCACACAGGTACGATGCGTGTAATTCCGGGACGAGTCGGCAATCAATGTGGCGGCATTGAGCGGCGCTGCGTCGGTTTCTTCAGCCGTGACCCCTCAATGAGTCGGTTCTTGCACCGGCGACAGGCGCTGCGTCCGTTTTGGCGGTGGCGCACAGATGCGATGAGTGGAGATTCTTCTCGCACCACGGTGCTGTTTCGGGAAAACTGCCGCAAGAAGAGCGATGCATCGATTTTCTTGTAGTTGCGTTGCATTTCCAGCTCCCAACAGCAGAAACAACCTCCAGATGCCCAAGACAGTCACAGGCACCTCCTGGCAGGTCAGATCTCTCAGCAAAGTTCAGGGGAGCTGGGGGTGAAGTCTTTGTGTCCCTGAGACTTCAAAACAGGAGGCAAGCTCTACTCAAGCCCTTGGAGATCTTCTTCAAATAGGGGACACAGCACACAGCAAAGTCCTTCTCCTTTCCATGGCAGAAACAGCTACTGCAGGCCAACCCCAGACACACAGCAAAGGGGCAGTACTTCTCCTCAATTCTTCCAGCTCTTCTCCTTGGCCAAGGTTCCTCTTGATTCCAGAAGTAGTCTAAAGTTCAGGGGTTTTAGGTCTAATACTTATACCCCAAAATGTCTTTGTTCTCTTAATGCAAGAGTCTCTGAGCCCAGTCCAAATCATTTCTGTCCTCACTGGTGCAGCATGACCGCAGGGGGTGGAGACAGCATTGTGCAAGGGAGACAGGCCCTATTCAGGTGCAAGGAAATCTCCTCCCACTACTCTAAATTCAGCCAGGGTCTATTCAGCCCAGGTCTGAGTCATCCAGTTAGGGCCAGGCACACCTCAACCCCCCGGGTGGCTGTCTACAGTGAATGCACATCTCCAGCACCTGTCACCACAAAACCAGACGGTCAATGCACAAACAGGGAGAGGCACACAGAATGGTTAAACAAGAAAATGCCTACTTTCTCAAAGTGACATTTTCAAATACACAATTTAAAAACCATCCTTACTAAAAGATGGGAAGTTATATTTATAAGATGTTACAAATAAACTCCCATTGTATCCTATGGGCAAGATAGCCTTTCAATAGTGAAAAACGAAATTGGCAGTATTTCACTATCAGGACATGTCACACACACCAGTACATGTCCTAACTTTCACCTACACTGCACCCTGCCCAGGGGGGTACCTTGGGCCTACCCTAAGGGTGTCTTACATGTAGAAAAAGGGAAGGTTAAGGCCTAGCAAGTGGGTGCACTTGCCAAGTCGACATGGCATTCAACAACTGTGCACAGGCACTGCAGTGGCAGGCCTGAGTTACCTTTTCAGGGCTACTCATGTGGGTGGCACAATCAGTGCTGCAGCCCCACTAGTAGCATTTGATTTACAGGCCCTGGCACACTTCAGTGCACTTTACTAGGGACTTACCAGTAAATCAAATATGCCAATCAGGCACAACCAATTGTAACAACAATTTACACAGGGAGCACTTGCACTTTGACACTGATCAGCAGTGGCAAAGTGCCCAAAGCATCTAAGCCTGCAAAAACGAAATCCAGCACAGAATCAAAAATACAGGAGGTAGAGGGAAAATGTCAGGGGAAACTACGCCAAAGATGCCAAGTCTAACAACAAGTCTCCTGCATTTCTCTATCTTTAGGAAAAATTGTCATGCCCAATGCCACTTCTGCCTTTGATATATGTTGAAATACACAAAAACTGTGTGAGGAAAGACATTCATCAATTGTGCCAATTTATCCTTCATTTGGTTTCAAACCCTACCCCTGTGAGTAAGCCTAAATCAATGCCACCACAGTGCACAATCATGAGGTTAGGATGCTCACAAAGCAAAATGCTCTCAATCAAAGGCAATAGTTGAAGTCATTTCATACCTCTCTCCTTCAACTGACAATGCCTACCTTTATGAGACTTCTCCTGTGCCTTCCTCCTTTTTTCATATTCACCTTGCACGAACCATCAGATGGAAATGTATTCTCCATCCACACTCTATTGATTTTTAACCTGGCAACCTTCCTTTCAACATAACAAAAGGAGAACTCATTTTGTACGCATTGCTAACACAGATTAACGGTCAGCAATAACTTTAACCATTGCCTGCCATGTGACATTGTGGTATGTTAAGGAGAGGGTGCAGAAATACACTGAAATTATGTTTATGCATTTATTCTGTAGTCCGCAATTTAAAGTGCTAACAAGTGCTCTGTCTACTTATCTAGTTAGTGTTCCTCTGAGTTCAGCCCACCTACCAAGGGCCCATCTTTGTTCTTGAGTATGTAACCATACACATACACATATAGTACCACTCTATATATTCATTGTAGATATTTTCATTTATGAGCACTTACACATTTATAAGCCATAGCCGACAAGCTCTGTATGCTACATGCACTGCAGCATTTCCAGCATAGAACGAGCAGCTTTGGCAAAGTTGCCCCTTGCCCCTATCCATGGCTTGCAAGAGGTTGGCTGGGATGTCCCACTCTTTTGGCCAATAGTCAACTGGGAAGAGCTGGATGCATAGAAGTGCAGAACTGATTGCACCTTGGCTAATGGTGATAACCAGGGGTGGACATAACCCGCGTAATTTGCTGTAGAATAATTACACGAAGTTAGAGCAAAGTTACGCAAGATTATTCAGAATTACGAAAGGAACATAAACCTGCATTTAGTGCTACTTTCTTAGCTCAAAATGCTCCGTCATCTAAAATGGAACCAAAGATGCATTTTGCGCTATTAAAATAACGCTAAATGCAACAAAACACGAAAGGCAACAGCCATCTGGCGCTCTTTTCCTGTACTCTCGCGGAAACCATTTTTCACCCAAATTACACAAAAGTAGGCCAGTAGGTGTAATTGTGTGATTTTTGGTAATTTCACATTACAAGAGTAACGTGAAATTACCAAAATTACTCCGATGACTCCAGGGTAATTAAAATTTCACCCAGGTCTTGTGATAACGCAGTCGTGATTGCTATTTCAGATCTGACGGATGATAGTAAACTGCCTCTCACATCATACATTGTGGCATGAGCCAGTCTCTTAATTGTCACTAAGTCATCTCTGATATGTCCAGGATCTGTACAGGTGAGACGTACACACCTACCTTGCATTTTCATCTGCATTGATTTTCCTGGAGTCCAGAGACATGCTGCTGCTTGTTCTGAGAACTCTCAAAGTGTCACATTAAATTTCTCAACATGAACACAGCAATCATTGTCATGTCTGATTCACTTGCTACACAGTGTGGAATGGCCTTCATAGCGGGCATGGCATTACCTTAGTGATGAAGCATTCTGCCTCCATGCTAAAAAGGTGCCTTACTGCACATGTTTGCTTAACCACATGAGGTTGTATTCATGTATGTTATGCAGTATCATGCCGACCTGCTGTAACACAATCACTTGATATTAGTCTTCACAAGCACAAAAAATCTGGTCTTTTTCTATGACAACATACAGACCCCCATATATTGGATGGAGGAACAAGATGTTGTTACGTGTTGTTTAGTGACCTCAACTTAAAATATAGTACCTTACTGGCATATTGACAATGCCAACTACATTTTGACATGGGCAGCTGGCCACAATGGGCCAAACTCCATGGATGTCTCCCTCAAGACTGATTGTCATTGTATTGCAATGGTAATTTTGTACATGGCAGACAGAGATTATGTTCTCCAACAGTGGATGGTGGCAAGTCCATTCCACTTCTATTGCACAAGTAACCTCATTGGCTATTGAGTTTGCATAATGTCCTGAACCAGGAAGTGACTGCATCCACCAGCAACATTTCTACGTTTTGACATCTCATAGATGAAATGTCCAGAAATTCATTGCTGAGCCCTCACCCAAAAGAGGACAGGTCTCTGGACCTGCTGTGTCTATTACTTTGCTTGTCAGTGAAAATTGCTTGGGGTCCCCAACTTTACCCAGTCGCAGGTCCAGGTATAGGCAGAGGGTGCAGTATAACATCAATCTCATCTGTACGGGAGGCAGGCAACAGAGTGACTGACATGCCAATCATGGCCATCTGTAGAGGGGTCCAGGAGAAGGGCGTCTAGGACTCGCACAATAGGCACTGCCACAAACAGTGGAAGGACCTGCACCACTGAAGACTTCTGAAGGGCTAAGACTTGCTGTGGAAGTCCACCCTGCTATGGAAAATGAGCTGTGCCGGTTGATACCCAAGATGGAATGGATGCTGGAGGTGGCCTTCTCTGACATGGCACAGACGTTCTAGAAAAAGCTACACCAATGGAGGGGGGATAAGCACATTTGTATCAAGTTAATGCTTTGCTTGTATGGTTATCTGAGTGTAAATCCAAGGGTGTAGTCTAATTTGTGTTATGATTGTAGTTCGTATGTTTTCACTGTAGACCATTTGTGTAGGCAGGTACCATACGTACATTTAGATACAGAGGGGCAGATTTACAAGCTCCTGCGCCACCAGTACGTCACTTTTCGTGACGTACTGGTGGCGCAGAGCTCCTCGATATTTACAAGGAGAGGAAAAGCCACCATGCGTGACTTTTCCTCTCCTTGTAAATACCAGTCCCTTCACACGCAGCACTTTGCGTTGAAGGGGCGTTCCATGGGTGTTGCTGTGGGTGTTCCCACGCAGCACCCATGGAACAAGACACATCTCCAGATTTACAGAAATCGTAACTCTGGAGATGCGTCTGAATGCTACGCCACCCTAGAGGTGGCGTAGCGAACGCACCGAGGAGAAATGTTTTCATTTCTCCTCGTTTTCCTCTTTCAATGCGTGCTGCATTCTGCAGCACGCATTGAAAGAGGAAAGCCTGTACTGATTGTTTTTGTGCAGAAGGTGCCCTTCCTGCACAAAAACAATCTCCCCATGGCGCAGGCACCCTTGCACCATGGTGCAAGGGTGCCTGCGCCCGGCGCTTGGCAGCTGTTTGTGCGCCAGCGCAGGAGAGCACAGGAATGCGACATATTCTTGTAAATATGTCGCATTCCTGTGCTCTGAAAGTGCCGCAGCGTGGCGCAGCCAAAGGGCTTGCAGCGCCACGCTGCGGCACTTTCTTGTAGATCTGCCCCAGAGTTCAGTGTGATATGCCATTGTATGTTTACGATGCACTGTCACATTTTATCCGAATCATCGTCCACTGGTTTGGCATGTGCCGATTGTGTTCAGTCAGGAGATTGCTATATCATGGATAGCCACTTCTTTCAGCACAAGAGTTAAAAGTGTCCATTGAGAGCTAAAGAATGACATTTGACATATATTTATGACACAAATTCATCATCATAGCTGAAATTGTCAGCCACGTTGCCCCATGCATTCCTTTTCATTTCAGGTGTGAATTTGACTTTTCCACATTTTCATCTCAATGGGTACACCAGCTAACATCTTTACAAGTTCTGTGTAATTCATTTCTCACCACATTAGTGTGATGAGATGATTCATGCTTGGACGACCATAATCGTTTGTTATGGTCAGGTGCGCTTTGTATTGTGAAAGAGGTCACCTGCTGTCTCAGTTCACACCACATCCAAAATGTGGTATGGGGTGGTTCGTATCCCTGAAAATGTCTGTGTTGGAATTCGCAAAGTCCTACGAGCAGCATGAATAGTTTGGCCTCCACATGTCTGTTGTCTCATGTATTGGA
This sequence comes from Calotriton arnoldi, assembly GCA_963921515.1. NCBI lineage: Eukaryota > Metazoa > Chordata > Amphibia > Caudata > Salamandridae > Calotriton > Calotriton arnoldi. Next base: position 18,817 of record CAWUFW010005886.1, on the reverse strand, counting down.
TTTGTATTTATTCATTGGATATATCTGTAGGTTTTTATTTAAATTACAGTATCCATATGGATACACTAGGGATTGTTGTGCGTATTCTACTTTCAGTACCACACCGTTATCAAGAGGAGGAGGCTCATAGCAATTTTAGAGAAATGGAGTTTGTGCCACCAGGGTCTAAAGATGCCTGGAGTGTGACAGCACCTCTTACTAGTAGAGTAGAGAAAGAGAAGGCTGGTATGGAAGCACATGCCGGGACAACACTTGAAGATTCCAAACCTTCTGCAGCTGGCCAGCCCTCAGTGGTGGTGGCAGAGTAAATTCTCCCTTCTCCAGCAGTCACCACCTCTCCTGTACCACATCCCAAAACAAAACTAAGGAGCTTGTGCTCGGGTCTTCTATACAATTGGCATCTCGGGCATGTTTCAACCCCTCCTTGCATCACAAAAGGTCCTGTCCAAAACTGGGTACACTTTGCTGGGCAGACAGCAGTAATGAAGGCTTTGCAGGAGCATCAATTTGTGGATCTCCTGGAGGGCATGTACTCACCGCTAGCTGTGCATCACAGAGGTGGACGTAGAATTGGAGCCTCAAAGGATAAAGGACTCCCCACCTCTGGTCTTGTTGCCAACAAACCTTTTACTATCACCCTTCTCTCCCAAAGCTGACCTTTCAGTTTCCTTCCCAACCCTTCCTGAGTTTTTGGGATACCAGGGTCCACACAACAGCTCCATTGGTGAAGAGGGGGTCCTGAGGCTGATCATTAATGACAATACTGATGGCCAGTAAGGCAACAGTGCCAGCAAAGACTAGGGGCAAAGGATCTTCTGCCGTGCACATACTTTCTTTTTAATGAGTACTCCAATTTTACCTGCTCTTAAATTTTACGGGGCATATTTACAAGCCCCTTGCGCCACTTTTGCGTCACTTTTAACATGGGAAAAGTGACGCAAAAGTGGCGCAAGGGGCTTGTAAATCTGCCCCTACATTTCTTCTTGTTGTCGTTATTGGAGTTGTTGTTGTTGTTCTTCCCTTCTTATTATTATTATTGTTTTGTTTTGTAATTGGAAAATCTGTTGTTTACATTTTGGGGTGATTTTTAAAACACATATTTAACACTTTTATATTACCTCTTTTCCACGTTTCCTACCCAAGTTGTGTAGCATTTTTCTTGTTCTCTTTTTTTCACCTGTTTTTTTGTCATTAAGGATATTGTATTTTATGTGAGTATTATTTTTCATTTATGTTAGTGAATATTTTAGTTAATTCTGCAACAGGTTTTGCTTACAGTTCCTCTCTTCCCACAGTTTATGGGGTTCTATTTTGCTACCATTCCCATATCTTTGTTTTTTCCATCCTAGATTTAATACAGCATAAATGATTCTGTTACATACAAAAGGTGCTTATGTTGTCCTCGTTGGTAATATATTATGCATTTTAAATGTTTCCTAATGATTATCGTAAAGGAGGATGAAAGACCGTTTTTCTTAACCTCTCCCTCCCCTTTTTCTAATATATTCTTCAGATACTTTCCTGTGCAGTAATCACAGCAGTTGTAATTTTTTTTAATTCTGCCTCACTGAGAGGCAGTGGCATTTATCAACAGTTGAAGTGACATTTCTAGCATTGCATTTAATGTACCTTCTGTTTATTAGTTATATTTTTGTCTATCTTGGCATGTGCAAATCTTTCACCACATCTAGGTTTCTGTTACATTCGATGCTGTGACCTTTATAACTGTCACTCTTTTGCAATCTAATTCTGTGCAGCGGCATGGCCATGCTGCTACTGGGGTGTGCTTGTGGCCTGTGTCCTGCTATTTATGTTTTTTAATGACATTTCTACTGTGTATCCATGAAACAACCATCAGCATCAGTCTAAATAGGGCAGTAGACTCAAGAGACTTCCACCACTTTGGCTATTTGTTCACCAAGTCCCAGTAAATGTCTACCGGAAAAACCTAAACGTGTTGTTAGACATAGTGGACTACCTGCGGCTTATATTCTGCCCGAAACTTTAGCTCTAAAAGTGGCAGCCAGATTGCCATGGTAGCAATAGAAACATCTCCCAATTGTTGGCAGATATCAGATTCTGTACATCTATAAAGGGCCTACTGTGTGTTTGTGTGCATGTGTGTATGTGTGTGTAGATGTGTGTGGGTGTACCTGTCTCGGCTTAGTTACTTGCGTGAGTGAGTGAGTTGTTGTTAAATGTTTAGTGTGTGTTGGGTCAGGAGACTGAGAGCAGTGTAAGTGGTGCACCTGGAGAGTGGAGTGCTGTGTATGTGTGTGTGAGTGTGTGTGTACGTATGTGTGTGTTTGTGTATGACCCTTGTCCTGGATCCCTCCATTGCATATGTGTTGGCCATCGTCTATCAATCAGTGGAGCTTGGCTGAAGCTCTCTGCGCCCAATACATAAAACATTTTTACCTGTTTGTACCATCTTTCCAATGCCTGCGTTTGTAGGAAGCACAGGATAGAAGATTACAATTCAATTCAATTCAGCTTTATTCGGTTAAAAGAAATAGTACAACCATGAAAGCATTCTAAAAAAAATAATCATCTTCACAATTCATCGTAATCAGTACATTAGGACACATAAAAGTTAAAAATGATTCTATAAATAGATAAACATAGTAAACATAATACAATAAAGAATCAAACACAGGAGATGATTTGTACATAAAGGGCCTAAGTGCAATATGTATGACACAACATCACACAGCATCCCTAGGTATCGCTAGTCAGTATATGTCCTGTCATCTTCGTAGAGTAGAGCCTCTAGGTATGAATTAAACTTTTTTATTTTAATTGACATTTGGATATAAACCACCACCGCATTGCAAACTCTTTCATTTTCTAAATTACAGATAAAATCAAAAGCAATTTTATATGTATACAATTATTCCTTTAAAAATAATGGGCTTAACATGCTCTTCCTGATGTCTCTATAAAAATCACAAAATAGAATAAAATGTAGGGTTGTCTGGTCTGATTTTCCATCACAGGGGCACTTTGGGAGATTTCGTTTCCACTTGCCCATGGTTGGAAAAGCTATTAAAAAGTGGATGGTCCCCATTCTTAGCCTTACAAGATAGAATCTATGTCTTATGTTTGAGACCTGGAGTAGGTAGCGCTGTATCCCTGGTCCAAGGGCCTGTCACAGTATGCCCTAGTCAACTGTTTCGAGTTTGCCTCGACTTCTCTTAACCATTCCCTTGATTCAATGAGCCCAGTTTTTAATTCCTTTTTACTATAACTAAGAATTTGTAAAGGATTATTAAAATCAATGTTCTCGGCACATTCTTTTAAAAGATTATTAATATACATCAGCTAAGGATTTTTTTTACCATGCTCAACGGTGAGGCAGTCCTTAATAATTTCCTGCGTAAATTTAGTTCCCTCCTTACTCCAGATCCCATACCAGACACTAAGGCCTGCTGCACTAATAAAATAATTAATGTAAGGGGCAGTAAGCACTTTATGAACAATATATATGGAGGTAGAGTTAGGAACAGCTAGCAATCTTCTTAAGAAGATATTTTCTTGGGACTGGAGGATGGCATGGTTGGCCGTTCCCCAAAGCGCAGCACCATAACAGGTGCCAGTAAGGCACTTACTCCTGTAAAGGGTCAGAATTTCCCTAATTGGCTTATTCCCCATTTTTTTTGAAAATCTATAAATTGCCTCTGTTATCCGTGTAAATTTTTATTTTCAAGAATCAATATGGGGTCCCCAATGGCCGTTTGATGTAAATAACAGGCCTAAATACAAGAATGAATGGGTTCCTACAATGGGGACCCTATTTACATGGTGTGTCCTAGTCTTTGGCTTCCCTTTTCTGCAGACCATCGTAAATGTTTTTTTCAAATTGAGTATTAAATCCTTTTCCTGCATATATTCTACAAACTTCTCAATTAGGCACTGGAACCCGTTAGCGGTTCTAGACAGAAGAACCGCGTCGTCCGCATAAAGCAAAGTAGGGACGACGCGGTTACCAACTCTAGGGGCATCGGCTTTTAACTTTTGCAGGCATTCGTCTGCTCTGTTTATATAAAGAGAGAACAGGAGTGGGGCAAGAACACAGCCCTGCCTAATCCCACGTGTTACTCTAAAATGGGTAGTACACTCTCCTCCAGGCCCATATCGAACTCTTGTGGTTAATTGTTTATATATTTGTGACAGGTAGGCAATAATATCACTTGGAGCGCCCATGGAAGCCAAGGTCTGCCATAATTTTACATGATTTACTAAGTCGAAAGCACTTGTGAGATCGACACAACACAAGTGTAAATGGCCCTTTTTTGCAACTGTATATTTATCAATTATTAAATGGAGGTTGATGCACTGCTCAACAGTCCCTATCTCCCTTCTGAATCCATTCTGTGAGTCTGTAAGAATTAAATTATCTGTTGCCCAGATTTCCAGTCTCTCCAGAAGGATTCTGCCCATCAATTTGGACGTTGTGTCAAGTAGGGAAATAAGACGATAGCATTTAGCATCACCTCTATCGCCCTTTTTGAAAATCGGTACTATAATAATTTCCGTCCAATTTCTGGGCACAAGACCACCCGCTGCAGTGTCACATACCCTTTGTAAAATTGGGGCCCAAGGACCTGTATTGCTCTTAAAAGTATCTACTGGGACCCCATCAGGTCCAGGTGCCTCCCATTTACACATCTGTCTAGGGCCGCTGTAACCTCATCCAGAGTAATAGGGGCCAAATTGGGAGAGTCCATGATTTTGAAATCTCTGTTATCTGGTAGTACAAAAATTTCATTATCTGGGTTAAAAACCTGTCCAAAATACTTTAACCAGTCCGAGGACTGGACCAGGCTGTCGATTTTTGCTCCAGAATGATCTTTAAAATAGGGATGGTTAATTGTTTTCCAAAATAAAGGGGCGTCCCATGCATTAGCCACTTGAGCTAATTTTTCCTTTGCCTGATCTTGTATTTCCCTTTTCCTTCTATTGAGTGTATGTTTATATAGCCTCCTTTGTGTTTTTATTAATTCATTATCTGTTGGTCTAACCTTTAGGGCATTTTTTAAGGCCTGATTGGCTTTAGCGCAATAACATTCAAACCAACTAACATTTTTAAAGGCTATCTTTTTGTACTTAATTTTTAGGCCTCCTGAGATTGCGGAGGTAATATTACAGAAGGCCCTAATAATATGCCAGTCAGAAGAATCTCCCTTCTTGCAAATATCGATATCATATTGACATTTGTGCACTATTTTATCTAAAAATTCAATTGGATTAATGCCTGACCATTTGATACTGATGCCATTCTCTCCTTGTGTTGTTGAAATATTGGGAGCTAAACAAGACCCCTCTTGGGACATTATATTGAGTCTGAGGCTAAAAAATAACGGGTGATGATCACTAAAAGGAATTTCTATCACCTCCAATTTCACTATCTGCCCTCGTCCAGATTCTGAAATCAATATATGGTCAATGATTGAGGGCTGTCTGTGGCCTTCGTAAGTTGGTAACTGAGGTTGTCCCTCTACAATGGACTGTTCCAATAATTCTAGATTATATTTGTGCATAGCACTGTTAATAGTATCTCCGTACAGATTATGTGGGAATAATTTTCACCATGCTCATTCCTGTACCCACAGTGTTCCCCTTTCAATATATCACATTTCTTACTGTTAAAGTCCACAGCCCAGATAAAAAAATAATCGCTTCTGATGTGTTTTGTAAATTAATCTAACTTCTTCTCAATTGTCATTATGACCTTCTTTATAGTGTTATCAAAAACATCATTATAGAAATTAATTATTAAAAAACACTGATTATTGGAAGTTGAAAACCTCACGAATTGAAAGAATTGTGAGTCAGTATAGACTTTCTTTAAAAACAAGGGACATGTAACGGAAACCAAAACAGCAAGTCCTCCTTTAGCCCTTCTGTTCCGAGAGGGAGTCGCTGGGGTAGCAGCCGTGGAAAATCCGGCAATGTGGAAAGATTCTATATGCCAGATTTCTTGCAAACAAATAAATAATTTGACATTTTCTAATTGAATCAAGCCATGCTTCATCATTTAACTTCTTTTTATGCCCGCAATGTTCCATGTTGCTACCATCAAGTTTTTATGTGGTGATACTTCAATTAAATCTGGTTCTTGATTGGTTAAATAGTTGGTGTTTTTTGCATTATTGTTAACACAGAGATTATATTCTACAACCTGATGTAGTCAGTCAGGATCGCTGCATCTTCTAAGAGGTGAAGTCTATTAGTCAGTATAAAAGGTATATGCCAGTCTGCTGGTGGTGGTCCATTATCTGGGTGGGTAAATGGCTCCACACCTGGTTTGTAAAAAAAAACCAGGGGCACTGCAGTAATAACGTCATCTTAATGTCTTATTGGCATTGCCCCAATGGTGCAAAATTCGCTGATCAGTGCTCTTACCATTTCTGGGAAATTAAAATTTACGACAATGCAGTCCCCTTGGCAGTGTTTTAAGGATTTCCCCACCCAGCTTACTCTTCTTACCATAATAATGCTTTGGAAGAGAGAATTCGGATTGTAGTAACAGTTTTCAGTAAGCCAATGTACAACCTTGTTCTTCAGGTCCCCCCAGACCTCTTTAGTCCCATCTAATAGCTCTGGCACATTTTTCAAAATAATTGTATAGGGTACTGCCTAGGGTGGTAAATGCAGGGGCCTCTCATAGTTTCTTGATGGTCGACGAATGGAAGGAAATGTATCCGTATGTGTTTTATTAATTGTCATAGTGCTTGCCTTGTTATAAGTCGGCAACACAGGTGGCCTTTTACACCCATCAATAGTCTCTTTTACTCAGTAGGATACTGCTGGATCTGATGACGTGACATTGACAGTTGCCTGTTGATTATGTTCCACAACTATGCTACCGGTTCTGGCCTTCGGCTGAATTACACCAGAGGTTTTCTGAGGAAATAGTGACTCTGTGATCAATTTTACGATCTGGGCTACGTCACTTTTAATCTTAATAATTTTGGACAGTAGTTTCCTTTCGATTGTGTCAATTTTCCCATGTAGTTTCTTGAATAGGGTTTCCAGGTTTTGTGAGTGGTTGGGAGTTGATGCACCTACTACACCCTTACACAATTTCTTAGGGTGCGACTGTATAAGAGGCTCATTTATTAGGGTTTTCAATGGCTGTTTGCTTTTTTTGCCGGGGAGATATCAAGTCTGTACTTTTTGTTAAGACTGATATCTCCAGTGGTGAAGTCACTACACATGGTGCTTTACTTGATAGAAGATTACAATGACTCTTGAATGGAGTATTGATTTATATGTTGTGTGCTTGTATTTTAGTTGGCTGAGGCTTCCACCAGTGTCAACACAGAAGGATAAATATTTTTCCTCAACCCCAGGCCAATACTTTGTAAATGTAATTTTTAAATCTTCACGGCATTCAGGAGACTCTCTGGATCAGACCAGAAAGTACGTTTCCTACAGACAGGACTTTTTAGTTAGTTCTTTCCCTCTTCCTGGACCAGGGCTAGGAGGTGACTTATTTGGAAGAGGGTGAGGTAGTACCGCGGGGGAGAGATGCAGGCCTCCAGCTAAAAGGAAGACCAGTATGTGGTCCAGAGGCCTGAGGCTCTGTATGGAGAATGCCTTTAGAGTGTGAGCCACCGTTGAGCATGGAGAATCTTGCAGCCAGAGGGCTAGTATTGACCACAAGATAACTGAGTGAAAAGAATTGAAGTAGCTGCAGAGATGCTCTTCAAGACTGCACAGCATGCTGAGCCTGCTCTTACCCATCCATTCAGGACCATCCTTTAACCTAGTGGAGCTCAATCTGCTCCAATTCAGCCTCACGGGGACACACAGGTTTCTCCCCCTATTTCGGTTATTGGGATTGTGTCATTGTTTTCTTCTGTTCACATTCAGAAAGGATGTGCCCTAACAGAACAAGCTGTACCCACCCATTTAGTGCGATGTAGTAAAGCAAATAGTTAAACAATGGAGTAAAGGGGCCTCAGTCTTGATATGAGCTGTGGCTGAGCTCCTATACCGTTAAAACAATCTTGTACTGAGAAGTAACAGCTTTCTCCTTGTGAGACCAGCAACAGACCAACTTCGCTTGTTTTGAGAGCAGCATTTAGAGCACAAGATCCAAGTGAAAGAAGGCGCCAGTTCTTTCCCAGGCAGACACGATTTTTGCAAAAAAAAGTTTTATCTTGTGTTCTGAATCCCCAGTAAGCCCTTTGAATTGTGGATGATGGAAGCTGGACTTTGTAGGATTGACCAACAAGTGACTGTGTGAATTCTGTTTATAAATCCCATTAAAATTCCTGCACAACTATCTCCTATCTTACTCATCAGTTTGGGGTACTTACGGCAACCCCTCAAGGCCTCAATCCCCAGTTTTCCAAAATGGCAATGGAAATACGTGTCTGACATGTTCTCTCCCAGCTTCCTAGCTCCAGCCAGAGCCCATGTAGAAATTCCCATATTATTCCTGACAAGGAGTGATGCCCCCTGATATCTGTGCGATCCCATTACCTCAAAGGAGCTCACTGATACTGTTCTCCTTTGGCATGTTGTTGAAAAAGAGAAAGGCAGGTGTTTTATGTGGGTTGGCATTTGATAAGGGTTGCTCTTACTCTGACTGCAACTTCCCAGACAGAGGGCTGAGACAGCTAGCTTGTCAGTTCTTTGGGTGCTCAGTCCTTTAAATGGTGACTTCTGTCTTGACATCCAGGGATCACAAAGGAAAATGCTAAGTTACAGAAACCTCATTGACCCAGGAGAAGCTCATATCTCTGGGTCATTTGCACTCCTTACATCCTTTCTTTTTCTGAGAGAGGAATGTATGACAATTAGCATTTATGCCTTTTCCGCTCAGCCATTACCACTCAGATGCCTTTATCACATATGCCTTTACCACACATGATAAATATATGGAAGATAAGTAGATATAATCTTTCTTTATATATAACCTACTTTATATTGTTTGGAGGGAACCATAGGAAATTGAATTGTTGGTTTGCTAATAACTGTGGCACAGTTTGATACATTTTCATGAAACTTTTAAAAAAAAGTCTCAGCCACCTCAGCCTCTTCCTGGAAAGTTTCAGGGTGACCCATCACTTGTGGACCAAGAAAAAGGGGGGTCCCATAATGCTTTCTCCTATGCAATTTTACACAGGAAACTTGAACCACAATACCACAAAAAAGGCTGGAGTGAATTAGACCAAATTTGTCAGAAAGTTAGATCTTGATCCAGAAAGCGTGTTTTTTGTCATGTGGTGTAAATCCATTCAGTAGTTTTTGAGAAATGAAGGCTCAAAATGTATGTATATTTAACGCGATAGTACCTTTGCTAGCCACTTGTGGAGGATCCACGGAGCCACAAACTCAATCCATGCTTTGTGATTTGCTGCCCACAACCTGAGAGAAAAGTTGTGGCGCCATCTTAGTACTTGGTCCACATGCCCTCAAGATATAAAGTTGAAATAGCATAAGGAGGCAGGGATGGGGTACCTGACCCGTTGGATGGAATGTGGGGGTAACAGTGAGACCCTCCTTGTGGTGAAAACAGATAAAAAATGTTTGTTTGGCAGCATGGCAGATCTGTGGATCTGTTGCGGGCCTCAGTGTGCCCTTCCTCCACTAAAGCTACATGATGGATCTGCGTTTCCCAGAGATAGTTTAAAAACCAGATATACACACAAATAACTACACACACACTGAGTCACACACACAGACACATGCTTATGCACACCTACACACACATTCCTTCACACACAAACACAAAACTATACCCACACCCCCCCACACACTCAGTCACACATACCTCAACTCTCTGTCACACACACCCAAACACGCACCTACACACTTACAGACACATTCTTGTGTGCATATGTGCACTCGCACAGACACACCTACACCCACATACACACACCAAAATATACTCCCACACACACCTCTGCACATATTCTATCACAATCATACACAAACACACAACTATATGCACCTCCACACACTGAGTTACACACACCAAGACATTCTCCTACACACACTTCCACCCACATTCCCTCACATGCACACACACATATCCCCACCCACTCAGTCACATAAATGTCCAGACACACCTCTACAACCTTTGGACACATTCTCTTCACAGACACAAAAACAGACACACACACATATAAACACAAACACACTCATACACACACAACCTTAAACACACCTCCACACACACCACTACACTCAGATATTCACCCTCACATACACACCCAGACTCTCACCTATACACATCTCCACATACATTCCCTTGCACACTCACACACAACTACACACAAACACCTCCACACACCCAGCTACACACAACACAACCAGAAACAAGAAACACATCTCTACACATATTCGCCCCCACACAACTACTCCCTGAGATATACACACACCCACAGACTCAGTCACACACACACACGCACAGACATGCACAATACACATGCATGCACTTCCACACACAGTCCTATCTTTTTATGTGAATAAGGCCCTAGATCTAACACACACACACACGCACACACCCACACACATGTACACACACCAACACAACCTACACACACTTCCTCACACATTCTCTCACTTGCCAAACACACACACTCTCTCTGACACACACACACCAAACTACACACACACTGAGTCACACACACAGACATCATGGATGCACACCTACACACACATTCCTTCACACACAAACACAAAACTATACCCACACCCCCACACACACTCAGTCACACATACTCTCAACTCTCTGTCACCACACACCCAAACACGCACCTACACACTTACAGACACAATTGCACTCGCACATGTACACTCACTAAAACACACTTACACCCACATTCCCTTGCACCAAACATATACTCATGACCACACACATTCCTCTGCAGCACATTCTATCACAATCATCCAAACACACAACTATATGCACCTCTACAGACACATAGGCACATTCTGGCCTCGACTAGCATTTCACTCACATTTTGAGTGTCCCACACACAGTCAGAATGCATTCACTGATCTGCTGTACACACTGCTTAAATGTCCAGACAGCATGTTTATTTGCCCGGTGTGGCATCGTGACACACACACATATAAACACAAACACACTCATACACACTACCTGTAAACACACCTCAACCTTAAACACTGCCGCTGCGCTCGTGTATAGTCACACTCACATACACTCCCAGATTTTCACCTATGGACACATCCGTTCTCTCACATATGACATTGACTCATCTTGCACACTCACTTGCACACTAACTGGATGTCACTGTGACAAATCGACCTCCACACACCACAGCTACACACAACACAACCAGAAACAAGAAACACATCTCTACACATATTCGCCGCCCACTGACAACTACTGCCTCTGAGATATATCGACACACCACAGACTCAGTCTCAGACACAGCACATTCATGCACAGATATGCACAATACATGCATGCACTTCCACACACAGTCCTATCCTTTTATGTGAATAAGGCCCTAGATCTAACGCACACACACTATGCACACATCACGCAGGCTAGCATCACACACAGCCCACACACATACACTACACATCATAGGCAATAGTTGCACGCCACACATTTCATACCCTCTCTCCTTCAACTGACAATGCCTACCTTTATCAGACTTCTCTTGAGCCTCCCTCCTATTTTCATCTTCACCCTGCACAAACCATCAGATGGTAATTTATTCTCCATCCACACTCGATTGATTTTTTAACCTGCCAACCTTCCTTTCAGCATTATAAAAAAAGGAGAAATCATTGTGTCCATGTTAGGAGTGGTGCAAATTGCTCTCAATCGTTTATTCACTCCCTGCAGCCAATCCAGTCCATCCACAAGAGATAACTGCATATATTCCTTTATCACCCTATTGTATCGTTCCACAAGACCATTGCTCCTTCAATGGTACAAAGAGGTAAACACATGTTTGATACCTAGGTCTTTAAGGTACATTAAAACTCATTAGAAATAAACTGTGGTCCATTGTCAGTGACAATTTCACTTGGTATAGCCTCTCGGAAAAATAAATTCTCCAATACTTCTTTTACTTTGGTTGCAGCCATGCTGCTCACACAAATCTGCTCAACCCATCTAGAATAGTAATCTATAATTCCATACTTCACTTGGCTAACTTCATTTAAAGGTCCAATTATATCAACAGCCAGTTTGGACCAAACCAGTAATAAGACGCCACAGAGGAAATTTAAAGTAAGTTCTTTACCTGAGCATCTGTAGGTGTGACTGGCAAGGAAATCAGGATCACAGCAACTGCTTCACAGGCATTCAAAACAAAACATTCCTAACCAATGTTACTAAGCAACACTTCATAGCTAATGCTTACATCATACAGTGCTTAGGAACCCAACAAAATCAAAACCTATACATGTGCTTTGACAATAGGGTAAGGGTAGAAGTTCATTTAAAAATGTAGCCGTGATTCACTTCCAGGTATATAATCTGCTATTCCACCATACTCTGGCAACCATGGTAACCAAACCAAGAGTGAGACTACTAAAAGACTTTATTGTTGCTGCAACACTATAAAGGGGTTGCATTAGGGTTTAACCAATAGCGGCTGCTCCCAGTGACATTTTTGAAAAGGCCGCAATCTGACTGGGTAAAGTTGTCAAGTCTGCAGATAAATATACGCCAAGTATAATCACTGTCTTGCTCCTGCGCTGTCACGCAACAGTACTCGAAAGTGCCGAGGATCGGCTTCAGACAGTCCTCTTCACCCGAGGCAGGGAAAATCCCTCTGCTGCGAGCACCAGATGAATTTTCTTCTTCACTCATTTTTAGCCCCTCTGGAGCTGGGCAAGAGCTGCCCAGCAGCCCAAGGCTTTTGATTTTTAGGATGTAATGATGATCGGTGCGCATGGCACGCTTGACATCATTGTGACATTAAAGTGAAATGAGCTGATGGGCTCATTTTAATTTTAACTGCATCGGTGCTTGGGGGCATATCTTAGCACCCCAAGCACTGGATTTGGATGGGGGAGTGGTCATTGGAAAGGGGAGCATCTCCCCTTTGCAATGGTGCTCACTCCCTAGTGGATCTTCAGTGGATTGCTGTGGGAGGTCCAGCCCCAAGAGCAGCCAACCACTGCGTCCCCAGAGATTTTTTTAAAGGGGAATGTGGCCCCCTGGCAACGGTAAATATGCTCACCCCTCCCCAGTCCCAAAGACTTTCTGCCCAAGGGCTGATTGGAGGTTCTTACCGCCCAGAAGGCCCACTACCCGCATCTGGGGCAGATTGGAGGTGTTCACTACACTCAATCTGCTCCCGCGACCGGTGGCCGACAGACAGCTCACTGGGTAACAAGGGACTATATTTGGAGGGCGGCCCCTCGGCAATGGCCTAGTGCCCCCCTTTCCCCTGGGCCCAAAGTCTTTCTGCCCCCCGGGGGGCGTGTAAAAAGCCCACTGAGACACTCAGGTTCATTCATTTAAAGGCAGAATGGGTGGGGTGGCCCTCCCACACATTGGTCCTAGCCCCACATACCCAAATGACCACAGCTGTCTTTCTGCCACCACTGTCAGACGCATATAGGAGGTATTCACTCCAATCTGCTCTAGGCGGGGCGGCAAGCTCGCTAGACCACCAGGAATTATATATTTGGAAGGGGTGTGGCTCCCTTGTGCAGTGGGCCACCGCTCCTCCCTGCCCCCAGACCCAAATGTCTCTGCTCTGCCCCCCTGGGGGCATGTTGGCCCAGGCACTGGGCCTAACCCCACCCTCAAATGACCTTCAACAGTCTTTCTGTCCCACCTATCAGAGGCAGATAAGAGGTATTTCCTCCAATCTGCTCCATGGCAGGGCAGAGGAGCCCACTAGACACCAGGTAGTTTTTTTATTGCTGAAAGGTTAGCGGCGGTGGCCTGCTACTTACCCACACATCGGGCCTAGCCTCCACCTCCAATATGACCCCAGCAGTCTTTCTGCCCCCTGGGAACTAAAGCATCCCCTTCTTTTTGGCAAGAAGGGAAATTTTGATTTTGGATGTTTTTTCAAATACATATGGGTTACACAGTTGAGCTAAGTCCCAATATTGTCCTACTTCTATGCTGAATGGCTGCCCTTTTTGGGCTCGGGTCAGCTGCCATTTGGGAAAACCCAGAAATTTCTGTAAAACTGGGCACTCAGTGGAGTCCAGTGTGATATGCCTTGCGTGGATCCCACAAAGTTATCTTACCCACAATGTCCTGAGAACCTCAAACTTAAAGCCTAAAATTTCACTTTTACCTTGCATTTCTGTGACATAAACTTCCGGAATCAGTAGGAATCCACAGATTCCTACCAACCAGCGTTCCCTCACTTGTCTCAATAAAAATGCTGTCCCACTTGTGTGACTTGGCCTAGTGCCCCCATAGACACAAATCAAACCAGGGTCAGTGAGAGTCACTCTGCGAGACTCCCATGGACCTTGGTTTGATACTTACCTACACTAGGACCAGCCGCACAAGTGAGGTAACATTTTGTCCTGTAAGAACATTTCATACAGGGGCTAGTGTCTCAGTACACTCAATCCCAAGGCTCAGTATGTGGTCATGCTCCTAATATGCACAAGGTTTCCACTCTGCAGTGCAAGCATTTTGTGGCCACACACCTAGGGGCCGATTCCGATCTCGGTCGGAGGCGCACCCAATACCATTCGGTCGGGAAAAAGCCATGCGAAAGCCTGTTTCCCGACCGAACCGTACGCTGGTCCGGCCGAGCGAGTACGATGCGGACTCGCCGACCGACTCGTCCGGGCGACCCGACCGCTCCGACCGACTCGTACCCGGACCGCACCGCTCCGACCGACTCGGTCGGACCCGGTCGCACCGCGCAATGGAGACGTTTTCCGGCCGGGTAAGTGCGATGCGCACCTCGACCGCTCCGACCGACTCGCGCCGTCCGACTCGAACTCGCTGTCGGAGCCGTACTTTGGGGTCCGTGTCGGACCCCCTGTGCGCGTACCCGTGCGAGGCGCACACAGGGGGGACCCAAGGGTCCCCCTACCTGTGCGTGTACGCCGCGAGCGCTCGCGGCGTACTCGCTGTAGAGGCGCCCTTGTCCGCCTCGCACCCATTGAGGCAATGGGAGCCCGCGTACGCGTTGCACGACCGGCTCCCATTGAGTTCAATGGGAGTCCGACCGACTCGTGTCCGATAACATACGGACGCATCGGACTCGTTCGGTCGGACTGCACGGGTCCGATTCGGTCGGAAATCTCTCCGGGTCCGGCTCGGTCGGGAAATTTCCGGCCCGAATCGGAATCGACCCCTTAGTGTTTACCTTGTGGAGAGCTGTTGAAGAACACACAAGTCTCTCAATACACATATGCCCAATTAAGTGGCCAAGTCCCTACTACGTACAGCTTTCGCTCTGTTCAGGAGGACTTCATGGAGACGCCAGTCACCCACCACAGACATCACCCATTGAGCTCCCGCAAGCCTCTGCACGCAGTCAGCTTTGCCTAGCTGGACTGAGCTCTTCCCAGAGAGGCCAGTTCATTACTACAGCCAAATCTAAATATGTAGCATTCCCCTCCTACAGACAGTTTTTCATCCTGTGAAGAGAGCTGTTCAGAAAAAAGCTAGTCTGTCACCTAGTGAAGCTCCATTCATGCTGCCAAGCCTCTGGTAGCACCCCAACAGGTTACACTCAGTACAAAGCTCTTCAAGTAGAGGCCAGTCCTGTACCACACACAACCCTCAATGGTTGGGCAAAGCCTCTACCACTACACACAGATTTCCCCTTTGCACTGAACTGGCGACAGAAAGAACAGAGGCCCAGACTTACCAAGGGCTTGCTTTGTCCTTGCATCTGCACAAGGCAACTCAAGGCATAGCGCAAGCCATTAAGTCGAGATTTACAATACCGCACAGAGCCACCTTCCGTGGTTCCTGCGTGGCATAGTAAATCTGGAGTAACTGAGGAGGCGCAAGTCGCTGCCTTGCATTAATCCGCGTGGGAAAGGCGTACCATTGTGTGGAGCGTGGGTGTTCCGGCTCTTGTTAGTCAGGCAGTTCATGCACTCTTTTCACACACAGACGTCTGCAGCAGCTGCAATTTGAGGAGCTCCTTAAATCTTTTGCAAGCAGGTATTGTGCCGCATGCCAACATTGGATGAATATGTGCCAGTTTTAATACTAGAAATGCCTGATGTTAAAGCATTAATGGACATTAGTGACCTTCCCTGTAAAGACTCATCTGGAGCCGTCAAGGCTTTAGTTTACTGCTATGTCAAACAGTGGTAATAAAACTTGAAGGACTTGATAAATCAGTGTGATGTACAGCTGGTTTATAAAAATATCTGTGCCTATGTAAAAATTAGCAAAATCATTCTGCAACTAAATTTGAATGTCGGTAGGACTTTAATGAATTGAGGCCGATTCACAGAACTTAACTTAGGAACAAAATCCTAAACTTACTACCATTTTGGTATTCACAGAAGGCACTTACTCATTTTGGTATTCACAGAAGGCACTTACTTACTCATTTTGAGTAACTTACTCATTTTGAGTAACTTACACATTGTGTGTAACTTATTCATTTTGGTATTCACAGAAGGCACTTACTCATTGATGAGTAAGTGCCTTCTGTGAATACAAAATGAGTAACTTACTCATTTTGTGTAACTTACTCATTTGGTATTCACAGTAGGCACTTACTCATCAATGAGTAAGTGCCTTCTGTGAACTACCAAAATGAGTAAGTTACACAAAATGAGTAAGTTACTCAAAATGAGTAAGTAAGTGCCTTCTGTGAATACCAAAATGAGTAAGTGCCTTCTGTGAATACCAAAATGGTAGTAAGTTTAGGATTTTGTCTTAAGTTAGTTCTGTGAATCGGAAGCCCTGGAAATGTGGTGGACTTCATCACATGAGCCCAATAAAAGTGAATTTGATTATATTTTGACAAGATGTGACCATATGAAGCGAGCTAAAACAAATAGGCTGGTGTACTGCTAGATTCACTATTAGGCAAAGATTTGCACTTGCATGAGAGAACAGTTTCCCCTGTGTCATGGCTATGCTTTCACCATCCATAAATCTCAAGGATTAAGTCTGGATGCAGCACCGAGTAAACCTGGTCCAAAATTGTTTTCAAAGAGGGGAATGTCTTATGCTGCACTGTCACAGGTTAGGTCACTCTCTGGGCATGTGCCTTGTAGATTTAGATGAGACAAAGTAAATACAAACAACTCATTTGATAGAGAAGTACAATCAATTGAGGTGCATTTTATCACTTTATCATCTAGGCCAGTACCCAATCTTCACAAAATGAGTCTCATCTGTCCCACACGTAAGTTTACTGTGACATGTCTAAAGAAAGGAAAAACAGACAAGCTGGGAAGGTTAAACAATAAGTTGTCAAAACGTTGAAAGTAGAAGATGCACCGGACATGATAGGATGTCAGTTTCTATAGTTTCAGGAGTGAATTGTTATTGCAATGTGGTTGTAAATGTACAATTTATGTTACCTCTAGTAACCTAGAATATAGATGAAAATAGAAACAAGCCATTATGTAAGGCACTGTCAACTCTACTGAGTTCTGTGTGAGTTAAGAAACTTCCATCTCATTTTGTGATGGGTATACATGATTGTGTTGACATTTGTACAGGAGTCATACAATTTACAATGCAGTCTCAAGAAGATGCCCAACAATTTATAATGGTAGTGATGGGCATTCTAGAAAATGAGCACATTGCCAATAAATGATTTCTTTGGAATCAGCTACTTGTGGCAACATGAATGTCATAATTGTCACCATTCATCAAATACTTACATTCACAGTGATTTGTGTATTCAGCCATACCAGATTGCAAACTGGTGACACTTGAAAATTTTATAAACAAAGCTGTGCAAAATAATGTATGTCTAGACTGTAGAGCAGAAGTTTTTTCAACTTTAATTGTTAGTCGCAGCCACAAATGTGTCATAGTAATGCTACAAATATGTAGAGCAGATGACACACACATTCCCAATTTTAAAGCTTTTCAGATTTCACTTTCTGGGAAAATGTACACTACGGTCACCATCATTTTCTATGCTGGATACTGTATTAGATCAGATAACTATACAGTCTATTTAAAAAATAGATTTGGCTGGCCAGAATGTAATGACAATTCCCTTACATTTAAACAGAGATTACCTTGGATATTACCAAACTCCTATCTCATTTGTCTGGAACCAAAGTTCTGGAAAATGATGTGTGACTGATAGTGGTGTGCATTATGTGCCTGACATGTACCGTATTAATGGGGTTATATTCAAAATCAACACAATTCTTTCCCTATAGTTTAAGGATGACAACAATTTCTTTGACATTTTGCCAGTGAATTGGCATGTCTGACTTCTTATACTTGGTATGAGAACCCACTCAGTGTGAGGGCATGGTCTGAGGGCACACAAAAAAGTATTTTTCAAGTATATTGAAAGTTTAATTGTAACTGTTATCAGAAATTATGAAAACAATCTGTTTTAGAACCTGCTCGATAGCTATGAATAATTCTAATTAACCTATTCATTTATTTAGGGTGAAGCTGATCACTGTCTTAGTGAATAACTGTTTGAAACAGCACTAGTTAGTGAAGCCCCTGCCACACACAAACTTCCCTCTCTAGGTAGCTGTTCATAGAAATAACAGACCTTCATTGTACCAAACGTATATTACATGTAGATGTCTCTACTATCCATACTCTTTCTTATATAGATAGCTTTTCATGGAAATTCCTTTCTCCCTTCATACCTAATCCACATTATATGAAAAGTCTCTACTATGTACTGTCTTCCCGCTGTAAGTTCTC